>JAHTLZ010000129.1:13368865-13391557 GCA_023846285.1 Phrynocephalus versicolor | reverse complement strand
TGCTCATATATACTTTCCCATACTCGGGCAGCATTCTGACTAGGTTTGTGAACCATTTCCCTCTCCAACTAAAGTGAATTTACAGAAGTCAACACTTTTAGAAATGATTCGGATATTGATCACTTTTAATCTTCTTTTCTGAACAACTGGAAGATCTATTACCACACTTGAGTCAGGCAAGGGTGGGGGGGAACCAGGTCTGTTCTTTACTCTGCCCCAATTCACTTGGACATATTTTATATCCCTAGGGATTCAACCACAAAGTCCATTAGTGCATCAGCGGCCGTCAGGTCAAATCAATTGTCCATACTACAGACAAGGTAACCATCATTTACTGTAATTCTCTTCCGTCATGGTAGAGGAGAGGAAAGGTTAAAAGCTGTATTACCATGAGGGTGTCTCATCTATCTTTCAGTACATAGTCAGCCCCAAACAGTGCTTAAAGAACTGAACATGGAATACTATGTACCCATAGTAAAGAGCACACAGAGGCAAAATTGGCCGATTCAGATAAATAATTCTCAGATTTCAATGCTGTGAAGCATTGAAGGCTTTATATATTCTGCAGTTCTCGCAACAAACAGATGAACCAGTTACGGAATTCAAAACATTGTGTGACGCATCATTGAGTAGGATCTGGAAGGCATCCTAAAACTAAGTGAAATTGGTATAAGTAGAAGTTAACCAATCATGGTGTTAGTTGTTTTTGTTTTATCCTTAATATCACTCTTTTTGGCAAATGGTTGTGATTTTATTTTGCCTGCTCAATAGCTCTGTGATACATTCGATTTCAGAGGTTTTACCTCACTTTGTCATCTTTTTGAAGTATGCTGTAAACATGACAATAGCCCTATTCACACTTTAGTGTTTTTAAGAGGAATTGGGGGACATGTGATACAGCTTCACTTCCATTCCCATCTCCACTATACCCATCATCTGTACTGTTTGGAAAAAAAAGTTGTAGCCACCTTTGGCCACTACACAACTAACTGGAATCAGTGAAACTGTGCTTGGTTGTCTGAGTGCAATGAAGTTTTCAAAAATTGTATGGAGTTCTTTAACCACACAATTGCATGTCCTTCCCTCCGCAGAGTTACTAATGCTAAGGACTGAACAGGGTTCATGAGTAGAGATGGGCACGAAATGAACTTTTAATTTGCTTCATTATTTGTTATTTGTTTTGTTAGCTAATGAAACGAATAATGGACCAGCCCATCGAAGAAAAACAAAATGAAATGAAATGGAAATTTCTGTTGTGTTCACTTCATTTTTTGTTATGCCCCCTCCTACCTTGTCCTTGTTGCTGCAGTCCCCCGTCCTGGTCCTGGTAGGGAAGGTAGGCCAGCTGGGGACTTTTAACCCTCCCTAAAAAATCAAATAAAATTAAAAATTAATAAAAGGAGGACTGACCCAGCCCAGGGGCCACATGGTCAGTGCTTGAACAACAACAAAAAAAGGTGCTGGCCCCAAGCCAGTGCCTCAAAAGCCCCTACTGGGGACTTTTAACCTCCCCCCCAATTCAACAAAACAAAACACAAAAGAACCAGTACTGACCTGGCCCCGGGGGGGGGGGGGGCAGGTCGGTGCTCTAAAATAAAGAAAAAAATAATTAAAAAGAACCAGCGCTGACCTGGCCCCAGGAGCCGTGTGGTCGGCACTTTAAAAACAAACAAGCAAACACACTTTTTTTAAAAAAAGGAGTGCCAACCCAGCTCCAGGGGTGGCCGGGTCAGCGCTCTAAAATAAAGAAAAAATAATAAAAAAGAACCAGTGCTGACCCAGCCCCAGGGACCACACGGTTGGCGCTTGAAGAAAAAAAAAAACCGAGGCACTGGCCCTTGCCGCTGGGGCCAGGATCACACCCCACCGCCACTACCGCTGCCGCCACCCTGTAAGTCAGACCCAAACCAGTTCGGCTTGGTTTGGGTTTGTACAAATTGTTTCTAAAAAATTCATACAAACCCAAACCAAGCCGAACCAAGGGTGGGCCCAAAACAGACAAACCTGAACCATGGGTTTTCTGTTTCGTGCCTACCTTTGTTCATGAGTGATAACATTTTCCTTTCCCTTCCCTCCTTTTCTGTACTTTGATGGAAATGACATCTGGTTCACTTGGTCACATCATCAAGTCTAGCTGATTCTGTCACTGGGTAGACAGCAAATTGTAGAACTCAAAAGGCATCATGAAACAAGTTTAAGACACTGTAATCAGTACACAGTTAAGGGTGGATAACATTGAAATCAGATTCCTTGCACACAGAAAAGAAGTAAGCAGTTTTTTTTTTTAAAAAGACCAGGTTGACCAATATTGTCTAGAAATTATCTTGGAAGAGGGCAGACAAGAAAACAAAGTATTCCATTTCTGATCACATTCCTTTGTTACAGATCTATGACCATATTCCATTTTTGGGTAGTCCTGCATTTAATCATGAATTGGGTAGAATATGCGTGTCTATGTGTATTTTCTTTGCAGAGTAATCAGGGAAAATATTGATGAGAAAACTCCATCCCTTTTGCCTTTTTCATATCAAACATTTTGGAACCACCTTGTAGGGATGAGGTAAGCCTAAGGTACCATCAAAAAGAAACACAGAAGAATGTATTCTCGAAGGGATCTGATCGTTGTGAGTTTTTCAGGTTGTTTGGCCATGTTATGAAAGCCCGAAAAACTCACTACAAAAATAGAATAACTTAAGAAATTCTAATTCAAATTCTAATTCAAATAATGGCAAGGGAAGTGATATTTTGGGAAAAGATTTTGGCACATCGTGAGCAGGTTCCTTTTCCCCACTTAATTGTTTGCTTTGATTTTTCTAGTTCATCTTGTAGCTTTTTCTCCTCTTGAAGCTTTGGAGATACTTTGCAAGCTCTCCAGGAAACTCCAGTCATGGAGCCCTGGCAGGGAACTGATCATCCCTGTGGCTGGTGATTGTTTGTGGGGAAATCATATGGCAGACAACAGAGAGAGATAGCTATTTTCATCCATTCAGTTTTCAGGAAGGTTGGAAGTTTGATTCCCTCCTGTGTCTCCTGTGAGTAGCACCTGCTTGAATGGCCTTGGGCAAACTGCACAGTCACAGTGTCCCCCCAGAAGAAGAAAATGGTAAACCATTTCTGACTACATTCACCCAGTCTATAATTTTTTCTCTACATTCACCCAGTCTATAATTTTTATATTTTCAGATAAGGCACCAAGGCAGTGGTTCTCAGCCTTCCTGATGCTGGAACCTTTTAATACAGTTCCTCATGTTGTGGTGACCCCTTGCCCAAAGCTATTCAAGAATTTAAAAGTCAATCAAAACACATTTTCCATTACAACAGACTTAAAAAAGAAAAAGAAAGGCAAAAATCAGTGGGATTAAATATTCCCCAAATGGAGAATATATTTACTTTTAACATTTTTATATTTTCAGATAAGGCACTAAGGCAGTGGTTCTCAACCTTCCTAATGTCGCAACCCTTTAATACAGTTCCTCATGTTGTGGTGAGCCCTTGCCCTACTTGGAAGAGGCCACAAGCCCCCTTTGGCAGGCTACTGCTGCAGGTACCATAGAGAACTTCCCTCTACATGAACCCTCAGCCAGTTGCAGCCGCTGGTGCCATTGACTGACATCCTCTCCAACCTATCAAGCTGTAACTCTCTCCTTCCTCCTTCTTCCCCTCCTCCTCCAGACCCAAGCTGTTTGTGCCTCTTTTTTCACTGGTCAAGGCGACTCCTGTGAAATGGTCATTCAACCCCCAAAGGGGTCCCGCCCCCCAGGTTGGGAACAACTGCACTAAGGGAAAGAGAGGGAAGATCTATAGGGGATCGTAGAACTCAACATTTTTGTAACATATGTACATTTTCCAGTAACTGTTAATCACCTCATGTCCACCACAGATTATAAAATGTCCCTTCTTTCTCCTTACACTTCCAACAGCTATCTGACCCATTTCCATACATTTTCACTAATTTTTGTGGTGTCATTTTGTATATATTTCCTGTATATTACTTTTGTATACTTTATATTAATTTCCCACAAATGTTTCAATATTGTGCCCTATATTCTGAGCACATTTAATCATACAATCATCCACAATTTCATCTTCAGTTTTACGCTCCAACAAATATTTATACATTTTCTTAATAAATTTCCCTTCACTCCCCATTAACAATATATCACAATCATTTTTATGTTTACTGAACCTTGACAGCAACTGTGATCTAGTCCACCTATCTAATATAATATTTTGATAACTGCTATTCTCCCTATTAATAATAGTTGTATCCTATTCCAGAGAATATATTGATTTGACCAGATTGAGACGTACCCCTTTCCTTTCCTCTGAGTCCATATAAACATCTCTTGTTGTGGGTCATCAAATCACCTCTGATTTACAATGCCCCTATGGATGAATGACCTCTAAAATATCCTATTATTAGCAGCCCCAGACAGGTCTCGCAGCATAAATAATGTACACACTTAGGAACAACAAACAAACAAACAAACAACAGTGGCTGTTGCATTTAAGGATGAAAGAGAGGGACTAGAATAGATATAAATCCAAAAGCAGAAGCTTCTCCACAGGAATCCCTATGGTGGAACTGCCTCATTACTTTCTGCAGGGTGTTTCCCCATCATTCTGCTTCTTTTGGAATGTGAATCTGTGCTACTCTTGACTCCAGTGTTGTTGTTATGTGCTGGGATTGACTTACAGTGACCCTAACAGGGCTATCATGGTAACTGAGATAGATATTTAAGGAGTGGTTTTACATCCCCATTCTGTGGCTGAGCAGAGATTTGAGCTCTGGCCTCATGAATCCTAGTCAATCACTCTATCCATTATACCAAAGTGGGTATCCACTATTACTCCTTAATAACCCAGTACTCACTTAAAACTTTCTATTACCCAAGTCCAGCACATACATAAAAACCTAGCTCGGCACTATTGCTTTCCAAGATAGTCTTAACAGTAATCCAGTCCATCATAAGAGTTCATAAACTGATCTCTCAAGTTGATATAGTATACCATGATATTAATATGTCACCTTCAATAAATCCACATTGAGTCAGTGACTATTTACTGGATTAAATGCTTAAGCACTTCAAGGTTAATAACTACACTCTTTGCTAAAGTTGTTGAAGGAGAAGAGAACTTGGAAAGAAGTCAGACATTTAAACTCAGATTCTCTCCTTCAGCCACCATGCCAGGATGTGGCATGGAATCCATTCCTCATCTAGTATCAAAGAATCTCATCGATTGAAACCCACACCTGACTTTTTGGAACCCAAACCAGCTGCAAACAGTAGCACTTAGATGCCGTACGCTGGGTGTCTCCCATCACTGGTGGACTTAGTATTGCGAGATTCTCAGGGCTGATGCTATTGTTTGACTTGCCATTTATTCCAATAGCAAAGACCAGATGTAATTGGCAAAGACTAGTAAGTCTCATTTGGTATAAGATTTTTTTTTGTAGGCACTACCTCTTTATCATATGATACTGCAAGGCAATGATAGATCATTTCTTAGCATTTTGAATTGGGGATACATTGATAAACCTGAGGAGTTTCCTTTTTTTCTTTTTCTTTTTCTTTTTCTTTTTGATAACTGAATGTCCTAGCTTTTAAGAACAGAAGTCTAACGCTTCTCAGTACACTCAGGTTTATAGTAGAAGAAATTATTGGGAGATCTAGGCTACAGTATCATAAGTGAATGAAAATAAGTCCCAAGAAAGCTAATGGGGGGGGGGGAAATGATTCAATTGAAATGTGGTGCTGGAGGAGAGCTCTGCCGCTACTCTGGACTTCCAGAAAGATGAACGACTAAGTCCTGGATCAAATGAAGCCTGAACTATTTATGGAGGCAGAAATGTTTGAAACTGAGGCTATCCTACTTTGGGCACATCTAAAGACAGGATCCTCTGGAAAAGGCAGCAGAAAAAGAGGATGACTAAATACTAGATGGACTGACTCCCTAAAGGAAACCACAGGTTTCAGTTTACAAGAGCTGACCAGGGCCACTGAGGACAGGACATTTTGGAGATTTTCATTCATGGGGATTGTTGCCATAAGTTAACAGTGACTTGATGGCACATAACAAAATTAACTGGGGGGCTCCCTTCTCAGATGGCTCACAAAAGATTGCAGGGGAAGTGGTTTTGGCACTTATGTTTTGTCAACCCAATAGCAGAATGCTTTTGGATAAATGTGTCCCACACATGATGTGGCATGCAGCAGACCAAGCAAGTTTCATTACGTGTAACCTCTTGCCAGAGTAAGTCCCATTTACCTCACTGCTGAGTCCATAGGTGCAAAACTGCATGCTATGTTGCCTCTCGGGAATAAGCCCTGCTAAACTGAATGGGAATGATTTTAAAGAACACCGAAACAGGCTTCAGTTATCTAAATAACCAGGAAGGAAGGAAGGAAGGGAGGGAGGGAGGGAGGAAGGAAGGAAGGAAGGAAGGAAGGAAGACTTGCTTCATATCTCTGTGGCCCCAAAAATTATAGAGAGGCTGAATATCATTCTGCGTCTTTATTGGTTCACAGACATATATTCTGTGGCAAGGTTGAAGTTCCAATCTATCTTGCCCAGAAGTAAACTATGTTCACTGAGCAAGACTCCTTAGTTTCAGTAACACATGAATCAGAACAATGACTGTGGAATGCTTCAGTGTGCATTTACATTTAGACTTAATGAGGCATTTCTTAGCTTAAACAAGCTTCTTTAAGGGCCCATATCTGACATATGACAAGACAGATAAAGTTCAAACTAGAGATGGGCATGAAATGGAAACATAGCATTTTGTTTTGTAGTTAACAAATATTTAATAAAATTTTCGTAAGGAAATAAAATGAAATGAATCAGAAGCTGCCATCGCCAAGCTGATCCTCCTCCCCTCCCCACAGTCCGACCTGTCAAAAAACACCAGGGGTGGCGAGAACTGAAGAGTGGAGTTGGGTTTTGAATTTGGCTCCACCTGCTCACTCTCCCATTGTTGTCACCGCCACCCAGCTGGTGTTTTTTTTAATAGGTCGGGCTGTGGGGAGTGGAGGCGTCCCCCACTGCCCACAGCCCAAACTGTCAAAAAAAAAACATCTGGGTGCAGGTGGCGGCAATGGGAGAGCAAAGGAAGCAGTGCCAAATTTAAAACCCTGTTTCTCTCTCCCATTCTGGCCACGACCACCTAGCTGGTTTTGACAGCTCGAGCTGTCAAAACCAGCTGGATGGTGGTGGCCAAAACAAGAGAGAAGAGCAGGGAAATGAATTGTTTTATTTCCACAGTAAAATGGTGTTTTGTTTTGTTTCGTAGCAAAACTCTGTCTGCCATTTTGTTATGTTACAAAATGTTTTGTAACCTTAGGACACAACGAAACAGTGTGTTGTTTTTCATTTTTTGCCCATCTCTGGTTCATACTAAAAAGCCTGTAGCAAGGAACCATTGTGTTTTGAATAAGCAGTGGTATGCATTTAAAAAATAATAGCAAAATTTGTTAACACAAATTTGGTGGGTAAGGTTTTAATAATCAGAAAATTAATTTTTGACTTTTAAAACCATACCCACCAATAACACATTTTGCTATTACATTTGAGAAATTTGAAGAAGATTCGGTACTTCTTCAAATTTGGCATAGAAACTCATTCTCTCTCCCATCATGTTACCACACATGGTTCTGAATCAAGAAGCCATTCAAAAGTTCTCTCTTTACATTGGGATCACCCCTATTACCAGAAATGGCCTATGGGATGCTGTTTTGACTGGTCACTGGGTTGGAATTCTAGTTCTGACTATTGTAGTATTTCTTCATCACATCAGATGCCCTTCAGCATAGGAGGTGAGGAATACTGTAATCCGTGGCCATTTCTATCATTGATCTCTCACTGGTCTGAAAGGCCTCACTGCATTAGAATAGGCCTAGTGCAAACTGTACAACCAGTTTTGGTGCTGGATTCCTCAGTGCACATGAATTTTGGTGAAATCACTGACATTAATGATTTTATAATCAGATTAATCTGATTGACATATGGAAAAAGAGGCAGCCATGGTTATCAGTTCTAATAATTGAATAGATCATGGAAAAGATCAAAAACTTGGCAGAATCAGATCAAGTATTTCTTTGTGGTGCAGAAGACTGATGGTTCTCCAAAGTAGGGACTGTCTGGCCCATGAGATATTTCAGCACCTGAGGATCATATGTTAATCAGTCTGTGTTGTAGATGAGGCTAGAGAAGAAGCTCCTGTCATGTTTTAACCATATAAGGCACAAATTGGAAGTAGGGATGGGCACCTTATGAAAAACAAAATGCTGTTATGTCATTTTGTTAGCTTATGAATCATTTCGTAAGCTAACGAAATGACAGGCAACATTTCATTTTGGATAGTAACAAGATGGCTGTTTTTTCATTTTAAAATGAACCATTTTGTCACTATCTAAAATGGCTCCCCTGGGTCCAAGGGGCACCAAATTCGATTGGTAGTTCCCTTGAACTGTCCCCTTTAAGCCCTCCAAATTTGGAGGGGTTTGGGAGTAAGGGGTCTGAATAATTAAGCTCCAAGGGGGTGCTCCAGGAAGAACTGTTTTCTATTTGGAATTGGATTCCAATTAGGAAAAAAAGCATTCTAGGGATACCCCCTTTGGAGGTTAATTACTCTGACCCCTTATTCCCAAACCTTTTCCAAAAAAATTTTTGGGGGGTTACCTAAAATCACTTGCTCCACTGGATCCTTTAGGACCCAGGGGAGCATAGAGGTTCATTTTCATTTTGTTTCGTTAGTAACAAAACTACTTTAAAATTTCATTAGTAATGAAATGAAACAAAATGGGGATGGAAAGAAAATGGAATGAAGCAAAACACATTTTTTTTCATTTCGTGCCCATCCCTTATTGAAATGGTTGGAGTAAAATGGTAGTTGGAGGTCACATGTTCTTCCATGAATGATCTATCCTATCTATGGTCTTGTTTCCAATAATAGCCAATTGATCTATTTCAGGAGGCCCCCTGGTGTGTCATGAAGCTATTGGTCCTCTCCTGGTGCTTGGATCATGTAGTAGTTCTTAGGGAACAAACAACTCCTCAGGAACCAGTACAGGAAGGTAAGCATGCCCTACTTCCTGTTGGTATCTGTTCACCACCGTTGGAGGCAGGACAGGAGAGAAAATGGACTCTTGATACAGTTCTGCAGCTCTTTTCTTATGTTCTTTTGACTAAGGCCAAGGCAGAATGCCCAGTTGTCTATTGACTACATGTTGCAGTAATGAGCTTTTGCAAAAGGAGCAAAGAGCATTAGCTCTTTAATGCAAAGTCAGTCTTTTATTTAAACCTATCCCTTTTCTTTTTTGTTGGTGCAATTCAATAACGCTGTGTGTGTGTGGGGGGGGGAGATGTGTGCTTGCTACACACCATGCCAGCATTTCTAAATCAGAGGAGACCTTTGAAAAATGAGCATTTGATTTTACAATAATTCCAGGCCCAGAAAACAAATGTATTTTAACGGAAATCTGTTTAAACAGGGAAATCGCTAAGGAATTCCTCAAAGAGTTATATATAGCTCCAAATTGACAGACTTCTCTGAGAGCTTCTTTTTTTTCATGTCTGCAGTAATTAAAATGAAAATTACCCTTTGACTGTTTGCCGTTGGCAAGATGTATTTAGCTTAATTTTCTCCAAATGCTAGCGAGGTTAATACAGCTATGGGGAAGTAGTTATGTCTGACAAACAAAAGAGAAAGTCATCTGTGAACTTGCCATAAGGTAATGTATTCAAGCAGACATGCTTAAGTCATTGAAAAGGGGAACTGAGAAGCCATCAACCCAGGCTCTGTATGGGAACAAGAAGGAGGTGTGGACAATGCCCCAAAATACAACAGATCACAGTCGAGAAGGATGCAATATCTTGGTTGGAAATATTCAGTGTGAAAAGATCAAGGCCCTTCCTAAGAAACAGGATCATTCAGGAACAATGAGATAGGTCTTCTCCTCAATAGTTTTCAGAGAAGCATTGCAACTTTGGCTGTTACTTCATGTCCTACTTTGTTCCTCAATTATGTTTGTTCCATGACAGCATTGTTCGAGGTCACGTGGTTTTGTCCCTGTTCAATTCCTGTTTTCGTTTACCCACGGGCACAATTACTTGTCTCATGACAACTGTTACTTCAAGTCCTTGTTTCGTGACAACTACTAGAGTTCCCTGGCTTCGTTTAGACATTTTTATTGTCAGGCTCCCATTTTTCGGTATTTCGAATCCCCATTGTGGGTGCGCGGGCTGTCTCAGGAAGCCCAGTAGGAAGAGCTGGGTGAGCCCTCACCACTTGCTGTGGGCGAGCGGTGGTGGCGGTGTGGGCGGTGGGCAAGACACCCTTGCCCTGAACTCAGCAGTCTGCGGGCTGGCAGGCGAGCAGGCAAGTAGAGCTCAGCCCCACCTCTGGGACCCGAGGAGGATGGACCTACGCCTGACAGTGGCTCTCCACCTGTCCCTTCAAGAGCTGCCTTCTCCTGCAGGGACAGGTGGGCAGCCGAGCCTGGCCTGGTGCAGGAGTTCCAGTCGGCTTTCTCAGTTGTTGGAGTATTCCTAGAACGAAAGGGGGAAACAGCCATTGCAGTTACTTCACGTCCCTTGTCTCGGAACAGGAAACGGGAACAAAGCGTGACTACAGAATTCCCCAGCCCAGGGGCAGGTACGGCTCGTCACACTCTATTCCCAGTTCAGGGGGTGTGGTCGGGACAAGATTCTGCTGTCACACTATGGACGTGAAGTAACCTTTTTTCATACTGGTCCCAAGCAGGACCAGCAAAGAGGGACGAGAGGGACATGACGTAATGGCGTTTGAAGGCCCATCTGGTTCAGACACTGGCATCATTTCAGGACAAAGAGAAAACATGCTCTTTTATTAGTGCCTTTGGGGTTATACATTCTGGCCTGGTCAGGTTTTATTACGTTGGTTTTAATTGCATGTGTTTTAAACACAATATACATTTCAGTCCAAGATACCAAGAAGTGCAGTAGCGATAGCAACACTGCTTTAAATTCTCATGCAAGCAAAGGGATTCTCAAGCTGTTGCAACAGAGGCTTTTCCTTATATGGAGTGAGAAAACCCTTGTGTACAAGATGTATTTCAAAGTAGAAAGACACTCAATAACACATTGCACAATCTGCTGGCTTTGACATTACTAATGATATAAATGTCCAAACAAGAAGTCAATACACTGGATGCAACTATATGAGAAATAGAGTGGGGTGACAGTTTCTGAATAGAGATGAGCATTTCATTTTGGAAGGGGTTTGGTTCTGAAACGAAATATGGCAGCACAGCAGCCATTCAAAACTGGGATCCACCATCTGTAAAAAAAATCACCCACTGACTTACCTTCCCTTGGGTCATGAGGGGTGAAATGCCAATGAGGAAGCAGCCTCCTATGTGTCATCTTTCCTTCTCCCTGACACTGGCCAATCAGACAGGGAGGTGGGATGATCCATGTCTGCACTGTTCCTTAATAAACTGACAGAAGACACAGATGGAAAGGAAGGAGATGAATTCATCAATTATATCTAGTGACCGACAGCCCAGATCATGGGGAGGCATCCCCTCATTCTTTCCCAGTCTACTTCATTGCTGCTTGTCTTCACACCTCATGCCAATATGCCCATGGATGCTAATCAGATGTCACAGTTTTCATAATTGCCTGCAATGGCACACTTGCTCAAATCTTATGTAGTATGCGCAGATTAGAGCATGTTGGGTTTCCCTACCAGCTCAACAAGACAAACTTTTTGTCAACTTTAAAAGCATGTTGTAAGGCACACACATGGTTGCATAAGGCCACTAGAGTCAGTTTGCAGGACTATAGATGATGCAGGGAGGCATGGGAGGCAATGCTCAAAAGAAATGAAATCGGGACACATTTATTGAAAATGCTGTGCTATGTGCTGTCAAGTCAGAACCAACCTATAGCAGGGCTTTTGAGGTAAGTGAGATATTTAACAAATGGTGCTACCAGTTCCAACCCCCCTTTCCAGTAATTGCCATGGCAGAGTGGGGATTTGAATGCAGAGTCCTAGCCCTGCATTCTCTCCACTACAGAATGAGAATCTTGCAGTCAAAACATACCTTCATGCTTTTTGATGCATTCCCAACAGTTTTAAAAGTTCCTGAAGGTTGGGAACTAAATGAAATTTGAATCAAGCAACATCAACACAGAAATTCTGCAAAAACCAGGTGCTGTGGCTAATAAATGTGAGTAGTTTTGTTCCCTCTGCTTGTTGGATGAGAAGATTTTTCATTGTATAGATCAGGCCTGCCCAACAGGTCGACCACGGGTAATCAGTTGCCCACAGGGCCATCTGAAGTCACCCGCCAGGTCCCGGTATTGGGAGGGGAAAATCCCCCCCTTGCACACTGGCGAAGCACATGGGAGCCTGGGGGGGGGAGGCTGCATCATGAACCCGGTGAGCGCTGTCCGTTTGCAGGCGGGGGCACACAGGGGAGAAAGAAAACTTCCTCCGCAACAGGTCTGAGCAACCCCTCAACCCTGGAGGCCCGCAACCCCCACCCCAGATGAGGTTTCAAGGACTGTGATGCTCCTTTGGTAGCTGGAGGAGCGACGGTGACAGTGGCTGTGCACAGGGTGGGTGCAAGGGAGGTTGCTGCTGGTGGTGCTCCCGCTGCTTGCCTCCTGCCCTTGCTGCAATGAATGATGCAGGAGGAGGCGGTTGAAGGGAGGGGGAGGGGAAGAGGGAGGGGGGAGGCTGTTGCTGCGCTCCTGTGAAGCACAAATCCACTGCAACTTCAAGCAGCCCAGGAATTTACCAAGGTAAGCAGCGGGGGCAGATTAGATCCGCCACCACTGCTTGCCTTGGTAACCTCCCGGGCTGCTCAAATCTCCCTCTTTGAGCATCCCCCCTCCTCCCATTCACGGTGAAGGGGAAGAGGGGGAAGGCTCAACCCGTTTGAATTTGGCACTGCACCAGCTAGGGTGCTTCTGCAGCACCAAATTAAAATGTGTGGGTCAGAGCGGCAGTAGGGAGAGTGCACGCACGCACTTGGTGGGTGAGCCAGTGGGGACGTGCAGCAGCAGGAAGGGAGCCCGCAGACTGTTCAAAGTTGGACAGCCCTGGTATAGATAATATACATTTCTCAGCGTATTGATAGTATGCGGTACCTTGTATAAAGGAATTAATTCATTCCAAATGAAATTATGTTAAGCAAAATTTCCTTTATACAAATTTCCCATGGGAATGCATTGAAAACAGAGTGATCCCATTTTTATGTTGTACGGATTTTCCCCATAGGCGATTATGTTAAGCAAATTTCCCCTATCTCTGGATTTTTTATGTTGTACAAATTTTGTTATACAAGCTTTGTTATACAAGGGTCCACTGGATTCAAGTGACCAGACAATGAAGGAGCTGCTTGTGCTGCAGATACTCCACAAAAACATCAGCATTTCTTGAGGAAGTAAGGAGAGAAATTGCTGCACCAAAGAAACTCAGTATGTTTACACTATATGCATAACAGAACATTTCCTTGGATTAAGGCTGCATTTGAAAGCTCACTGACTACAACTGGCTTTTGAGGTAAAAGGCAGGGTGGCTTATGTAGTTTTAAAAGCACATTCTCTTTTTCTTTTATTTTTGTTCCTTGTAATTATAGTTCAGATATCCAAGCATTGTTTCTGACATGCCACAAATGTAATGAATATAAAAGGCTTAAGTTCATTAAACTTGCTTATGCCGCTGTCGTAATCACTGCTGAACGGAGCAAGAGGTAGTCTTTTAACATTGCTTTTGTTTTAAAAAAGCAGACAGCGGGTACTATAACGGAAAGAGCCATTTGTAAACTATGCAACTCATTTTTCAAAGAAGAATGCATATAACAAATATGAAATGCTGACACTGTCAAACCATGATCAGTGATAAGATGGTGCTCTATGTCCCAGAGAATTGTTCTGCCATCTTTAGTTCCATGTTCTAGAAAAATATATCTGAAGCAATATAAGTTGCTTATATAGCCAAAATCTTGTTGTTTAATGCAGTAAATCATACTAAAGTAGGCCCATTGAATCAATGTGAATTTCGTGAATCAACTCCTTTGCAAATTACATTGAGTCAAGTGGATCTGTCCTAGCTGCAACATACTTCAGCACAGCAAAGAGCAACTAGAGTAGGCTCATTTGAATCAATGAAACTTATGGAGCTGTTGACTCACTAAACTTCCATTGATTCATTGGGCCTCCTTTAGTGCAATTTACTATGCTAAAGACCAAAGTTTTTGCCAATGATTAATATCACTGATGGAATTCAAATGAACATTACTTGTGCATTTCCGCATTTCCAGCTATGATTTGGGGGGTTAGCGAGAGGTAATGCAGCAACCTAACTGTGTAATCTAGCCATTCCAAGCACATACAAAACTGACTTTTCAACTCCCATAGACACGCAGTCCTAATAGTGTAGTACTATTTCAGTCAAATTGACATCAGTGTATATCTTTGAGTGCTAAATGAGATGTGAAATGATCTTTTGTGGTGTTGCTTCACCCTGTACCATGTCTTTATTCTTCCCCATAAACTCCCCCAAAATCTCACAAATCACCCTGAATTGGTCTGTTATTATTAGAGATGGGCACGACTTAGCGGTATTCCCGTTTCCGTTTCCGTTACTCGGTTCCGTTACTCAACGGAAACGGTAATGGGAATTACTCCGCCAGAATTCGAGCTCGAACCGATGAACGAACAATTTGGTCTGACTTGTCGTGGTCATTCCTGGCATCATGGCGATCCCGCGATGCCAAGCAGCACAGAAAAAAAGTTTTTAAAAGTAAAAAAAACCCCGATTCCCGGCCAAAAAGCAGGCGGAAATATGCCTGCCGTGCCTCAGGGCATCTACCAGAGGGGTGGTTTCTGGAGGGGTCCCCGGCCTCCCCCCTCCTCCGTCCTGGGCTACTCTGGTGGGACTCGCCACAGGCTCGCAGCAACAAGCCGCACGAGTCTTGCCACCGGCCACCGCAATTCAGGCGCAAGCGGCACAGCACAGGAAAAAAGTTTTAAACACTCCCCCCACCCATTCCTGGGCCAAAAAGCAGGCGGAAATATGCCTGCCTGACTAAGGGCTCAGGGCACCTACCAGAGGGGTGGTTTCTGGAGAGGGGGGGTCCCGGCTTCCCCCCCTCTCCTGTCCTGGGCAGCCGGACTCGAGTCGCCATGCCATGCGGTGCGGGCGGGGGATCCAAAATGGGGCGGCGAATGCAATATTGTTTTTGAAATCGTGGTCCAAAAACACACAAGCACCACAGAAACATGCGAAAATTGCTATAAACTGCCAGATTTTTTACAGTAGCAGTGGGTTTTTTCTTGCAACAAAATGTCTCTCCTCTCCTCCTCTGTCCTCCATTGATTTTATTTTATTTTATTTTATTTACACCTGCACAATGATGGGCTGGCCGAGTGGCCATGTGGGAGTGGACCATGCAATTTTTTGGAGCCATCCCACCAATCGCATGGCCACTTGGCCACTGAGACTTCTGGGATGTGCCAAAAAGACCACTAAAGCCTGCCCTAGCCCCCTAACCCTAACCCTAATCCTTGACTCCTTACCCATACGTCACAGTACACTGTCTTCTTAGTGGGTCAGAGAGGCACCCAGAGGTGCAACCCACTAGCCCACCCTAACCTTACCCGTCACTAGCCTAACCCTAGCCCTTGCACTAACCCATCTTAACCCTAAGCCAGATCTACTTGCATTGCACTACGCAAGTACGATTCCCTTCTTTGTGGGAAACGGCGGCTACAAGAGCCTTAGGCATCACCCTATGGCTCAGGGTTCTGCCTGTCCACACTGGTCTCATAGCCTGCAACTGGTATGCATATCCATATGGCTATGCATGCCCTTTTGCAGCAGCAGGTGAGGAGAGGAGACCCCCATGTTGAGGGGTCTCCAGGAGCCTGCTTTCCCTTCCTAGTGGGTGAGGATAGGAGGCACCCACGGGTGCCTCCAGGAGCCTGCTTTCCCTTCCTAGCGGGCCAGAGGAGGCACCCACCCCACAGAGGTGTCTCCAGGACCCCGTAACCCCCCCAAAACCAGTACTAACGAAAACAAAAAAAACAAAAAAACGAACCAACTATTTTTTGCGATTTCTCACGAAAAACGGAAATGAGCCGAAATGGAACCGGCCCGACTAACGACAACTCGAAATTTTTTTTTTCAAGTCGTGCCCATCTCTAGTTATTATACATTTGTCCAGAGATAGAGTAACTGCCTACATCCAGCTTTTTTCTTTTCTTTTTAGTGGCAAAAGTACCAATATGGAAAATAAAATGTGCACCTGTATCGAATTGGCTTGATGGGTGTTGGGAGGGGCTGCAGAGGTGTGACTTTGACACACACACACAACCATTGCCCCTCTAACAAACCTATTCAGAGCATGGTGAAGTAAAACCAACATGGAGGATAAAGTGGAGGTCTCCTACCAACCTTCCTCAGCCTGAATAAGCTACTCAGATGAGTAGCAACTTAGCAAGACGTTTTGACATTACAAGTAAAGAAAGCCTTGCCATGACTCAAAGTTGCCATGACTCAGCTTCTGAACAACCTCACCTGGATGACTAAGAATATTCACAGGCCTTATTCATTTGTTATTATATTTATTTTCAGCACCTAATTTGCCATAGGGAACCTCTGGGCTGTTTAAAAACTGAGCAATACAAACAATTAAAACCACCACAACAAGTAACACTCAACAAAAAGGGGAGGAAAAAGAAAAGAAAAGGGGAGAATCTGGCAAGAGGTGTACCATGTATTGCTGTGTTAATTGTATACTTATGACTGTGTAGCATCTGACCCATCCACTGCAATCATTAAGCTTGCAGATGATACTACCATAATGGGTCTTATAACAGGCAGAAACGAATCAGTATATAGCGGGGAGGTCCAAAAATTATCCTCATGGTGCCTAGAAAATAATTTGCACCTAAATATCAGCAAAACAAAGGAGATGGTGTTGGACTTCCAGAGGAAAAGAGAGGAACTTGCTCCACTGTACATCATGGGAGGCTGTGTGGAGAGAGTTTCCTCCTTTAAATTCCCGGGAGTTCATTTCAGTGATGATCTTACCTGGAAAATTAATACAACCCACGTGGCCAGGAAGGCTCAACAGAGATTCCATTTCCTCAGGCTCTTGCAGAAGAACAACGTGAAACAACAATTGATGACCTCCTTCTACCGGTCTACAATAGCAAGTGTCCTTATGTACTGCATTACAGTCTGGTATGCTGGTTTAACAGCCGTGGACAGAAAGACTTTACAGAGGATAGTGAACACAGCACAAAACATCATGGGCTGTCCCCTGAGTCCACTGGATGACATCGCCAGGGACTGCTGTCTTAGGAGAGCAAGGAAAATCATCAGGGATGACTCACACCCTGGTCAGCACTTCTTTACTCTCCTACCCTGTTGGTGTAGCAAGCCATACCAACAGGCTAAAAAACAGTTTTTATCTGTGGGCTGTTCGACTGTTAAATGAGACATGATAACTCGTGATAGACTTGTGGGGCCAGCGAGTTGTGCAGCAAGCACACAGAGTGAAATGAGACTGAGTGTCTTTTTAGTGGGATGATGTTTGGGGGAACAGAGAGGGAGACTCAGCCAATTTCATTGTACACTGGTTGTTCAATGACAATAAAGGTTATTATTATTATAACTCACAAAACCAATAAGTGACAAGGAACACACAACAAACATTCTATAGAATTGGCTGTTCCTGTGTGATGTTATTTCACCTACCCAATCCACCTGCAGCAGTAAGAGCCTGTTTGCCAGGAAGGAATTCTAGGAAGGAATGTAAACTGGGTCTAAGGAACACTATGGGAATTGTTACATTTCCATACAACATATTTTCTGAGTGCTACCCAGGCCTCTTTGGTGGTTAAAGCAGCAACAGCAGCAGGTTAAATCATCTGACTTTACCGATAACCTTATAGCACATTAACTCCTGTAATAATGAACAGGGAAATCAGTGGATTCATTACAGGACAATCTGTAGGATTTATGTCTCTTTAAAACGCAACCAAAGTGCTTCATTTATAATGGAGATTACGGTAAGAAGAAAATGAAGCTGTCGAAGGGAAAGTGATGTCTCAGGAGTCTTTTCTTCTGGTTTGGCCGCAACTTAATAATGTGACCGGCACTTAACAGCAAAGACTCAGGCCTGCATTATCTTTTAGCGGATGCTGGTCATGTGCATCAGTCCAAATAGGCCAATTACCAGCAAATCTCCACAGGTTTGTCCTGAAACCTGACTAGGGTTAGAGATGCCGAGAACAATGTTGAGACACACAGAGATGCAGAGACAAGAAAAAGGTCCCAAACCAATTTTGCCTAAATGGACCAGGAACCTCTGAGGGATGAGCACAGTTGGTTAGGTTATCAGTTTTATTCCATTCAAAATGTAAGGAGACATGAGCTGAATGTGATTCTACACATCAAAGTTACCAACATGCCATACTTCCTCTATATTAAGCCATCAGGATCAGTAGTTCCCAAACTTGTTGGAATTATGGCGCCTTTTCAGATTTTTTTGGAAATGCTTGTTCCTTCACAACTCACCTTTATAATCTAACTGCCTTTAACAACCAGTTTAATTTATAAATTAAAACCATGCATGAAATCATAGTAAACACTTATATTTTTAAAAAAATTAAAGTATTTGTTTCTTGGCTGAAGAAGCCGATAAAACATGATGCAATTTAAAGGAAAGTATGAAACAGAACAAGCTACATCTCATGGTCTTACATGTTCTGTGAAATTTTGCCTCAGACATCCTGAAAAGTGCACACCCATGGTGAGAGCTACGGCTGTAGAGCAGTCAGATGTCCAATGCAATACGATTTTCCTTCCCCTCTTCTCAACATGTGTGTTTCATTCATATGACTATTCTTGCAATAAGTATAAGTGATATTTATAATATCTGAAAACAGTTTATAATTTTAGGCTGCAGTTATCTAAATCTCATCTACAGTAGTAGTAATACTGTTTTCACAATGTTTGTACCCAGATGTGAGTTGGTTTCAATATACAGTGGTACCTTGTATAAAGGAATTAATTCATTCCAAATGCAACTATGTTAAACAAATTTTCCTTTATACAAATTCCCCATAGGTATGCATTGAAAATGGAGTAATCCTATTTTTACTGTATGTTGTACAGATTTGGCGCATAGGCAATTATGTTAAGCAAATTTCCCCTATCTCCGGAATATTTTATGTTGTAAAAATTTTATGTTACACAAACTGTTTGTTACAAGGGTCCACCGTATATGTTGCTGAAACAACTGCCGAGCAATTGTACTAGGCATGGGCCTTTCATTTCAGAATGGGTCCAGTTTCGAAATGAAGCACAGCAGCATAGGTGCTGTTTGGAACCTGGATCCACCCTCTGAAATGAAATCACCCATTGACTTACCTTGCCTTACCTCACGTGGGGTGATACTCCAACCAGGAAGTAGCCTCCCACGTTTCATTGTTCCTTCTCCCTGGCACTGGGCAATCAGGAGATGGAAAAGGCATGCACCATC
Organism: Phrynocephalus versicolor; assembly: GCA_023846285.1. Lineage (NCBI taxonomy): Eukaryota > Metazoa > Chordata > Lepidosauria > Squamata > Agamidae > Phrynocephalus > Phrynocephalus versicolor. The sequence goes on along the minus strand of JAHTLZ010000129.1, from coordinate 13,372,010 downwards.
CCACCTCTCTGTCTCAATGGCCAGCACCAGGGAGAAGGAATGATGATGTGTCAGAGGCCAGTGTGTTGTTAGTCTGTGGAATTCCCTGCCACAGGATGTGGTGATGTCATCTGGCCTGGATGCCTTCAAAAGGGGATTGGACAGATTCCTGGAGGAATAGTGCATCACAGGTTACAAACCGTGATGGAGATGTGCAATCTCGAGGCTTAAAACCAGGGTACTTCAAGGGCCAGATGCAGGGGAGTGGTATCAGGAGACAGATATCTAGTCTCGTGCGCTCCCAGAGGCATTTGGTGGGACCACAGTGAGATACAGGAAGGTGGACTAGATGGGCCTTTGGCCTGATCCAGCATGGATCTTCTTATGTTCTTATGTTTGTATGTTATGTTTTTATGCAGTTCAGTGATGATGCTAGTAACCTTATAGTTAGGGGAGGGGTCCTCGGAATTTCAGCGCCTGCTCTACCATGCATCTATGTATGACTGGTTGACTCCACAGGCACAGTGCTGCTGAGCCCTGCCCCTTCAACCACATTCTTACCTGTTGCAGTGGCAGGCATGGTGTAAAGTCCTGCATCCATATATTCACCTGTTGACTCCACAGCTGTAATGCTGGCCCCCTGTCCTCAAATAACAGACTCATGGTTGACACAACTAACCCAGTTTTTGTGTCCTGCCTCTGCCTCTGCAGTACCAAATTCCAACACGGTATTTGGGGACCTCCTTCTGGGCCATTCTCATCTTGTATCTTTATAAATGGGAGAACAAAAACAACTACAGATTTTAAAATCAGAGTGAAGGAGACACTTTTAATGTGTCCCTTAAACTCCCGGTGAGCTCAAGAATTATTTAGGTATGCTTGCTGGAATGTTTAAGCCCCAACCACTTTGGAGCCACTGTGAGATACAGGAAGCGGGACTAGATGGGCCTTTGGCCTGATCCAGCATGGCTCTTATGTTCTTATTTCTTATGAGTAGTAAAATAGTTTTTTGGAGTACCCCCCCATGGCTGTCCCAATTTTTGAACTAGCAGGGAGGTCCTTGAATGTACATATATATATGTGTGTGTTTGTGTATATATATATATATTAGAGATGGGCACGACTTAGCGGAATTTCCGTTTCCGTTTCCGTTTTTCGTTTCCGTTACGTAACGAAACGAAAAACGAAAAACGAAAAACGGCTCAAAACTGGAACGAAAACGGAAATGAAACTACTAATTTCGAGCCAATTTTTGTTTTTTGTTACTGGAAAAGCACTTAATGGAGCTAAATGGGAAGAAACGAAAAAAAATTGTTTTCGTTTTCGTTTGTCGTTTTCATTACGCAACGAAACGAAAACGAAAAATTTTGAAAATTAGCTCACGAAAACGGAAACGAGCCGAAACGGACCCCTAGATGAAAACGAAAACGAAAACGAACAATTTTTCTGAGTCGTGCCCATCTCTAATATATATATAAACATGTTTTTCTAAGTTCTGACTCCTTACTACATACATTTTTGAAAGACGCTTGTAGCCAACATGGGGAGGCTTTTTTGACAGAAATACAGATTCAGATAGGAGGCAACCAAGATGATAATAACATTATGTAATATAGATGAAACAGCTACAAAAAAATCCTAGTTCCATGACCCATAAGCCCAAAGAACTGGCGATGCTTTGACATCCTACAAATCCATCTTGCTTCTTTGCTCTCTGATCAGCATTCAAACACAGCTGGGGAGCTTTGCTTCACAAAAAAGGATGGGGGAGAATCCGTATCATTGCACATAGTCAACTGCTGCAAAATCGTACGTGCATTTCACACAGTCCTCTCTTCACTCTTGGTGGTGTGGAATTTAATGATACATATGCCAGAGCCCAAATACAATAGTTTTGGCAGCTGTAGGGGGAGGGGTGTTCCGTGCTGGAGCTGAACTCTTCACCCAGTTCCATGGGGGGTGTGCAGAGGAGGAGCTGTGCAATGAGACAGATGGGTCTAAAGGAAGGTCAGTAGAAATATGCTGACATTATTTTATCTTTTTAAAAAACTCATTGTTCATTAATTCTAACTGCTTCTTTAGCCTGACTTTAAAGAGAAAGAGGAGAAGAAAGAGGGATTTTTTTTTAAAAAAATCAAGTTTCCCACCTCTGCCCAGTGCCCAAGTCAATGGGGCTGAATCAATTTCACCCCAAAATGTATGTGCGAGCATACTGTTTCAATTTCTAATAGAATTAATTTCATCTTTGAGCCATATCTACACTTTAACTTACAGTGGATCCTTGTATAACAAACAGTTTGTATATAACTTAAAATTTGTACAACATAAAAATTCTGGAAATAGGGAAAATTTGCTTAACATAATCGCCTATGGGGTGAATCCATACAACATAAAATTGGGATTACTCAGTTTTCAATGCATTCCTATGGGGAATTTGTATAAAGGAAAATTTGCTTAACATAATTTTATTTGGAACGAATTAATTCCTTTATACAAGGTACCACTGTATTAGTAGCCATTCAAATGCCAATGACAAACCCTTAGTACTAGTGAGAAAGAATTTTACCACTGCTCACCAAATGAAGGGTGTAAACATTGTAGCCTTTTGCTCTCCATGAAAAAAAGCATGCACGCACGTGCGTACGTTCATGTGTGTGCACACACACACACAGAGGGGGGGGAGACTCCCCATTATCTGCAAAATGGCATCTTCCCTGTGATGAATTTGCCAAAAAGGACATTAAGTAGCATCTCTAATGGAATAATCTTCTTAGTGAAATTAGGACTGCGGATCCCCTCTCGGTCTTCAAGAAGCTGTTAAAAACTTGCTTTTTAAGGACGCCTACAGGGACCAAGGAGGTTGATATCCCTGATGTTGTCTGTTTGTCCGTCTGTTCATTTGCCGCCATCTTGTGTACGTGTTCTTTTGTATTTTGTATTTTGCATTTTCTTTTTTAATTTTTTAAATTTTTATTTTTTAAATTAAATTTTTTTATTTGGTTTTAATGTTATATGCTCTTCACTGTGAAGTTGTTTCGTCTTTTCTTTCTTTCATTATCGTATACCTTATATTGTTCACCTCTCTGAGTTTCTGGGGGGAAATCAGGTGGTATATAAACAGAAAGAAAGAAAGAAAGAAAGAAAGAAAGAAAGAAAGAAAGAAAGA
>JAHTLZ010000129.1:13358551-13368855 GCA_023846285.1 Phrynocephalus versicolor | reverse complement strand
AGAAAGAAAGAAAGAAAGAAAGAAAGAAAGAAAGAAAGAAAGAAAGAAAGAAAGAAAGAAAGAAAGAAAGAAAATTGGGACTACAGTGATGTGAAAAAGTTCACTCTCTTTGAATTCTATGGTTTTATGGATCAGGTCATAATAAAAATCATCTGACCCTTAGGAGGTCTGACAATTAGGTAAATAATTTCAGATGAAGAGTAAAACCTGACATATTACACAGAAATAATGCCAAAATAGAGAAGTTCGGAGTGGCAAACTAAGTACATTCCAGTGTGTCATCAGCACATTTGATAAGCATTTGCTGCATTCTCTTGTGCCTCAACCAAGTTATTAATAAAAATGCAGAAGAGTACCAGCCCCCACCCCCAGGATTAAGCATTGTTACCCACCACTTATTTTATTATTAATTTATTTAAAATATGTTTACCTTGACTATCTCCTAAAACCGGAGACAATGCAGCTGTTTGCTCCCTCTTCCCAGTTGGAGAAGGATCAGAATATCATGGGGAACTTCATCAAAGGCCTTGCTGAAGTAAAGATATATTACTTCAACAACTTTTCCGCCACTAGCCAGAGAGTTTACCCAATGAAAAAAAAAATATTATTTATTTATTTTATTTGTTTAGATTTATCACCACCCATCTCCCCAGAGGGAGATTCACAATATAAAACTCAATAAAGATAAAAAACTAAAAATCATCCAAAACTAACAATGTAAATATGAATAATTATTAAGAGTATGAAGTAAAGCTATCCAGAAGACGGGTCTGTGTGGTTCTTGGCAGAGGACGGGAGGCTTAGCGATAGACCACAAATAATTATTAAGAGTATGCAGCGAAGCTTTAATAGAAAGAATCTATGATATTAGCCATCTCCAGGAGCAACGGCTGCTTATTCCACCGCAGGTAAGCTGGCAGAACTGTGTATTCAGTTTTTTTTTCCGGGAAGGCCAGGAGTGTCTCATCTCCGGGGGCATGCTGTTTCAGAGGGCTGGAGCCACTGCAGAGAAGGCTCATCTAGACCCAATCAGATGAAATTCTCTTACTGATGGGGTCTGTAGTATGCCCTCCCTGCATGATTGGGTGGAACGGGTTGATGTAAAGTGAGATGAGACAGTCCCTCATGTAACCTGGCCCCATGCTATGTAGGGCTTTAAAGGTGATAACCAACACCTTGGACCCAGTGCAGCTCACATAACAAAGGTGTTACAAGTGCCGATCTGGGGGCACCAGGAATAATCCACGCTGCTGTGTTCTGGGCCAGATGTAGCTTCCGAATACTCTTGAAGGGTAGCCCCATGTAGAGCGCATTGCAATAGTCCAGGGCTGTCCAACATGTAGACCGCGGGCTACTGGTAGCCCGCGAAGGGTTCAAAAGTAGCCCGCCAAGCATCAATAAAAAATGTGAGGGGATAAGTTTTCCACCCCTCCCTCCCCCATCCCAAGGATCACTACTGCCCCAGCAAAGGTTTGGGTATGCCAGCCCACTGTCTTAGCTGAGCGGGCAGTTCAAGGGCCATGAGCATGTGCTCGGAATGGCTAAAATTCATAAGTAGAGGTATTAGTGTAGTAGCCCTCAGGCACTTTAGGCCAGAAAAAAGTAGACCTCAGCCTGTTCAAAGTTGGACAGCCCTGCAATAGTCTATGTGAGACTATTGTCTTTGTACAAGCTGGTGATATATAAATGCTAAATAAAGTAAAGGCATGAGATAAGATTAATCGGGCAGGATTTGTTCTTGACAAATCCATGTTGGCCTCTAGCTATTATTAAATTGCTTTCAAGATTGACTGCTTTATAATCTTTTTCGTAGCATTTGTCCCACTTGGTGGTGGGGTTCACTCTTTTACCTTCCACTTGGCACGGTCGTGGGCTAGGCATGGGTGAATGCAGGACAACTTCATGTCACTGTCAAGGGTGTTCATCCAGCGCTGTTTTGGTCATTCCACCAAACAGGATCCACTGACCTCCAGGGTGAGACCCTTTTTGGCCAGGGTTTCCTCATCAGCACGCAAGATGTGTCCAAACCAATGAAGCTGCATTTCACACATCTTGGCAGTGATTGGTGCTATGTCATATTTAGATTGGATGTCATAGTTGCACACATGATTGTTTCATGTGAGGCCAGAGGTCCATTGGAGTAACTTTGTCTGCATAACATCAAGGCAAAGTTTGACTTCTTTAGTTGCTGTCCTGAATTCTGCACCATAGAGTGAAACAAGTTGTATAATGGTGTGATAGATCTTTGACTTTAAACAGTTGCTGATCTTTTTGACTCACATGACACTTGATGTTGTATGCACTGTTGATCTTTGATGTGACCTTGCAATGCAGACTGCTTTATAATCTGATCTAGAATTTTCTCTGGGATTGATGTTCGGCTGACTGGTCTGTAGTTTCCTCAAGTACCATAGTTTATTCCTCTAACTTATTGAAATGAGGAGCTCTGTATACATACGGGACCTCCTGTCCTAATTCCACAGGCTGGGATTTGGCAACAATATGATTTCACTTCGGAATATAATCGTTCTTATATGCTTGGTGTGATGTGTTCAGTGTTCACAAAGGTTTTTAGCAATCTGTCTGAAATTCAGCTTCAGTGACAGCTGCTTCAATTAACCTCTGAGCTATTGGCCAAAGTCCTGTTATATAGCATGGTAAATCCTGCTCGGGTAAGCCCATCAAATCAATGAGGCTAGGTGGACCACCTCTTCTGTAAATTCAAATGGATGTAGTTTAACTGCTACGTACTTGGCCAAAGTAAGTCATACCTACAACAGCCCCATTTGAATCAACCAAAGAGGTGACTCCCAGAAACCCTATTGCTTCAGTAGATTTCCTCCATGTTTTCCCTTCTACAGCGCTAGGGTTAGAGGTGCTGAACCTGTTTGGTTCAAGATCTGTGTGTAACTCTTATCACACACATGCACACACACACATACACACACACACACACACACACACACACACACACACACACACACACACACACACACACAGAGAGAGAGAGAGAGAGAGAGAGAGAGAGAGAGAGAGAGAGAGAGAGAGAACTGTTGAGTTTACAACAAAATACCAGAACTAGGGGACATACACTCAAATTGAGGGCTGGGAGAGTAAGAACAGACAAAAGAAAATATTTTTTCACCCAGTGCGTTGTTAGTCTATGGAACTCCCTGCCACAGGATGTGGTGATGGCATCTGGCCTGGATGCCTTCAAAAGGGGATTGGGCAGATTCCTGGAGGAAAAGTCCATCACAGGTTAAAAAACCATGATGGAGATGTGTAATCTCCAGGCTTAAAACCAGGGTACTTCAAGGGCCAGATGCAGGGGAGTGTTATCAGGAGACAGGTATCTAGTCTCATGCACTCCCAGAGGCATTTGGTGGGACCACAGTGAGATACAGGAAGGTGGACTAGATGGGCCTTTGGCCTGATCCAGCATGGCTCTTCTTATGTTCTTATGTTCTTAAAGGTACTCACTGGAAGATGATTATAATACTGTAATGTATTTACAATTCATATTGCATAGGTTTTTTCACCCTTGTTAACATCATGTTGATTAGGTTGAAAAGGGGAGGAAGTGTAACTTCATTTTAGGTTCACTGTGCTGTTAAAGAAGTCAAAAGCAGTACTGAAAAAAATCAGAACCCTTCTGCAAGGTTGTCTAGTGTCAATTTATTTTTCTGACACAACTGCTTCTTCGTCCTCCTCATTGCCTAGTACTGGTCCAGAAGCACTCATCTCCATCAAATTGTCTTTTGTTAATTCCTCTAGTGGGGTGCCTGTGTGCTTTTGAATTGCTCCGAGATCCATATCTCCAAACTCTGCACACATACCCCACCTTTTTGCTGATCTCTGCTGAGATTTTTTTTCTTGATTGCTTCTGTTGAATGTCCTGACAAGTCATGCACAAAATCTGGACACAATTTTCTCTAGTAGGAATTTATTGTTTCTGGCTGGATATCTTTCACAACTTTTTCTATAACGGTGATAGCATCTGCAATGCTGTAATCTCTCCAGGCTTTCACAATGTTTTCTCTGCCGTGCTCCTTCTCTGACAATTAGAGTTCGGCACAAAATTATTTTTTATTCCTTTTTTTGATTTTTTTTGTTTTGTTTTGAAACGAAGTGAAAAATGAAATGATTTTTAAAGAACAAAACGAAACAAGAACAAAACGAAACGAACTGGAAAATTTCCGTTTATTCCATGTTGTTTTTTGTTAGGTTTCCCATAGCAATGCATTGAGCATTTCCCATAGGAACTCATTGTGCCTCTAAGACATTTTAAATGACCTTTGCCTCCCCCCCCCTCAATCGGACACAGTGTTAAAAATGAAAAACAAAACAATATGAAAAATGAAACATTTTTTAAAAAAATCATTTCAATCAAAATGAAACAAAACAAAGCACAATGAAATGAAAAACGAAATGAAACCCCATTTTTGTGTTTCATATCCATCTCTACTGATGTTTCTTTTTGTTCAGTACTGTGTTCATGATTGCTTAATAACCCTTTTTGCCCCTCTGAAATAGAGGTGTTATGTTTGGGGCAAGTAGACTACTTGGAAACCTTTGGTGTAGAACTCATGAGGTTCTGAGTGCCTCCCTCAAATTTATTTATTTATTTAAATATTTTTATATTTCCTTTTTTTCTGAAAAGAACTCAAGCTGGCTTACAACACTGAGGGGCAACATTTGAAGCTGAGAACAGTGAGCGTGAAGAGGCATCTTGCATCATTTTATTGAAATGTTATAGACGTCATGTATAACCAAAAACTGTTAGTCCCATGGAATTCATGGGAGAAGTGTCATGTGATTTACTATGCTAAGATTCTGCTTGCTGAATAACTGGGGATGTCAGTTTTGTTCTTCCCAAATTCATTTTAAAAACACTCCACATGTTCTTTCAATAGAGTGTTGTGTATTGTTTTTTTAAAAAATAAATTCTCAAAAACAACAACAACTGAAATGAAACTCTCCACCATGTGTGCTAGCCAAATTCAAGAGGTTAACTATTCACTATCCCAGTGTGGAAAGAACTGTATTGTATCAGCTAACTATATTAATGCTAAAGTTTAAAAAAATTGAGCAAAATAATGTGACACCCTAATTCAGTACCAGAAATATGGTTGAATACAACAGCCCTGTGTTCCCAGTTTTTTAAGAGGTAAGCACTCCATTTTCTTTTCTATGAGTCTTGCTTCTCCCACATTTGGATGCTTTTACTCTAAAGTGATTTCCATCCTGAGTGTGTAGACATTTGTCAATGTTGGTAATGTTTTGTTATTATTTAAAACAAACTGAAATAAAATTATTACCTATCTCTCCTATTTCTCAGCTAATTCCCAGGTAGTGAAATGGCGGCAGAAATCTTGTTCATGGAGTTCTCTCCCACAAGCTAGACAGCATCAACCAGCTGTGGCAATGTTTCAGAAATAACCCTTTCCTGATTTCTCCCCAAAGGTCCCAAGGGTGCAGTTGAATTCCTGTCATTGTTGAGAAGCTATTGGTTACTGTGGGCCAGAACGAAGAAGACTTTAATGACCTAAATCAGGCCTGCCCTACAGGTAGACCGCGGGCTAATGGTAGCCCGCGAAGGGGTCAAAAGTAGTCACCAAATAAAAAAGTGAGGGAATAAGTTCTCCACCCCTCCCTCCCCCATCCCAAGGACCACCACTTCCCCAGCAAAGTTCTGGGTCTGCCAGCCCACTGTCTCAGCTGAACAGGGCAGTTCAAGGGCCATGGCACATTAAAATCTTGTCCTTTTCACCTGGATAGAACCCACTTCTTAATTTTTTTTTTGGGGGGGGGCTCTTTTGCTTCCAAAGTGAAGGACAAGTGCTCTGTCAGAAACAGGACAAGCATACTTACTGTGGGTAATCAAGCCACAATCAATGACCAAAGTCCCCTTGCTTTACTGGTTTCTAAAAAGCATTCTCCGTGGACTGAAATCCAGCTATAGGTCACAACTGGAGTCCTTCCATCACTCTTCCATAGGTTCTGTTTCTTCAAATGGCATCCAGCTTTACAGTCATAGCTAGAGTAGGGCTGTGTGACTCAATGGAAGATATGGAGGAACTGGCGTGCCAAAATCCCATCAATTCAATGGAGGAAATTCTAGCGTGACTTACTGCCCTAAGCAAAAGGATTTTGGTCACTGGGGGAGGGTAGAAAAGATATATTTATCTACACATTTTTTTCAAATAGACACATGACAGAGATGCATTGATACATGAATGACCACTGCCTAGAAGAGTGTTAGTGAACCTATGGCACGGGTGCCAAAGGTGGCACTCGGAGCCCTTTCTGTGAGCACCCGACATCGCCCCTTCACAGCCACCTGTATTCAGGTTAAACTGATGTATTGGCACTTTGCAAAAAATTAGTGGGTTTTGAATCGCAATTTGGGCACTTGGCCTCTAAAAGAGTTGCCATCATTGGCCTAGAACAATTGTAAATTTTGGAAATCAAAATTGATTGTCTTCCCTTTGGCCAAACTTCCTTACCCCCAGTATGCAGATGCATCAAATGCACCTTTTCCTTCCACTGAATTTCTCACACCCCGAAATGTGTGGATTCCCAGGCACTTTGGTGTTAAGCATGGGAAATGCAGTTCTGGTGAATCCATTAAAAATACTTTAGTTTCTCATGCATCTCTGTTTTTTGGGTTTTTTGTTTTGCTTTTTGTTTTGGCTTCCACAGATGCCCCTTAGCCAGACTCTGTTTTCTATCAGGTCCTTTGCATAAATACAAACAGACTTCTTTAGCCTTCCCTCCAGTCTGCCCTCACATTCTTTTGAGACACACACTTTCCCTATCTTGTTTCCCCCAACATTGTCAGATCCCACAATGTCTCTAGACTTTTTACTCTCCCATTCTTCTCTTTAATTCTTAGATCTTCTCTTAATTCTTTATCTCCTCACACTCTTTTCTACCTGCCATCGAATCTGGAAATGACCTTCACACTTCCACTCAAATGTTAAAATAACAAGAGGGAAATACTGTAGGTCACAGTGGACATCCTTCCACCCTATTCTCCCACAGACTCAGATTATGATTCCTAATCCTGAAGAGTAAAAAGCAAAAAGCAAAGTGTTCTGCTTATATACCGCCCCATACCACTACAAGTAGTCTCTGGGCAGTTTACAATTTTAATTACAGTGTGCAGGCTACACATTGCCCCTCCAGCAAGCTGGGTACTCATTTTACCGACCTTGGAAGGATGGAAGGCTGAGTGAGCCTTGAGCCTGCTACCAGGGATTGAACCCAGGTCGTGAGCATAGTTTTACCTGCAGTATAGGCATTTAACCACTGTGCCACGAATATGCTTCAAATGCTCATGCCCTGGAATTCTTAGAACAGAATCTTCATCTATGCAATGTCCTCTACTCCCAGCAAAAAACTTCCTTCCACAAAAGCATTTCTGGCATAGGTGGTGGTGGTGGAGGAATTATCAAATGAGACAGAATCAGATAGAGACATTGTGTAGCTGTGGCCAAAAACATTCCTCTTGGTTGGACTTCTCAAAATGTATAAGGACAACAAGAGGCAAACCCAAACAGGAGACTGGGCGTGCCATAAAGAATGCCTTGCTTTTGTGGGAAAATGGACTTTCCTTCCTTCAGCAGTCATTCACATGGGCAAGTTTCAAAACAAAGGAGTGATTGTTTTGCCTCCTTCAGAATGAGATCAAGTAAAAACAAAAGAACATAAGAAGAGCCATGCTGGATCAGGCCAAAGGCCCATCTAGTCCAGCTTCCTGTATCTCACAGTGGCCCCACCAGATGTGTTTGGGAGCGCATGAGTCTAGATATCTGTCTCCTGATACCACTCCCCTCCATCTGGCCCTTGAAGTACCCTGGTTTTAAGCCTGGAGATTACACCTCATCATGGTTTGTAACCTGTGATGGACTTTTCCTCCAGGAATCTGTCCAATCCCCTTTTGAAGGCATCCAGGCCAGATCACATCAGCACATCCTGTGGAAGGGAGTTCCACAGACTAACAATGCACTGGGTGAAAAAAAACTTTCTTTTGTATGTTCTTACTCTCCCAGCCCTCAGTTTGAGTGGATGTCCCCTAGTTCTGGTATTTTGTGCGAGGGAGAAGAGTGTCCCTCTATCCACTTTACTCATGCCCTGCATAATTTTGAATGTCTCAATCATACCCCCCCCTCAGGCGCCTTTTTTCCAGACTAAAGAGCCCCAAACATTTTAGCCTTTCCTCATAAGGGAGGTGCCCCAGCCCAGTAATAATTTTAGTCGCTCTCTTTTGCACCTTTTCCAGTTCCACTATGTCTTTCTTGAGATGCGGTGACCAGAATTGTACACACAATAGTAGTAGTAGTGATTGTGGATTATGACAATGGAGAGTTAGCATTTTCCATCCCAACTGGGAGCAGCAGTTTAAGGATGCTAGGTTTAATGCTGGTCAAGGCTGCAGAGCAAACCATGTGGCACACACAGTCCCTTCTTCTAATAGCATCTCCCTGTGCCTTCCAAGGATCTGCTGCCTGAGGCAGCTGCCTCCCTCTGCCTAAGTGAAGGGCCGGCTCTGGACTTTATCTTCACAATGAGTGGGATTTAAATAATAAGAAGGGACTGCATTGTGGTGCGGGGGTGGGTGGAGAAATTACAAACACAGCATAAATGAGAAGAGCTAAAAATGCTGAAGCCATGTTAGGGACCAAAAGCCAACCACTTTGTAGTGCTCTGAATATTGACACTGATATCTTTTCAGGACAAACATTTTACAAGTATTATTATGATTCCAGATCAAAGTTAAGGTGGTGTATGTTTGTACAAGGAACAAACTTCCCCGGTGATATGCCTGTGACACAGAAACTGATTGTATTTAATTTCACACTCTGTTTTGGACCAGCAGAAAATATGAGTTCCATTTGACTCCACTCTGCTTTTAATTATAATTTGACAAAAGAAATAACCACATTACCTATTTGATTTGCCAGAACTTTATCCAACCACCACCTGTTGAGCCCTCGGCAGTCCGAGCCTGACATATTGCAGAGAAGAAAATTATGCCGCTGGCATTGCAGACTAGCAAGGATGCCAACAAAAGCATAATATAGCCTTTGTACTCCAAATGCAAAAAAAAATATTAAGCTACCAACTGTAAAGTTTTAAACAAGCCACATTGAATTATACATGGATATATCTTTCTAGCAGAAAGGTCTGTCTGAAAAAAAAGGAAACCTTAAGGACATTTCAGACTACCATTTGGGTATGGTTTGGATTGGTAAATATTGTGAACCTGAAATAAACAAGGTTTTACATTATTACAGACATTTTTAAATTGGATATGGCAAGAAGATAGTCAACTTTTTAACGCAAGAATGGCTTCTATACAGTCAATTTCTCCAAATGAAAATACATATATGAACATTAAAAGTGGAATTTAATTAGTGTTCTGCTTGCATGATCGTCTTAGCCCACACAGCTCCTACTGACAGGGGCATATCTAGGAGGGCAGAAGGGTAGATCTGCATTGGGTGCAGCAATCTGGGGGTGCCTGGAGGGGGAATAGGAGGAGGAATAGGAGGAGGAAGCCATGCACCCTCCCTCTGCCCAGGAGTCCCCCTTACCCCTAAGGCTTGGCGGTGGCACCCCCTCTGCCTCCTCCACCGCCACGCACCAGGTGTGTTGAAGCAGGCAGGCAGGTACGAGTGAGGTGGCCGTGGCTCCCTCCCCCTCCTCTTCTTTGCATGCATTCACCGCATGCCTTCAGGATTCAGTCTCCCATTTCTGGATGGGTGTGATGTGGGGGGGGGGAAGGGTGCAAAATGAACATTGACCCCAGGCGCTTCAAATACTGGCTACGCTTCTGCCAACTGAAGGTAAGGGAGGTTAGCAATACCACATTTGGGGACTATATCTCGCAGAATTACCAGTTTGCACGACTGCAGGTAACTAGGAATGTGAAAAAATTGAGATTTTAGGCATGACTGCCCATCCTGCTGCAGGAAGACAGAATCTTGAGAATTCCCCAACCTCTACAAGACGTCTTGAATCCAGCATGAGACTGGGATGTGGCAAGTTTGTGTTTTCATTATTTCTGATTTATACAATATAGAAAATGCACCAATCCCAAACTAAGTGCTTAGCCCTAACCAGGTGTTTGCTTCTCTATGTGAGTATTGAGAGCTAGGATCTCTGGCCATGCCATCTCCATTCCTGACCCCTGTAGTGCCAGGGAAGTTATGAAAGCCAAGACATAACTGGCTGATTATTTATTTATTTATTTATTTATTTATTTATTTATTTATTTATTTATTTATTTATTTATTTAT
>JAHTLZ010000129.1:13330661-13346725 GCA_023846285.1 Phrynocephalus versicolor | reverse complement strand
TTCTGGTCTGGAGGGGGGGTGTCCCGGCTTCCCCCCCCTCCGTCCTGGGCTGCTCTGGTCTGGTGGGACTCGCCGCAGGCTCGCAAAAAGCCCACTCTCGCCGAGACGCCGACGGCCGCCGCAAACACAAGCGGCACGGACGGCGCAGGAAAAAACTTTTTTAAACTCTCCCCCGGGTCTCCCCCCCCACCCATTCCCGGGCCAAAAAGCAGGCGGAAAATGCCCGCTTGACTAAGGGCACTCACTCAGTAGGGCACCTACCGGAGGGGGGGTTTCTGGTCTGGAGGGGGGTGTCCCGGCTTCCCCCGTCCTGGGCAGCCGGACTCGAGTCGCCTCGTCACCATGCCATGCGGTGCGGGCGGGGGATCGAAAATGGGGCGGCGAATGCAATATTGTTTTTGAAATCGTGGTCCAAAAACACACAAGCACAACAGAAACACGCGGAAATGTATGAACTGCCAGATTTTTCACAGTAGCAGTGGTTTTTTTCTTGCAACAAAATGTCTCTCCTCTCCTCCTGTGTCCTCCATTGATTTTATTTTATTTTATTTTATTTTACACCTGCGCAGTGTGCAATGATGGGCTGGCCCAGTGGCCTGGCCAGCCATGTGGGAGGGGACGACCATGCAAATTTTTGGAGCCATCTCACCAATCGCATGGCCACTTGGCCACTGAGACTTCTGGGATGTGCCAAAAAGCCCCCTAAAACTTGCCCTAGCCCCCTAACCCGCTAACCCTAATCCTTGACTCCTTACCCATACGTCACAGACTGTCTTCTTAGTGGGTCAGAGAGGCACCCAGAGGTGCAACCCAATAGCCCACCATAACCTTACCCGTCATTAGCCTAACCCTAGCCCTAACCCTAATCCACCTTAGCCCATAGCCAGATCGACTTGCATTGCACTACACACGCAAGTACGATTCCCTTCTGTGGGACGTGATGGCAGGTGCGACCCGCTCGTGGGACAAGGTGGTTGAGCAGGTGCAGTGGCACTGCCTGGCCTGAAAATGGCTGGCGACACGCTCATACCACGGTATCAAGTACTCGAGCAGGTCTCACTCTGCCTGCAAATGGTATACATAACCATATGGTTGTGCATGCCATTTTGCAGCAGCAGCAGGTGAGGATGGGAGACCCCCATGTTGAGGGGTCTCTTGGAGCCTGCTGCTGCTGTCCCTTCCTTTATAGCGGGCCGGCGGAGGCACCCACCCCACAGAGGTGCCTCCAGGAGCCCGCTACCCCCCCAAAAAAACCAGTATAACGATAACGAAAAAACGAAAAACGAAACGACTAATTTTTTCCGATTTTTCGCGAAAACGGAAACGAAACGACTCGGACCCTAGCCGAAAAAGAAAACGAAAACGAAGTTTTTTTCCTGAGTCGTGCCCATCTCTACTCCTGAACAAATTCAGCCAATTCCTTACCTTGCTCCAGGCTTGCACGGAGCTAAACTCCAATGAGGAAGAAGCCTCTGGCACAATCTTTCCTTCTCCCTGGCGCTGGCCACTCAGGAGCTGTGCAGGGAAATGCATCATCCCACCTCCCTGTCTGATTGGCACAGACACAAGTGTCTAGGGCAGTGCTGGTGAACCTATGCAATGGGTGTGAAAGGTGGCACTCAAAGCCCTTTCTGTGGGCACCCAACATCACCCCTTCACAGCCACCTGCATTCAGGTTAAACTGCCGTATTGGTACTTTGTGAAAAATTAGTGGGTTTTGAATCACAGTTTGGGCACTCTGCCTCTAAAAAGTAC
This sequence comes from Phrynocephalus versicolor, assembly GCA_023846285.1. Taxonomy (NCBI): domain Eukaryota; kingdom Metazoa; phylum Chordata; class Lepidosauria; order Squamata; family Agamidae; genus Phrynocephalus; species Phrynocephalus versicolor. The sequence continues at coordinate 13,344,970 of JAHTLZ010000129.1, read as the reverse complement.
GCCATCACTGGTCTCGGCCCCACCTAAACCACTTTATTTATTCCAGGGTGTAGTTCCTTTTTACCCAGTTCTTTGTAAATCAAATAAGAAGCCCACTCTCTCCACTGCTAATGGAGTACAGCTAACCCATCAATAGGGGCAGCTTTTAGACCACATTTAAAGGTGGGGAGAGATTTCCTCCACTCTTTGGATGTGCAATCCCAGCCCTCCACCCTCTTTGTGGTCATACATGTGATTGGTTGATCAACTTCAGCTTGTAAACAACCTTGGCTAGACTTACTGGATTTCTTTCACTCTCCTTTGACTACAGACATCTTTCATATTTCCTCTTGCAGTCCTCTCCCCCCCTCCATCTGGTACTTGATTTACAGTTGTCTAAATTATATACTAAATAAAACAAGACACAAAATCCTCAGGTTACATGTGTTATTATTCCATGCTTTGATGCTGTAATGCAAACTAAATTGAACCAACCCACACACTCATTTGGGTTTACCTTTTGGGTATAAAGAATAATCAAAGATGACAGCTTATGGCTGTCTGCCTCTGGATGGCAGTAACTCCTGCTTAAATGCACATGACCCAGAACTGTAATATTCTTCAGCAAGGGATTGCCTTTGCCTTGTCAGTTGACAGTCCAAAAGAAACACTTAATTTCATCCATTCTAGACTTTATAATCCAAATCTGAAAGCTAAGCACACGCACAGAATTTAAGGTGTAACACTGAATGACGATTTATGCGCATGCAATTTATGCCCCACCACGTGTACTCAAGAAAATCTCGTAAATGACCAAGATAATGCTATTGAAGGAGACTACTTCTAGTTAAAAATAGTCTAATCATTTTAACATTTTAAATTTGTTTGAACTTTTATCTGTATTTCTTATATATCTATAATTTAAGATTGTGCAATGCTCTGATAGGAATAAAGAAAGATTAAAATGACGGTCACATTGAAAGTCCCTTTAAAAAATAACTGGAGCAGAGGAAGAAATGATTAGTGTGGTTATTTCTTCTGCCTGTCTTTCTATCCAAAGCAACATTCTTCATATAAACAAAGTCATTTAGCTAATCAAATCAGATTCTTCACTTTGAAACAATGAAAGAACACCACCTGCATTTAAAAGGTAATGTAGCCAATAGCATGCCAAATATCTGAAACTTAAAAGTTTCCTGTGAAATAGTGAATTTGACTGGGAATCTCGGCTAGAATGTTGCACAGTATGAAACAATTGGGGATGTGCGGTACCTTTAGATAACTCTATTGTCAATACTTGACAATAGTGATTAGAGACTGTGGTTCCACGGTTGATGCTGATTTGGCCCTGAAGTCGCACACTGTTATGTGGGCTCCCCAGCTTCCCAGCCCAGTAGGCACCCACTCACAGACAGTAGAGCAGCTTTGGGTGGATGCCTGTCAGCAATAGTGAGAATGGAAAGCCAGAGTGCCCAGAGAACAACAGTGCAGCCAGAAGGCCAAACTGGCATCAATTGTTCATGCCTATCTCTGATATTGATAAAAAATTGCCAGCAGAGGTAAACATAATGCTGAATAGTGCCCTTTGATTTGGAATTTATGTATTTATTTAGAGTATTTTTACCCCCCCCCTTTCTCATTAGAAAAGGACCCAAGGTGGCTTACAGTAAGGAGAGACAATATACAGTCCATTACAATTAAGACACATCCAGTTTGAAAAGCAGGGAATTGAGGGGTATCTTACAGCATTAGAAGGCAACATTAAAAGTAACAATTGATAGCATAATGTCAGTGTAATCACACAAGAAGAGATAGAAACACAAAATCTGTGTAGCCATGTATGGTAGATTGATATGAAAGACATATAATAGGTAGTCCATCATTCAGGGAAAGTTTGCCTGAAGAGAAAGGTCTTTGCCTGTTTCTGGAAAGACATCAGAGATGGGGCAGTCCTGGCCTCTAGTGGGAGGGAGTCTGAGTGCAGCAGCTGAGAAGACCCTTTCATGTGTTCCTACGAGACATACCTGTGAGGGTGGTGGGATGGAGAGAAAGGCCTTAGCACCCGTGTTGGTTCATTCTGTGAGATTTGATCTTTGAGATAGCTAGGACCCAGGTCATACAGTGCTTCGTAGGTTAAGGTCAGCACTTTGAATCGTGCCCAATAGCAGATTGGCAGCCAGTGGAGCTGCTTTAGTAGGGGTGTAATATGATTTCTGTAACCCACCCCAATCAGCAATCTGGCTGCTGAATTTTGGAACTGTTGAAGTTTCCTGAGGTTTTTCATTGGAAGTCCCACATAGAGGGAATTACAGTGGTCCAGTCAGGATGTCACAAGGTCATGAATTACCATGGCTAGAGCTGGTTCCTCCAGGAATGGGCATAACTGGCATAGTACCTTTAATTGTGCAAATATGCTCCTGGCCACAGCTGTGACCTGGGCATCCAGGCTCAAGGATGATTCCATCCTAGTTGCTAGAGCCAATGCACCCTCCCCCAAATTCCTCTTATCTTCAGATTTTGTTGTTGAAGGTTCCTTAAATTGTTTCCGAGTGTTCAACTATGAACTGAAAAATTCTCCAAATATTTGACTTGCTGTTGTATGGCTGTTGATTTGAATGTGTTGTGCTGTCAAGTTGGAACCAATTTATAGTGATCCCATAGGACTTTCAAGGTAAGTGAGAAATCTTAGTGGTTTTACCAGTTCCACCCCCCACCCCCAATGAGCCTCCAAGGCCTTCTGAATCTGAGTCCATCATTTATCTTCTACGTCACATGAGGTATAATTTTAATTGAATATCTGATATTTAATTTAGTAGGAAGTGGCTTGGCTCCCTCCAAGAGTTGGGTACCTGGCTGTTGAGTCAGAGGTAAAAAATACTCTGACTCAACAGGAGGTCAGTTTTGCCTCCTGTGAGTAGACCCAGCCTGTGTGTCCTTAGTCAAGATACACTGTCATAGGGCACCTCCAGAAGAAGGGAATGGAAAGGATCTCTGAGTATTGACGATACATGGTGATTAATTCAAGAGATGACATAGAAAGGGATTTAGCAACTGGCTGTATCCATGTAATCACATTTGGCATTTGACCAGCACATAAGGTTAATTTCAAATATTAGCTTATTCATTTCTCCTCTAATCTTTCTCTTGCCCTATCAAGATGCATGTAACCAGGATTAGTCCCAGACCATGGAATTTGACTGCAACAAACAGGGGAAAGTTCTGATAGAAATGTAATGAACAGCCACAATAGCAACCATAATATTAAATCTGAACACCTCTTTCATTCACCAGGAGAAGCACAGAAATGCATTTTCCTTCTACATTCATGGAAATATCATTACAATCCTTAATTAATGTATGCTATCTCTTCTGCCAGAGTAGACAGGGAACCTGGATTCTTCAACACTCATTTTGAAGTCATACATGTCAGTTGGAGAGTGACAGTAGCATACAGTCAGAAGTGTATTTTAAAGGGGAAATGAAAAACTTTAAGGGGGAATAAAGAACCTGGTTTTCTAATAAGAAGCTCTTTGTATAGCTGCATATCTTTCCTTCATAAATCACATCACACATGGTCTGATGGATTTGCTTTAGGGAGAGATACTGAGCAGCTGTAATTACATTTCATTTATTTATTTCTCCAAGCATTTTCTCAGCCATTATTTTTCACCTTTTTGCAACTAGAAGTGCTACCTTTCCGTGAGGTGAGGTGAGATGGCTGCTCCATGTGGTGAACCACCATGAGACGCCTGGGCATTTTCCCATGAAAGCCTTTTTGGCTGCTGTCTAGCTATAGCAAATGCCATCATGAAGGGCCAAGCTGGGCTTTCTTGAGAGCCCTGCCACCTCTCGTTGCCATATTGGTCAGCCTCAAGGAATGCTCTCCCATAAGTCTCAGTGCTCCAGGTCAGTGTGCCATCCCATCTCTCCAGAGTCATGTATTGGTCAGTTCTGTAGACCTCTGCTGATCATTTCATGTTGTGCTAATCTGAAGGTAATCCACTAGGTCAAAATGCTTATCTCTGTGGGGACTTTTCTTCCTTCATCTCACATACTTGTAACTCCAATAGGAAACAAAACAACATATTAGTTTTAGATGGAGTTCATTACTTGCTACTATGAGACCATAGCCTGTTCCCAACCATGTAAATGCAGTTAAAATACAGATGATGTGATAGCATCAACATAGCAACTATCAACATTAAGTAAGTCACAAGCCATTAACTAGAACCAGACTCTGCAGTTGGTGGAGTAAATATCTGCCCATGGACTGAGACCTATTTATTATTTATTATTTATTTATTAAATTTATATACTGCTCCATCTAGCTACATGGCTACTCTGGGTAGTTTACAAAACTGAACAGAAAACAAACCCACAAACAATACAATACAATATATAAGCAACAAATAAGTAAAAACATAACTTTAATAAGCAATATATAACAAAAACATTGAACAGGAGCAAGATGGATTACAAACTAGAGGCGAACACGAAACAGAAAACCAATGGTTTGGATCTTTCTCCTTCAGGCCCACCCTTGGTTCATTTTGGTTTGGTTCACACAAATTTTTAAAACAAAAATTCGTATGAACTGAACCGAGCTGAACTGGTTTGGCTTACCTGGATGGTAGCGGCAGCAGCGATCCTAGCGGTGGCGGCAGTGGCCTGGAAGGCCCTGGCAGTTGCTGCGCCGGATGGTGGGAGGCCACACTTGGCAGCGGGAGGCCTCACTGCTGCCTTCAGAGCCCCAGACGCAGTTGTGCCGAGTGGCAGTAGACCACCCCGCTGCCGCCTCTGGAGGGCTAGCAGTGGCTGCGCTGGGCAGCAGAAGGCCTCACTGCCGCCTCCATATCCCCAGCCATGGCTGCACCGAGCAGTGCTGGACCAGCCTGTCAGTGCCTCCGGAAGCCCAGCAGTGGTCATGCTGGGCAGTGGGAGGCCTCACTGCTGCCTCCGGAGCCCCGGATGTGGCCACACCAGGTGGCGGTGGACCACCCCACCGCCTCTGGAGGCCCAGCGCTTTTTTAATTTTAATTTTAATTTTTGCAGCACTGACCATGCGGCCCCAGGGGCTGGGTCGGCACTTTCTAATTTTTATTATTGTTTATTTATTATTTATTTTTTAAAGTCCCCCAATGCTGGGGGCTTTCCCCCCTTCACAGCTGACAGGTGCTGGCTTGGGGCCAGCGCCTCTAGAGGTGTTAGCTTCCCCAAGCCTGGGTTTTATTTTTTATATTTTTTATATTTTTTATTTTATTTTATTTTTAAAAGTCCCTGATGTGGGGCTTTTGTTTCCCCTCCTGGCCTGCAGCGGCTCTAGTTAAAGGCGAGGAGGCAGTGACAAGGTAGGAAATGGGGTGTGTGTCTGTGGAGAGATGCAAAATGAAAAGAAACAAAACAGAAATTTCCGTTTTGTTTCATTTCGTTTTCCTTTGATGGGTTGGATCGTTATTCATTTTGTTACCTAATGAAACAAATAATGAATAAGGAAAGGAATTAAAAATTCATTTTGTGCCCATCTCTATTACAGACAAAAAAATGACCTAGGAACATGTTAGATCTGATTCATGGCCTAATCAAAATCTGGGCAGAGGGTCAGAAAGATTAGCAAGATCTCATACTGTACATCCCTTAGAAAGTAGAAGGATTCTTTGTCCACAAATTGAGATGCCCTGGCCTGGATAAAAAACAAGTGCATGCTGTATTGGTAGTGCTGCATGGTCAACAGTGCTACAAAGAGTGCAACAAATGGTCAGCTACTCTGGTCGATGGGGTGCCTGGGAGAATTACAGATCTGTGTCAGGACAATGGACAATCATATCTATTGTTAGAGTAGAGAGAACCAGTACGGGCTTTACACAGCGCTATAGTATAATATCATAACAGGACTTTTGTCCTGGCAACAAATGGTAGTGCTCACAAAGGGACTTGTCAACGCTGGGAGAGTTGTAGAGTCAAGGATTAAACATTTCAAGGGCATAGCTGGGGAGCTAATAGAGAATGTCTGTAGGAAACAACTGAGTAAGAAAATGGTGTTTGGGGTTTTTTGGGGGGTGATGGTGGAAAGGAAACAACACATTTCAATATACGGGACACTCATTCTAGGTAAAGAAGTTGCAAACAAAACAGAACAAGTTAAAAAAACAATCTGGATTCTATTACATATTAAAAACTTGAAGTATTATGATCCTGTCCATTGGGCCAAAGAATAGAGGGTTGAGTTTTACAGGCTCATGATCTCACAAGAAAATGAGGCATACGTACTTGGTGATGCACACTCGGACAAAGAATCTAGAGCAGTAAACTCTGGAGCAATGAGTCTATGAATCAGAAAGAGGACAGATGATGAAACTAGAGTGGTATGTATGCTCTTTGGCCAATATCCTGTTGGGCAATTAATAAATATTAATAATAGTAGTTATGGGCTCTCAAGTCAATTCTGACATGGTGAACCTTTTTCAGGGTTTTCCAGGTAGAGAGCGAAGATGGGCAGGAAACAAAAAAATGAAATGCTGTTTCATTGTTTCATTATGTAATGAATTGTTTTGTTATGAAATGAAACAGTAGGATGTGTTTCATTATGAAATAAAATGAAACACATTTTTTCCTCTAGGAATGAAATGATAACTCCCAGAGGAACCAAAATTGCAGGGTAGCTTCTTTGGACTCTTCCCTGTAAGCTCCCCTCAAAATTTTTTTGGAGAGGTTTGGGGTTCAGGGGGCTGAGTTATTAAACTCCAAAGGGGGTCCTCCTAGGAGAAAATCATTTCTAATGGAGTCAGGAAACAGCTATTCGCTCCCCCACGTGGAGTTATACATAAGTTGTACTGGAACACCATTTCACCACTGCTTGTCTGATCAAAACCCCAAACCTGGGACATACAATGCACAACAGGGCAAGGTCTCTTGGAAACCACAAACCTCAGCAGAAGTGAACTACTTCTGGATTATATTTTGCTGCTTTAAAACCCCCTGCCTAGTGATAAGCCCTACTGGACCTAATGAGACTTACTTCTAAGTAGACTGATATTGAGCAAATCTCAGGTGGATATACCTTTTAGGGATGTTTTGAATCTTGACAGTACTTTAGTATGAATTGTTCAAAACAATACAAAACGATAGTAAGCCCACACCTGGAGTATTGCATACAGTTCTGGTCACCGCATCTCAAAAATGACACAGTGGAACTGGAAAAGAGAGTAACTAAAATGATTACTAGGCTGGGGCACTTCCCTTATGAGGAAAGGCTATAGGATTTGGAAACAAGGTGCCTGAGGGGGCATATGATTGAGACGTACAAAATTATGCAGGGCATGAGTAAAGTGGATAGAGGGACACTCTTCTGCCTCTCACAAAATACCAGAAATAGGGGACATCCACTCAAACTGAGGGTTGTGAGAGTAAGAACAGACAAAAGAATTTTTTTTTACCAGCATGTTGTTATTCTGTGGAACTCCCTGCCACAGGATGTGGTGATGGCATCTGGCCTGGATGCCTTCAAAGGGGGATTCGACAGATTCCTGCAGGAAAAGTCCATCACAGGTTACAAGCTATGATGGGGATGTGTCATCTCCAGGCTTTAAAAAACCAGGATACTTCAAGGGCCAGATGCAGGGGAGTGGTATCAGGAGATAGATATCTAGTCTCTTGTGCTCCCAGAGGCATTTGGTGGGGCCACTATGAGATACAGGAAGCTAGACTAGATGGGCGTTTGCCCTGATCCAGCACGGCTCTTGTTATGTTCCCCTTTATAAACATCTCTACTTCATTTCCATGGCCTCAAAGATTAAGACTATAAAGGGAATGAATTTTCAGTGAAGAAAGGGGGAAAATCTACTTAAACAGTTTTGTCTGGAAGCAGACGAATGATGTTAATGAAATAAAATATTCAGAACCTTAGCACTGAAGATAGCCTTGTTTTCAGTATTCTTCATGGCAAATTGCATTATGACATTCATTCCCTAGTGGGAAATTAACACTTCCCATGCACTCTTTGCAGGCAACAGCTTGCTGCAGCTCAGGACAAAGCAAGACAACCTAGAGAACAAAGTGAGGGGTCTGCTTTGACATGGTCCTTTAATCTGTTCTTGTCTACTCTTTTCTCTGTTGGCTTGAGTAATTCACTGTAGATGGGAGATGAGCGATTTTGTTCCAAGACATTGCTTCAGTTTGTGCTCAAATGACTATTTGCAAAGATACGCCCAAGAAATCTACCTCACGCTTGCTTCACCTCCATACTCCGTCTTTCCCCTTCAAACCTCCCTTTCCTTCATCCTCAGTTTCTAGAGTACAGTACAGGTACAGTATATCTTTCCATCATACTTGGTTCTGTAGAGGAAATATATCTGTGTAAGATGCCCTAAGCACATCCAATCTCGCCTGTAGAGATGGACATGAAATGAAAAATTTTTCATTTCCGTTTTCATTTTTTTGTTTTGTTATGCAACGAAATGACAAACAAATTTTGTCTCTAAAATGAAACGAAACAAACAGAAACACCGAAAATTTTGTCGTGCGTTTCGTTTTCGTTACGGCAATACAAGTGATCTGCTTTAAATGCTAAAAAAAATCACAAAAAATGAAATGGTAACGAAATGGTAACGAAATGAACAAAAATGAAAATGAATTTTTGCAAAAATTCACGAAAAACAGAAACGAACCGAAACGGACCCCCTAAATGAAAAACGACAAATGAAGTGCCATTTTTTTTTATTCATGCTCATCTCTACTCGCCTAATTTCGGAAGCTAAGCAGGGTTGGCCCTGGTTAGTACTTGTATGGGAGACCTCCAAGGAATACCAGGTGCTGTAGGCACCTTGAGTAGGAACTGGCAAACCACTCCAGTATGCCTGCTAAGAAAACTCCATGGACATGAGTCTTTCATGACTGTAACGACACAACACACACAAGACAAAGCTACACTCCATCTGAAAACTCAAGGTTGCAGCAAAACTGTGTTCTTGGATTCATCCCTGAGCTTAGTTTTGGCAGAGGACAGAAGTGCACTTGCACAATTAAAGGTAGTCTGCCGGCTCTAACCAATCCTAGATATGTCTGGCTTGCTTTCATGGATGAATGCCTTTGTTACGTGCTGTTCAGATTACTGTAACAAACGCTACATGGAGAAATCTATGAAGATGGTTTGGAAATTTCAGGTGGTTCAAAATGTTGCTGCCAGACTTCTTTTTTTGTTGTTTTTTTATTTTCTTATATACAAGAGGGACATAGGGGGTGGTTGAGTGGAAGCAATTGGGTTAAATACTAAGGGTAATTTATCCGTCTTCCAGTATTCTGTATAGAGAAGCCTGGCAGCTGTCGTAAGATATCTAATAAGAATCACTTTGTTCTTTTCTATCCGATTGTCTATCAAACCTAATAAAAACAGCTCTGGTTTAAAGTGGAGATTGAAATTCAGTATCTCATGCATTGAAGAATAAATTTGTTTCCAAAATTTAAGTGCCAGTCCACATGTCCACCACATGTGGTAAAAAGTACCTTCATTCTCTTGGCATTTCCAACACCTATTGGAGATTCCCTTGTACATCTTAGACAGTTTGTTTGGCGTTAGATACCACCTGTACATCATTTTGTAAAAAAATTCTTTAAGATTGTGTAACTCCTTGTGAATTTCAATCCATACTTCCACATTCCCTCCCACTGTTCTATTTGAATATTATACCCGAAATTTTTGGCCCATTTGATCATACACTCCTTAACCTGTTCATCTTCTGTATCAAATTTCAATTACATTTTATATATTTTTGAGATCAAATGGTCCTTATTGGCACAAAGTTCCATCTCAAAAGTAGATTTTCCCTGTTCAAATTCAAATACTTGTTTATCTATTTTGAATCTTTCTGATAGTTGCAAATATGAGAACCATTGACAGACAAAACCTTCCTGGTTCAATTCCTCTCTAGATTTCATCTTATATTCCCCTTGACTCCATTTTAAGATATCTTTATATGTTAACCAACTATCTCTCTGCAATGTTTCTGACTTAAACAAAGCCTCCTGGGGTGATACCCAGAGTGGCATTTTAGGTGTCAATCTTAGTTTGTAAGTATTCCAGATTCTTAAAATGGATTGCCGAATATAATGATTATTAAATTCTGCATTTACTTTGGCTTTGTTATACCAAAGAAACCCGTGCCATCCAAATCTCAAATCATGTCCTTCAAGGTTTAACAATCTTTCATTCCCCAACATTATCCATTCTTTAAGCCAAATTAAACAACTAGCAGTGTAATACATTTTTAAATTTGGAAGTCCCAATCCTCCTCTCTCTTTAGCATCTATCAAACATTTATATTTTATCCGAGGTCTCTTCCTTTGCTACATAAAGTTTGCTATGTCTTTTTGCCACTGTTTAAAAGGAGTTTCTGACTTCAATATTGGGATTGTCTGGAATAAAAAGAGCATTCTTGGAAAGATGTTCATCTTTATTACAGAGATTCTACCTAATAAGGAAAGTTGAAGGTTTTCCCATTTTTCTAAATCTTTTTTAATTTCATTCCAAGCCTTTAAATAGTTATTTTCAAAAAGCATAGAGTTTTTATTGGTTAGAGTAATCCCTAAATATTTCACTTTTTTCCTATTTTAAATCTCGTTTTCTCAGTAAGCTGTAATTGATTTTCTGCAGGTATATTCTTTACTATCATTTTAGTTTTCCCCCTGTTTATTTTGAAACCTGCTAAGGGCCTGAATTTTTTTATTTTAGACATTAACACCTCTATACCTTTTAAAGGGTCCTCCAATGTCAAGACTAGATCATCTGGGAATGCTCTTAATTTATATTTTTCTTTCTTAATTCTTACTCCTCCTATTTGTTCATCTTTTCTTATCTCTATTTAGTACTTCCAATATTAAGATGAATAACAGAGGTGACAGTGGGCAGCCTTGCCTTATCCCCTTTTGGATATTACAGGGTTTGGTCAAATGATCTATAATATAATAATATAATATTATATAATATAATATAAGCCTTTTGAGAATTATATATTGAACTCACCCAGTTTATAAAATTATCACCAAACCTCATTTCTTGTAGCGTCTTTAACATAAAGGACCAGTTCAAATTATCGAAGGCCTTCTCAGCATCTAAGAAGATCATGGCTAACTGTTTCTCATTATGTTTCTCAAAGTACTCAATGATGTTCAACACATTTCTAACATTATCTTTTAGTTGCCTTTTAGGCAGGAAGCCACATTGATCTTCATGGATGAGATCTTTAAGAACCAATTTTAATCTTTGTGCCAAGATATTTGCAAATATTTTATAATCATTATTAACAGCGAGATTGGCCTATAGTTTTCAATTAAATTAAGATTCTTATCCTCTTTTGGAATTAATGTTATATTTGCCTCCTTCCAGGATTCTGGTAATTTCCCTTCTTTTAAAATTGAATTCATTGTTGTTTGCAATGGTATCAGCAATTCTGTTTCAAACAGCTTATAAAAAATAATAGGCAGACCATCTGGACCAGGGGCTTTACTTGTTTTGGCCATCTTAATTGCTTCTACAACTTCTCTTACCATGATTGGTCCATTCAATGTGGACCTTTGCTCTTCAGTAAGCCTGGGTAGCTCTTGTCTCCTAATATACTCATCTATCACCCCTAGGGGGTATCCGACTTCTTATGAAGATGAGAGTAGTAACTATGTATTACATTTTGAATCCCACTTTTATCAGTAATCATTCGTTCTTGTGCCTGTAATTGGGGGAATCCATCTCTTATCCCTATCTTTTCTCAGTTTGTGAGCTAGTGTTCAAAGTACCTCTGTTTCGCATATTTAAGCTTCTTGACCATTTCTGAAACAGTCAGCATTGAAAGCTGTTGTTGTAGTATTTTTAATTCATGTAATTTTTTTTATCAGCACCTGAATTCTTTCGTTCCTCCTCTTTACTTCTGATTTTGCACTCTAACTGGTATGTCTTTTCTAGTCTCTTTTTTTTTAATATTGATCCTGCCCTGATGAATTCTCCCCTTATAAATGCCTTTCCTGCATCGCAAACAAATCTTGTATCTGTATCTTTACCCAAGTTTAGATTGAAAAACTCTCTTGTTTTCTTTTTACATTCCTTGAGAATACATTTGTCTTGTAAAAGCCACTCATTTAATCTCCATCTGAACATACTGTATGTGTTTTCCTTTTACACTAACTGATATTGGGTTACGGTCAGAAAAGGATCTTGGCAATATCTCTGCCTTTACAACTTTAGTAGCCAGATCTCCTGTTACCGAAAACATATCTATTCTGGAAAAGGATTTATGTCTTTATGAGAAGAATGTGTATTCTCTGGAATTCCCATTTTTTTGTCTCCAAATATCAACCAGTCCTAGTTCCTCAATTAAATCAAAACATGCTTTTGGTAGCTTCCCTTGTGTGTCTTTAATCCCTTTATCAGACTGCCTGTCTAATGTGGGGCTCACTACACCATTGCAATTGCCAACTAAAAGCAAACTAGAATAAGAGAAATCCAACAATTTATCCAACAAGTACTTAAAGAAACACACTTTCCCTTCATTTGGTACATATAACCCCAGTACGAGTGTTTTAACGCCATTGAATTCTACCTCTACCCCCCACAAATCTCCCTTGTTCATCTGAGATTATTAATTTTGGATTCAATTGGTCTTTAATGTACAACACAACACCATTTCTTTTTTTTATCACTTGCCAAAATAAACTCTTGACCCAATCGCTTTTGGGATAAAAAATTCCTATCATTTTTCGTAATGTGTGTCTCCTGTAAACTAATGATGTCCCAGTATTGTTTTCTCAGATAATGGAAAATACGGCATCTCTTTTGTGGCGAGTTACATCCATTAATATTCCATGACAGGCATTTGAAATGCATTATATTTCAGTAGTTGAAAAGTCCAGACTGGAACCTTCCTTCCGTGGCTCTTGCTTTTGTAAGTCTACTTTTTCCAGAAATTTCTGAGCCTTCTGAACTGTGTTTATTCTGTCTTCAAGAGACCACCTTAAAAGTTGAAGTGCTACACCAGTGTGTTTCTTATCTTCTCCATGCTGGCGGTTGCTAAACAGCTCTGGGGAAATTAGAGAACACTGGCTTACCGGTAGGTTTTATGTTCTCTTGCTTCAGTTTTGTCTGTTTACAGACAATTGTCTTGTTTTCTTTTGCTTTGGTTTTTTCGTTCCCGTAGCTTCCACTCGGCAGCTGCTAGAGGAATCCCTGAGGGGGATAGGCAGGTTTTAGCCAGCCATGCCACTCAACCCTGGTTGCTTTCTGGGGTCACTGCCCCAGACATTTACTCAGAGGAGCCAGCGTAAAGAGGTTGTTTGGAAGTCCCACGCACCTCTCTTTTTCCAGACAGGAACCGACTCGAAATACTTGGATCAGCTTATACAGCACCATCTTGACCGGAAGTGTGCCAGACTTCTGACTAGATAGAGCGTGCTACAGGGATCCTATATTTTCCTTCTTATGGCACCTTCACTGGCTGCCACTTTGTTTCTGGACTTGGTTCAAAGTGCTGGCAGCTATGACCTATAAAGGCCTATATAGCTTGGGTCCAGACTATATAATTCCACCCCACCCCAGCAGCTCTGACATCTTGAGGGGAGAGCCTTCTTTCAGTCTCACTGCCATTGCAGGTGTATTTGGTAACAACTCAAGAGAGGACATTTTTCTGTCTAAGCAATTTCCCCCCACATGAGGCTAAATTGGATCCCTCCTTCTGCCAGCCGGTGAAAACTTTCTTCTTGGTTTGTTGTGAACATTTGTGGTTTTTTTTTTAGTATGGGGTGCAACATATTTTTATTTTGTTGTTTTTAATTCTTCTTTAAACATTTTAATTTAATGGTTTTTTTTAAAAAAAAACTGAGTTTGTTTTAACTGTTATAGGCAAATTTGTTTTTAAAAAGGTCTATTTGTATTTGAATATTACTGTTGAAATCAATTGAGATTTTAAATGCATGTGTTGCTTTGTACTATCAAATCCAGATCTTTCCCCATCCAAGTAGGCAGCAAAAAGTCCCTACCACAATTTCTTTTCCTGTATGTAAAAAGGAAAAGTACAGAGGCAAATATGGATTCAGTTTCAGTATTAACTCTGTGCAGGCAATTGTCTTCCATGCAGTATAAACATGTGAACAGGCAGAGCAGTCTGGCTACATAACTTGCTATTGTTATTGATTTCTTTAGTTGGGGAAGGACAGGGTGAAATGGGGAGCCCCTTCTATTTTTGGGAGACTCTCCACATGATGTGGGACTCTGGGGTGTCAGGGTTCCAGATCGTATGGAAAGTGTCCATAAAAAAGAGAAGTTACTGGTTTTGGGAAGTCTCTTTCTGTATGAC
>JAHTLZ010000129.1:13292330-13330651 GCA_023846285.1 Phrynocephalus versicolor | reverse complement strand
TATCTATCTATCTATCTATCTATCTATCTATCTATCTATCTTCTGCCCATCTGGCCAAAAGGCCACTCTGGGTGGCTAAGAGTCAGTCAGAACAAAGCATGAACAAACCCAAACACAACAAAATTCCAGAGTAAAAATTGACCCAACAACATAAATTAATCTGAATACCATCATAAAAAGGTAAATCTCAACATAATTCCTTAAGGTAACTTTGAACACATTAAACACATATGCCCCCATCTCTTTGTATTTAGGGTATGTGGAAGAACAACCGGGTGGTTGTTCAGTAATAGTAGCCTGTCACCGTCTTTATCCCAGCATAAGCAGTAACAATATTGTGTTCTTCAGTATTAACTGAGCTATACTTTATCAGAGTTTTCTGAAATCTGACCCACATTCCCGCACCTCCCATCTTTGTGGTCTGCAATTTAAGTGTCCATCATAACAGAGAAAGACATTCTCTGCTGGGGTTGTGGGGTGCATCTATCCAGCTGTCAGAAATACAGACAAATACAGACCCAAACATCAGATTTATTTCTTAACAGGTGATGGGTCCCTGCCTCATGACTGCAGACCTTCTGTGAAGACCAGGACTGGCTTCATCCACCTGCTTAGCTCTTGAATCCCATTAGACAGGGATGAGCATCTACTTGGGCCTTGTGTAAACAATGTCTTCCTGAGCCATGTCCCTAGGGCCTTGGTTAGCATTCAGTCCTGAGGTATGGTTTGCACTGTAATTGTACCTCCTGGCTTGCCCTTTGGTCCTTACTCCAGGGTTCCCCTTCCCCTTAATCCTGTCTCCTAGTCTGCCCTTTGGTTCAGTCTTACACGCAACACTCAACTATGGATTTTGTGCGCACTTCAGACTTCTGCCCACAGTCTAGCCCAAACAATTCCAGAATACCAGAAGCAATGCTTACAGGAAATGACTTCTGGATGTGTGAAAATTTCTTTTTGCTTCTCTCAGAGCTCCACAGATGTTTTGTTTGAATCATAAGCTTGAGATTGACTAGATTTTTTTTTGCTTTGTGCAAAAACAGAAGGGGCCACAGAAAAGAAAAAAAAAGTTCTTTGAGCTTCCTTTAAAATGCTGCTGTTGTGGGTCACATGAAGAGAAACCCTCAAACTTACTTCAAACATTTATTGAACCAAAAAATTCCCAGGAACTGTAGAAAGAGGTGCTTCAGAATTCCTTTGTAAAGCTAAGTACGGCAGGCAGGGCACTACATTACTACACTTTAAAAATGAAACATTAAGATATCACTTTCAGAAAGCAATTGCTAGCACAGTAAATGTTTAGCTGATGACCAGAAAATTAATGAGTTTCTAGAATGGAAAGGGGGAAGCCAAGCAACAGAGGTATTCCTAAAATTATGACCCTCCTCTTACAAATTGTGGCAACATCTTTTAGAGTATGATGAACAAAAATTGTCTGATAAGGATTCGATGGACACCCCCTCCCCAACCCCGCAAGGGTTCCTCCTCATGATTGATAGAAAGCAAAATTAATCAGCTGCTTGCCTATTAATTCAACTGGTTGGGAAGAGAGTGGATCCTTTCTACTCGGCCTGTTTTGACACAATTCTGCATTTGTCCGCATTTAGCAGCACACACATTTTTATGAGCTTGGCAACATTCTCACTGGCATCATTAGGAAAAGTTCTGTAAGGCCCTTCCAAAGAGGTCTATTGCCCCAGTTGCAGCAGGGAATTAAGTAAACATTGCATGAGAAGTTGATTTTTAGGCACAAACATCAAGAAGCCCCCTATACCTTTCAAGCAATAGTCGCCAGGCCATCAAAGGAACCAGTCCATAAAAGTGCAGTCTTTCTCTTAGCGCTATAAAAAGTAAACAGCGTGGGGAGGGGGTGGACCCAGAAACATGCAACAATAAATCTTTTGTTCCTGTAGAAACTGAGATCAAGCACTTTCTCTGTGTTTATTTTTTTATTCAGCATGAACTCCAGCACTGACTGTTCATAAGAGTGACTTCAAGGATGGTACTCTTTCTCCCCCACCCTCTGCTCCCACCAACTTCTCTCAACTCTTGGAACCCCCTGGAACTCTGTTGACTCTGAATTCTAACTTTTTAATGCAAAGCGACAAAGAAGAAGGAAATAGCCCAGTTTACCGAGACATAGTTGCACCCTTGTAAAATTGTCATAGCAAGGAGCTGGGCGGGGAAGTGTCCGCCAATGTGGTCTCGCACTGCAAAATGAAAAGCTGCTTTTTCTTTGAGTATTTCTCCCCCTGCCCATCTTTTCTTGCTGCATTGAACCCACTCTTGGTAGTGTTCTGCACCAATTGTCCTGATTTCATATGAGCACTTAAGTTGTGGAGGGCTTGGACCCCTTTTCAGGCTCTTTATGTAAAGCAGCGATAGGATGGAGTGAGGCTTCCGTTGCTATTATGCAGTAGGCAGCACATTTTCCACTGACATTCTTGACAATCCTGAATGACTGGCTACATGCTACTTGCTTTGCCTCTCCAAGTGAGGTGAAGGTTCTTCCTTTTGTCATAATGGGCTTCTTAACATGCCCTCTGCTCAGTTAACAACAGCCACTTTGTGTTGGAGCCCAGCTAATGCGCACTTGGTATTGACCTAAGGGTTGGCTTTGAGGAGGAGAAGGGAGTGGAGAAACGGAAATGGGAGAACCAATTTCCCTCACTTTGCTTTCATCAGACTGTAGCGAAGGGAATGAAAGCCAGCCTTGATATGCACTTATTAAGGGCTATGCTACTTTCTGCTCCCTGGCAGTGCCCTAGTGTGTGATTCACTTGGCTGTGGATCTCATTGCACAGCTTCAGAGAATTAATCCATATCCAGATGTTCAAAAATGGGTTAATGAGGAACAGTGAGCAAGGAGAGGGCTGTAGACCCACCCGCTGTCTTCTGCTTGTTGCTCTCTAATATATAAGAGGCAGTCTGGAGAGAAGGCCGAGTCTCTTCGCATGATCAGAGAGCTTCATACTTCAGAATCCCTGGACAGGTTATATGAAGAGACTCCATAAGCAGAAGCTTCCTGTTTCAGTTAGGCCAGTAGTTCTCAACCTTCCTAATGCTGTGACCCTTTACTACAGTTCCTCATGTTGTGGTTACCCTTTGCCCTGCTTAGAAGAGGCCACCAGCCCCCTTTGGCAGGCCACTGCCGCAGGTGCCATAGAGAACTTCCCTCTACAGGCACCCTCAAACAATTGCAGCCTCCAGTGCCATTGACTGATATCCCCTCCAACCTATCAAGTTGTAACTCACTATTTCCCCCCCTTCCTCCTCCCTCCCCCAGACACAAGCCGTTTTTCTTCACTAGCTCATGGCAACCCCTGTGAAATAGTTGTTCAACCCCCAAAGGGGTCCCAACCCCCAGATTGGGAGCCACTGAGACAGGCCTTCTCCCCACGGAGATGAGGATAGGCCGGGCTGGGGCAGGCAGGGCTAGGGATCTCTCCCTGCTCTCATTTTTAAATTCACCCTTTTTGCTATCCCTGAAGAGTTGATGTGGGTTGTATATACTAAGGTAAACCCCTGCTTGCACAAACTGCAGACTTAGTCTCCTTTACTCTGTAAAAGAGTAGAGTATCTGTGAGATTCCCAACAAGTGAGCAAGGTTTTTATTTTTATTTTTCCAAACTAAGGAAAATGGCACAAACAGCACTTCATTTGAATATGCTTTACATAAATAACAACACAAAATATCAATAGCTCTTGTGTTCTTGC
This sequence comes from Phrynocephalus versicolor, assembly GCA_023846285.1. Lineage (NCBI taxonomy): Eukaryota > Metazoa > Chordata > Lepidosauria > Squamata > Agamidae > Phrynocephalus > Phrynocephalus versicolor. The sequence continues at coordinate 13,326,937 of JAHTLZ010000129.1, read as the reverse complement.
TTGAATTCTTACGCATTAGAAATGTTGGAAGACATTGCATCTTTTCAAACACAAAGCCAGATTTTCTGGATCTGTGTTCCTTCCCACAGTAAAAAGTAATAGTTCTCTGCACAAAGATGGTTTTGCACAAATTACAAAAACATTGGAAGGGGGGGGGACTCTTGTTTCACTGTCACCTGGAGGCAAGGAGTTTTGTGAGGCTTTAAAATTCCTCTTTGAAGTGTTGAGTCAAGACCACCTACAACTATGAAAATGAAGACTTCTGTGAGTATTATTTACCCTCTCTAAGCAAAACGAAGCTGCCTAGATGCCCTAAGCACATCCGATCTCACCTGATTTCAGAAGCTAAGCAGGGTCGGCCCTGGTTAGTACTTGGATGGGAGACCACCAGGGAATACCAGGTGCTGTAGGCGCCTGGAGTAAGAACTGGCAAACCACTCCAGTATTCCTGCCAGGAAAACTCCATGGACATGGAGTCACGAAGAGTCGGTCACAACTGTAACGACACAACACACACACACAAGCAAAACGAACATGTATTGAAAGTTAAGTGAGATATTTGTAAACGCATTGTGTTCGGTTCAAAGATCAGCCCCACATGTTTCACTAGAAGATATTCATTCACACTGGCATGGATAAGAAACTACTTCAGCTGGATTTGACTGTTTTGATGAAAGTACCATTTGCTCCTCCTGAAATTCAGTGCCACAAGCAACATATCTCACAGGAAAGGTTTCACATCTTTGCAAGGTCTATAGGGCATTTCAAAGAACTAAACTTAGTGAAAACATATATTTTAACTGTGACTGTCTTAAACAGTACATTATTTGATGGGGAGAGTCCAAATATTATTTCATCAGTGGGCACAAGTTGCAATGTGTGTAAATCAAGTGACACATTAGAGGAATGTGCAACAAATGGATCAGGAAGAAAACACAAGACCTTAAAAAGGTAGAAAGGAATGCAGGCTACAAGTTGCACAATGCCCAGTGGCTATATGTTAACTATTGAAGTGTGAGAAACAGACAATCAGAACTGAAAATTCTAGTTCAGGAGGGTAAATATGACTTCAGAGTCACATTGCTGGAATGATTCCCATGACTAGAATACAGCAATTGAAGGATATAATTTTTTTCAAATGAATAGAAACACTTGAAAGAAAGGTAGAGTCTCATCATCTGTCAAAAATCATATCCCTACACAGAAATACAAGAGAATGAGGTTGTTGTCCCGTCAAGAGCATCTGGATTAAAATGCTTGGGTTAAAAAAATTAAAACGAGTGTGAAAAACAAAATGAAAGAATTTCAAAGAGACACAATGAAGACTTCAGTTAGTTGTTGTGAGTTTTTCAGGCTGTTTGGCCGTGTTCTGGAAGTTTTTCTTCCTGACATTTCACCAGACTCTGTGGCTGGCATCTTCAGAGGGCAAGGAGCTCGGGGAACTAGGAGTTCTCTCTGTGCTCTGACTTCATTTACCTGATACCTATTGGGATGTCAAATTCTGCCCATTTTTCTTTGCAAGAAATTCCTCTCTTATGTGGACGGCAACTTTCTTCTATAAAAATGGAGGAGGAAACCAGAGGATAAGCGATCATTGACTTGATTCTAGCGATACAACTGACTTGGTAGATGAAGAGGCCATAAGGGGAATTCCAACGGAAAGTGACCATCTTGTGTTCTACTTGTGTTCTTGATTTCAAAAGAAACAAAAACAGAATGTAACCACAATTGTACATTGGATCAACACTTCATCTATCAACTCATGGGCTCTGAGTTATCCGTGACAGATCAGGAAAGAGATCTAGGTGTGTTGGTGGACAGCTCCATGAAAGTGTCTCCCCAATGTGTGGCAGCGGTGAAGAAGGCCAATTCCATGCTAGGGATTATCAAAAAGGGGATTGAAAATAAAACAGCCAACATTATAATGCCATTATACAAAACAATAGTAAGGCCACACGTGGAGTATTGTGTACAATTCTGGTCACCACATCTCAAGAAAGACATAGTGGAACTGGAAAAGGTGCAGAAGAGAGCGACTAAAATGATTACTGGGCTGGGGCACCTCCCTTATGAGGAAAGGCTAAAACATTTGGGGCTCTGGAAAAAAGGTGCCTGAGGGGGGATATGATTGAAACATTCAAAATAATGCAGGGCATGAGTCAAGTGGATAGAGGGACGCTCTTCTCCCTCTCACAAAATACCAGAACTAGGGGACATCCACTCAAATTGAGGTCTGGGAGAGTAAGAACAGACAAAAGAAAATATTTTTTCACCCAGCGCGTTGTTAGTCTATGGAACTCCCTGCCACAGGATGTGGTGATGGCATCTGGCCTGGATGCCTTCAAAAGGGGATTGGACAGATTCCTGGAGGAAAAGTCCATCACAGGTTACAAACCATGATGGAGAAACCAGGGTACTTCAAGGGCCAGATGCAGGGGAGTGGTATCAGGAGACAGATATCTAGTCTCATGCGCTCCCAAACGCATCTGGTGGGGCCGCTGTGAGATACAGGAAGCTGGACTAGATGGGCCTTGGGCCTGATCCAGCATGGCTCTTCTTATGTTCTTATGTTCTTATGATCTTGGGGAAGCTAATGTTAATAAATTCAGGACAATGATATGTATATGGTCCCATGGCAAGAGATCCTAACAGAAAAAGGAGTCTGAAATGGGTGGGAGTTTCTTAAACAGGAAATTCTAAAGATTCAACTACAAGTGATTCCAACAAGAAAAAAGGCATTCAATGTACAGGGGAGTCCACTCAGGCTGGGGCTCAGGAGTGTGTGTGTGTGTGTGTGTGTGTGTGAGAGAGAGAGAGAGAGAGAGAGAGAGAGAGAGAGAGACAGAGAGTAGAAAAATCAATGCTTTGGGTTTCTCATGCAAAATGTAAGTGAGGGTGAGTTCAATAATTGATTTGAATGAATAAATAAAATGAATCTAATTTATTTAATATCCTTTAATTTGTTTCATATGACATTTAATTTAAGAGGTAAATACTATTTAATTAATTAAAAAGAAAATATTTGAAAATATTTGTACCTTCTGAATGGGTATTCACAGCTTAATTCTCAAGAAATTAATGTAATGAAATTAAAAAATTAAAGCTATAAGAGACATTATTTTCCAAGTACATTGGTAGTTAATGAAGAAATACAGAAAATTTTTAATTAATTATTAATACAGAAAAATTAATACAGAAAAATCTTAATTTTTAACCACTGTGCTTGATTGATTTAATATCCCAACTATTTTCCAGTACTTGAGCAGCTCACATATTAAAACACAACTAAGGTGAAAAACAGAATTGAAAATAATAAACAACACTCCATCCTGACCACTCAAAGCACTCTCTCTCTTTCATCTTTCCATCTCATTCTAAGGAAGCTGTTTTAGCTCTAGGTCAGTGTCTGGTGTTTGCAATGGACTGGATGAGGGGTTCAGTCTCATGGATTATTTTGTGGTTCAGTCTCATGGATTGTCCTGTGTCATCTGGCTGGCATGGGAGGAGGCTTCTCGCTCTCTCTCCTGCGGTCACTCTACCTGCCTTGATGGAACAGGCAAGCTGCTGAACCTACAATCCACATCTGAATGATGTCACCAGGTACATATAGGTCTCCCTCCCTCCTCTCATCTCTCTCCCTCCCTTACCTTTCTTCTTCTCCTTTTCCCCTTCTTGGCTCAGCTGAAGACTCCTCTCTAGACATGGGCACGACCAGAAAAAATGACGTTTTGAGTTTTTGTTTGTCAGAACGGGTCCGTTTTGGGTCGTTTCTGTTTGTCGTGAAATTTTTCAAAAATTTGTTTTGTTGTTTTGTTTGTCATTTGTTGTTTCCACCGCGATTTAGCGCGATTTGACTTCCCAGAGCATAGGGGCGTCCCGCAACCAGGGCCGGCACTAGGTGTTTTTGCGCCCTAGGCGCAGGCGGGGCAGCGGGGTGGGCGGCAGGCGGAGGTGCGGGTGGGCGGTGGTGGTGGGGGGCCATGGGCAGGTGGCGACAGTGGCAGGGGGGAGGCACGGGTGGTCGAGTGGGCGGGCGGCGGCCGCGGGTGGGCGAGTGGGCGGGCAGCGGCGCGGGCCACAGGCGGGTGGCAGCACGGGCGGGCGGGCGAGTGGGCAGTTAGGATATCACTTAGGATAGAGGTTCTGTTCTTGGCTTGCACCCCAGATGTGTGTGTGTGTGCAAGCAAATTGAAGTTGGGAAAATAGAAAATAAATGGTAGTATATAATATATTTTTGAAATAAATCCACACCTCCCACTCCCAGTCGAACCTCCCCGTTTATCCAATATCAGAAAAAAATCCTCACAAACTGCCAGGGAAGAAATAAAGAATAAACTGCTATTCCCTTCAGCAGATAAAGCTGCAGGGAATCAAAGAAATTATTTTCTAAATTCAATTCCCTCCCTGCCTGCCTAAATTAAATCCTAAAGCCTCCAGCCTCCCTCCTCAGTCTCGATCGGATCACACCAGCACCAGCAGCCAGCCTTCCTCCCTCAACCACATCCATACACCCGACTGCGATTTCTGGAAGGTGCCTCGACTTTTTATGCCCTCCGAGACATCCAGAAGTGTCAGTCAAAAACCTGACGATGCCATTGGTGGAATGGTTCAAAATTTTTGCATGGTCCAATCCCATGCCCAGCCCAAATGGGCAGGTCTAAAAAAATAAAAAATAAAATAAAATAAAATAAAATCAATACGATGTTTTATTGCTATAAAAAAACCCACTGCTGCTACTATTAAAATTCAGGCATTTAAAGTAAATAAATTTCACATGTTTCTGTGGTGATTTGGTGTGTTTTTTGACCACGATTTCAAAAGAAAAATTGCAGTCGCCATTTTGGATCCCCCCCACCACATGAGGACGACCCCCCCCAGCCTGGTGCAAGCAGCCCAGGACAGGAGATGAGGGGGGGAAATTCCGGGGACCCCCAGAAACCACCCCTTTGGTAGGTGGCAAAGCCTCAGGTAGACATATTTTCGCCTGCTTTTTTGGCCGGGAGTTGGGGTTGTTTTAAAAAACTTTTAAAAACTTTTTCTGTGCTTCGCAAGTTCGCATTGCGTGATCGCCGCGATGCCACAAACGAAAATGACAAATCCGACCAAATTTTTCTTTTTTCGGTTTGAGTTCGAGTTCTGATGGCTTAATTATCGTTACCGTTTCCGTTACGTAACGAAAACGAAAAACGGAAACGAAAACAAAAATTTCGCTGAGTCGTGCCCATGTCTACTCCTCTCTATGGCAGTGCCTCCTCACCTGTGATCATGCTCCCGGCTGTCAGCAGCAACATAGTGATAGGGACTGCCTTATTGAAACCATTGCCCACCTCCCAGACGGGGTGCTGTTTCCAAGAAAGCTCATGGAGCGGAGGGGGCACAGATGCCTTGGGGGGAAAAGGATTTGCACCCTCTTCACTTCTGGTCTCCCTCCCTCCTTTCTTCTCACCCCATCTTGCTTTCCTTCTTACTCTCCTTTCTCTTCTTCCCTCTCTCCTTCCACTGTGACCCTATCATGCCTACAAACTTGCTAACACCTCCCTCACCAACCCATGGGGTGACACAGACCCAAGTTGTGGACCTGCTCCTGGTCAGCCTAAAGGCAGATCAAGAAACAGGGTTGCGGCCAGTGCTGGATGGGGTTGCAGACTGTCTGAAAACATAGGTGCACAGCTTGGGTGTGTTTCTGGATTCATCACTGAGCCTAGATGTCCAGATTTCAATTCAAGACGAAAATGCCTTTGCACCATTAAAACTAGGGGGCCAGCGACAGAGAGGACTGATCTGGCCATGGTGACACAACAAGCCTTTGTCACATCTTGGTTGGGTCTGCCTTTGGAAAGTGTCTGGAAACTTCAGCCGGTTCAAAAATGCTGCAGCAAGATTGTTAATGTTTACAACAGCTCCGCTGGCTGCCAGTCCTTTTCTGGGCACAATTCATAGGTTTTAATCCTAAAGCCAAAAACGGTTTGGGCCCAAACTATCTAAAAGATGTCTGTGAAGATTCTCAGTCACCCAGGCAAGTTTATCTGGGAGTTGAATCATGGGAACTGGACTTCTTTCCTTGAGAGATTGAAATATTTCACTCCTCATCCAAGCAGCTTCATCAGTCTGAGGAAATTTAGTGGCATGTTCATCACCCTGCTCTGAATAGGCTCATAAGTTGGACAGGGGCCTGAATAGGCTTGTTAGATGGACAATGGCCTGAAAGATCATATCTCTCTTTCTCTTCAGGCAGGTTTTCCTTTAAATTACCAGTTGAGCAAGGGGGACTTTCCAAAGGGATTATTTTATTCTGTTGTTTAACTTGTGTTTTAAGTTTTCTTTTATTGTACTGTGGCTATTAATATATTGTTTAATGAGTTTTGAACATTATAATAATTTATTATTTGGGCTTTAACTTTGTTTTAATCCTGTAAGCCACCTTGGATCCCTGAGGAGAAAGTTGGCATATAAATATTTTAAATGACTTAATAAATGATCTGGCTTCTCTTTTTCTCACAATGAAACTCTGGACATCTAATTGTAACAGTACAAATGATAGTATGACCATCAGCACAAAAGGAATAAATGTGGGAAAACACTGCCCTTATCATCCTCTTGGTTTCCCAATCTAGAGCTTCAGGAAAGTACTTTTTAAAAATTACAGTTGATACCCCCACCCCCAAAATAGCCTGTCAAAGCTGTGTGTCTCAACCATGTCCGGAAGACTGACAGTGTGGTTGGGCAGAGAGTTTCTAGTTGGGTGAGCTGTGCTAGAACACAAATTGCTGAAGCCTGACAAATGCATAACTTTTAGTATTTGTATTAAACAATGCAACAGTAAGAACATGTTAAATAAAGCCTGTTTATGAGAATTTATAACAGAAAACAAGAACATAGCTACAGACTCTGTAACTTTCAGTTTATACCTGTCAACAAAGCCATGTGAATGGCCGTCCAGGGCATTTTCTCATAATGGGACAGATAACTCCATTACGATCATCTCTATTGAGGCTACATACAAACAAGACATGGGTCAAAGACGCAGCTGCTTCATCTTCACAGCCACACACCCGAATGTCATAGGGGATGCTGTAATAGAGAGCTTTCAATATTGCAGAAGCAAGAAAGTTGAATCTGGCCCTGGAGAAGACATGGCCATATCTGGGGACTGTAAGTTTGTCCAAATACTGAGCATGCTTTGGGAACTCAAAGTTTAGGCCAAGATGTATTGGCAAACAAGTCTATAGAAAAGTCTAGTAAGTGTAACTTGGCTATTTATTTATTTATTTATTTATTTATTTATTTATTTATTTATTTATAGATTTATTTATAGATTTATGGATTTATATTCCACCAAGTTTAATTCAAAGAACAACGCCAGGCGGTGTACAAGTAAATTAAAAACACTAAAATAAAAATAACATTTTACCAGGGATGGCCACGAAATGGAAAAATTGTGTTTCGTTTCATTCTATTTCATCCCCCTGCATTTCATTTCATAGCATAAGGAATTAAAATGTTATTTTTTTTGTTACTAGGAAACAAAATGAAATGAAATTAATCCCCAGCAGCAGCATCCCAGTTGGTGTGGTGGGGGATTCAAAAGCCTCCTCCTGACCACCCCCCAGCTGATTCTGACAGGTCAAGCTGTCAAAATAAACCAGCTGGGAGGTGGCGGGGTGGGCCATTTTACCGATTCAGACAAAAGGATTTAAGAGCCCCCTTTGGCTGTGTCAGAATCAAAGGGGATTCTCCAGGATTCCGATGCAGCTAAAGGGGGCTCTTAGACCACTTTGGCTGCATTGGAAAAATGGCCCATCCCCACCGCCTCCTAGCTGGTTTATTTTGACGGCTTGAGCTATCAGAGTCAGCTGGGAGATGGTGGGGAGAACCAGGAAACAGCCACCGGATTGCAGCCCCTTGCCTTAGAGAAAGTGGCTTCCCAGTTCAGAGGAACCAAACAGAAAACATCATTTTGGTTCAATTCGTGATGGTAAGGTGCCCATCCCTACATTTTACATATACAGTGGTACACCACAAGGTGAAATTCGTTCTATGGATTGCTTCATTTTATGAACATTTCATCTTGCAAAGCACATTCCCATAGGAATGAATGGGAAACCAATTAATCCATTCAGGAAGTCCGAATAAAGCCAAAAGAAAGAAAGAAAGAAAGAAAAAGAAAAAAAAGAAAAAGAAAAAAAAAGAAAAAAAAAAGAAAAGAGCCTTTCTTTTTGTTGTTCAGACCTCTTAAGTTCACTTTAAAGGCAAGCAGAACCAGACCCCCCCCCCTGCAATGCAATGGAAAGCAATGAAAAGTTGAACAAAAGAAAGTACTAAGACAAACCCCGTTGTTCCCACCAACAGTGCAATGGAAAGCAATGCAAAGATGGACAAAAGAAAGTGGCAAGACAAACCCCAGGTCATTCCCACCAAAATGCAATGGAAAGCAATACAAAAGCAAAAACAAGAACACCAAACAAGAAACTCCAGGCCATTACCACTAGCAGAACAATGGAAACAATGCAAAAACACAAAAGAAAGCAAGGAAACCTCAGCTCCCTACCTTTCCAAGTTCTAAAAGTCCAAAAAGTGTCCAGAGTGGCTCCAAAACCATTCCAAAAACTCTGGGTACAAAAAATGGAACAGATTTTTGTCTTTTGAAGCATCCCATTGGAAATTTTCATTATGTGAAGCATCTTTATTCCCAGATGGGTTTTTTTTTTTTTTTTTTGGTCTTGAGGTTTTTTCATCATCTGAGGCATTTGTCTTGCAGGGTATTATTGTGTTAAGTAAACATAATAAACACATAGAACAAACAAATCATAATAGGGTATCAGGTAGGTGGCAAGCAACATGTAGCAGTGCCAAAAAGCCTCACGGTAGAGCCAGGTCTTAAAAGAATTCTTAAACATTGCCACAGATGGAACCAAACGGATGTCAACTGGCAATTTTTTTACAAAGAGCATGGGCAGCCACTGAGAAAGCCTGTTTTTTTTTAACAGCAAGAGACTATGATTCTAGAACAGTAATGGTGAACCTTTTATAGACCGAGAGCCCACACTGCGATTCAAAACCCACTTTTGTGTGTGCGCAAAGTGCCAATACAGCCATTTAACCTGAATACAGGTGGTTGTGAAGGGGCAATGGCAGGAGCCCACAGAAAGGGATCCAAGTGTCACCTTTGGCACCCATGCCATAGGTTTGCCAACACTGTTCTAGATGCTTAATTTCACAGGAAAAGCATGTTTAGAAAGACCTTCTTGGAAGCATACTTTCCCTTTTAAAAATTGTTATTACTGGCACTGCTCTGCTCCCTTTCATAACAACCTGGCAAGTGAGAAGCAAACATATGAAGTTTATTGGTTTACCCTTACGTTGCCGAGGTGGTGTGTATAGTTGGGGGGGGGGGGCTGCCTCTGACTCCTCTCCTGAAAGTGCAGGAACTAGGCCAAGTTGTTTGTTTTCCAAGGTGAGCAACACTTTGATGTGATTCCAGCCATCCTGGTTCTCTTGGATATGCATTTTAACAGCCCGTCCTGTGCAGAGTTGCTTAGCCATGGACTAAATCAGTGATTCTCAACCTGTGGGTCCCCAGATGTTCCTGGACTGCAACTCCCAAAGACCTCCACCACTTGCTGTGCTGGAAGGGGTTTCTGGGAGTTGCAGTCCAGGAACATCTGAGGATCCACATGTTGAGGACCACTGGACTAAATCTTGTCTGAATCATGCCCACTGATTACAAAGGTCCCTTTGTTAAGGCAGGAAATAGTCTTTCAATGAGGCATTGAGGTGCTCTATGATGACGGTGAGAGGGAGTGGCATTTTTCCTGAAGAAAGACTGCACTGAAGAGGTGTAGATAAGGGAAAGTACCAATTAGGCCTGATATGTTAATAACAGATATGACTTTTAAATACTTAGGTGTATTTACATTCGAAAAGAACATTTAAAAATATGCCTGTTGGAAGCAGGGGTGGTGGTTTCGGAGAAGGGGGTTTCAGATGATTATCTTTTATGTTGCTTGTTCCACTGTTCACTTAAGTGGAGCTGTCATGTGACAACAAGTAACAAAAGAGACCCATTATCATGCAAACCAGTCTGGCACAAAGGGACATTACATATCTCATACAAAAGGGGATTTCTTTTTAAAATACAGCACATTCACTGTTTCAGGTTCACACTTGAAATTCACAGTCTTGTTCGCCAGGGTTGCTGTGCAGCTGCCTGTTACAGCGACTGCCCTGGGTTGTTCTTTTTATGTCTTCTTTTTATGTCTTTTTAAATGGGGGGGGGGAGAGAGAGACAAGCTCACCACAATAAACGAATTCAATTGGTCCTCATATGATTGTGCCACATTCTCTCGAACTTTTTTACAATGTAACTTTTAATCATTTCGGGCATTTTGGTGTGCTCGGTGCAAAGGGCACAATAAATACTAACTAGAGAAAAACACTTCTAGGGCTGAGGAAATACAGAATACATGAATATAAAAATTGAGAATTGGGTTGGTCCGGGGAGGGAGAATGAGAGCTAATGACAAATATAGAAATCAGAATCCTAGGCATCCTCAAGTTAATGACTGGCAAGAAGACTTGAGAACCAGCCAGAAGCAGAATATACAGAGCACTAAGAACTGCCCAGCCATTTATGCTATCAAGCCAAGCTGCAAGTTCCTCTTGAAAAAATGACCTTTTCAACTCCTGCTTCGGTCATTCTCTATCCCAGTTTTACCTTTTGAAAGAGCAGGATGCTGATTGTTACTTGTTATTGTTATAATTGTATTGCTTTGTTTGAGGAAAGCTACCTGTAGGATCTTCTCTCTTTCCTGCCTGTTTGGGGGGTACTCAGCATTAGGATTGGGGTGACAACAAGGGGCCCCATTTGATGCTCAGCAACAATTTCTTGAACCAGTCCTACCACATCAGGTCTTCCTTTGAAGATTTAATCCAGCACAAATCTTATTAGGCCCGCCTCTATTGACACCACACTCTTTTTGTTTTGATCAGACCAACGGCTGGTCCTACAGTTAAGCAGAAAGAGGGAGCAGACTCAAGTGGCTGGCTTTGGAGAAAAGGCAGAAGGTTGTTACTTATTAATTCTAAAATTGTGTTCTAAATGGCTAGAAGAAGGAATGAGGCTTAAGAGCTGTTCCCTTTCATGTGCCAAAATTAGTTTTTAGGTTTAGAGTATGACAACCCTAATGGGCAGCTTGGTGTTATCTCTCAGAAAGCAAAATCAATGTGACCTCCATAAATGCAGTGTTTAAAACTAGACATGGGCATTTTGTTTTGGAAGGGGTCTGGTTTCAAAAATGGCAGAACAGCTGCCGTTCAGTACCAGGATCCATCTTCCAGAGCGAAAACAACCAGTGTCTTCCCTTGTTTTGGGTAGCGCGGGGCTAAACTCCAACCAGGAAGCAGCCTCAGACACATCTTTCATGCTCCCTGGTGCTGGCCAATCGGGAGCTGTGCAGGACCATGCACCACCCCACCTCCCTGTCTGATTGGCCAGCACCAGGAAGATATCTGCTCAGCTGTGCTACTAAGAGAAGCAAAGGTGGGCTTTTCTCAACAAGAAAAGATGAAGGAAGACGGAAACAGTGAATTGCAGTGAAGATCAGTACAGGACAAGAGGTTTTCATCTTCAGTCCACCCAAACATCCATTTGTGTGTGTGTGTGTGTGTGTGTGTGTGCACGCGCGCGCCTGTGCCTGTGCCTGTGCCTGCCAATGCTAGATGCTAGATGCTGCCATCAGGACTGCCATCCCTCACACCTTCCCTTTAGAATAGAAGCTTGTTTGTGAGTAGAACAAAGACAAACTGTTGACACACCAGTGTCTTTCAGACATTAATGCATGAGGACTGGACTGTTTGCAGAGCTTCACCAACATTCCTGTGTAAATATTTCCTGACAAATGGAGATGAAATGAAGAGTAAAGTGGTGTCCTCGTAGCGTTGTCACACTGTCAAATGAGTCACACAACTCAGTTTGCTGTGAATAGAGACTCTCTTCAGCATTGCTAGTATAACCCTTTTGTAACCCTCCTCCCCCCTCCATTTTTGTGAGCTGAGAACATTTTTGTGAAAAAATACTTCTCTTATAGCTCACCCCAATTATCATACCATAATCAATTCTATAAACATTGCAGTTCTGAGAAACTTAGTTTCCTTCCAAACGTTCTAATATATGTGTGTGTGTGTGAGTGTGTGTCTGTGTCTGTGTGTCTGTGTCTGTGTGTCTGTGTGTGTGTCTACAAAGAAGCTGAGTTCAGATGTAAAGGCAATGTTGCCAGGAACATGACCCAAATACTTATATTCTCATGGGGATGTTGTGGTACAGTTCTCTGAAGTTGCCTCCTCTGAAAAGTGAGACCGGAGGGAATGATTGTCAAGCATCAGTAAATCACCTATTTTAGACAATGTAACCCAATTCCCCCAAGAGCAACATGAAGGAACAAGACATCTGTGGAAAATGTTAATGATGCTGAGCTCAGGAACTTTTCCTCAGAAGCATTCCAAACATTTTATTCATACGTTCGACATATTATCACTGTTTGGCAGATTGGCATAGGTTGGCGGGTAGGGATTATCCACCCTTCCCAGGCTTTTTCTATATTACGTCAGGATTAGACCTAGTCACGGAAATGTCACTGTGCTCAACATTTCTCTAGCTGTGCCAGGAGTAATGTGTGTTTGTCTGCAGGCTTTTGTAGTCTGTCTGCAAATTCTTCAGACAGCTGAAACTGGATGACTCTAAGGTTTGATCCTGGTGTATAAGGAGACAGAAATTAAAACAGCAGTTTTATTGTAATGGATGTGTCGACAGACTTGGGATAACAACACCATCAAGGTTCAGTCACCCTCCTCTTTGGATTAACAATCTCCTTTAAGATACCTGTCACAATTTTCATAGGGTATATCTCAGTAAGAATACAAAGAAAATAGAGAAGAATACATGAAGATGATAGGGGATGTAGTTCAAAACATGAGAAGGGTGCCATTTTGGTGTAGGCTGCAGTACGCAGTCCATCCCATGAAGATGCTAGTGAAGTGACATAGTATGCACTAGGGATGGGCATAAAATGGAAAGCTCATGTTTCATTTTGTTTAGTTTGTTTGTTTTATCACAAAATGAATTTTATAGTTTCGTCATGAAACAAAATGAAATGAAATGAAACATTAAAGAACCCAGGGGAGCAAGTGATTTTAGGTAACTCCCTGAAATTTGGAAAGGTTTTTTTTTGGGGGGGGTGACAGAGCTGAGTTATGAATTTCCAAAGGGAGTGCCCCCAGGAAAAAAACCTTTCTAATTGGAATAGGAAGCTGATTTGGTGAGCAATAGCGCTGCTGCGGCTTCCCTTTGATTCCAATCAGAAAGTTTTCTTCTAGGGGCACCCCCTTTGGAGCGTCATAACTCAGCTCTCTGATCCCCAAACATTTCCAAATTTCAGGGGGTTACCTAAAATCGCTAGAAGAAGCTAAGCCTGCCACTTTGGGGGGTGAAGCATGTCTCAGATCAGTATTTTAGAGTGCATATGTACTCTAAAACACTAATCCCAGGCATGTTTCACTCCCAAAGTGGCAGGCTTAGCTTCCTCTAGCAATTTTAGGGAACCCCCTGAAATTTGGAAAGGTTTGGGGTTCAGGGAACGGAGTCATTAATCTCCAAAGGAGGTGCAGAGGTACTTAATTGAAGAAGTGTGTCTGGAGCGCTTTAGCAATTATAGGGTCAATTTACAGCTTTCTCTCTATGGTAAAGAGAGCCAAGAATGCACTCCTTCAATTAAATACCCCTGCACCCCCTTTGGAGCTCAATAAATCCATTCCCTGAACCCCAAACCTTTCCAAATTTCAGGGGGTTCTCTAAAATTACTAGAGGAAGCTAAGCCTGCCACTTTGGGGGTAAAACATGCCTGGGATCAGTATTTTAGAGTGCATATTTTTAGAGCAGATACACACTCTAATATATTGATCTGAAGCATGTTTCACCCTCCCCCCCCCCACAGTGGCAGGATTAGCTTCCTCTAGCAATTTTAGGGAACCTCTTGAAATTTGAAAAGGTTTTGGGGTCACAGAGCTAGGTTTTTAAACTCCAAAGGGAGTGCGGGTAGTAGTTGTGAGAGTGTGCCAGGCACTTGCTTCCAATTACCAGCAATTAAGGAGTTAAAAGGAGGGAAGCTGCTGATGGTTATTAAGCATACTCTCTATGAAGCTTCCCCTCTCAATGGTAAATTACAAATGATTTTTTCCTAATATATGGCTGTGTGTTATAAAAATATGGTAGCGGTATCTGTCCTAAATTTTGTGTTTTAGATCTTACTGTTTTGGAAATCTTCTGAGACAAACAGAAAATACTATTGAAAAACTGGTTTTAAGATGCAAACTTACTAAAATTAGGAAAGTGGTAGTATCTATGTCCAACCAGGTCTTACAATTCTAGACATCATTTGAGACCTACCAACCAATTAACCAACCAATCCACCAGCCAACAAACAAAAGGAATTCTGGGGGAACTAATTTCCGGAGGCAACAAACCAAGTTGTTTCTGTTATTTCAGTTGGGAAATCAGTAGTTTCCATGTGAATATTCATGTTCCAAAGGTTTAATATTTCAGAGACCTTGTGGAACAGAGGTTATCCCACTCACATGCACTTGGCCTGCAAACCCCTTGGTATCTCGTGGGAGAGGAATGTGTCCCCTTTCCCAAAATGGCTCACACATGGAGCTTTCCAGCCATTTGGGGCCACTGAAATCCTTTAACAATAAATGAAGTGGGCGTATTTGCCCACCGTAACTCTTAAGGAACATCCCACAGTTCCCTGACCCTTCCAGGTCTATGTTCTAGATTTCTTCACAGCATCATGTGATCATTCAAAGATGTTACTGATTATTTGTATTTTTATCCACATGACTACTTTTATTTAGTTTTTGTTTTGTTTAGTTCAACTTACTTTTGCTCTTATGACAAATCTGCAAAAATTAAGAAAAAGTTGAAATAATGTGCTATTTTACAAATTTATTTCTCTTTCTCTCATTCACAAGGGAAAAAAGACACAAAAGACAAAAGGCAAAGGGGAGGGGGAGGGGGAGAGGGAATACATCAAGAAAACTAATGGAAGAGATTTTCACAGGGTCTGCAGATCCTCATTTACAGTAGTACCTCTGTATCTGTGGGAGATTGATTCTAGTTTCCCCTGTGAATACCAAAATCTACAGATAAGAGCGAACAGCACTCCAAAAAATCAATAGTGGCACCCTTTTGTGACAGTGATTTGCTTTGCAGGACCCTTTTGCGACAGTGATTTATTTAATATTTATTTAACTATTTTTTGGTGGCCAACTGCGATAAATGAATCAGCAGATGCTGAATCAGCACATATTGCGGTACTTCTGTATATCAGATTTAGGGGAAAATGCTATCATTTAAATAGAAACAGAAGTCACCTTAGTTACATCTCTACTGGGTTAACAACTCCTTGGTTATCAACAAAACTAAATCAAAAGTGATGGTTTTCAGTAAATGTAATAAAATACACAAATGGTATGTCAATGGGGAGCCCATTGAGCAGGTTAGCTCATTTAATTACCTAGGAATTACATTCAATCACACAGGGTCCTGGTCAAACCACTTTAAAAGAATTGCCATAAAGGCAGAGACAAGCGTAAGGCAGATCAAAAAAATAATTAGTTATACTTGCCCTGGCTCCCTCATCCTAATACTGAGTGTTTTTAAGGCCAAAATTGTGCCCATGCTGACCTACAGAGCAGAAATTTGGGGCCTCAATAAAGCACCTGTGCTTGAATTAGTACAGACCAACTTCTTAAGAAACTTATTAGGGACAAACAAAAATACGGCCGCATATGCCGTAAGGGGAGAAACAGGTATATTTGCTCTTGCCAGCCATACAGTAACCAGAGCATTTGCATTTTGGCTGAAGGTCCAGTCGATGAGCCAAGATAGACTTCCCAAGCTTTGCCTAATTGAACAAGCCGCGTCCACCCTTCCCAACTTGTGGGCCAGACAAATCGGTATTATGATTGCCTTCTCCAGGTTGTCAGTCCAAAGTTTGCTTTCTAATGGTCACTTAGCCAAATTTATTTTTAACCAAAGAGTACAAGATCTTAGTGCCCAACAGGACATGGAGCTCCTCTCTAACAATAAAGCACTAAGCTGGCGAGAAAAAATCAAACAGGTCTTCCAGTGTAAAAAGTACTTAACAATCAGTCTACCACACTCCCTCAGAAGAACCTATACCAGAGTGAGATTTGATCTATTGGAGTCCATGAATAGATATGGGCGCTTTCACAACTTACCCTATCAAGACAGATCCTGCATATGCGGTGCTACCCGCATAGAGGATACGGCTCACATTTTATTTGACTGTGAGCTTTATACAGCATTAAGACAATCACATTTATCAAAATTGATGGTCAAAAATGCCCACTGGAACACAAATTTTCAGCTTGATTTCCTGCTCAACAGCTCCAAGATGCAGGTTGTCCGTGGTGTTGCTAACTTTGTACATAAGGCTGCTAGGGTAAGATCCACCTTCATAGATCAAATTGGTTTTCCCTGTAGGGGAGATGCTGACATATGAATGAGAAATGTTTAATCTTACTATTTTAACTGTGTTTTTAACTGTTTTTCATTTTCTTTTTTCTTCTTCTGTATTTGATATGGCCTGTTGGGCTAATCAATAAATTTGTTGTTGTTGTAAATAGAAACAGAAGTCATCTTATCATAATTGAAAAGACTATGGTTAGTAAGTTGCGTGTTGGCTTAGCTTGTTGGAAAGCCAGGAACTAACATTTACCCTTTACCTCTCTTCTTGGGGTTATTTATTTGAGAATAATATGATTATTATTTTTTTGGTATTACACTCTTCTTCTGCCATTTACATAATAAGTTCAAGGTGGCACACATGTCTCCTCTCTCTGCGGTATCTTCACAACACCCCTCTGAGGTAGGTCAGACAGAAAATGACTGATTGACCCAAAGTTATCTCATGAATTTCATGGGTCAGTAAGGAAATCAACCTGGAGACCCCAGATCTCAATCCTCTACCATGTTGTTTTCCAAGCTTTCAGACAGAGGACTATCTTGTGATAGCTTTCAAACATGCCATATGAACACTTTCCTTAGACACCCTACTCTTTCCCCCCCTCTATCCAATCTCTCATTTTTGAACAAGGGTGGAAGTAATTGGAACAAGACCTCAGCTCCATCCACAACATCAGTTTCTAGAACACCCCCTTGTAATGTTTACACACCATGTCCTCTAGAATGAGACATGGCAGGGGCCCACTTAACAGTGAGATGACCTTTGTTGTAAAATATGATAGTGAACTTTGCTTATTCTTTTTTCTTTTGTCACATCCATGGCAGTACAAGGGAAGGGAAGCAATTTAGGGACATTTTAGAGGAAGAATATCAGGTGACTTAGGCTGATACTTCACGTCCCTCTTCGCTGCAGTTCGTGGCCCCACTGGAGACCAGTTTGAAGGAATGGAACCTCATGTCCTTGTGGGGTCAATCCGAGTTCGAAGGAACGGAACCTCAGGTCCTTGTGGGGTCAATCCGAGTTCACTCCGACCATGCCCCCTGAACTGCGCTCCAAGCGAGGTGAGAGATTCCCGTCCTGGAGCTTGGGAATCTTTTCAATCCACTTCTCGATCCGTGTTGAAAATCGATTTCAACACAGAGGCAAGTTCAGCTCGGCTCGAGGAAGGACGTGAAGTAACCACCTTAGGAAAAAAGAGCCAGAGTCAAATAGCTGAACGGGATTCAGACTAGAGATAAGCACGAAATGCCAAAATGGCATTTCGTGCTCATTATTTGGGCCCTGGGGCCCACTTTGGGTCATTTCCATTTTTCGGGCTCTGGGGGCCCGTTCTGTTTTTCAGGTGCCATTTTCAGCACCCACCAGGAAAGCATTCCCGCGGCCACAGGGAGCCCTCCCGGGGCTGGGCGCTGCTGGAGCCAGTGGCAAGCCTCCTGGGAGAGCCATCCTGCAGACACAGGGAGCTCTCCCAGGGCTGGGCCCCTCCAGAGCCACCAGCAAGCCAGCCAGGAGAAAAGTCCCGCAGCCATAGGAGCACTCTCCTGGTTGGCTTGACGGTGCCGGCAGTGCCCAGGAGGGCTCGGGGGAGATTTTATAAGCCCGCTCTTCCCCCACCCCATCAGGTGGGAGGAGGGAGTGGGCTTTTTAAATCTTCTCCCCTCCCAAAGCTAGCACCGAGCAGCTACTGGGTGCTGGCTCTGAGCGGGGGGGGGGAGTGGGGGAGAGAGCATGGGTGGGGAAGATCCCTTCAGACCCCCCTTCGCCCCACTGCGTGCAGAGGGGAGAAGGGAGGACTCGGCTTCCCCAGAAGGCTCAGCCGATCTCCTCCTCCCCGGGTGACAGCTGCCCGGCCGCCACCCAGGGTGGAGGAGATTGAGCCACGGTCTCACAGCCCCTTCCTTCTCAATTCTGCCCCATAGCCTGACAGCCCGGTGGGCTGCAGGCTCTGGGGCAGAGTCAAGAAGGAAGGGGCTGTGATCCGGTCTCCATGCACGGAGGTCAGATCAGAGCCCCCTGGGGGGGGAAGGTCTTCCATCCATCCCTCTGTTAACTCCTCTAAGAAAGAAAGAAAGAAAGAAAGAAAGAAAGAAAGAAAAGAAAAGAAAAGAAAAGAAAAGAAAAGAAAAGAAAAGAAAAGAAAAGAAAAAAGAGGCACCTTTTGGGTTCCTTTCTTTTTACTTTTGGGTTTCCGGTGTTTTTTCTTTTAATGTCACACTGCCCCTGGGGGCCTGTCGGCACTGGGAGCTTTTTAATTATTTTTTTTATAGATTTTAGGGTGCCGACCAGGCCACCCCTGGGGCCCAGTTGGCAGGCACTCCTTTTTTTAAAAAGTTTATTTTTTTACAGCCAACCACGTGGTGGCAAGCGCGGCAGTTGGCGTTTCCGTTGTGATCCATGAAGTACTTCCCGACCAGCACCAGGTAGGAGTCTCCGCTTCATTTTTCATCGCTCGAGCGGCGCGATGCCAGTCATGCCAGTAACGGAAACGAACAGAACCGAATAAAATTTTCTTGGTTCTGTTCGGTTTGAGCCTGACCCGTCCAAATGGTCGTTATTCATACCGTTAGGTAACGGTACGAATAATGGATAACGGTAACAAAAAACTGGTCGTTTCATGCCCATCTCTAATTCAGACTACACAGCACAAAATGCACACACTGAAAAGTCAGGTGTTTTGCCTTGCCATATGTTCCCTCTTTGAAGAAAGAATTGTGATTGTTGGCAGGGGATGGAAGGAGCCAGGACAAAACAGGGAGGAAGGAAGATGTTGTTTTTCTCTCTTTCCATCCTGGCTTCTCCTGCCAACACTATAATTGCAATTTACAAGGCAAACATAAATCTAATATTATATCATATCAAATTTAATGTGAACCCCAGAAAGAGACCAGATTTTCCATTTCATGCTATGTGATATCCGACTTTTCGGGAGGCATTCAGGAGTGCAGCTGAAAGGAAAAGGGGCACCAAGATCAAACAGCACTTGGGATGTCCAGAGCAGATGGACCTACTTATACATAACAACAAAAATATTAAGCAAATATTTATGTTTTGCATACTTCAGCTGCTTGCCAAACGTCTTTCCTTTGAAACACTTCCTTCAGAGTAAGAGCCCACATCAAGGGATAGTTCATTCAGAACTCTTTATGTACAATAAAGTTGTAACCCAATGTGGGGGTGTTTTGAATCCTTTTCAGGAAACATCGCTGTGGAATGAATGTATAGAAGGGAAGGCAGGCAACATGAATTCATTCATAAGCATGTGACTGGGAACCTCTGCAATATGCAAGATTCTTCTGCATGTTAATATAGGAGAGGAGATTTTGCTAGTGGTTCCACAACTAGCAGATTTCTCATTTGCCAGCAAGTAGAAAATTAATGCTTTGGGCTGTAGCCCTCCCCTTTTGACATGCCTCCCCATGCTTGGAACTCAGGAAACACAGACTCTTGTGCACTTTAGATACCAACTTCTTCACTTAAGTTTCCAAACTGATTCACAGCCTGATTACCAGTAACACGCTTATGATTGTTTTAAATGTTTTAATTTTTTAAAAGACATTTTGCCATACAATGTGGTGATGGCATCTGACCTGGATGCCTTCAAAAGGGGATTGGACAGATTCCTGGAGGAAAAGTCCATCACAGGTTACAGACCATGATGGAGATGTGTAGTCTCCAGGCTTTAAACCAGGGTACTTCAAGGGCCAGATGCAGGAGAGTGGTATCAGGAGACAGATATCTAGTCTCATGAGCTCCCAGATGCATCTGGTGGGGCCGCTGTGAGATACAGGAAGCTGGACTAGATGGGCCTTTGGCCTGATCCAGCATGGCTCTTCTTATGTTCTTATGTTCTTATGTTCTTATTTTCATTTACTACTCGGTGGATGGAATCCTTTTGCTCAGTTACACAAAAGGCGTAATATTGGAAGCAAACTCTCTCAAGTTAAGAAACCTCTTGCCCCACAACTCAGTACTGGACAGATAATGTGTAAAGAAATGTTTGTAGCTTGTAACCGTTCAGCTCCAAAGGGTACCGGTACGTCTTTGACTGTAACAGTGAACCTGACCACACTGGTATATAGATATGGTCCATGAATGCTTGAGAACATGATTTTTTAAAACAAACAAACAATTTTTTTGTCCACTTGTGTTTATACTTAAATTGAGCCTTCCTTTCCCTTTAACCTTTCTGGCTCAGCAGCTGGGCATGCATTTTTTTGGGGTGGTGGTGGCATACTCTGTTTATCCAAAACAAAACACCCTCTGGAAGCCACCATATCATGGCTTCAGATTCCAAGCAAGATGGAAGTGAGAAGAAGGGAAGAGAAGCAAGGAGAGGGGAAGAAAGAAAATGGAACGGCAGGGACAGAGGAAGAGAGGATCAATATAAAAAGAACCTTTTACCGAACCTCCACAATCAATAAGGGAAAGCGCCCAATATTGATAGCTGATTACACTACAACAGATTGTTTGCAGTTGGGATAGGAGATGCACTCCAAATAGCACATCACAACCCCCACCTCAACCTATCCTTTGTAGCCTGATCCATCCTGCACCAAATACAGCCAATCTGGAAAAGCCATAAGGAAGAGGATTTAAGCCAATAGTTAGTGTCTCGTTTGCAATGAAAAGCCTTTGTGTAACCATCCCATGGCAATCCGTCTTATTTATTCCTGGTCTCATAGTAGTGGCAATATTAGTTACATAATAGTTTGCATGATCTACCCTGCAAAAGGGGCCAGCTGCAAATAGGATACTCGCCAATGTTTTGGTTTACTTAATTTTTTTTTACTTTGCTTGAAGATATTAGAAATAATAAAAAGTACAGCAATTGATGAAATAACTAGGTAACAAATAAACAGCCATGTACTCATACTGGAATCTGATTGATTTTCAAAGATTTGAACTGTACCTTGATGAGCAATGATTAAGATTGATGTGAATCATTTTTATTTTAATGTAAAGATGTCTTTGAAGCTTATGATGATGACAGATTTATATCATACCCCTAAATATGTTTATTCAGGAGCGGATCCAAGTGAGTTCAATAAACTTCCTTCTATATAAGAATGTTTATGATTTTTTAGCCTGAGGCTGAAATGCAGTGTGTGTCTCTGTGTGTATGTCCTTGACAGTTGTACATGGAACTGCAAACTGCTGTGTAAATCCAGCTCCATAGAGTCTCTTTGACTTGTGTGAGTGTTGTGTTTGGTTACATGGCATGTCTGTGTATAGCACTGAAGGTATTTTACAAGTGGGGTTCGGAGGAGCCCTCAGGTTCAATTTTGTTCCATTATCCATTGTACTCCCTCCATCAATCTCCATTTCTCTCCCATTTTTATTTCTATAAGTTCCCTCACTTACCTTATGAAAACCCATAAGAACTTTATGTAAAATAGACATTGTCATGTAAAATGTGCAACATTTGTTTACACATTTTCTTTAGTACACATGTTGTGATATTTTACTAGAGATGGAGTATTTTGTTTCATTTCTCCCTTTGTTTCATTTGATTTCTAACACGTTTTAAAAAGAATTTTCAGAATGAAACAAAACGAAATGAAATGATTTGTTACTCTATATAATGTCTCTGCTGGCTCCTAGAGGCACCAAATTTGGGGAGTAGCTTCTTTGGATGCTTCCCTGTAAGACCCCAAATATGGAGAAGTTTGGGATTTAGGGGGCTGAGTTCTAAAACTCCAAAGGGCCCCCCCAGGAGAAAATCATTTGTAATTAAGGTAACTGCTTGAGGAAGCTCCCCCCCATGGGGGGCGATTAAGCACTTCCCACTTAATTAGAAATTATTTTCTCCTAGGTTTACACCCTTTGGAGTTTAAGAACTCAGCCCACTGAACTCCAAACCTCTCCAAATTTTGGGGGTTTACAGGGAAGAGTCCAAAGAAGCTACACTGTGATTTCTATGCTGCTACATGCCTGTAGAGTAAAAATAGTGATTGCATGCATGTAAAAGCATGGAAATCACAATGTAGCTTCTTTGGACTCTCTCACGTAAGCCCCCCAAATTTGGAGAGGTTTGGGGTTCAGGGGCAAAGTTATTCAACTGAAAAAGTGTCCCCCTAGCTAATTGCAGAAGTGTGTATGGCATGCACTGGCAATATAGGGGTTAAGTTGCTTCAGTTAACCCATATAATGCCAGCTTGCACTGTACATACTTTCACAATTAGCTAGGGGGATATGTCTGTGAAGATTCTCAGTCATCCAGGTGAGTTTATCTGGAAGTTGAGTCATGGCTACTGGACTTCTTTTTTGAGAGATAGAAACGTTTCACTGTTCATCCAAACAGCTTCATCGGTCTGAATACAGCTAGTGCAAATCCTGCATCTTATAGGCAGCTATTTAGGCCTATTTAGGCCATTGTTCATCTTATGAGCCTAATTCAGGCCAGGGGGACAAGAGGTCAAAGCTGCCTATAAGATGGAGGATTGCACTAGCTGTATTCAGACCAATGAAGCTGTTTGGATGAACAGCGAAACATTTCTATCTCTCAAAAAAGAAGTCCAGTAGCCATGACTCAACTTCCAGATAGCTAGGGGGACCATTTTTCAATTGAAAAACTCAGCCCCCTGAACCCCAAACCTCTCCAAATTTGGGGGGCTTATAGGGAAGAGCTTGAGGAAGCTTCCCCGTTTCATTTCCTGAACGAAAAAGATGGTTCAGTTTGTTTCATCATGAAACAATTTCTATCATTCCTTTACATAACGAAACAATGAAACAGCATTTCATTTTTCGTTTGGTGCCCATTTCTATATTTTACCAAGTGACTGTGGTGTCTTTCACATGTTTAGCTGTTCACCTTTAAATAAATAATTTTTTTTAAAAAAAGAATAATTCTCTCTGTAGGAAATGTCCCAGAATCTTCACAAATGTGTAGATCTTGACGCCTTTCAAAGATTGTTGAAAGGCACAAAACTGATACTTTGGAGAGACTCTCAAAACTTCTAAAAGTTTCTTTTCAGCTCCATTCATGGTACCTTTGTGATCTCCATCAGACCAGCACAGCAAGATAAAATTATCATGTTTAATTTTAATTTATTGATATAGAGTTGCATAATGCTCTGTAAAATAAACAGCCACTGCTGTTATTGGTTTGAGGTGTATATGCATATTTCCTGCTTCTAGTTACTTATGAATAGTGTGGATGCTGTATTTTCATGGCTTAAGAGCCTCATCTCAGTTATTTAGAGGCATAACCTCTGATTCTATGTCTAACCTGGTAGATCTAAAAGTAATTATATGGATCTTGATTGCTTCCCCCTTCCACTACATATTACAAAACCAGAGTGCCAGATATTACCTCAAAAGGTCAGCTAGTATATTTATATCCTTCTATAGCGAAGAGGCAGTAGAAGATAGGAAGGCCTGGCGAGGTCTGGTCCATGGGGTCACAAAGAGTCAGACATGATTGAACGACTGAACAACAACAATAGCGAAGTAGATGCCCTAAGCACATCCGATCTCGCCTGATTTCCGAAGCTAAGCAGGGTCAGCCCTGGTTAGTACTTGGATGGGAGATCACTAGGGAATACCAGGTGCTGTAGGCGCCTGGAGTAGGAACTGGCAAACCACTCCAGTATTCCTGCCAAGAGAACTCTATGGGCATGGAGTCACGAAGAGTCAGTCACGACTATAACAATGCAACACACACATAGCGAAGTAAGGTGGGATTAATATTAACAACTTCCTGTATTAATATTTTTGGAGATTAAAAAAAGGATAAACTCTATAGTCTAAAAAGACTCGAGTTCAAGATACTTTCTGAAGGATATTCAACCTGAATATCCCTATTACTTCAGTTTGATTCACATGGTAAGTCTTCATCAAATTGTAACTTTATTGACTTCCACACAGGATACTGTTTGTTTGGAAACTCCTAAGAAAATAAGATCAGCAGAAGAGTAATGCTAGATAAGACCAAAGGCTGATCCAGAGCAACATCCTGTTTCTCACAATAGCCAACTAGCTGCCTACAGGAAGCATGTAAATTAATAGGATAGTCAGTACTATGGCCTTAATTTTCAATTTATTTATTTTTCCTTCCATTGCTCCCATAGTGATTATGTGAGAAAAATCACAATGTTCTTTTCATGGATGATTCAGGGAGAAATGATTAGTTTACCCAAGTATTTTCTAGAGAGAAGGACTTATCCTTAAATCTGAAGAATTTTGAAATAAGAATTCTAAAATTCCACTCACCATAGCACAAGATGTCAAGTGGTTTTCATATAAAATGATAGCTTAATTTGCAAACATCGCTCCTGGCAAAACATTTAGGGATATGAAAAGACAAATATGTTGATTTTCTTTCTCTCCTATTTGAATTTTTAAGATCTCAAGTTTGTTTCATCCTGATTTTAAAGAACTTAGCAAATCGGGTAATTTTTTTAAAATGACACACACATTGAGCAAAATCCTCAACCATTTTGTGCTGGCCAAATTCAAGGGATGTAGCTATTTTGGCTATGAAAATGTTTCTTTCCTGCTTCCTTGTCTTGTGGTTTCAAGGGCAAGGAATAACAAGGTGGCAATTCTAGTTTTATTAGCACCACAAACAAGATGAATGGGCAGAGCCATTAATTTTGCTTTCTCCTAATTATCCAGATCATAAATTCTATCCACTGAAATTAGGAACAAATTTGCACATTTTGAAGTGCTCTGGCTATATAGAACAAGACAAATGACAGCTTCTCCCTTTGCATTAGGGATGAACTGACCATCTATATTCCCAATGAGATGTTGCGTGTTTCTATGAAGGGCCAGTGGGAAAAAGAGTGCGGATAAGAAAAAGAACCACATTTTAGTGATGTAGCATGTTTGGGATGTTGATTGGTTGCAGAAAAGTTGAATACATTCAGATGAAATGCCAAATGGCTTGCCATCAATGTAAATTTACACAATGCTGTGTAAAGAAAAATTGTAATTTTAATAAGAGTATTTGTTTGCGAGCAAATATGCTTCAACAATATGCAGGGCTGCACTTCTAGATGCCATCCCCAATCTCCTGGCCTACTCATTCCCTCCACCCCTTTAGTAATCCATTGCCATTGTGTATGTGCTGCTCTCTCTCTCTCTCTCTCTCTCTCTCTCTCTCTCTCTCTCTCTCTGTGTGTGTGTGTGTACATCTGCATACCTGGGGGTCTATTCCAGGGGGAATTTTCCATTGAATATTTTTAAAATTAATAATATATATTTTTTAAAAAATATTCAATGGATAATTTTACTGATCCTAGGCATGCAATTGGCAGGCTTAATTTCCTCAAGCAATTTGAGGGAACCACCTCAAGTATTGTGTACAATTCTGGTCACTGCATCTCAAAAAAGACATAGTGGAACTATGCAAAAGAGAGTGACTAAAATGATTACTGGGAGACCTCCCTTATGAGGAAAGGCTAAAGCATTTGGGGCTCTTTAGTCTGGAAAAAAGGCACCGGGGGGGATATGATTGAGACTATCAAACCCAGAGTAAACAATTATCTGGCAGAGTATAGCAGAGTATAGTTTACACAGCAGCAGTAACGTGTAGATAAAGTGTAGTTAATTGTTATAAGTATAGCAGAACTCAGAAACGAAGAGACAAAGAAACATGGATTAGAGTAAAACTCTTATATTCATATATACAGCAAATATACAACAGCATAACACCAAGCAATATATACAATACAATCAACAGAGTGTGGGGTACTGTTTCTCACCATAAACAGTCCCATTTAACATTATACAAGCCAGTGCTTATATACACATTTAGATCCCATCAGACATGACTATCAACCAATCACATTCTGATGCACCATGATGTTATTAACTATTCCACCTGTGCTAAATCACTTAACCTGCTGGTGATTTCTAATTCCCTGCACTTGTGGCTAACATCATGAGACAGCATTTTCTGACTGCCTCCATTTTACAATTCTCTTTTCTTTCTGTTAAATATACAATACATATATTTTGTCAACTTTACATATTGTGACAGACATACAGAATAATGCAGGACATGAGTAAAGTGGATAGAGGGAAGCTCTTCTCCCTCTCACAAAATACCAGAACTAGGGGACATACACTCAAATTGAGTGCTGGGAGAGTAAGAACAGACAAAAAAAATTTACCCAGTATGTTGTTAGTCTGTGGAACTCCCTGCCACAGGATGTGGTGATGGCATCTGGCCTGGATGCCTTCAAAAGGGGATTGGACAGATTCCTGGAGGAAAAGTCCATCACAAACCATGGTGGAGATGTGTATTTTCCAGGCTTAAAACCAGGGAACTTCAAGAGCCAGATGCAGGGGAGTGGTATCAGGAGACAGATATCTAGTTTCATGAGCTCCCAGATGCATTTGGTGGGGCCACTTTGAGATACAGGAAGCTAAACTAAATGGGCCTTTGGCCTGGTCCAGCATGGCTCTTGTTATGTTCTTATGACATCTTTCCTTTCCTTTCCTTTCCTTTTCTTCCTTCCTTCCTTTTGTGGGGGTGGAGGTATGTTGATTTTCCTTGACTTTTCCTAACAACAGCATTTACTCCCACAATAGTGTCAATATGACTAGCAAGTTTCTTTTCTGTTAGGTTTCCTATATTCTTAAATTGAGAATTGCACTACAAGAGTGATTTGAAGCAAATGTTGAGCTTTATTGCTAAGTGAGGTATCTGAGGAATTCTGAAAGAAGACAAATGTGTTCTAGTGAACTGAGTAGAACTTTTCAAGATTTGTGAAAGCTTCTTTTTCCCAGTGTACCCACAGACTGAACATTTCTGAAGTATCAGGAAATATAGATCTTGTTGTAATGGACAGTTCAGGTCAAAACAATTCACCTTCAAGGAAAGAGAATGTCTCCATGATCCTGTTCCATCACAGACCCACAAGCACACTTACTCAATATGTGGGAAGTAAACAGAGTGGCCATTCCATCTTGTGAGGAAATAATCACTAAACCAACTGTTATTCGAATTGACCAGTATTTGGGAGGAAAGCATTTCATACTGGGAGGCTAAGCTCTATATATTTATTTATTTTTACAACTTATATGCCACTCACTACCCAAAGGTCTCTGGGAGGCTTACAATCAAAAGAATTAAAACAGTTAAAACATCAAATATCAATAAATAATTAAAACAATAATAAAAACCTTACACTAAAATCGTTACACTAAAATTGCCATCAGAGGACCCACAATCTATATTGTATCAATTAAAAAACTTCTGGAACAGAAAGGTTTGTACTTGGAGCTGAAATGTCATTAATGTTGGTGCCAGGCAGATCCCACTCAGGAGAGCATTCCATAGCTTGGGGGCAGCTGCCGAGAAGGCCCTATGTCTACGAGCCATCCCTCTCACCTCCTTGAGCCCATAAATCACACAAACAGGCTCAGGAATTAAAGCCAAATAGCATAATCTTTAAAGACCTGCAGTGACCTATCAAAACTACATATTGAGGACATATAAGGGGAAAAAAAGAAGGTGAAAACAAGTAGTAGAAGGTATCCCATCCCTAGTTTCATTCATCTTCTGAATGCTTTAACTTCACTAATCCTTCTGGATCACCACAACCTCACTGTTACACTATCTTTTATCATAGGATCTATGTTCGAAGTTTTTCCTTCTTTATGAATGGCTATAGGGTTGGTTATAGTTAGGGGAAGGAAGAAGATTGTGGGATGTGTATTTCTATACGGAAATATCCTGTTGCACCTGCAAGACGACCAACTGAATAGATCTCTTTTTGCCCCAGGTATCCATGTATTTGCAAAGCTTATGATCCCTTCTAGGAAAGAAGAGAGAAAAGAAGATTAATTAATCTATCTACATCACAAAAGGCATACATCTGAAAAAAATGTGCATAAATATACTTTAATCATGATAAAAAGGCAGCACCGAGGAAAGTTTTTTTCTTTTAACCAGAACTTTTCATGCTGTTTGGGGGAATTCTGAGAATTAAAAGAGCTTTTTCCAAGTTCTGAATCAAAATGCTAATGTCAGGAGCTAACATGTGTTTGGCAAAAAGGCATATGAAAATATATATGATTTTCTGTGCAGATGTATTTTTATGATCAGTGGAGAAATGGAACAGAACAGGAATGAAAGTGGGAAATGGGAATATTCGACCTGAAGAACTATAGTTTTACACTTCCCTGGTTTAATAATTGTTGCATTTACCAGATTATTATTATTATTTATTTATTTTCAAACCTAGTTTCATAGACTGGCTTCTTTTGCTAAGCCCTGGAGTCTGCTGAGGATGTCATTAGACTTCAAGAGGATTAAATGCATCTCAGGATAATGTACTAAATGTCAAAGTGGCAGCCTCTAGAGAATTTATTGAGCCTCCAGTGTAATCTATACTCTACACCGGATTCCACCAAATCCATGCCAAAAATTCATCACTAACTTCCAGGTGTTTCTGAAATTCAGCAGCAACTCTATTTTTGCCTAATTTCCAGGAACAGATCTCTGCTGAAAATTCAGTCACTTAGTCTAATGTGAAACGGAACTGTTTCCCTCTTTTTCTGATGCATTATGGAATATTCCCACGTGGACGTACCATAATAATTAACTGGACATTTTCAGAAGAGAAGAATCTAAAGAAACCACTTTCACCTCCAACTATTAATATATACTTATGATGACAAAACGAGCCTTTCTGGATTATGCCCCTGATGTCACAGGAATGCAGTAATAATGCATATGAAGTGGGAGAACTGCTAATGTATTCATGCCACCGTGATGCCCATTTAAAACAACTTGCACGAAAGCTTCACCCTACCAGTCCTCTAATGAATAGAACGGTTTCTCTAGTGTAATAATTAGGACATGGATTTGATTTTTCCTTATACTTGCTAGCCCACATGTCACTAGGCTGTTATTCACTGGAAGGAGTAGTAAGGCATAAGAAACAGCTGCTCCATATGATGCTTTTAAAGGCAGTTTTATGGTTCTTTTGAGCTCTTGGCTGTTAAAAATATCAAAGAGAATATTTAAATTTATGTTGCACAGGGATAACTATAGATAGTTTATTTTCTTCCTTAGTTGAAGACTTTTGCTTGTCAGAGGCTAAACTTTAATTACTGTTTTCTCTATTTCTTGAGTTTGTGACGTGCTGAAGACAGGTTTATTCTAATTGAATTCACCCCGTTCCACCTTTGTTGTGCCCTCTTGCATTGATAGGGTACACATGTATGCTGCACCGTTACCCTCCACGGAACACCTCTTATGGTGCCAGTTACTGACAGGAGGGCCTGCCACTTGGTGATAGTCTTCCAGACTGCCTCCTCCAGGCACTGCTGCTGAGTAGCCACACACTGGAGGAGGTGGGTTGCTGAACTGCGGATCAGTTGTTTGGCTGGGAATGAACCATGCCAGACTACCAAACCAGCACTCATGCCCATCACTAATGATGGATAGCTGGTGAGTAATCACTTGCTATGACAGACAGACATCTTTTACCACTTGAAGGAGCACTGTTTCTAGAACAATGCTAAGTATATCACCTAGTGCAGCTCTAAGTACACCAAGGGTAGACAGATATATTTTTACCTGCCCTTTGCATCGCAGATATTGAAGCACTATATCAAATTAATATCAAGACTACATATGCCAATAATAATGAAAGCCCGTTCAAACCACCATGAGTGTTCAGGCATTTCTTCTTCCTTATCTTTCCTTTCATTTTTACCTAGTTGAAAATTTCTCATATCCGATAACAAATCTGTTTCATACAAGATGAGGCCTAGGTTACTCTCCCTCAGCCTGCTTGCTTCCATTAAGAGGACAAAAGGGAACAGGTAGTGAAAACCAAGGTAAAACTGTTTTCCCTATCGCACAACACTAGAACTAGGGGGCACTCCATAAAACTTTTGGGTGCTAGATCTCAAACAAATAAGAGAAAGTACATTTTTACCCAAAGGGTCACTGGTCTATGGAACTCCTGCCAGAAGAAATGGTGGCAGCTGTCAACCTTGACAGCTTTAAGAAAGGATTAGATAACTTCATGGAGAACAAGGGTATCAATGGCTATCATTATGGATGTGTAAGGACAACCTCTGGGTTGGAGAGATAACTCTCAGTGCCATTTGTGGGGAATCTTAAGCAGGTGAAGTCATCTGCTTGGGAAGACCTTGAGGCAAATGGTGAGCCACTGTGTGATACAGAATGTCTTTCATCACACTAAGGTACTGTTCCACTCTCCCACTAACTTTCATATTTCAACTTCTTCTCGGGACTACATGCCACTAGTGGAAGAAAGTGGGGAGAAAGTTAGTAGTTGAGCTTGCAGAGGCACAGGCTCATCATTTCACCACATTGCTGCCTCTTCTGAATACTGGCCCAGGGAGCTTCATCAGAACCCAGACTTAATAAAGGCTGGCCTCTAAGGCTGATATCTCACCTGGGGAAGATCCTGATCTTCGGAAGGTATGGCTTTTCCTCTTCCTCCTGTCACGTGACTGAAGATGTGGGATAGCAGTTCCCACATACAAAGGGTTTTTTTACGTGCAGTTCAGCCCCATGGCCAGCAGGTGGTGGTAGGATTAAAAAAAGGACCAGCTGACTGGATCTAGGAGTGGGGGAAATTTTTAAAAAGCACCCAATCGGCCAGCTGCCTGGCGCTAGGAGGGTGGAGGAAAATAAAAATAAAAATAAAACAGTGCCAGACCAGCCAGAGGACCAGCTGACTGGCGTTAGGGGTGGGGGGAAGTGAAAAAAAAAACAGCACCGAATCGGCCCCAGGAACAGCTGGTCAGCGTTATGAGGGGGCGAAAAAAGAAGAAAACCGGAAGTAAAGATGAGGCATTTAGTCCCTGTTTGCCAGGGTACAGTTTCTGTGAGCTTGAGAAAGTACAGGCAGCAGGACAGTCATTCATTTACCACCTCCATCACCCTGCAGCCTGAGGCAGCAGCCACAATATGGTTCATGACAAGGCCAGCTCCATATGCAGCATGATAATAATTTCCCAAAAGCAAAAACCGTAGAATGTAAACTCACCCGTCAGACAGCAAGGGCCATGTTCCACATGTACCTGGATATGCATTGCAAAATTATTTCATTGTCAAGTGAGATGGCAATGCAAGGCTGTTCCATGTAAGTTGCCTTTCAAAGGTGACCTAGAAATACTTCGAAGAAACAAATAACTCCCCATTATCTCTCCTAATAGTAATCTCACTCAGTGAACACTGACAGGATTGTAGTAAAAATTAGGTCACTGAGGGGAAAAAAAGAGGGAGATTTCAGCATGCTTGGGTGAATTTCCAGGTTTACAGAAATAGAAAAACTCTGCGGTGGTGGTGGTTGTGCAGGGAGAAATCTAAATCTTTGCCCTGCTCTCATGTGAGCGAATGATAAAATGTAGATTTTTTTCGCTTCTTACAAGCGAGATATTTTCTGTCAGGGCCTGTCCACATGGGGAAATCTGGAGTGATCTGCTTCACACTTTAATAGGTCCTCCTCTTCATTGTGATCCATCTTATCTCTTGTTTAAGCGAACCTTCCTGTCACCCTGGAGATGTCGATTCTCCCATGAGAAGGGTCCACACAAGTCTTTGGGTGGCTGGTTTGTTTCTGTGTAAGTGTGCATAGTATACTCATAGTATACTAGTAAGATTTAAGTGATTCACTCTCAAGTAAGGAGGCTGTAGTTGTTGGGATGGAATGAGGAGAAAACACTGGGGTTTAAAAAAGGAAGGCGAGGGGACCCGGGAAACTACAGGCTGGTTAGCCTTATGTCTGTCCCAGGGAAAATGGTGGAAAGCCTCATCCAAGAGAAAATCTTAAAACACATAGAAGAACAAACTTTGCTGAGAGAAAATCAGCATGGCTTCTATAAGGGTAAGTCTTGCCTGACAAACCTTTTAGAATTCTTTGAAAAGGTCAACAGGCATGTGGATTTGAGTGAACTGGTGGATATTGTCTATCTGGATTTTCAGAAGGCTTTTGACACAGTCCCTCACCAAAGGCTGCTGATAAAATTGCACAGTCAGGGCATAAGAGGCCAGTTCCTCTTATAGACTGAAAACTGGTTGAGATCCAGGAAACAAAGAGTAGGTGTCTATGGGAAAATTTCACAATGGAAGTGAAAAGCAGTGTGCCCCAGGGATCTGTCCTGGGACCGGTGCTTTTCAATCTGTTCATAAATGACCTGGAGACGGGGATAAGCAGTGAGGTAGCCAAGTTTGCAAATGACACGAAACTTTTCCATGTGGTAAAAAACAGAGAAGATTGTGAAGAGCTCCAGAAGGAATGGAGCGTTTTAATGTAGCCAAATGTAAAGTAATGCATATTGGGACAAAAAAAATCAAAACTTTATCTATCAACTCATGGGCTCTGAGCTATCCGTGATGGAACAGGAAAGAGATCTTGGTGTGTTGGTGGAAAGCTCAATGAAGGTGTCTACCCAATGTGTGGCAGTGGTGAAGAAAGCCAATTCCATACTAGGGATTATCAAAAAGGGGATTGAAAATAAAACAGCCAACATTATAATGCCATTATACAAAACAATAGTAAGGCCGCACCTGGAGTATTGTGTACAATTCTGGTCACCGCATCTCAAAAAAGACATAGGGGAACTGGTGCAGAAGAGAGCGACTAAAATGATTACTAGGCTGGGGTACCTCCCTTATGAGGAAAGGCTAAAACATTTAGGGCTCTTTAGTCTGGAAAAAAGTTGCCTGAGGGGGGACATGATTGAGGCATACAAAATAATGCAGGACATGAGTAAAGTCGATAGAGGGACGCTCTTCTCCCTCTCACAAAATACCAGAACAAGGGGACATACACTCAAATTGAGGGCTTACACTGGTAGAAGTTAAAATTACTTTTTATGTGCACATATTCATTTTTAGCTAAACTTAAGGTTTTTTTAGTTTACATGAAGAATAGATGTTTTATATGATGTTTTACATTCTTGAATTAATTTGATTTATTTATTTATTTCAGCTCCATCTCATATATACTCATATATGTATTTATACAACCATGTGCGTTTACATAGATGCTTGTGTGCTAAATAAATACTAGAAAAAGAAATGTTTATTGGAACAGAGGAAATTAAGAGGATACTCAGAGGAAAGTACTTGGACTAAACTAAATCTTTTGGAATCTCTTTTAAAGAGGCGTTGTCAGTTGTATGAAGTCTATAATTCTCCCATAAGAGGGTCTATTTGTAATAGGATTCTCATGGAGATATTTAAACATTCCATCAGGATTTTGACAGATGATGAACCATAGGCTTCTCCTCTTTGCTTATGAGGTCTATACATATCTATAGGACTCCTGGGGAAGTCAGGCATCCTTATCAGGATCTGACAAAGAGGAAAACAGAGGAGAGGGGTTTCCCACTGTTTTTTCTACTGTCAATACCCAACTGCATGCGTCACAGGGTTATCACGGAAGAAAAGGCTGCCCCTAGCTCTATTTGGGTGTGAATTAAGCAACTGCTGCAGAATGGGATAATCAGGAGTGCTCCCTATTGCAGCCAATATACTGCAGCCCTTGCATTGTGCCCGAAAGGAACAAAATTGCTTGTAAAAAGGAGCAGGATGCATCAATCTTACTTAAGACACAACTGTAATTGGAAAGTAGGAAGAACTATAAACAGCAAGCTATGTGCTTGTCTGCTCCCTTCCTCAGGCAAGCTCTACAAAGGGATGCGGTGGGTTAGGTAGAAAAACAATGATGTGGCAGCAGGGAAACTTTGCAGGCACCAGTGCTGTTTTGCAGGTTTTTCTTGGGATATTATTTATATATTTATTTAGCTTCTAGAACAGTGATGGTGAACCTTTTAGAGACCGAGTGCCCAAACTGTGATTCAAAACCCACTAATTTTTTTCGCAAAGTGCCAATACAGCAATTTAACCTGAATACAGGTGGCTATGAAGGGGCAATGTTGGGTGCCCACAGAAAGGGTTCCGAGTGCCCCCTTTGGCACCCATGCCATAGGTTCGTCAACACTGTTCTAGACTGCCAAACTAAAATATAACTTGGGGGAATTTACATAATTATGCAGAGCATAGAATGTTTTGAATATAATATAATATAATATAATATAATATAATATAATATAATATAA
>JAHTLZ010000129.1:13265191-13281906 GCA_023846285.1 Phrynocephalus versicolor | reverse complement strand
ATCTATCTATCTATCTATCTATCTATCTATCTATCTATCTATCTATCCTCATTATTCTTCTCAGTACATTGTCTTTTCAATTTCTTCTATAGTGATTATGATAAATTATAACTCTAACTGCTTGAAGAACAGAGATGTTTAATCTTGGATAGATTAAACCAGGGGTGTCCAAACTTTTTGTAAGGAGGGCCAGATTTGGTGGCTGAGAATGTGGGGGGGGGGTGGCTGCTCCCCCTCTGCAAGCCCCACCCACTGACCTCTTGAAAGCCCCACCCACTGACCCCTTGCTTTCAGCCCAGAACAAAGCTTGAAAGGATGCACAAAGTCACCTCCAGCAGCCAAGGCTCCACGGCTGATTTGCAGCCTGAAGTGTTTAATTAGACTCTAATTGCCTTCCTGGCTCCCTTGAAGGCAGGACGCAGAGCCGAGCAAGTGAGAGCGAAAGTGCCTCCCCGTCCCACTCTATTGAAGGTCCCTCATGAATGTACCAACGTGACCGGCAACCTCTGGCAGGGCTCTATTATGAGGGGCCTGAGAGGGCACGCAATGGCGGGAGTTATAGATTTTAGAAGGGAGGTGGAAGGAAGGGGCGGGCCAGCCAGCCGTGGGCCAATAAAAATGGCCCAGTGGGCTGGATTTGGCCTCCGGGCTGGATTTTGAACATGGCTGGATTAAACATTAATCCTAGCTGCTTCTGGGTGACAGCAACAAAATATAGCTGGATACAACAGCATGGGACCCTTGCACCATAAGGATATGCACCCTAGCACTTCAATAGTAATAGTTTTAATGTTGACATAAGGTGTCAATATTAGTTGTGTCCGACACATTAGTTGTGTGACATAAGTTGTGTCCGACTCTAGGGGCAGTGTTCATCTCTGTATTCAAGCCAAAGAGCCAGTGCTATGCAAGTCCATGGCCACGTGGCCGGCATGACTGCATGGAACACTGTTTACCTTCCTGCTTTTTATGGTGTTACCTATTTATCTACTTGCATTTACATGCTTTCAAACTGCTAGTTTGGCAGGAGCTGGGGTTAACAGCGGGAGCTCACTCCACTACGTGGCACCCGGGATTTGAACCACCAAGCTGCTGACTCTGTAGCCAACAGCTTCAGCAATCTAGTACGCTGAGCCACCACACCCCAATGTTGATATACAACGCTCTAAACGGTTTAGGATCTTGTTATCTGTCAAAATGGTTCCTTCCCTTGAGCACTTCTCATAACATCTGCTCCTCAGAAGCAGGTCATCTGAGAGTACTGATTCTGAAAGAAGCCCATAAGATGGTAAAAAGGGCAGCTCTGGGACTTTGGAACCAGCTCCCCTCGGAGATCTGCCAGGCCCTATCACTGCTGGTCTTCACAAAACACCTGAAGACCTGGTTGTTTAGAATTGCTTTTCCTGGCTACTAATGACTACTGTCCTCCCTACCTGCTCTGTACTTAATCTTTGACTTTATGAGTGATGTTATTGGTTTAATTGTTGATTTAATTACATTTTAGTATGTACTATTAAGTTGTATTATTTTCACTTTGCTATATTGTTATATTATATTGCAGTGGGTGTTTTATATTGAATTGTTGTAAACCACCCTGAGTGGCCTCATCATCAGATGAGTGGTAAATAAATAAATGAATAAACAAATAAATAAATATTAATTTCACTCTGGCCTTGGACAGGCATGAAAGGCAAAGGACGGGCACATAGCTCTTGGTATTCTCCCTCCTTCTCTCTCTCTCTCTCTCTCTCTCTCTCTCTCTCTCTCTCATGGTCTTCAGTCATATGGTTTTCTACATTTGAATATTTGTAGGTACCATTAAATGTGGATCTGAATGACTGGCAGTGGGGAGAAGGTAAAACACAATAAAGAAACCATAGCAAGAAAAGAGAGGCAGAGAGAGAACCAGATAACTGGGGTGATGTCAACAATGAAGACATACAAAGAGTTTGAAAATGGGGCAGCATGTCCCCTGCCAGGGAGCAGCTGGCCGGTGCCAGTCACAAATCATGCCCGTGCTCACATGCTGCTTCCCCCTGTTTTCATACAGTCCCTCCCTCCATATCCTGCTTTGAATGGGTAACGCTCCCTGTGTTCTCTCCAGTAGATCATACCCCATAGGAGAGCTGTGCCCAAGAACAGGTCACATATTGCTTCCGTGTGGATATCCTCCTGGCTTCTGACAAGTGAAGATATCAAGAGAGATGGCTCCATGGTTAGGCAGCCTCATATGCAGCTGGTTTGCCACATAAGAGTATTTGCAGGCACCGCAGCCTTTGCGCCTTCCCTCTGTGTGTTCCTCTGTGCCTTGATCTCATCCATAGTTCTTTTAATAAGCCTCCTAAGACTTCAAAGTGCCAAGCCAGAGTCTGGGCCATGATTTGTAACAACAAATGTAACAGACAGTACTTTTTGCAAATTTAGGTCAATGCATCACTCTTAGAGCACATTATAAATTCATCACAATCACAGCCTGGAGAAATTTTTTATTCCCTGACAAGAATCCTTCCTTAGACGCACTCCAGATATCTAGCAAAATTTGAACTCCAGATTAAGAATTGATTGAGTTTAATAAATTATAATGTGTTACAGGCGGGTAAGTGGGTTTTCACTGATAAATATGAACTTGGTTTTACACGGCTCCCCCCCCCCCCACACATTTTCTTTATTCCTTTCCCATTTCATCTACTCCTAATTGAATCAAATCATACAGGTAAGAATATTTTAAGGTTGCAGTCCTATATATACTTCCTAGGTGGTTAAACCCCTTGAAATCCAGTTAGGCTTAATCTGTGCCTAGGATGAGTGTGGATCTGCCCTTTAAAAAACTGGCCTACATTTTTAAAAAAAATCCAGTGATGGTCCAATGAAAATAACATACTGTTTGCAAATAAACTTGAAATTAATTCTTCCATTCATTCTACATGAATTGAGAGAGTATTAAACAGTGTGCATTTTTAATGAGTGCTTCCATAGAATCAAGTGTGGCATAATAAACAAAGAAAGATGCCCAAAATAGAACAGCAGGAGGAGGAGGAGGAGGAGGAGGAGGAAATGCATGGAAAGAAAGAAGACCATGCATCGATTTAGTGTAATTTTTCATTTATATCTCAATCCAGCATTGCAATGTGCTTTTGCCCGACCAAACAGAATAACTGGTCCAAATCCTGTTGCACAGATCTCTCATAATTCCAAGGAATCTGTTTGCCTCACCCTGGAAAACCAATGCCACAAATTATTCTAGGAGGGCAATACAGTGACATCCAGTTCAGCCTCTATCACTGTTGGGAAATCACACAGATTTGAGGACAATTGCCATATGTTTCTTTTTCTCACCCTAGAAAACTGCAAAACAAATTTCCTTTCATGTTCCATCACAGATTGCAACACTGGATTTCTCATGGTTGATTGTGGAAATAAAAGATCATTGCCAATTGCTCTCATTTTATTGTTTGGTACACCTAAAGCAATTGGCTCCGGGGGTATCAGCTGGTTCCGAACATCATCAGAGCCCAGGTGGTTTGTTTCGTAACCTACTGGTTCCGAAATGAAACACCCATCCCTAGAGAACCAAAAATGCACAGAAACAAACAAGATTCAGGCTGGAGTAAAAGATGGGATACATGTTGGATCCCAGTTGACATGCTCTTGTTTGAGTACAAATCGGGTCAAAAGAGTGACACAACTCTACAACAAACACTGTGTGATAAAACATCAAAAATAAATACATTAATCTGTTCCATACAGAAGAGAGGAGAAGAGACTGATAAATGTATTTGAACCCTTTTATGAGGGCTCCTCACCACCTGGTCATCTATGGGCCAAGCAGGGGAAAGTGGGGCAATCCATTTCCATGTTAAAGGTACACACAGGCCTTTAAAGCTACAGAACAGTGGTGGGGAGACTTTGGCTATCGAAGCATAAACCAAAGTTCATCTGATCTACTTGTTTCCATACTAATGAGACAAGAATTGCCAGGTATAATAATAAAATCACAGAGTTGGAAGAGACCTCAAGGGCCGTTCAGTCCAACCCGCTGCCATGCAGGAAACCCCCATCAACAGCCATGTAGAAAATGAGAGAATATATTTTACTTTGTGGGCCCTGAGATTTGGAACGGAACAGAAGTGAATGGATTTCAAAGTGGATTCAATCAGAAGTCCACTCTTGGTCACCAAAAGCTGTCTTTCTTTTGTCAGCCTAATTTACCAAGTGGGAATCAATTTGTGCTTGCTATTGTAAATGAACTTGGGGATGGAAACTCTTGCTGATCTCCTTGTAAATTTCTCAGATATCTAACAGTAGGTCCCAATTCAGTATCTGCCCATCCCTGAATAATAGAACCCACCCAACCTATCCCTAAAGTCCTCCCCCGAACACACAATGGTGTTTAAATGGTTGCGGCACAGTTTAAACCAATCATAGCTGAGCATAAAGTAAACAAAAGGCCCATTGCTCCCTTTTCAAGTAAACCGGGGTGAACAACAGGAAACCAACTGACCACGTGCCAGTTCTAGAGTGCTCCCATACATTCACCCCAGGAAGTCCTCCCCCTTGTACTTTTAGGAGTGTTGAGGCAGTTTTGCCATGTTTTGAGGGGGCCAACACCTGTTCAGCCGCTCTATCTTCCTCAATTTTGAAAAAAGAGAGTCTTTTGGCCACCAGAGGATGTGAGAGAGCTTTCAATAACCCAATTTTGGTAGGAACAATATTGTGAAAGGTCATGGGAGAAACAGTAGTTGTGAATGAGGGAGAGCCTGAAATTGACATGCATGGCTTCTGGATATTTCCAGATTGCTTGCTCTGTAGTGAACAAAGGGAGCATTGCTCTTTTTGAAGACAGAGGGGACCAAAGACATATAGAGTTCTATATGTAGAAAAACTTAGGTTTGGTTTCTAGGGAGCACTTTAGGAAAAGGGCCATCTTCTGCCTAAGATTCTACAAATGGCTGTTGACTACAATAGAAAATGCTGGGGCAAAAATGAACCATGATTTGCCCTGGGGTAATTCAGCTTAATCAAGTGAACCTCCCCCCACCAACCTTTTCTGTATTTCTCAGCTACTTGCTTAGTGTCAATACTTAGTGCAGTTGTTTTGATTGCTGGAAGCCTATATGAGCCCATCATTCAGCTGTGATAATTAGCACCAAAGGGGGGGGGGAGATATTGCGTACAAAGAAGATTTTTGGAATAGAGTCAAGACAGGAGGAGGCCGCAGCAACAGAAGGAGCCAAAGTGGTTTTTTAAAAGTTTGTGCAAAACTATGTGCTGTTTTGCAGAAAGAGGACAAGAGGACACGTAAGGACAGATAGTTCCGGGTTTGACCTATTTTGCTTGATTTCATTTTAAGACTTCGTAAGCCAAGCTCCAGTGAGTTGCTGAGGAAAATATTCTAACTGGCATTTTTGCTGTGAGTCAGTCCTTGCACAAAAAAGTGCTTTGTGCATCCAGATAACATTAGTAGCTGTCTAGCCGCACGTACCAGAGAACCAAGTGAGCAAAGCAAAATCAGACAGCAGAAGATTTGGTAATAACAACAACACCCGGTGCATTTTGACAGTCTTGTCTGTCAGACAACCATTGAAAGCCTTTAAAAAAGAAATACACAATTTTCATTCGAGATCCTTCAATAGAAGAGAGCCACAGAAAGCCTTCGGTCTGCATTCTTATTTTGTTAACTCAAATGAGAAGGAATTGTCAGTACACGATGTTCGAAACAAAATTATGCCCATTAATTTGGAATACATTCATTAAAAAACACCATCAGTATAGCGTATGAAATTGAAGAAGCCTGAAGCACATTAATTGGAAGAATACATATACATTGTTAGAGGCATAGGGCAACATGAGTGGATTGTTTATGTATTTATGGGATGGGGGTGAATGGCCAAAAACCTTTTGAGGATCAGCACTGCACAAAATCGAGATGGTGACACAGTGTCACAAACATCCTGAACTACCCATGCTTTTTAGCTGGGTGAGGAATCAATAAAATTTTAAATTTAGAAATCTAGTTGATGTACAAAATAATAAATGAGTTGTTTTTATGTACAGAGTTAAGTTCAAGTTGCTTTATTTACAGTAGCTGTGCACATTTCTTAGTAATATAGATACAATGCAGAATCATGAGGGAGAAAACTGGCCGGTGAACAAATGGAGCCTGACTACATTCAAGGAACTGATTTCTACCAAAGCACATACTAAGGATGGCAATTCTTAAAAGGCAAGGCCCTGTTTATCAGAGAACCTAAACTGGGGAGCTCTTGCTCCCTGAAGAGTCAGGCAAACCGTGAAGACTTCTTTATTTCACCAGGCTTATGGCTTGAGTTACAT
Organism: Phrynocephalus versicolor; assembly: GCA_023846285.1. NCBI lineage: Eukaryota > Metazoa > Chordata > Lepidosauria > Squamata > Agamidae > Phrynocephalus > Phrynocephalus versicolor. Next base: position 13,275,573 of record JAHTLZ010000129.1, on the reverse strand, counting down.
TTCTATTAGAGATGGGCACGACTAGGGAAAATGACGTTTTCGAGTTGTCATGTGTTGGAGGCGGCCCGTGTCGGCTCGTTTCCGTTTTTTGTGAAACTTTGCAAAAAATAGTTGTTTTTTGTTTTTTCATCTGTTGTTATACTGGTTTAGGGGGCTCCTGGAGGCACCTCTGTGGGGTGGGTGCCTCCTCTGGCCCGCTATGAAGGGAAGCGGGCTCCTGGAGGCACCTCTTTTTTGGGGTGGGTGGGTGCCTCCTCTCCTCACCCGCTAGGAAGGAAGGGAAAGCAGGCTCCTGGAGACCCCCCCATGGCATGGGGGCCTCCTCTCCTCACCTGCTGCAAAAGGGCATGCATAGCCATATGGATATGCATACCAAGTTGCAGACACAGCAGACTGGCAGAGGCACCCCTCTTTTTGGGGTGCCTTCCCTGCATCAGTCAGGCCTCAACGGGCATGGTTTGCATGGCACACATGCTGCTGAGCCGAGCCTGCAGGAGTCAGCCAGAGCCACAAGTGACGAACTGGCAGACTCTCTGCATCCGCTGTGTCTCACTAAGAAGGGAAGCGTACTTGCGTAGAAGTGCAATGCAAGTACAGATCTGGCTTAGGGGACAGGGCTAGCGCAAGGGCTAGGGTTAGGCTAGTTACTGGTGAGGTTAGGGTGGGGTAGTGGGGTGCACCTCTGGGTGCCTCTCTGACCCACTAAGAGGACAGTGTACTGTGGCCCAGTGTGGCATATGGGTAAGGGTTAGGGTTAGGGTTAGGGCTAGGGCAGGGTTAGTGGGCTTTTTGGCACATCCCAGAAGTCTCAGTGGCCAAGTGGCCATGCGATTGGTGGAATGGCTCCAAAAATTTGCATGGTCCACTCCCATGGCCAGCCCATCATTGCGCAGGTGTAAAAAAATAAAATAAAATAAAATAAAATAAAATAAAATCAATGGAGAGAGGAAAGAGGAGACATTTTGTTGCAAGAAAAACCCACTGCTACTGTAAAAATTCTGGCAGTTTTAAAATAGCAATTTTCGCATGTTTCTGTGTAGTGCTTGTGTGTTTTTGGACCACTCCACGATTTCAAAAAAAATATTGCGGTCGCTGCCCCATTTTCGATCCCCCGCCCGCACTGCATGGCATGGCGAGTCCGGCTTGTTGCTTGCGAGTCCCCACCAGAGCAGCCCAGGACAGGAGAGGGGGGGAGGCCGGGGACACCCCCCCCAGAAACCACCCCTCTGGTAGGTGCCCTCTCAGGCAGGCATATTTTCGCCTGCTTTTTGGGCTGGGAATCAGGGGTTTTAAAACATTTTTTCTGTGCCGCTTGAATTGCGGCGGCCGGCGGCAAGTCCGGCTTGTTGCGAGCGACTGCGAGATGACGAGGATTTCCCCCACCAGAGCAGCCCAGGACAGGAGAGGGGGGAGGCCGGGGACCCCCCAAGAAACCACCCCTCTGGTAGGTGCACTCTCAGGCAGGCATATTTTCGCCTGCTTTTTGGGCCGGGAATCTGGGTTTTTTTTTACTTTAAAAAAACGTTTTTTCTGTGCTGCTTGAATGGTGGCGAGCCGGCGAGGCGGCGACTTTGGCGGGACGACGAGGATGCCCCCCCCAGCACAGCCCAGGAGGGACAGGAGGAGAGGGGGGGAGGCCGGGGATCCCCCCAGAAACCACCCCTCTGGTAGGTGCCCTGAGCCCTCACTCAGGCAGGCATATTTTTGCATGCTTTTTGGCCGGGAATTGGTTTTTTTAAATTTATTTTTAAAACTTTTTTTTCTGTGCCGCTTGGCATCGCGGGATCACCACGATTCCAGGAACGACAATGACAAATCAGACCCAATTATTCTTTAGTCGGTTCGAGTTCGAGTTCTGGTGAAGTAATTCCCGTTACCGTTTCCGTTCTGTAACGGAAACGAGGAACGGAAACGGAAACGGGAATTCCGCTAAGTCGTGCCCATGTCTAATTTCTATCTATCCCCTTTAATGGTTTTTTTTAAATCCCACTCTTGGTTACTTTTATTATTTTATTATTAAATTATTTTTTAATAATTAAAATGTTTTGTTGCCTTTTATGTGTTCTTAGAGGCCACTTTCAGGTTGTGGCATGTGAAAAAAGAGATAAGAAAATCAGTTTAAGCTTTAAAATAAAGGATGTACTGAGGCAACTAGGTTTCCTTCAATGCTTTTGATGAAAAATTTCCTAATTATTTTTAGTGACTTGCCAAATATTTGTATGTTTGTTTATGCTGACTTTATTTGCTTCCAATCCTGGTTGCCTTTACTTGTTACTTGTCTGTGCCATTGTCATGTGCATAAATGTGATTTGTTAGGTGGCTTTTTCCTGTCATTTTAATGACTCTAATTGAAGGTGTTTTTTTTTTTTTTTTACTAAGGCAGTATCTCCCTCAGACCTTGGGAGGAAGATGGACAGACGTTCAAGTGATAATCTTTCATGAAGGACCTCAATAATATGTTCCCCCCGCTTCTACCCCTGAGAGTGATGCAAAATAATGACATTGCCTTTTTTTCTGTATAGTGCCATAATAATGGTTCGGTCATTGCGTAGCATTTTTCCCTGAGGCATTACGAACCAATTTCCCAACAGGGGGACCACCCTGTGTTCTGTTAGGCAAGCTATATTTTAAAAGATGAAAAGAAGCAAGCCCTCAGATCTCCTCACAATTTTTTTTTCACAAAGAACTGTCCTCCTCTCCCAAAAGTCAAAGAACATTTTTCTCATGTTGGAATGTCCTCAAAGGGCTGTTTCTACCTTCCCATTTGTTGGAAATACCTGGTTTAGGTCTGGGATATATTCTCTCCCCCCTCCCCCCACTATTGTAGTCTAAATGAAATTCATGTGCCAGAAAGCTAACTATCTGATTAGCTTAATACTTCTGCCTTTGAAATGCAATGAGATTTAAAATTGCCACATTTAGCTGGATCATGACCATACCAGAGAAGACCAACACTAAGTAAGGCAGAAGGCACATCCACGAACAAGGCAGTTATAGCCTGGTTTCCCATTTGAAACAGTACCACATAGGGACATTACAAAGATTATTTGGTCACAAGCCCATGTTTTTTTTTTTTAAAAAAAAGCCTTTGCTGCTTAATAAGCATTTTATATCTCCCTCCCCTGCCCCATGTTATTCAGTGAGACCTGAAGAATTTATAAAATAAAGTAAAAAAACTAAGGTTGTTTTTTTTTTAAATAAAAAAATTAGAAAGAAAAATCTGTATGAAGGAGTGAGCTATTTCCTTCAACTAGGCCACAGTTGAACTAAAGGAAAGTGCTAAAGCAACCTTTTCCCCTTAAAAAGGACCCGAAGGGCTTACATTATTAAAAAGACAATATTTTCAACCTAAAAACAGTTAGCAGAGAAAAATGAAATGCTGTTTTGTCATTTTGTTACGTAACAAATTGTTCCATTACAAAATGAAACAATAGAAACTATTTCTTAACCAACTGAACTATTTTGGGGGGCTGGAAAATGAAATAGGGAAGCTTCCTCAAGCTCTTTCCTGTAAGCCCCTCAAATTTGGAGAGATTTGGGGCTCAGGGCACTGAGTTAATAAACTCCAAAGGGGGCCCACCCAGGAAAAAAATCATTTGTAATCATTTGTACTTAAGGGAAGCGCTTGAGGAAGCTCTACCCCCACAGGGAGGCTGTCAAGTGCTTTCCTCAATAACAAATGAACCCCAAACATCTCCACATTTGGGGGGATTACAGGGAAAAGTCCATTTGGTGCCTCTAGGACCCAGGGAAGCCATTATATAGAGTAACGAATCATTTCATTTCATTCCAAAAATTCTTTTAAAATTTGATAATAACAAAACGGAACAAAATGAAAGGCAAAATAAAATGAAATGAAAGGCTATATTTTCATTTTGTGCCCATCTCTAACAGTTAGTTTATGAATACTAAAGAAGTAAACAAGTATATTAAAAATGGTAACAAAATCAGTATTAAAGAACAATTTGCTGCAAAGGCTTACCCAATTACACAATCACAAATCAGCAAGAGGACTTTGGCTAATGCCATTTAATAGCTTCTTAAATTTCAGTCAAGGAAATCAAGCTACCTTGTACTGCAGAAGCCAAACTGAGGAATGGGTTTGTCTGGGAAGTACACTAATAAGGTTGCCAGGTCTTAGGATGCTGTGCAAAGTGTCCAGAAAGTGCTCTGCTTCTCTAGTTCACCAGGCAAGGAAACAAATCTCAAGGTGAACAGGGCTGGAGGAAGAGAGCTTGATTTGTGCCAGCAAAGTGGTTTCGCCGCTCCTCCACCCATTCCCAGAGAGTGGGAACGGGTGTTCACTGGCTATGTGCCAAGGTTTTTTTTTTTTTTTTGCACAATGGTTGCACCACCCTAAACAAGTCAGGGAAGAAGGGAATGAACTGGGAAGAGAGAACTAAGAGGGTACAAACACCCACATTCATTGTACACTTTAGTTCTAGGATCAAATGGTCCAGAAGCACCTCATGCCCCCTTCCCAATCCTTGCCTCCTCTGCTGCCATTAATCACAAAGACCCATCTGTTAATCTGAAACCTTTGGCCTTGAAACCATGAGATATGCTACAGAACCAGCAATTTTATATACCTAAGCTTCAAAACAAATTTTTGAATGAGAATTCTCGAGATGCTCAAAAAAAGTAAGTACAGTGGATCGTTGTATAACAAACAGCTTGTCTAACATAAAATCTGTACAACATAAATTCTGGAGATAGGGGAAATTTGCTTAACAGAATCGCCTATGGGGAAAATCCGTACAACATAAAAACAGGATTACTCCATTTTCAATGCATTCCTATGGGAATTTGTATAAAGGAAAATTTGCTTAACATAATTTCGTTTGGAATGAATTAATTCCTTTATACAAGGTACCACTGTATTTGAAATTCTTTATCCCACCATTTCTCAATTCATGCAACTCTGTCGGAAGCATGTTCTCCTTGCAAGCAGCCCAGGATCTTCCAGCTCTATTACAAGCAAAGCGATGAACACATCCCTGACCCTTGAGTCAAAGAATGTAACCACATCCATGCATGCATGCTGAGAATGTAGGCCACATTCTTGAAGGCCCTTGGTTCCGGTTTAGTTTCACTCGTGTCACTACAGGAAGCTTCAGGGCTAGAGCAAAGTATATGGCTTCAGGCTATGTTTTCAACTTCGTAACTGATCATCTGCATGGGTTGTATAAAGGAACCCAGCTGTTTAAATGAACAGAGCATGCATTTCTTCATATTGTGACATCTATGACTTGAGGATTCAAAATCAAGACAGCCTGCCAATAATCTAAATGCCATCCGGGAGTGACTAGTAAGTGATTCTGTGTGTCATGTCTTATAAACCTCAAGACTGCCTGAATCCATCTGTTCTGGATCTCATATGGCAGGTTTTGCTGTTTGGTGTGCTCTGCCGAGCCTTAAGGTAATAACGCTGGCATGCCCTTATGAAGAACTTGGAAGCAGGACTAGCATTCCCTCTCTCTGAAGTGAGTAGTTGGGCAGGCAGGTAGTTTTCATGACAATCCTCACAGTCATGGCTCTAAGTAGAGATGGGCACGAATTTAAAAAATGGCATTTCGTTTGTCGTTTGTCATTTAGGGGGTCCGTTTCGATTCGTTTCCGTTTTTCATTAATTTTTGCAAAAAATTCGTTTTTGTTTTCGTTCGTTTTGTTGCCGTTTCGTTACCATTTATTTCAAATTTTTGTGATTTTTTTTTTAGCTTTTAAAGCAGTTCAATGTATTGCCGTAACGAAAACGAAACGGATGGCAAACTTTCTGGTATTTCTGTTCATTTCGTTTCATTTTAGAGATAAAATTCATTTGTCATTTCTTTGCGTAACGAAATGAAAAAATGAAAACAGAAATGAAAAATTTTTCGTTTCGTGCCCATCTCTACCTCTAAGTACAGCCTGAAATGTAACCCCCTATGTTGATTCCTTCCTTAATCTGAGACAAAAGGCCAAGAAGCAGCAGTTCATCTAAACCAGCCATCTAGTCGTAGCACCACTTTCATTACAGGCGGGTATTTTGTAAAGCCTATGCGTCTTATTTAACAAATTGAGACATGCCAGGTTAACTGCAATATTGTCTGAACCACCCCTATAAAATTTCATAGACCTCCAGGGAGAACGCAGAAACCTGTGTTCATCACAGCAAGCATTTCACTTAATAACAGGTTATCTCCAGGATGAACTCTAACAATCACAGTCATATCAAAATTCACCTGAGAACCAAAGTACAGTGGTACCTCGGTTTTAACATGTCAGTTCAAGAAAAACTTGGTTTAAGAAAAATTATTTTTTGGAAATGGGGATGCTTCTGTGTAAGAAAACTTTTCAATGGAATGCCCCATTTAAGCTTTTTTTGTAAGGTATTAAAAGTTGATGTGTGATGTTTGCATGACAAAAAGAATGGGGATGTCTTGGTTTAAGAAAAGTTTAAATGGAATGACTCACCTGGAACTTGCTGGAACTGCTGAGGGTCATGGTTTTTGACTTCAGTGCATTTAACACCATCCAGTCGGCATTATTGTGAAGGAAGTTGGAAGGAACAGGAGTGGATGGATAACAGACTTTGTTACCAACTGGCCACAGTACATGAAGCTGAGGACTTGCATGTCTGCAGCATGGGGGCCCCTCAGGTTAGGATGCTTTCACCATTCCTCTTTCCTCTTTACACCTCAGATTTCACTTACAATATCAGCAATTGTCATCTGCAGAAATTCTCTGATGACTCAGCCATTGTTGGATGTGTGTTTTGGAAGGAAAGGAGCTGGAGTATAGGCCAACCATCAGGGACTTTGTAGACTGGAGTGAAAATAACCATTTGTGCTTAAACATCAAAAAGAGGAAGGAGATGCTGATTGATTTCTGGAGAAAGACACTAACTTTTACCCCAGTGAACATCCGGGGCTTAGACATTGAGATAGTGGACAGCATTAAGTACCCAGGCATTCACCTAAATCATAAACTGGACTGGACTCATGATACTGATGACCTATACAAGAAGGGTCAAAGCCGCCTCTATCTCCAGATGAGGAGAATGAAGTCTTTCAGAATGTGCACGCCTATGTTAAGGATTTTTATGACTCTGTGGTAGCCTCAGCTCTCGACTATGCTGTAGTCTGCTGGAGTACAGGGAGTACTGAGCGGGACAGGAACAGACTGAACAAGCTGGTCAGAAGGGCTAGCTCTGTCTTGGGCTGTCTTCTGGATTCTGTGGAGGAGATGGGTAAGAGGAGGGTGTTGGCCAAGCTGACATCCATTTTGAACAATACCTCTCACCCACTGCACCAGACAGTGGAGGCTTTGTGTTCAGTAGTGGCCAAACTTTGGCCCTCTAGATGTTTTGGACCACAGCTCCCAGAATTCGAAGCCTGTATTGCCAATGACAAAGGACTGTGGTAGTTGTGGTCCAAAACTTCTGGAGGGCCAAAGTTTGGCCACCACTGTAGCTCCTTCAGTAGCACATTCAGACATCTCCAATGTGGGAAGGAGCACTACTGCAGGTCTTTTGTTCCCACTGCTGTTAGACTCTAAAACACTACAGTCTAACCTTGTAGTTTTTTTCTTCTTTTTCATATTTAAATTTTATATCCAAATTTTATATTGTATATTTGTATATTTGATTTTTTTATTTTATCTATTTATTTATTTATCTATTTTTCTTTCTTTCTCACTTTATACTTTTTGTGCACCTACCCTTCTGGCTTATTCTTTATATTGGGAGCTGTGTAGCAAGTAAATTTTCCTGATGTGGGATTAATAAAGATTTATCTTATCTTATCTTATCTTATCTTAATGCCCCACTTTGCCTTTTTTTTCTGACCTCCAGAACAAATGAATTGGTTTTCAATGCATTTCCTATGGGAAATTCCTTCAGTTTAAGAATTTTTTGCAATAAAAATGGCCTGGAGAATGAATTAATTACTTAAACCAAGGTACCATTGTATAAGTTTTCATTGTTGCAATAATTCTAGGTTTCTCTAACTCTATGACCTTTATTTATCTACATTGCTTCTATTTTCCATCTGAACAACATGCTTAAGATTTGTTTTGAAATCAAGAATTTGATGTCTATAAGGAGAACTGCAGGCCAGGCACTAATATTTAAAAATACAGGAAAACAGAACAAAAGTTCTACATCAGTGTCCCCCAATTTTGGGTAACCCAGGTGTCCTTGGACTGTAACTACCAGAAACCCAGGCCAACACAGCTGGTAGTGGAGGCTTCTAGGAAGGGCAGTCCAAGAACACCTGAGTTATCCAAGGCAGAGAACTATTATACTAGGCAGATACTTAAGTCAGGATTCAATCCAAAATATAGGAGAAAAATATATTGAAATATTAAAAAATTCAGTTACATTCAAAAATGCAAGCACTTATAGTCTAATAAGGCACATAGAAATAATATCCAAGATGAAAGAAAGAAAGAAAGAAAGAAAGAAAGAAAGAAAGAAAGAAAGAAAGAAAGAGAAAGAAAGAAAGAAAAAGAGAGATTATTTAGCCCCTAAACATGTTAAGAATACAGAGAAAAATATTTGCTCACATAGCCATACCAGTTAGTTATACAGGAAAATCCATGTTGATTGTTATTGTCGACATTTGGAAATGAAACCGATTTTTGCACTGCTACATAGTTGTTATTTGATGTCTGGTGCCCAAAGCAGCATGGAGTTGTGTCCTATCTCCACATATTTATACCTCTTACCAACTCCTTTCCTTTCCTGGCTAATTAATTTGGTACAGTTTTGAGCCACATACTGAATACACTTCTGCTTTCAAAACCAATTTAACACTCTCAGGTACAAAATGTCAAACCTTGACAGGGCTCCCCACCAGAATAGTTAGTATAAGAACAGGAATATCACTTAGCAATACACTGTCGAAACTCTATCTCTCTTGCATCCAATGCTGTCTGAGGATTGCTGGACAGCTTGAAGTGGGTGACAGATGATCAACATTCTGGTCAGTGACCAGAGAGCTGGTTCTAGTAGATCCCTAGTTCCACCTTGCTAGTTCTTCAATATATCTGTGTGGTATTTTTATTTCATTAAAACAATCCTGTAAAGATTGGGCAAGCATACATTATTTTTGTCCTAAGGTCCCAGGGAACAAGATATTTTGTGTTGTGTTGTGTTATTTTTGTGGAGGCACACAAGCCTTGGGATCCAACCTTTGTAGTCATATGTTGCTAAATGCTGTTTCTGATTTGCTTCAGTTTTATGATCCTGGTGCCTAACTAGGTCAGACATGTCCTTTCCACAAAAGAGCTCAGGTTACACGGAGGCATGCTTGGCAAATGAAACTGCTCCCTATGGAAGCACAACTATTATCTTCTTGCCCAATCTGTTGCTACGTTGAAAGACATACTGTAGAAAAGCATAATGCAAAAAAGATCTCAGACTTGGTGTTGCAAGTTGTTGTGTATAACAGCACAGAAAATTACATTTGGATATTTGTTTTCAGTCGTAGCATGCAACAAAATAGTGAGATAAACCCCTGGCAGTTTCAACGAAAGGCAAACAACATCGCCAGTTCAGGTCACATTAGAAATGACAAATCACAAATGCACACAAAATTAATGCACATATTCGCTTATGTACACATGCACATGTGCAGAAGCACACACACACCTCCTGAACATCTCAATTATTTAATCTTTGCCAGTAGTTTTAAGCTTCATCTGCTTACGTATATATATAGGCTGCTGCTTATACTATGACAAATTGACTTCTATTCCCTCACATCACTGCCACCTATGCAATCTGGCTCACCACTTCCACCTTAGAAGTTTCTACCTCTTTATAAAGGATTATGCTTTGAAAATGCAGTCAAGGAATTTTCAGGGTTCTAATTCAGCTTTCCACGAGAAAGAAAATGAGAGAATATGCATTATTAATAGAGTGGCTGATGCCTTCTGTTCTTCTGAATGACTGCATAATGTAGTCGAAATCATTAGTTACCAAATAAAATCATTACAAATCAGCCCTGCCTTTGTGGCATGAGACAATAAGACAATAGTTTTGTCTTTGCGAATTGGCTGACATGTTGACAATTTGCACGAAAATAGTTTTTCTTTATGGGCAACAAAAATAAAAAGCTGGGAGTGGGCTTTTCTCAGTGTGTTCAGATGATGGATAGGAAAGAAGCATATAGGCACTCCAGTGCTGAGTTGTCCTCCCCACAATGATATGTCATACTGTGCCCAGTTATAAGAAAAGCATCCGAATGTATGTATTAATATGTCTTAAATGTTCTGGGCTGTATACTGCCCCTCATTATTGTAAGCCTCCTTGGGTCCTTTTCCAAGGAGAAAGGTGGAGTAAAGCTATTCAAAATAGATAGATAGATAGATAGATAGATAGATAGATAGATAGATAGATA
>JAHTLZ010000129.1:13230030-13261199 GCA_023846285.1 Phrynocephalus versicolor | reverse complement strand
AATAATAATAATAATAATAATAATAATAATAATAATAATAATAATAAATTTATTTATTATTTATTTTTGCATTTATTTATTTACACAAAGGTTAAAAACAAACATCAGTAAAACAATATAAAATGGCACGGGTAAGAGGCAAAAACTGGACGACCATGAGTGAGAAGAAGAAAAAAAATAAACAAAAGAAGAAAGCCTGGTGCCAAATTAGCCATCGCCAAAGGCATCCCTGAATAGCCAGGTTTTAAGGGCCTTCCTAAAGGATGCCAGTGTGGGAGCCTGGCATATCTCACTGGGTAGCTTATTCCAAAGAGATGGAATAATAATAATAACAATAATAACAAAAGTAGCAGCAACAGCATTTATTTATTTATATATTTATATACCGCCAGATTTTCCCAGATGGGAACTCAGGGCAGTTAAGAAGTATAACAAGTATAATATACCACAATTCAAAGGAAATAAAAATCGGTTCCACAGAATAAACATAAAAAGAATCAACAGCAAAAAGCGGAACCCAAAGTGAAAGGAAAAGCTAAAAAAGATTCAGAATAATACTAAGGCAAGATGGTGAAAAATGGGCGAACATACAAACTCATAATCCCTACTCTTATAATAAATCAACCCCCTTGATTGCCAAACGTGACAGTAGCATCATCATCATCATCATCAGTGCTAGACTGCTCGAAGGGACTGTAATGCTCCTTGAATCCAACCCTTGTCAAGATGGCACAGTGTGGACGTGAACTCTCAACCTCTGGCTCCTTAGCCCGATACCTAAACCACTGAGCTATCCAGCAGTCATCATATACTAATACTCTTAGATCTGCAGTGAAAGACAAATGCCATTTGTTGCGGAATAAGTGTTCCTCCAACCGGTACAAAACAGCGACAAGAAAAAAGAGCACCCAAGGACCAGGTACAGGTTTGTTGTGCTGAGTTGCACTTTGGGGGTGTGGTCACACTATATTTTTCTTGAACCGTGAACAATACAGCCAGGGACAAAATTGATGTGAAGTAATGGCCTCTGTCACAACAACCAGATGACTAAACAACATCCACCTAAATTATTCGTAATGATTATAAACTGTCCTTGTAAAGTGGGTGGTCTTTGTAAGGTGACACATATGTGGCAAGCCAGCCCTTTGATATTTGGGAGCCCTCCTGCTCATTCTCCTATGCTGCAGAAATATAAAAGTTCAACCACACAAAATAATACTATATAAAAGATGCCTCTGGCATACCTACTTTTTGGGCGCAAATAGAAAATATCACAATGTTTTTCATAGCTTTCTCCTCATGTTATCAACCTGCCTGGTGGTCTTGTAAGCCATTCCCACTGTCAAAAAGGTCTCTCTCTCTCTCTCTCTCTCTCTCTCTCTCTTCCATGTTGTCATCCTCCAACCCTTGAGATTTACTTGAGTGCTGTGTGCTGTGTCTCAGTTACAGCCACTGGCAGTAGCCACGAGTACAGAAGAAGGCAAGTTGCTGTGTTCTTTGTGGAGCGTTCTGTAGCGGGCAACCTGCCCTTTTGCAATATTTCCAAATCAACATTTCTTTTAAGTAGCTCCCTTGGGAATGGAGACATTCAAATACACCGCCATGCAACAAGGGCTGAAAATTGAGTGGCCAACCCAGTTTGGTTTCTGGAAATAGAAAGTAGTAGAGAGGATTGGGAGGAAACCACATCTGCACTCACAAGTATGTTGGGCCCACACGAGCAGCCTGCCAGTTAAGGAAGAGGAAAGAGAGCTTCTTGTACTATGCAAGGTGATGTTTCGTGGGGCTTTCCCTCCCCACCTCTCTTCTGCTGCTTTCCAACCACCTAGCTTTTGCAATCTAGGCTTCTACCTAATGCCTAGCTTATCCCAGAAAGTTGGGAGAAATAACCAAATAACACCTTTTAAGCGCCTTTCCCTGCTAATGAAAGAAACACTTGACTGCAAAGCCAAGGAGCAGAACTTCAATGCCCACTGATCCTCTCAGGGAGAGAGGCCAGCTGAGTCCACCTGCGATGCCTGCAATAGGATCTCATGCTCTGCTGTCGTTTTGCTGTGAGACAAACTCCACAATCCCCAAAATGCAACTAGAAAGAAGGCCCAGGAATTCACTTTTAAATCTACCTAGAAAACCCTTAGAGGGTTACCATAATTCTACATTAACTCAATGGCATAGAATTATTCATTATAGTTGATGAAAGTATGGCCACATTATGTATCTTTGGAAACTTAAAGTGGGACACAGTCATTCCTTTTGCAGTGGAATTGTTAGTAACTTCTACAGATAGGGGGCGTGGCCTCCTCGCTTCACAAAATGGTGCAGAAGGATTACCACTTGGCTTTTGTGAGGTCTCCTCTTTTGTTATGGATGTGGAGACAGCAGTCACATAGATGAGAGGAGGATGTGTTTCATATCAAAAACCAGTGACTTGCTGCATTCAGATGGTTTTAAAAAATATTAAAAGATAACTATAATTTTTTTATATGGGTCTTTCTGGAAAGACATCAGAGATGGGGCAGTCCTTGCCTCTGGTGGGAGGAAGTTCTAGAGTCTGGGTGCAGCAGCCGAGAAGGCCCTTTCATGTGATCCCCTGAGTCATACCTGTGAGGGTGGCAGGATGGAGAGAAAGGCCTCTCCTGATTACTTTAACACCAGAGCCAGTTCATAAAGTAAGATTCAGTCTTTGAGGTAGCTAGGACCCAGGTCATAACAGTGCTTTGTAGGTGAAGGACAGCACTTTGAATTGTGCTTGATAGCTGATTGGTAGCCAGTGGAGCTGCTTTAGTAGGGGTTTAAGGTGATCTCTGCACTCCACCCCAGTCAGCAGTCTGGCTGTTGCATTGACCCACTGGACTCTCCTGAGGCTTTTCATCGGTAGTCCCTCATAGAGTGCATTACAGTAGTCCTGCCGGAATGTCACGAGGACATGAGTCACCATGGCCAGAGCTGGTTTCTCAAGAAACAGGCGTAACATGTGCACTAGAGTTAATTGTGCAAATGCACTCCTGGCCACAGCCGTGACCTGGGCATCCAGGCTCAAGGATGAGTCCAAAAGACCCCGCAAGCTGCATACCTGATTTTTCAATTGGAGGCTGACCGGATCCAGTACAGATTGCCACCCTGTCCCTTGTTCTCCCTTTCTACTGACCAGAAGCACCCCTGTCTTGTTTGGGTTTAGTTTCATTTTGTTCATCCTCGTCCAGTTCATTACTGCAGCTAAACACTCGTGTAAAGTTGAGATAGTAGCTCCCTTAGAGTCCGGAGGTGACGAGAGGTAGAGCTGGGTATCATTGGCATACTGGTGGCACATAAACCCAAAAGACCCGATAATCTTCCCCAGTGGTTTCATAGAGATGTTAAATAACATAGGAGACAGAACAGAACCCTGGGGGATTCCACAGGTCAGTAGCTGTGGTGTCGAACATGAATCACCTAACACCACTTTCTGTGTTCTTTCTGCAGGAAGGACCAGAGCCCCTTTAATGCAGTGCTCCCAAGTTGCAATTCAGAGAGGTGAGTCAGGAGGATGCCATGGTCTATAGCAGTGGTGGCAAACCATTGGCATTCCAAATGTTTTGGACCACAAGTCCCACAGTCCTTTGTTACTGGCAAGCTATGCTTGGAATTCTGGGAGTTGTGGCCCAAAACATCTGGAGTACCGAAAGTTCACCACCCCGGTCTATAGTGTCAAAAGCAGCTGAGAGGTCTAGATATTTTAAAGGATATTTAAAAGTTTAAAAGTTGGCAGCCAACTTTTTCAGGCTCTGGAACTTGAACTAGGAAGTATTATTTGTTAAACAATTCCCCAAGTTCTAGTTCTTCCACAAAGATTATTTTTAAAAATACACACCAATCTCTTCTGAGTCTGACATTTTGTTTCGTTAGCCTTCATTAAAACTTCCCCATACAACTAAAATAGCAGCCTACATGATACCCATGTATGATTTCAGACACTTAAATTAGACCCTTCCCATATGTATTATTTGTCCACACAGAATCAGACATTTTTAAAAACTTCTCCTTTCCCCTTTAATTTTTTCCCCTTACCTTGGCTTTCCAGTGTCTTGTCTAGTTTGGGTTTGTGAAATAACTCCCTGACAGGATATGAGCACATTAATCTAAATGTGACCTGACCAGCGTTATATAACACAGACCAAAATTGCATTTAAGAGATGTTAACAGTAGGATGGGGAGAGAAAAAAAGATCTTAAAATTGACAGCAGAGGGTAAACGGTGACAACTCACGATTAAGCCTCACAGGGTAATTTAAGGACGTAACTCACCAAGGGAGCCATTGGCAAAAGACAAACAGAATTTTGTCACACAGGATGTTTTGTTTCATTTTCTTTTGCTTCTTGTCTTAATTCTCAGAGTTTATGAACTCAACCTGGATCAGTTTTGCTGGCCTTTGTATCCTGCACAAGCTGGCACTGAATGGTTCTTTTTGAACATGCATGGGACATCGCACAAATGGCTCTGGCCCTGAGGAGGAAAGGCAGATGATCAGAACTAGAAGCTTTAAATACGAATAAGCTTTCCATTATGTAGGTTTCACCAAGAGGATCCGGCATCATTACTGGTCTAAGAGTAGCACAGCACAGCCTCAATGGAACAGTAGTAATAGTTTGTGACAGTGCATAACATAAGTTTTCATGGGTATGGTCAAGCACCTCTTCCTTCTTCACCAATGCTGACAATACTGCCTTTTAAAACAAACTCAAGCACTACCCCACCAGAACTCAGTAATTCTGCAGAATTGGCTCTAATATTACGCAAAGAATTTGTTTGCCTCAGGCAGCAGACGATGATGCAATGAGGTGCTGGGAAAGACAATTCTTTGAATTGCCCCTACTGCCCTGCAGCTCTCAACTAGGGATGGTCTATTCATTTCGGAAGCTACCAGTTCCAAAATGACATGCACAAGCCCGGCTCGCATTTGGAAGCCTCCGAAATGCAATCAACCAATCCCTTGCGTGGGGCTGAGCTCCAAAGAGGAAGAAGCCTCCAGTGTCATCATTCCTTCTTCCTGGTGCTGGCCAATCAGACAGGTAAGCAGGATGATGTATTTCCCTACACAGCTCCTGATTGGTCAGTGCCAGGGAGAAGGAACAATGATGTCAGAGGTTTCTTCTTCATTGGAGCTCACCCTTGTGTGGGTGCAGAGCAAGGTGAGGGATTGGTTGATTGTGTTTCTGAGGCTTCCAAACACCAGGTGGGCTCCCACGTGTTTGGAACCGGCAGCTTCCAAAACATATAGCCCATCCCTACTTTCAACTAATCTATTGCCCACAGGTACTGTAGGGGATGTTCTCTCACTGCTCATGTCAAACTACAATTTAATTGGCAGTATTGGATTTCAGTTCCAAGTATGGAAAATTCTTGGGCAAGCATAAAACGTGCCCAAGATTGTAGTTATATCTCCCTATCTCATCATGGTTGGGACAGCCTCTCAAAGATCGCCCAGCCCACTAAAGAGATCTTGCGAGACCAAGACATCAAAGAAGGCAAAAGGTGTCTCCACTTTTTTATATAATTTGTGTCAAATTATGCTCTACTAAAAATTTCCAGTTTTTCAGCAAAACCTATTCCCTTTGGGAAGCCAAGTGCACAGATATACACACACACAGAGAGCAGTTAAAACAGGACAGGCTGCTTGAACACCAAGACATTATAAGAGCTTCCAATGTTATTAAGTTTACCATAAACAAGAGGACAGCATTTGTCGTATATTACAGTTCTTCATATTTTACAAATGCACAAACACTACTCATGAAAATGTGCAATTTTCATCCAAGATCTAATCGTGCACCCCATAAATAACCCTGCCACCTTATAGTGGCAAAGAAAAAGATTTCAAAGTTTTGCCTTTAATTGCATAGAAACAACCATATGCAAGATTTACATCTCTGATGTGTCCACATCACTAGAAACTCAACAATCTAATGAGAAGTCTTCCACTCAAAACGTGTCCAGATGGGAGAAGTTGGAACAGTTTGATTTGTACTCGAAAAGTTTCTTAATCTTTAGTGCAACCTATTGCATCTGTCACTTGAGCAGGCCTTCCAGCTCTGCTTGGTGTAGACAGGCATGAACCATTTCCTTTACTCTCTCAAGTTCATACACACATACACGCACATTGCCCCATCACAGGGAGTTTATACACGACCCCTAAACTCCGCAGCAAATGGCTGCAAGCTCCAGAGCTTAAAAATGTTTCCCCACCAGCTCTGGAGTTTACAGGCAATTAAGTGCGACCACGCCCACTTTAGCATGTCCCAGCGCACCTTTCAAGTACCTTCTCTCTGGAGGTGAAAATTCTTTGATGTGGTGCAACGATAGTAAGTGCGGGGCTCTCCTCTCTTCTGTTTGCTGTTTTTTGGCTCCTGCCCCTTTAAGAGTGACTTAAGAGCTACTGGAATGTTGCCCCGGCAAGAGCCAGCAAGAGCAAGAGGCAGAACGAGGCAGAATGGAGGTGAGCCACGGTCTTTCTTCCTTTGTTTTCTCCCTCCCTTCACGCAGCCAGCAGCCAGGAAGTGTGGAGGGGGTGGGAACACAGGAAGAGCGACAAGCCCCTAAGATCTCTGGTCCGAATTTAAGGGACCAGCAGATCTTAGGGGTCGTGTAAAAGCGCCCACAGATGTGGTGGGTCTCATCACTCCCAGGATCTTGCCTACATCCTTGGGCTAGATGAGTCTCCATAAGTTTTGGGTGAGCAGGTGCCAAGTTGTATATACAGGAACTATATTACCTCACTGATTAATTTCTCATGCACCAAAACAGTTCATTCGGAGAACATTAGTGCCACACATTTGGGAGTCACGCTGTTCGAAGGATAAGCCAGCCAGCTATCCATCACCATGGGTGGCTTGTTAATTTTATATGTCAGTGATGTGTAAAATTTGGCACTGCTACCACTACCCACATCAAGACAATAATGAAGCCCAGCCTGTGGATTGTAAGGAAACACTGCCTCTTGAGAAATGTTGTTTACATAACATTCTGTACACTGCCAATTGGTTCTCTGGATTTCACAAAATAATTTCCAACAAAGAGCAAAACATACAGGGGGAAATGGGGAAATACCAGAAGAGAACCTTGGATTAATTATCCTGAACCACACTGGGAAGGCTTGGGGTGAGGGTGGATGTGGGGGAGGGACATACCCTTTTCTATAGATACTAAGCAAATACAAAAGCAGACCTTCAAAGCCCCCAAAATTTGGCACAATCTTCAACCTAGTGGCAAGTGAAAAAGGGAAACTGCTCTTTTACTGTTGTTAGCTCAAAGACACTTGCCTCAGCTCGGCAAATGAGATTCATGATGGGAAACGTAGTTCAACAATATCTGGGGATCCAAGATTGTCAGTCATTGCTTTGCCAGTGTCACAGTATTAATCCTTTAATCAACAAACAGTTACAGAGTTTTGAATTTCTGGCTACATTCCTCTAGCTGCACTGCAAAAGTGTAGATTCTCAGAGTACAATAGCTTCAAGTTCTCCAGATTAGTCCACCCCTCTTTCTCATCAATTGGCTTTTACAGTATCAATAGCTCGCCCTGAGACATTACTAAGAGAAAGCATAAAATGTACATACAGTTGTGAACAGTATTAATTAGTATTAACATATTAATTAATATTAACATATTAATTAGTTAGTCTTATTATCTTAGTTGCCAGGGTTAAACTGCTGTTTTAATATGTTGTCACTTTGTTGATTTTATTGTTCTGAATTGGTCATTGTTTGACCTGCTGTTGTAAACCGCCCGGAGTTCCTTCGGGAAGACGGGCGGTATATAAGCTCTATAATAAATAATAAATAAAAAATATCAGATCAAACAGCAAACTGGCAAATCATGACTGCTTTCAGCAACAGACCTTAAGAAACTCCTGCCTCCTCAACAGATAGTGGAGATGGGGGAAAACAATGAGCAGAGATGTGGGACTCTCCTTGAATTTAGAGGCAGGAAGGAATAATTGGCCAGTCCTCAAGAGATGGACAGTCTCCCAAGCCTAGAAACGTCCATCTCAGCAACAAAAACAAAGCACAAACACATGTTGCCTATATAGCTCCCCAGAACACTTAAAGCACAGTCTGGACAGTTTATAATTTAATTATGCTGGCTACACTCTCCCCACCCCCACCCCCAAGCACGCTGGGTATTCAGTTTACCAACCTTGGAAGAATGGAAGGCTGAGACTCTCAAGCTGGCTACCTAAGCTTCAACCCATGGTGTGAGCAGAGTTTTGACTTCACTTTAGCGACTGTGCCATAAGGCTCCTACAGGCAGCATGCGAGACTGCAAAAAAAAAAAAAAAAATACCGACAGGAACACCCCTCTCTCTCTCACACACACACACACATTCTCTCTCTCTCTCTCTGTTGCATATTGTGGAAGTCCTACTTAGTGTAATATAAGCAAGTCCTCTTAGCTATTGTAAGTGGGGCAAGGCATTCCCCCCTGTAGTAACTGTCATGTTGAATAGTCTGGCTATTGAAGTCAGATAAGTTTCCAGCTTCCAGAAGTGCAAACTATATTTCGAAGGGGCAGCCCCCAAAAGAGATCAAATCGCCAACATGCGCTGGATTATGGAGAAAGCCAGCGAGTTCCAGAAAAACACAAACTATGGCAAGTCCTTAAAGGAATGGGAGTGCCTGACCACCTTATCTGTCTCCTAAGAAATCTATATGTGGGACAAGCAGCAACCGTCAGAGCTGGATATGGAACAATTGACTACTTTAAAATTGGGAAAGGAGTACAACAAGGCTGTATACTGTCACCTTGCCTATTTAACATATGCAGAGTACATCATGCGAAAGGCAGGTCTGGATGAATCACAAACTGGAATTAAGATTACTGGAATAAATATCAACAAGCTCAGATACGCAGATGATACTACTCTGATAGCAGAAAGTGAGGAGGAATTAAAGAACCTCTTAATGAGGATGAAAGAGGAGAGTGAAAAAATAGGCTGAAGCTCAACATCAAAAAAACTAAGATCATGGCCACCCACATCACCTCCTGGCAAATTGAAGGGGAAGAAATGGAGGCAATGACAGAGTTTATTTTCTTGGGCTCCTTGATCACTGCAGATGGTGACTGCAGCAACGAAATTAAAAGACGCCTGCTTCTTGGGAGGAAAGCAATGGCAAACCTAGGTAACATCCTAAAGAGCAGAGACATCACTTTGCCAACTAAGGTCAGGATAGTCAAAGCTATGGTTTTTCCATTAGTGATGTATGTTCACTGGAAGGATAGATTTTGAAGCTGAGGCTCCAGTACTTTGGCCACCCCGTGAGGAGACAGGACTCCTTTGAAAAGTCCCTGATGTTGGGAAAGATGGAAGACAAAAGGAAAAGAGGACGGCAGAGAATGAGATAGTTGGACGGTGTCATTGATGCAGCCAACATGGATTTTACCAAACTCTGGGAGGCAGTGAAAGATAGGAAGGCCTGGCGAGCTCTGGTCCATGGGGTCACGAAGAGTCGGACAGACGGACATGACTGAACAACTGAACAACAAAACTTTTCAGTGTCACTTCTTCCACTGGTTGAAAACAAACCAGTTTGGCTGAGGCATATCCCCTGATTGTTAACTTAGTTACCCCTTGTTATCTTTAACTAAGCACTTTATTTCTGTTCCACTGTTGCTGGAATTTCTGGAATTTTCTTTATTTTAAAAACTGATAGGCCAAAACTGTACACATAAGAGCACTCACACAGTGTTTTCCTTCTTTGCGTGCTGTCTGTTGCATGAATGGGCATTACAGTGCATGGGTGGCTTATCCCTTGACCCAATGAAGCCAAGGAGGGTGACCAATGGAAAGCAATATGGCCCATGATGCCAGGGCAACTGTTTTCTGGCCATAATATTGCAATGCATTTTTGTGATTTTTTAAAACTGGAAAACAATGTTAGATTCCTTTAAATGAACAATGGGTTAAATAAATAAAAATGCACCTCTGTGCTGACTCTGTTTTGTTCATGGAGCCACATACTCCAAATCCAGTAGCATCAACGCAGTGATGGTCAGCTGCTGTAAACTTGGGACAAGGGTAGCAAGCATTAGATGCTACTCCTTGAGCAAAGATAAAAGTTCATTCTGGTTGCAGACAGACCATTCTAAAGGCATTTTAATTTGTAATAATATGCATGCCATCCAGTCAATGGTGATCCTTCCAAGGGTGGTCTACGTACACAGTACTCAGAATTGGTTCACCATTCCCTGCCTCTGGGGAAACTCTGAAATTGTGCAGCTTACCCAAGAGTGTACAGGCTGGATCTTTTTCCCCACTTGGGGGAAACTGAAATCCTGACCTCTGGCTCCATAGCCAGCAGCTACCCAACTCGCTGATGTATCCAGCCAGCTAGAAACTTCACAGTGTCTACCACTTGCAAGGGTGGATTTTGAGTACTGCTGTCCATTTCTGAATTTGAAGAACTTTTGTATTGGGTTTCAAATGCACACACTTTGGGGCAATGTAATGAGTTAGGCCGAGTCCTTAATCAATAGTTTTCTTGGTTTGAAACCCAGGAGCTTTGGTACAAACAAGATCCAGAGATTTGGGCCACTTGTTTTCCTTACTTCCTCTTGTCTGCCAAAGCCCAACGTCAAGTCACATATTTAGCATGGAGATGCTCCTTAATATTTCTGTTTAGGATTGGGAAAGGCTAACAATGGGGAGAACCACTCCTAGTCAGTGTAGCCCATATCAGATATATGAACATAACAAGATGATACCTAGGTTTTGTACAAGTACCTCTCCCACAGAATGCATATTAATTTTTACTTATTTATTTGCCTACCTGAGAGAGGTCATCATTGATTCTGGGTCATCTTCCTTCCTGACTAGTTGTGTGTGTGTGAGAGAAAGAGAGGTGGGGCTGGGAGAAAGAAGAGTTTTCATGGATATTTGCCTTTTTAAAGAGGAAAGTGCCAGAAACCAATAAATAAACTAAAATAACCATTCACCAGATGTAAATCCTACAAATAGGACAGTGAAAAGACGTTGAAAGCATCAATTACTTGGGCACGGTAAATTCTTGCTTGCTTGCTTTTCACGATGCCCCAGCCCACCCCTCTCCAAAATTCAGAAACAAAACAGTGTGCTGAAAGGAAAACAAACATAGCACAAATCCTTTCTGTAACGTTAATTGCTTAATTCAGAGCAAGCAGTTGAGATTAAGGGGATCGGTGGCTGAAAGAACTGTGGCACCCCGAAGCCAAGACATTTCGCTAAGCTTGTCTTCTGGGATTAGCCATTGCATGTCATCAGCTGTCATTTTGCGCAGCCTTAATGCAAATCGTCGACTCACCCCTTTACTCCTGCCCCCCCTCACCCATATTGATATTTATAGAGAGAAGGCTTTCTTCCATTCTCCATGCTACTTTTCCTCCCACTAAAGGGCTTGTTCAGCTTCTCAATGATCATTGGCTCCGACATGTCGAACTTTGCTTTGGCAGAGCGTTTTTGGGCTGCGATGTTGAAAATCAAATATGTAACTGTAGGTTTTATAATCCTAATAAACTGCACTCAGAGAACATTTAATAGACTGATTTACAAGTAGTCGAGAAAAGGATGACAAATCTTCTCTCCCCCCCCAACTCAGCACACTCTTATTCCTTTGTTCAGATTTCCTGTGCCACATCTGGAGCGTAAGCATTAAGAAGGGTTTAAAGAGCCACGCAGTCATTTCAGATAGTTTATTGACACAAAGAGAAGGAAAAATGGAGGTGTCAAACATGGTAGACTACACCTTGATAATATAAAACTGAGACTTATGGGGAGTGCAGCCACGGAAAACCCTGTCCTCTTCTCTGCAAACTCCCAGGCCATTACCCTGTCTTGGAGGACAAAGCTGTGTTGTCCCTGCAGCTCATGAATTAGTTGGCTGCCTTCAGATTTGTAATGGGGACATACAGTAGGACCCCCTTATCCACAGATTCATTATCCACGGATTCAGTTATCCACGGTTGGCAGAGGAAAAATAATTCAGCAGTCACAAATCAAGCTGCAAAGCAAGCTGTTGTCACAAACAGCAGCTGTAAAGCAAGCTATTGTCACAAATAGCATCTGTAAAGCAAGCTACTGTCACAAACAGCAGCCATAAAGCAAGCTACTGTCTCAAAACAGCCATCATACAGCAAACTACTGTCAGGAAACAGCAGTTTGGGGGTGGGTGGGCAGGTGTTCTGTCTTATCCACAGTTTTTATTATCCACAGGAAGGTCTGGAACCAATACCGGGGTCCCACTGTACCAGGTTTCTGTCTCCTTGCCAGCATTGGAATAAGCTTTGGCTTCCAGTCCAGTTGTGTGTGGTTTTTAAATATAGAATGGGCACTCTCTTATACATTGCCTCACTCTGCAAAATCTCTTGGGTCAACTCTGGAGCAAGCCTCACATCTTCACTGGCTTGGGCATTCCTCCTCTCCTTTCTTAGGTTAGCACAGCCACAAGGATGGAACTGGAAGCTTCTGTTTCTGATTTAGATTAACTGTGTCAGCCAAACTGGGAACTACAAAGATTTGTTGAAGCAATGCAGCTTTCTAACTGGTTGTTTCAAGAGGACCAGTTCTTCTCTCTCTCCCCCCCACCCCGCCCCATTTTTAAAGGTCCCTTTCTCTCAATCACTCTCTAAATTTCTTACAGGCATAACAGAGAATGGAAGCAGAAGAGAGCAGGCCCCAGGAGACAACCATTCTTCTTGCAATAAATTTATTTCTGTAGCGATATTCAAGTGTTTTGTCTCACATTGGAAGGAATTGGACATCTTAGTTCAGCTGTTGTTTTATTGTCTCTGGATTCTTTCCCCCTCTTCTCATGGATCATACTATCAAACACAGTGCGTTTTGACAGGGAAATTGGCTTTCATTTGAGGTGCTTTGGGGAATTCCTAGAGTGTAAAAAAGTCAATTTTTCAAGCTTATCCAACTTAATAGAGTAATTGGAAGTTTTGGACCAGTGAGAACCCCCCCCCATGAGCTTAATTTGTGTCCTGATGACCTGTGTCTCAGCAGGTTTGCTGCATAAATGCTTATCAGAGATGCCACCTGATGACATGGCAGCCAAAGGAAAAACACCGCTGCTTTCCTAAGCTGGGGGTCCCCTTTGAATCCAGATGAGTGTGGTCCTTGATGCCAAGTGCAGCATGAATGGTTTGCCCTCTGTCCCATAGCAGGCAGAAGGGCCACCATGACATGGGTGCCCAAAGGGTCTTTAGAACCTACCCTCTCTACTTTGTATCTGCTGATGATGAATGGAAGACAAGAGCTACCCACCCAAGGAGGGGAGGAAGCTGTTGCATGCTGAATGGCAGAAACTCCTCTAACCCCATTGGCATGTTATCACCTTGATGAGATAAGTTATTTTTCAAACAATAGGCATGTTAAGTTCCGGATGTCACCTGTAGTTTTGTTTCTCTGTGCCCGTTATTAAGCTGCCAATGCACCATTCATGAAATAGCATATCTATGTGTTTGGCTTAGCAAGTTTCCCATCCAGGACAGGCGAAATGCAATACTTGTCTAACCAATCTGCACGTCTCCATCACAGGCCATACAAAACAGACCATATTTTAGAGAACAGGGATAAGGAACTTGCATATAAACCCTTTAATTCTTCTGACATTTGGGGAGAGAAAAAATGACAAGGCTAGTCTAAGACTTTTTGATGCCTGAAGCAAAAAAAAAAAAAAAAAGGTGACACAGGCTCTAATTCTGCAAATTAATCTTTCCCTTGGCAATCAAAGAGCAAGAATGTGTTGTTTCAGCCAGAGGGACTCGGTGTTGTTGGGTTTTTTGTTTCCACATTTTCACAGTTGTTTCCACATTTTACTTAATATGTACAGCTATTTCCCCCATTATACAAATTTAGCATTTCACATTTTGAAATACAGTGTGTGCACTGGATATATGCATACAACAGTCTGCCAACTTTGCAAATGTGTGCATTTGTGAGCCAGGATACATTTGCTGTCATAACAAGGCATACAAAACAAAACTCCTATTTTTGTCAAGATAATTGAATCCAACAAAATTCTTTTCCATCCCTGTCAGACAGCATCCTCCATCACCCTGGAAGGCAGGAGGGTAGCTTAGGAGAAGCAAGCATCCCAGCAGCTGCCACCAGAAATGGCTGCCTCACGCTGACGAGTGGTAGGAATAGCCTTCAGGAAATATCTCAAATTTTCTTCTACTACAAGTGCAACCAGGTGTTGATGACTGAGAGCACTGAAACGATGAGGCCATCAAAGTCATGCCTCTGATTTCAGAGGGAGAAAATACATAACCGGAAACAGTTCAACCAGCGCTAACACCCAAAGTTCTTGTGGTTACAGCAGCAACTTTCCCTGAAAACAATAGTGTAGGAGGGGACTTTGTGTGGCAAAATATACAAGAATGGACAATGACATAAGAAAGCAATTATGTGGGAAACACTGATTCAACCATTCCCAGATGGTGTATTTATATTCAGAAAACCCTGTCCTGGGAGCCAAGAAGAAATCTATTAAACTTGTCTCGCAGTTAGCAGGACACTCCAGCCACACCAAGATCCAAATATATTTGTGGGTTCAAAAGAAAAATACAGTTATGCACATATTCAGTGAAGTAAAGATACCAATGTGTGCAACACCAAAAAGGAATGAGAGCGCTGTGCTCAGAACTTAAAAGTACCTGTAATTAGTTATTGTCAATAGTAGAGATCAGCATGAACCGTAGTTTGGTGGTTCAGCTCAGTTCGGTGCAGTGCCCACACAGGTGTTCTGCAGGTGACGCACACTCCTGTCTTTCACTTCTGTGTTAGCCCATTCCCCTGCCAAATCTCACTTCCTTCCCAGCCTCATGTGACTGCCCACTCACCTATGGCGGCATGTGCTTCCCTCCTCTCCCTCCTCCAACAGCCACCCACTCTAAGGCAGTGCTATGGGGCCCCGTGGCACAGTGGTTAAATGCCTGTACTGCAAGTAAAACTGTGCTCACGACCTGGGGTTCAATCCCAGATAGCAGGCTCAAGGTTGACTCAGCCTTCCATCCTTCCAAGGTCGGTAAAATGAGTACCCGGCTTGCTGGGGGAGGGGCAATGTGTAGCCTGCATTACTGTAATTAAAACTGTAAACCGCCCAGAGACTACTTGAAGTGGTATGGGGCAGTATATAAGCAGAACACGTTGCTTTGGGTTTGCTCCCTCTTTATCTGAATTGGCCACTTTCCTATCTGTATTCACAATATTCAAGGAAATATGCTGGTGTTGTCCTGGATAGGGTGACATACTGTACTTCATCCATGTGATACACTTCAGGAAGGAAGAAGAAGCAACTGCTAGGAGAAAAGGTTTAAGTATGTACCAGATAAGCTATCCTTCCCTACACACTTTATTTTTGTAGCAGAAGGTACAATAGGATATATTTGGCAAGCAGAAACCTGTAGTTCCTTAAAATTTCTTATTCTTATATTCAGTATCAAATATCAGTCAGTTAATAATAAGGAAACCTTAATCTGAAAAAAATTGAACTCATTCCCCTCAAATTATCAAATGGTGTAATCCTATATATTTTTACCCAGATGTTTCACTGAGCTACTGAGCTTCCTTCTCAGGACTGGGGAGCTCAGTGAGTTGAGCACCTTACTGCTGAGCCAATGGTTAGGAGGAGAGATGGGGGTTAATTGGAAAAATGGTTATTTGTTTTTATCTGTGATTCATCCAGGCCAATGAATCACAAAAAATAATTTACATTTTCCCCTGATGAACTGACAAATTAATTTGTAAATTTGTTTTTATAATCTTAAACCCCATAAAATGGCCTCCACGCGATTTAGAGACACCAAGGCGGTTACTTCACGTCCTTCTTTGTTCCGCGACTGGTTCAACCATTCCCAGTGTGCTAACACTTGTCACGAGAGAAGATATCACGACCAAGGGAACACTGAAACAGGGACAAAACCACGTGATCATGACTGGTTTTGTACCGTAACAACATTGATCGTGATTACCTGGTTTTGTCCCTGTTTCATGGTCATGATAACTTGTCTTGTGACAAGTGTTACCTCACAGTCTTGTACCGTGACAAACACTGAATTTGCCGAGCTTCGTTTTTCCTTTTTTTGGGGGGGGAGGGGGGCTTAAAAATCTTTTTTGATATTTCATTTCTGAAAAGTAAAAAAAAAAAACAACTGGGCACAGTTTTCTGAGAGAACAAATATTTTGTTGAGTGACAGTCATTACTACACGGTGTCTTGTCTTGGAACAGAAAGCAGGAACAAAGAGTGACAAGGGAAAACCCTACCCCAGCACCAGGTACAGTATTGTCGCACTTAGCACCCGTTCCGGGGGTGTGGTTGAGACAAATATCAGTAGTTGTGTGACGGACGTGAAGTAAAAAAATTTTGTACCACTCCTAAGTGCAACACTAACAGAGACAAAACAGATGTGAAGTGACTGCTCAAATTTGCAGGGACACTTCCCATGCCCCTCCTCTACAAACCCTGCAAGTTTGGTGAAAACTGGGTTTTGGACATCTGTGTTATGTATCCACCAAGTGAGCTATCCTAAGAAAGTGACCTTTAGCAACCGGTTTGGGCAAACCCAATCTTCACCAAATTCCCAGGGAGGAGAGCCAGCCTGTGTGGTCTTGGCAAGCTGCACAGTCCCAAGAAGGAAATGGTAAATCACAACTGAGTATTCTCCACCTGGAAATCCCTGAACAAATGTTGCCATAAGTCAGAACTGACTTGACAGCATTCATTCATTCATTCATTCATTCATTCATTCATTCATTCATTCATTCATTCATTTTTTAATATTTTTATCCTGCCTTTCTCCTTGGAAAAGGACCCAAGGCAGCTTGCAATAATGGGGGACAATATATAGCCCTAAACATTTAAGTCATATTCAAGTTTAAGAATAAGTTTAAGCTTGCAATTCTTATCATTAAAGGGACATAGGCTTATAAGCTCAAGATATTTTTTCTTGCACAGGATCTTATAAATTAATGGGAGCAATTCCTTTAAACCTTTTTCTCAAGATTAAATGCCATTAAGAAACTAAGCATGACACAAGAGAAATCTTAGGTTCTGTTATTTCATTATATTGCAACCTTTGTGTTACCAAGAATACATTTCAAAAATAACCCTTTCTTTTTGTGAAAGATTATGAAATGGCATGGTACACTTTCATTGAAGAGGGAATTGGGGCAATTTCATTTTGATTATGATTTGATTAATTTGACTTATTTCTCAGAGCAGTTAGAAGTTTAAATAAAAATGTGCAAATGACAAACCTCTACTGTATTCAAGGGCCAGTCCTACCATTATGCATAGTGAAGCAACTGCTTCAGGTATTTCTCTGGAGTCCCCAGACCTTGAGTCACAATGAGGAGAGTGAATTCCTCAATAAATAGAAAGGGAACAGTCAGTGAGACAGATAAGATGTTGACCCAGTCAGGTACTAACACAACAGCTCTAAAGAAAGTATGGCAAGCCCCCCCCCCCAAAAAAAACTAGGCATGAAGTTTGTTAAAAAAAAAGTTAAAAAGTTTGTGGTTCAGTTTTTTAAAAAGTTTGAAAAGTTTGTGGCTCATGACTACCACAAACCACCATTTTCCTGGGTTGTGCCTTTCTCCAGCCAAGATACAGACATCTTAATTAGAGATGGGCACGACCAGGAAATTTTTTTTTTCGAGTTGTCGTTTTTCGGGGCAGGTCCGTTTCGGCTCGTTTCCGTTTTTCGCGAAATTTTTCAAAAATTTGTTGTTTCATTCGTCGTTTTTTTGTCTGTCGTTAGTACTGGTTTAGGGGGGTAGCGGGCTCCTGGAGCCACCTCTGTGGGGTTGGGTGCCTCCTCTGGCCCGCTATGAAGGGAAAGCGGGCTCCTGGAGGCACCCATGGGTGCCTTTCCTCACCCGCTACAAAATAGCATGCATAGCCAATTGGATATGCATACCAGTTGCAGACTTGCTTAGTGGACTCGACTGGCAGAGGCACCCCTCTTGGGGGTGCCTTCTCTGCATCATTCAGTCAGAGAGATGCGGGCTCTCACTGTGTCTCACTAAGATGGGAAGCGTACTTGCGTGTAGTGCAATGCGAGTACACACATCTGGCTTTAGGGTTAGGGTTAGCGCAAGGGCTAGGCTTAGGGTTACAGGTAAGGTTAGGGTGAGTATTGGGGTGCACCTCTGTGTGCCTCTCTGACCCACTTAGAAGGACAGTGTACTGGCATATGGGTTAGGGTTAGGGTTCGGGCTAGGGTTAGTGGGCTTTTTATGCCCGATTGGCACATCCCAGAAGTCTCTGTGGTCAAGACCTGGCCAAGTGGCCATGTGATTGGTGGAATGGCTCCAAAAATTTGCATGGTCCCATCCCATGGCCAGCCCATCATTGAGCAGGTGGAAAATAAAATAAAATAAAATAAAATAAAATAAAATAAAATCAATGGAGAGGAGGACAGGAGACATTTTGTTGCAAGAAAAACCCACTGCTACTGTAAAAAATCTGGCAGTTTTAAAATAGCAATTTTCGCATGTTTCTGTGGTGCTTTGGTGTGTTTTTGGACCACGATTTTAAAAAAAAGATTGTGGTCACCCGCCCCATTTTGGATCCCCCGCCCGCACCGCATGGCAGGTGAGGCGAGTTGGCGAGACGACGAGGATGCCCCACCACCAGAGCAGCCCAGGACAGGAAAGGGGGAAGGCCGGGGACCCCCCCCCGAAACCACCCCTCTGGTAGGTGCACTCTCAGGCAGGCAGGCAGGCATATTTCCGCCTGCTTTTTTGGCAGGGAATTCAGGGTTTTTAAAACTTTTTTTCTGTGCCATTTGAATGGCGGCGGCGAGCCGGCGAGCCAGCGACGTTGGCGGGATGACGAGGATGCCCGCCGCCGGCCGCCACTCCACCAGAGCAGCCCAGGAAGGACAGGAGGAGAGGGGGGAGGCCGGGGACCCCCCCAAAAACCACCCCTCTGGTAGGTGCCCTCACTCAGTCAGGCATATTTCCGCCTGCTCTTTTGGCCGGGAATCGGGGTTTTTTTAAATTTTAAAACTTTTTTTCTATGCTGCTTGGCATCGCGCGATCGCCGCGATGCCAGGAACGACAACGACAAATCAGACCCAATTATTCGTTTGTCGGTTCGAATTTGAGTTCTGGCGGAGTAATTGTCGTTTCCTTTTCTGTTACGTAACGGAAACGAGGAACGGAAACGGAAATGGGAATTTCGCTAAGTCGTGCCCATGTCTAATCTTAATTTATTGTCACTTATCTGTTTAAAAATATGATGCCCTAAGCACATCCAATCTCACCTGATTTCAGAAGCTAAGCAGGGTTGGCCCTGGTTAGTACTTGGATGGGAGACCACCAGGGAATACCAGGTGCTGTAGGCACCTGGAGTGGGTACTGGCAAACCACTCCAGTACTCCTGCCAAGAAAACTCCATGGATATGGGGGTCACGAAGAGTCAGTCACTACTGTAATGACACAACACAACATCTGTTTTAAAACATTACTTTCCAGAGTATCTGTGTAGATATTTATTTATTTTTATTTATTTAGAGTATTTTTAAAAGGACCCAAGTTGTCCCGTTTTTATTAAAAGCATGCACACTGGCTGAGCAACCAAGCAAATGGTCATGAGAAATGAGAGGGCTCCTAATTTGATATAAGTGAGCCTGTCCTTCATGGTCCTACAAGTGAGCCATTAGAGCTACATATATTGAAATGCGGTATATATGAGGACAGCACTCCCATGAGGCAAAGTACCCAGAGCTGTACATTTTGGTCGTCATGAAAGAGAAGCAGACTGTTGGTCATTTACATTGTTGTTGTACAGAACATTCCTGTCAGAGATGCTGAGAGGTCCTTGCAGTTTTTTTCTGGCTCAAGTGCTAAAATAATCTGACTGGTTTTGATCATTAGGCAGCTTGAGAGGCATGCTTAGACAGATGCCATTTGTTCCTCTACCAAAAGTAGCACTTGGTTCAGGCTTGTATAGAATGTCACAATGCCATGACTTTGCTTGAGCATAAAATGGTGAAATGCTTCCACATAAAAAGGAGCACAGTCCCCATCTTGTTTTCTCTCCCTCATGCCCTGCCAGGTCAGGTCCTGTCAGGACCCACACAGAGGTTGGGAAAGTGGTTTTAGCGCTAAGGTGATTCAGTTGGTATTTCTTGGCCAGACTAGCAGTGACCATTATTCCAGAGGAGGCAGGCAGTTTTATTGCCAAGTCAAAGAAAGGAGTGCACACTGGCTTCATAATCCTGTATCCTGAAGCTCAGACTAAGAGAAATATCACTGAGCTAAGCAATAGCTGAAGTGTAAAACTGAGGAGCAAGTCTATTTTGGTACTTCCAGGCGCAATGAGAAAGCAAATAGTGAGGCTTAATAGTGGGAAAAGAGAATGTGGGGAAGCAAACCAGCATCAAATCTTGGGGGGGGGGAGAGGAACCCACCTGGAACAGGATTTTATACAAGTACAGATTTATAATATTGTGGGGGTCGGGGAATCTTTCTCTAGAGCCGGTGGCTTCATTCTGTAGATTTCAGCCTAGATGGATTTGCAAAGGAAAGTCAAAGAAATGTGAGACTCACTGACTGACTGACCTCCCTACCGACGTACCTACCTTGTGGCATCTTAAAGACTAACTTTTAAATATAGGAGTTATGTTTGATTTTATATTTTTAACAGTTACTCTTTAAGGTGCCACATTATTTTTTTAAATTGTTTGGATATCCTGGTACAGGCTAACACATCTACTCCTTTTAAAACTACAGAGAAACAGTAAAGGCAAAGGTAAAGGTCCCCCCCCCACACATGCATGCTAGTCGTGTCCAACTCTAGGGGCGGTGCTCAGCTGCATATTCAAGCCGAGGAGCCAGTGTGGTGCAAGTCCGTGGCCATGTGGCCAGCATGGCTGCAAGGAAACACTGTTTTACCTTCCCGCTTTTTATGGCAGTACCTATTTATCTACTTGCATTTACATGCTTTCGAACTGCTAGCTTGGCGAAAGCTGTATGGGAGCCAGGATTCAAACCGCTGAACTACCCACTTTGCAGCCGACAGTTTTCAGTGCTCTAGCCCACTGAGCCACCAACTCCTCAAATTACTCATTATTTGCAGGGAGGGGAAAAACAGATGGTAATTATTGGTAGCAGTATTAATGCGCTGCTCCTAATTGATTTTATTTTATTTCATTTGTATACTGTATTGTGCAGGCCATACCATTATGTTAGTGCAATGCAGGTTAATACTCTCCAGGTCCATCTGATGACCAATTCTGATACTGCTCATTAAAATTTACTGGTTTTTTTTTTCAAAAGTGGAATACAAAATGAAACATTACTTCTCTTTCCAATTAGCAGTGTCAGGGAAGCCCTCTTATGCAGAAAGAAAATCATCTCCAGAAGAGGAGAGGGAGAGGTACCTTTCAAAAAAAGTTCCAATTCAAAAAAAACAAACCCTGCAAACCCCCCAAAGAATGACCCCTCCCCTAATTATCAGAAGAGATTTACCTTTTTGCCAATGCAGTGGAAAACATTCACAAGAGTGAAAGGCAGGTAGGTGCCAATATTATTCAAGATTGAATAGATGGGGAAAATTGCTCTCCGTCTCCATCTTTCTTTTCAAAAAGTTATAAAAGGCTGACACTGGAACCTCCTATTAGGTGAAGCCAAAGAAATGCGTTCAAAGGAAATAGGGATCCTTTTTAAGATATATAAGAAGAAAAATCCCCTCAAACCCCTTTTTCAAGAAATGCAAGAAAGAAGATGATCCAGATATAGACGAAGTCATAAGAGTTCTCACAAGGAAGAACTGGATGTGATGTTGTCTGGACAGACAGAAAAATGTCAGGAAAAGTCAAACCAGCCTTCTCTTCAAAAAAAAACTGCATATACACAGGACTGGAGTACTGTAAGGGACCCAAAATGGACTGAGTCCAGTCTGCTGATGAAATGGAAAACCCACAGCGACAGCAGCCCAGACAGATAGCCAGCCAACCTCTGTTTAAAAACCTCCAAGAAAAGAAATATGGCCACCTTCGAAGGTAGAGTATTCCCTTGTCAACTGTTCCTGCTGCCCATAACCTCCTTCCCGAAATGCTTAGGTCAGCTTTCGCCAAGCCAGCTCTAAAAGAGTGAAGAGAGTTGACGGGCAAAGGCCCAGGAACCTTGGGTTTGAATCCCTGCTTAGCCATGGACACTCACTTGGGAGAGGGGAGTGGATGTGCTCAAGACCCTAAGTACATGTCACACATACCTTAAGAACATTTCAGCTTGGCAGCTAATAACAGCAGTAACAATGTAGCCCTATGGGGCGAATCCATGAAACATAAAAATGGTCGCAATTAGGGATTACACTGTTTTCAATGCATTCCTGTGGGAAATTTGTATAAAGGAAAATTTGCTTAACAGGATTTCATTTGGAATGAATTTATTCCTTTATACAATGTACCACTGTATATGAAACAGCCTGCTATTATGCTGTCATTGTCCAAGATGAAGCATATTGCATACACAGCTTGCTACTTTATTGTTGAAACGAGAACTGTTTTCTAATCATCATCAAAAGGTACATTCAAAGGTTCTTTTGAAAAGGTTCTTTTTTTTTTTGCCCGCCTAACTGTTCTTGGATTTTACTTTCTTATTGTTATTGTTCTTGGTATTGATTTTTATCTGTTTATTAGTATGTTGTGAACTGCCCAGAGTCCCCTTGTGGGAATGGGGCGGTATACAAGTGTAATAAATAAAATATAAATAAATAAATAAATTTTTACAGGAATTTTCCAAGATTCCCCCCCCCCCCCAGGGTTCTCTTAGGCCTATATCCCTCCCCTGCCCCTCAAGTAATGAGCGGTTCTCTATGTAGTGGGCTCAGTTATTTATTTAAATCTATAACAAGTCTGACAATATTGTAATGAGTAGAGGAAGCAAAATGTTTCTTAAAAGTAAACTGCCAAGCTTTTAATGATATAGCTGTCTTTTCATTTTTGATTCCGGTGGGAAAACGTCTGATCTAAAATAGCAGCCAACTGATAGCCAGCAGAGGAATCAGGTAAATAGATATGGAAAATGAATTATTATTTGACATCAAATGTGTAGGTTAGATATGACATTTAGCTGTATGGACATCTATGCTCTTCTTTTTGCCAGTTGCCTGAGGATACTGGGAAAAGGTCCCTTCATGAAGTCATTCAGGGAATTCTCATTTTTTCAGTGCCATACACGAGGATCCCATTGGACATCTGGGGCTTTTTTGTCAGACATAAAATCCAAAAGATCCTCTTCCATAAAAATAGGGAAAGGGTGGGAAAACTAGCAGTCACCAGGAGCGCTCATTTTTCTTGGGGGCAAGAAGGCAACCTGCCATAATCTGATGGGAAGAAAATGTTCACACCGCACTAAGAAGATCATGACTGAAACACCATGCCCATCCAGGCTCTGGACAAGTGGGTGGGGTGAGATCTAGCCCCAAGGAAGTATTCTTGAACTGCCTTTTCTCATGTTTCATCCTCTCATGGTCAGTCATCTTCAGGTTGTTTAAAACTGAACCTTTGCTGAGTTAACATCAGACATCTCTTCCACCTCCACCCTGGTCAATAAGTAGTCAGTCAAAATATTTGGCTTAAACTTGTCCCTGTTTCTCAACAGAAATACATAGGTCTCTCAAAACACCACATATTTCATGTACAGAGGGGACGTCTACAGACAGAAGCATGGTTGTGCCATGGGTTCCCCAGTGTCACCAATTGTTGCGAACCTGTACATGGAAGAAGTGGAGAAGAAGGCACTCAACACCTTCCCAGGGACAACACCAGCCCACAGGTTCAGGTATGTAGATGATACCTGGGTGAAAATCAAGACTCAGGAAGCACAGGCCTTTACAGACCACATCAATGTGGTGGACCCTAATATTAGGTTCACCAGGGGAGACACCAGAGACAACAGGCTGGCTTTCCTGGATTGTGCACTCATCATCAGACCTGACTGTGGCCTGGGAGTAGAAGTTTACAGGAAACCCACCCACACAGATCAGTACTTACTGTTTGACTCCCACCATCCACTCAGCACAAACTAGGAGTCATCAGGACCCTAAGCCACAGAGCAGGGAGCATCCCCACCTCCACAGAAGCCAAGAAGAAGGAAGACAAGCACCTGAAGACAGAACTTAAGGTCTGTGGATATCCAAAATGGGCCTTCAAAGTGGGCCTGTTTTGAGACCCAAAGTGGGCCTTCAAAGTGGGTGTGTTTTGAGACCCATACCTGATGGAAGAACCTGGTCATTCCTTACATGGCTCGAGTGTCTGAGAAGCTTAAAACGGTTTTTGGCAAACACCACATCCCTGTTTATTTCAAACCCACAAACACACTAAGGCAGAGACTTGTCCACCCAAAGGATCCGATACCAAAACATAAAAGGAGCAATATAGTATATGCGGTCCAATGCAGTGAGGAGTGTTCAGACCTCTACATTGGAGAAACTAAACAGCCATTAAACAGAAGGATGGCCCAACATAGGAGGGGTAACAGCTCAGGAGCAGAATCAGCAGTACACCTCCATTTGAAGGACAAAGGGCACTCTTTCAAAGATGAGGATGTACACATATTAGACAAAGAAGAGAGGTGGCTTGAGAGAGGAGTCAGGGAAGCCATTCATGTGAGCATTGAAACACCCTCCCTCAACAGAGGTGGCGGCCTCAGGCATAGTCTATCTGCTACGTATCAGGTTGTGCTTTCCAAAGTACCCAGACCAATAAAAAAGCCTTCACCACCAAGGCCATAGCTAACGACCCATTCTTGACAGGTTTCAGCATCTTAGGCCATTGTTCACCTTAAGGCTATGGATACTATTGTCTCCCTAACAAGCCTATTCAGGCCATTGTGCATCTTATGAGCCTAATTCAGACCAGGGTGACAAGAGGTCAAAGCTGACTATAAGATGGAGGACGCACACTAGCTGTATTCAGACTGAGGAAGCTGTTTGGATGAGCAGCGAAACATTTCTATCTCTCAAAAAGAAGTCCAGTAGCCATGACTCAAGTTCCAGATAAACTCACCTGGATGACTAAGAATCTTCACAGACATAGGTCTGTAGAAACGCACTTTATAGGAGATCAGGATATTTGTCCATTTGGGCCAGTTTTACTGGCATTAGCTTCCCACGGGCGAGAGAGAGACTTTGAACCTCATTAACTAGGTTCATTTAACTGAAAATTCCGAAGAAACTAGAATTTTCAGAAATCAAAACATAGGCTTTACAATGAACTATGGCATGTTCCCATTGAAGAAACTAGGATTTCCTCCTAACACAGATAAAAATATGTACTGAGGAGAAATATGTCTTTCTTTTTCCAAGTTAAAAAAAATATCCCAGTGTAATCACCTTGAGGTGACCTTCCTCCATGGTGGGTGGGTAGCCATACTTGATATCAAGTGGGTGTGTTGTTGTTGCTGTTCAGTCCCATGGACCAGAGCTCGCCAGGCCTTCCTATCTTCCACTGCCTCCCGAAGTTTGGTCAAATCCATATTGGTTGCATCGATGACACCGTCCAACCATCTCATTCTCTGTCGTCCTCTTTTCCTTTTGCCTTCAATCTTTCCGAACATCAGGGACTTTTCTAAGGAGTCCTCTCTCCTCATGAGGTGGCCAAAGTACTGGAGCCTCAGCTTCAAAAAAAATCTGTCCTTCCAGTGAACATTTGGGTGTGAGCGCTGTTCAATCCATTTAGATATGTGTAGATTAAGAATGATTGAGCATTTTTGAAGGCAGTCTGACCCTATTTGTTTTTAGGTTTGTATGGGTATTTGGATATTTCTGGATGTGGGGCTGGGTGGGTCTGCAAAGGGAGAATCAAAGATCTGTCAGCTGGATTGAGAGAGTGCTACACAATGCCATCAACTTTGGGCATGTGATCAACTTTGAGTCTGCATATGAAATTCCTCCCTCTCTCCTTCACTCCTTCCCCCTTCCCCATGTCCTGAAAGCATCATGCTTCCCCTTTCTTTCCTGTAAATCTACCCGGCATCAGAGATAAGTTTTTTTTTTTAAAAGTAGGGAAGGAGGAAGTAAATGGGGTGGTGGTGGTTTTTTAAAAAGCCAGCTTTCCATGCACTGTATTTCAAATATATTGTTTTCAGAAACATGGAAAAATGCATACAGAAATATGAATAGGAGAAATATGCACAATAAGGAACATGAATTTTCATGCACACTTTTTAAAAAAAAAAAAAACTCTCGAATGTTGAGATCAACCAGACATAAAATTGGGACAATATGAAGCAGATGGCAACGAAAATGGGCAAATCAACCTATCATGAGTATAAGTACAAGCAAGAAACGTTTGCTAAATATAGCAGATGTCATCCGGCATTGATAAAAAAAAATCCAGTGGACATTTCCTCTCACTGGGACCATTCAAAGAGGTCCATAATATTGCTTTGACCCCGAAGCCTGATAAATGTGCTGGCCAGGCACATGCCACTTTCATTAACCTTCAAAATATGGAGTATTTGTGAGCACACAAAGTAGAGAGAAGCAATGCAAGGCTACATCCAGATGTAAATATATTTTTTCTCATGCCCTTGTTTTCCCCTGGTTATTCAAATGCTTCTCTTCTCCCACACCATGTGAAATGACCGCTGTGGCGTTTTTGTGTGTGAGGGGGAGGGGAAATGAGACAAGCAATGGAAAAATAACTCAGACGCACTGTAATTCAAAACATTCCTAGGAATACCAGCTATAAGGGCTGCTTTTGGGGTTGACATTTCCATTGCCTCCCGATTTCGGCTGCCAGGCAAACAGATGCCACGGCAGCACATGACTCTTGTGGACTGTATTCTGTGCCAATGCCCACCTGGGTGAGATGTCTAAGAATTCCCAGGATGTGAAAAGCCGCAAGAAGGAATCTTGATGTTTTTGTGGGTGGACGTTTCTATTATTATGCTGCTTTCTGTGGTTTGCTATTCTTGCATCTTCATAACTTCCTCTTCTTGGCTGCAGCCGTTCTGCTGTTTTTTCCCAGCCTTGTGTTTAAAAGGCTGAGGAGCAAGTCTGCATGAACCGTTACCCTCCTGACGGGTCGCAAGCCAATTCGTTTATGCATTCTAAAAACAGTAC
The DNA here is from genome assembly GCA_023846285.1 of Phrynocephalus versicolor. NCBI lineage: Eukaryota > Metazoa > Chordata > Lepidosauria > Squamata > Agamidae > Phrynocephalus > Phrynocephalus versicolor. The sequence continues at coordinate 13,234,102 of JAHTLZ010000129.1, read as the reverse complement.
TTCATTCATCTGTGTTTCGGTCAGTAGCATGGGTCCAGTTAGCATCCAATTTTAACTTTGGCTAGCGTCTCTATGTTTGGACAGCCATTTTGACTTAGGACAGGCATGTCCAAACTTCGGGCCTCCAGATGTTTTGGACAGCAACTCCCACAGTCCTTTACCATTGGCAATCTAAGCTTAGAATTCTGGGAGCTCCAGTCCAAAACATCAGGAGAGCTGAAGTTTGGACATGCCTGACTTAGGACATTTGCATCTTTATAACCACCATCTTTCTTGCTGAGAATGAATTGTTTTGTCAAAGGCCCCACATAAAATTACTTTTTTTAAAACCCCCCCCCCCCTATTTATATAGGAAACTTCTGAACAATGTACCCTCCAGTTTTTGTGGGAGGCTGAGTTCCATAAGTGTGCATGCATGCCCCACCATGGGTTCCATCACAAATGGAACAAAAACACCCATAACATGTGTGTCTCTGGGAACCTTGTGTGGAGAAGACCAGAGGTGTGCATGGCCATACACCTTAGAGGGAACCTTGCTTCCAAATAATCCTTACTGAACATTTCATTTGTGTTGTTATAAACTATAATGACAAGAAATGTATGTTCTGACCAGGTGTTCAGTGTGAATAGAATAGGCTAAGTTCTCCACTGAGCTGCCTAGATGCCCTAAGCACGTCCAATCTCGCCTGATTTCGGAAGCTAAGCAGGGTCAGCCCTGGTTAGTACTTGGATGGAAGACCACCAGGGAATACCAGGCATCTGGAGTAGGAACTGGCAAGCCACTCCAGTATTCCTGCCAAGAAAACTCCATGGACATGGGGTCACAAAGAGTCGGTCACGACTGTAATGACACAACACACACAAGTTCTCCACTATATTATGTGATCATGCTTGGTAGCCACATCATTATATCTTAATGTGGCACCAGACCTACCCCTTATGTTCATACCTGACTGTGCAAGTGCACAGAAAAATAAGATTAGATCAGTCTCATGATTGAAGTGACAGAGTCTCTCTAGTGTATCAGTTAGGCATTTTTCCTTGTCATATGTTGGATCACCAGCTATAGAACCTTGGATTATCTACCAATATAACGAATTCAGCTGCTCTACCACAGATGTGTGTCCCTTTCCACCAAAGGTTGGAATTGGATGTCCAGTTGGTCATAGGAATTCCATTTGCACAGGACTAGAAATCTCCAACCAACTTAGGGACCTTGACAAACAGGTTTATACGGAGAATTCACCACCTAGCGTGAATAGAGCTCACACTGAGATTTTTCCCTTTATCACAAGTTCATGAGATATTTAAGGAGTGATTTTACCACTTCCACTTCCCCAGTAAGTTTCTATGGCTGAGTGGGTATTTGAAATCTGAGGTCCACAGTCCTAGCCCATCACTTTGTTCACTACACTACGCTGGGTTCCACACATGCATATTTAGCCAACTCTAAATGTAAGCAAGAGATGTAATGTAAGAAAGGTAAGAGAAAGTGCATAGGCTTGAATCGCCCATTGTCCCTTCCTTATGACCATAAATGATACTGAAGCTTTTAAAGATGTGAAGCTAGGGCAGCTCTGATCCCCACTGTGTTGGGGGAAGGGTGCGTTTGCCTTCCCAGTCCCAGGCATTTGGCACACTAACTTTGCGCCCATCCGGGACTTTTGCCCAGGGACGGGAGCCTATAAGAGGGCTCCCGTCCTTCCCCCCAGCCTGTCTTTGGCAAGATCCTCGGCAGCTGCAGACACACGCTGTTGAGTGCGCTCCGGCCGGCTTCCCTTCCCACTTGAGGCTTTATTCCTTACCATGGGAGGGCAGCTGGCTCCTGTCCAGTGCCAAGGATCCACCGCCGATAAGCTGTGCTGCCGATCAGAGCCCTGATAAGGGCTCAGGCAGCGGGAGCGGTTTCGGTGGTGGTGGCGGCGGCAGCGTGAGGACGCGCCTTCTTTGGCGGCCCATGCTTCAGCCGGGCCACGTGGTTTGCTCCAGGGATCACGCACCCGGGGGGAGGTTAGGTGGGTTAGTTAGGGACCTGGGCGGGCGGGCATTCGGCTCCCAGGGTGGGTGGTGGATAGTTAGGCTTTAGGGAGTGCTTCCCGGAGCGCGTGATTGCCTCTCGCCACTGTGGCCTGCCCCATCAGCTCGCAGCGTGCGAGCGCGGGCCGCTTCGCCCATCAGCAGCTCTGCGGCAAGGCTTTTGCTGGGCTGTAACCGGCACATAGCGGGGCCCGGCTTGGTGGGTGGTTTGGGCGTGCACTGGAGCTCTTCCCCCCCTGCTGTCCCTGTATTTCTGCTAGCGGTATCTGTGGGTCTATCCTCATGGTGGGCCATCGCCCCTCGTCCCCCCACCGTCCCCCCCAGGCTGACGCCACTTTCCTGGCTAGGCCTCTTGGGGCCTTTCCCCATTGTGGGCCGTCGCCCCTCGGCCCTCCTGCACCTCCCGGCCACCGCTGCCTTCTCAGCTTGAGGCCTTGGGGGCCCTCTTCTCCCCGAGGGCTGTTCTCACCACACCCCGGGGTCTGCTCCACCCATTGGTGGAGCTACTGGCCTCTATCTCTGGCTGCCTCGCTTCTGCCCTGGCTTTGGCACCTCTCTCTTTGAGTGCCTTTGCTGCTTGAGTTGGGCTGTGCTTCGTTGGTGGGGCTGGCCTGCAGGATCTCCTGGGCTTGGCGGACCCCCTTTTTTTGGGTCTTTTCTCTCTTGGTCACTGATGGCTCCCAGGAGGTGCCCTACCACATCTAAGGGGAAGGTCCCTGCAAAATGCAGGGCAACCCCCCATTCCCCGCCCCCTCAGCTATCTGGCTCATCCTCTGATGAGGAACTTCCAGACTACGCCACAATCTGGGATTGAACAGGCTAGAGCCCGAGCCCGGGGACTCATGGGTGGGGGCAATGGAGGCAGGCCGGTTAGGAGCGCCAGGGCTCAGAAGCGGGCAGAGCTGCATAGGATGAGGGAATTAATGCTCTCCCGCATTGCTTTTCTTGAAGGTGAGCTGTCCGCCACTGTCCGCCACTGCATCAGCAGGCGGGCCCTCCCGAGGCGCCCGCCTCCAGTGGCACGGCCACTTGCAGTTCGGCTGTGGCTGAGGCCACCCGACAGCCCCAGGGGGACCCAACTGCTCCAGAGGCAGCACTGGACCTCTCCGCTGGCCATGGCCATCCGACAGGTACAACGTCATCTGCGGGGACCCAAGTATTGGGTGAGTCATTTGCACCTTGCACCTTCACACCAGCATGTTGGCTGTTGGTGGTCCCAGAAGTTTCAAGTTTATGTCCAGCCATTGCCTAAATGTTAGCTGTTGCCCGAACATTTTAACTTTTCTATCGTTCCAGGATTCGCTGTGAAGGCAAGAGCCAGAGTGGTCATCTTTCACCACAGCTTTGTCTTCTGGGTAGCCAGGTATGCTGCAAACCTCCCATTGGGGCCAAGATTTGGGCCTGGGTGCGTGTGCCACCATCGACTGGCTGGGTCACAGGGGCATGTTCTGGGCTGAGTTCCACCGTTGGGCATGTCATATTCCTCTGCATAACCCTCCAGATGTTCTGTTGCTGCACCTTGGCGGCAATGACCTCGCTTGTGTGCCGGGAGATGTTCTGCTCCTCAGGATCCTGCAGGACTTGAATGAATTTTTGTTTTATTTTCCTAGCACCTGCATTCTTTGGTCCACGTAGATCCCACACTTAGTGTGGCAGTCAGCCCATGACCCTTGTCTTGTGGACAGCACCCGTAGAATGATTAATGGTGAGCTCACCAGTTTTCTCCAGCACGGATATGGGTCCCTTTTTGCCCACCTGGCTATCTCCGGGAATGCCCCTTATCTCTACCGAAGGGATGGTGTCCACCTATCTACCCCTGGCCTGGATTTTGACTGTCAGATCTACAGGGGTGCCTGAGGGCCGAGCTGCTCAGCTTGTTGGGGTAAGAGCCCTAGCCTCTTATGGTGGCGGGTAGTGCAGCTGGTAACCGTATTCAAGTAAAAAGCTAACAAGCTGCCCTTACGGCGTTATACAGCCCTCAAACTCATTCTACCATCATTGGCTATGTCAGCAGACAAAATAAGTTTGAAAGTGA
>JAHTLZ010000129.1:13219096-13230020 GCA_023846285.1 Phrynocephalus versicolor | reverse complement strand
GTGGCCCATTTGTACCCAAACCTGAAGTTGTCTCGCCTCTTTATTTCCGGGCTTGTGGGGGCAAGGGCAGCTCTGATCCCCAATGTGTTGGGGGAAGGGCGCGTTTGCCTTCCCAGTCCTGGGCATTTGGTGCGCTAACTTCGCGCCCATCCGAGACTTTTGCCCGGGGACAGGAGCCTATAAGAGGGCTCCCGCCTTTCCCCCCATCCTGTCTTCGGCGAGATCCTCGGCCCCACCCTCCCCCCCATGGTAATCGAATGAGATTAGCTGGTCGCCATTTGGGGCTGGATGGGAATTTTTGGTGGCTACTCAGATTGGCTGGGAGTAGCCACACGTTTTCGCCCATCCCATTCTCTTCACCATGGGGATGGGCTCCCTTCTTGTTGGTCACTAACTTGGCAGGTAGTGCAGCTGGTAACCGTATTTAGGTAAAAAGCTAATAAGCCGCCCTTATGGCGTTATACAGCCTTCGAACTTAGTCTACCATCATTGGCTATGTCAGCAGACAAAATAAGTTTGAAAGTGACTCGAGGCCTCCCGAGGGCTGTGCTGGGCTTCAGATTCGATTGGTCTAACCTACCTGAATACAGAGCTTCTTGGCTGAGGGATTTCATCCCATCTGGTTACCAGTCTGCACTACAGTTCAGGTCCCCTTCATAGATCCTGACTAACCCAGTTAAGAAGTTGATGAGTTATAAATAAAGTTGTGGCCCATTTGTACCCAAACCTGAAGTTGTCTCGCCTCTTTATTTCTGGGCTTGGTGGGGGAGGGGGCAAAGAGAAATGGACATTGACCCATTTCCCCCCATCTCTAGTCAAGGGCTCATGTTGAAAAAGCGTAACAGCAGATCATCGTGAAGACTGGGATCTTCTAGTTTTAAGGAAAGATAATGAAAATACATGGTGTAGAAAAAAATTGAGGTATTTCCCCCCCTTCCATAAGACTAGAACATAGTAGGCCTAATACAGGTACTGTGTATAAATAACAAATGTTGTTGCTATACGATTGGGCCTTGTTGCTATAAGATTGGGATCAGACAAGTTATGGGGAAGTCTGTAGTGACCATCAGCACACTGACTACTTCAGACCTCGTGTGGTTTAGTTCTTCCCTTCACAGGTATGAACAAATCTACACCTTTCGAGAAGTTACATTTTAAAATGAAAATTCTTACCCATCTCTTCATCCAAGCTAACTAACCTCTGCACCCACTCTCCTTCTCCAACCACTAGGCAGCATGATATTTTAAACCAGTACCCTGCACAGGTGATGCAGGTTGAGTTACAGTAACCCCCCACCTATTGCGGGGGTTAGGGACCTACCAGACCCGCGATGCTTGAAAATCTGTGATATGCAGAAGCGGGTCGGGTGGGGCCTGGGGTGTGGCGCGGGGCAATGTGATCACTCCCTGCCCCCCATGTGCCTCTGAGGCGCAGGTACTGTGATCCTGCAATATAGTGGGACCGCAGTACCTGAACCGCGAAATGGCGGGGGGTGACTGTAACCTACATTCAGGTATCCAAACATTAACGGATGGCTCTTTTTTTGTCAAGTTTTCTTTCAATGTTTTTTCTTTCACCTAACCACACACTAACATCTTCCACTCTGGAAAAGAAATTTCTGTCAAGAATACATCTTGACCTTGAGTGTGTTCCCACTCTTCTCCGGTTTTCTCTCTAGTGACTTTGTGTGCCGAATGATATGAGACCCTTAGATTTCTAGGTCAGCAATCTCCCTTGTAATTATAGACAGTAATACATTGTACTGATCTTCACTCAGGTTCAACCCAAGTATTTAATGGTTAAATAATTCAACAACCTCTTCTTGTTATGAACTGCACTACTGCCAATATAGCCATGTGAAACTTTTCTGTTATTACCCATGTGGGAACCAATAACTACTACAAATGGCCAACAAGTTCCTTCTCTTCTATTCACTGGGGTTTCATCTTTCTTTTAAAACTGACTCCAACTTGCTATGCTTCTCTCTTTACTTTGTGTTTAGTCTGGTCTAATGCCTCGTCCTCTTTTTTTTTATTTCTCTGGAAGTTATGCAGGAAAAAAAATGTCAAACATATTGCAATAGAGCCAGATTTTCCAATCAGAGGATACTAGTGGCTTGATCTAAAAATTAAAAGTGGTTTATATCACGTAGGGATGTGTACTGGATTCAGAAAGAAATGCCTCAAGGGATGGATCAGGGGTGTTTTTGATTTTCTGGGTCAGCTGCAAGGTGTTTCAAGAAGCCTTGGTACCAATAGCCTTAGGAAAAGAAGGAACCACCAGGATACTAACAGCTTCCTCACAAATTTCAATTGCTTAACTTCACCAGGCTCTATGTACAGTATTCTCATACATATATCCAAGCAGACATTTTTCATACAACTGTGGCAAAACATAGTGCTATGTTGTTTTCTACACTAGATGTGTTCTAGAATCTTCTTCCTTTTTTCTGTTTAGATAGCTACACTAAGTAGAACCATCTGTTTGTAATTCAGGCAAAAATCAAAGCCAAACAAAACAAAACAAAAGACACAAAACATGTGGCACCTTAAAGACTAAGGGCCTTTTCACACGCCCCCTAAGATCTGCTGGCCACTTAAACTCAGACCAGAGATCTTGGGGGTTCGTTGCTCTTCCTGCGTCCCCACCCCTCCACACTTCCTTGCTCCTATCTGCGTGAGGGGAGGGAGAAAAAAAGAGAGGGAAAAATGCAGGCTCACCTCTGAAGCCGCCCTGGAGCCCCGTTGTCGTCCTGATTCCTTCTCTTCTATTTGTTTGTTGTTGTTGTTTTTGCCTCCCGCCCCTTCTCTTAAAGGGGCGGGAGGCAAAAAAAAAACACAGAAGCGAGGAGAGCCCCGCACTCACCAGATTAAATCCGGACCTGGGGATTTTCACCCTCCTAGAGCAGGTACAAGAAAAGTGTGCTGGGACGCGCTTAGGTGGGCGTGGTCGCACTTAATTTCCTGCAAACTCCAGAGCTGGTGGGGAAACAATTGTAAGCTCCGGAGCTGACAGCCATTTGCTGCGGAGTTTAGGGGTCGTGTACAAATACCCTAACTTTAGTATTTTAATGTAACATTTTGTGGACTACACGTCCACTTCTTCAGACATATAGCAGCAGTTTGTATCTGTATGAGGCTAAAACAATAACCCTGTATGTATTAAGAGGAGATAGCTACCTCTGTCCCTTCACTATTGCCTTCTGAATCAGAAGAATGTCAGAACAGCCTCTGTTCCCAATGTCATTGGGCACTCTAAAATATCATGTATAGGAAAGACTGTCCTTTGCCCCTCTCCCCAGCCTGGAGTTTGGGTGAAAACATGGGCCACACTTTATTAACAACTTCAAACATTCATAACAGGGGGGCATATGTAGGGCAGAGGCAGATTCACCTGGGGCTGGCCACACCCCAGGAGGATCCCGGTTGGGAGATGTAGCCATACTCTAGGCAACCCTGCAGGTCACAACCACCCGAGGCTCCCGGTTCTGGGTGATTGCTACCTGTGGGCCCCTGCCTTTTCCCACCTCCCAGCGCTGAGACCTCAGGGCCTTCAGCGCTGAGAGGTGGGCCAGTTGGCGCCTTCATCTGTCGTTCTTTAACTCCCAAAATTCAACCGCCTTCCACCACTACCTGCCAGTGTGACCAGGAAGTGTGAGAAAATACCACCAAACCCTTGGAAAACCATTAAGAACGGGGTGGGCGGAAACACATCTGCTCCTTTTTCAGCCAATCAAGAGCAGATCAAAAATTCCCATCCGGCCCTGAAGCGACCAGTGTTCCCTCGCTCTTAACATAGTGTGGGCTGGTGGGATGCCTGCTGCCAACGAAGAGGCCAGCTAACAGTCAGGGGCCTCCTTTAAGGTAGGCTCCCCACGTGGCCTCTTTGGCCACCATCAGCAAACTCTTCTCCCGCCTCCCTGGACGGGCGGGCAAAATGGCTCATGTGCCGCATTTGCGACGGAGGTAAAGCCTTTTAGACTATCACTCTCCGTATAAAAGAGCAATGATTGTGCTTGTGAAATGCCCTCCCTAGGGAAATTAGGTGGGCCTAATTCTTTCTCTAAAACTTCTGTTAACCATGATTTTTGACAGTCTTCAGTGTTGGGGACTATTATTATTTCACAATTATAAATATATATAACTCTCTCTCTCTCTCTCTCTCTCTCTCACACACACACACACACACACACACACACAATTTATTATGTGTTTCAGTCATGTTGTATTTTAAGAACTTGTGATCCAACTTGATTCTAGTCATACTCTGAAGAAGTAGACTTGTCCATGAAAGCTCACATTAAAATCTGCCAGTTATTCTTTATGGAACCACAACATTTTTGTCTTCTTCTTCTTTTTCATTTTTGTGACAGCTTACAGTTATGCTACAAACATGAAGTGTTCAAGTACATGCATCTTGCAAGATTTTCTACTTATTCCTGTTTAGGAATGCATTGTTTTCCAGACTCATCTTCATCTCCTAACTATATAAATATGAAAACTATATAACCAAACATGAGCCAAGAAGAAAGGCTAAAGTTACTTTCCTGACTTAATAGACTTAATAGAATAAACAATACCTATTTAAACTTCATGTCTGAACATGGGACACTTTATACACCAAAATTATGTTTTATTACCAAATAAAACTAATTATTCAGTGGCATTCTATGGTAGGGATGTGGCAAATCTTTTCCTTTCAGTTTATGACAAATGTTGAGGTTTCACCCTGTCTGGGATTCCTACTGGAACATACATAGACTGTGCCAAGGTTTCCTTGCCAACTTGGGGAGAGAAAACAGAACATTGACAGTGCCATTCAGGAAACCCTTTGCTCTCTTATGGAGCATTCTTGCACACAATTATCTGAAATTTAATACAGGATTTGCTTGGGAAGAAACTGGTGCCATTTTTTCAGGTAGGGAAATCCAGGTCGAGAGAAGGGAAATAGGAAGAAAATCTCACAGAGAGATTCCTATTTTGTGCCACTGTGGCCTAAAGAGTAGTAAAGAAGTTTCCTCATATTTCAGCCATTTGGCATGTGCAGATTTCAAAACTAAAAAAAAAAGTCTAAACAACAACAAAATATTTGCAAATCTCTTGTTTTTTTGTTTTGCCACTTGGGACAAAAATATATATATATTGTTTTTCAGAAAACAGTGATGCAGAGAAGTGTCATGCCCTGACAGTCAGACACCTAACTCAAATTTAGGGGAAGAGTTGTCACAAGTTACTTATGCAGTATCTTGCCCTCATTCAAGGGAAATTAACATATCTTCCATTGTGGAAATGTTGGAATTCACACTGTGATCAGCTCACAACACAATAAAGTTATGTTAAATTCTAACCCACAATACACTGGAATTCCCAGATATACTCCATTGCTCGCTCAATGCCACTCATGAAGGTTAAACAAAGTGCTCTTAATTGTGGGTTTTTAATGCAAGTAGGTTGAAAATATGCAAGCATCCCCTTGCCCTCTGTACAACCCCATCTCCCAGAAGATGGAAGCAGTCGCTTATTCCTTAGCCTATGCATAATTGTAGGGCTTTTGTACCCAGCTTGACAGCCTTCCCAGGACATAACAGGAGAATCACATCTTTAAATGCCACTTCTTATTTTAATTGTGCATGGTGAAGCAATGTCAGCCCTCCTGATCTCTAAGGATTTAAACAAACCTGGGGCTTGATCCAAATGCCAGTAAGGAGAGGGGAGCTTTCTATGCATCAAATCCCCATTATCTAAAGTCGCTGTACAACATTGCATAGGTTTTTATACAAGAAGGAGAGCCACACTTCACAATAAATATTATGTGGTTCTTCAACACACATTTATATACCACTTATATATGTACACACACACACATATATATACACATGCACATATAACACTGTCCCCCTATCTATTTATCCAGGAACCATGTTTTCAAGATCATCTTGGTGAAACACTTTGAAGCTTGTTATGAATAAAACAGAAACGCTTGTTACAGTCGAATCTCCATTGTAGCTGAGAACAGATGGACTGGTTTTTAGTGGCCTTCCCGCTGAGACAAGCAACAAGGTCAGGGCATAGAAAACTTTATCATACTGAACGCTCCGCAGGTGGCTTGTCCGCCCGCGGAGCCGATTTGCCCCTCGCGAGAATGGCGAGGGGCGAGACAGGACATGGATGTCCTGGGAAGGAAGGGGGAGGAGCACCCTATAAAGGGCGGCTCCTCCCCCCAGGTACCAGACAGTCTTTTGCCGGCGTTTGTGGGAAAAGACCCCCGAACGCCGGCTGCGCGCCAGGCGCCACGAGGCGGGCGCCATGTCAAAGGCCGCAGCGGCGGCAAAACATGCTGTGAGGCTCCGCTCCCTGGCCGGGGCCTAGCCGGAGCAGTTCGGTTTGGCCCGGCCCGGTGGGAGCGGAGCCCGGCGGAGGAGCCTCGGCGCCGCATTGCTCGCCTTGCGAGCGCCATGGGGGCGGCGCCATTTAGCGGGGCCCGGCTGGCTCCCTACCGACCGCTGCTGCTGCTGCGCTACCGCGCGGCACAGCTGATGGTCGGGGGAGCTTGGCTGCGCTCCTAGGGCTCTGTTTCATGCCGGGCTCCCGGGCTCTGCTGCCGCGCTGCCGCGCAGGACAGCTGATGGGCGGGGGAGCCCGGCCGCGCTTCTGTGGCTCGGTCCCGGCTGCGTCTCGCCCCGGGGCGGCCGGCACGGCTCTGCTCCCCGGCTGTCGGGCAGCCGGGGCAAGTGGCTGGGCCCGGTCCTACGGGGCTGAGCCCAGCGCCGGAGGCGCGCTCCAACGAGGCCAGCTGCGCGGCAAGATACCGGCGCTGGTGTGACGGCGGACTGGGGGGAGCGGCATCGGCCCTCACCCCCAGGGTGAGCGGGGGCGTTGAGCCCTGGCGGTCCGCGACAGAGTCGGCCGCCGGGCTCCGTCCCATTGGGGACGAATGGGCCGGGGGACGGTGAACTGGGGGGAACGGCACCGGCCTCCCCCCTCCCTAGCTGGTGCGGGGGCGTTGAGACCGGGCGGCGTGTGACAGAGGCGGCCGCCGGGCTCCGTCCCAGTGGGGCCGAGGGGCCGGAGGACTTGGGGCCAGCCCCGGGAGCCGGGAGGGCGGCCAGACTGCGGGTGGACGGGAGACGTCCGGGCGGGGGTGGGACGCCTGCGCGGGTCCACCACCCCACCCACCCCCACTGAACGGACCCGGCAGGAGGGAAAGCAGGGAAGCTCCCAAGGGGTGGGAGACCAGGGAGCCGCGTGGCTGGCTGGGGCCTGGGGATCGGGTGGGCGGCTGGGACCGAGTTGGGCCGGCAGTGTGTCCTGCAAGGTGGGCGGCCTTTGCCCCCGCCCTGGCCTTCGGCCCCACTTAACCACCCAGAGGAAGGAAGAGCCCGAGGGTCGGTGAGGGAGTGTTGGTCCCAGGAACAGGCCGCAATCGGCGCTGGACCGGGCTGGGCCGGCCCAGCGTTCTCCCGGGTGGGCGGTCTTCAGCCCTACGCACACACCCGGCGGAAGGTGGAGCCCGAGGGGCGGCGGGCCAAAGTAGAGTAGAGGGGTACTACCACTCCCCTTGATCGAGACACTATGGGTATGTTGATGCTGGGCTGAACACGATACAACTGTGCCCCCTCCAGATAACACCTGGCATAAATCTTTGCAGGGGGGGTGGTATTTATGGTTCATACCGTACCTCTCTTGGGCAAGTTATAAGATAGATTAAGACAGGAAGCAGTTCTGGTCTCTGAGGATGCCAGCAAACCGGAGCAAGCTCAGAGGAGAGCAACAAGGAGGATATTTCGGGGGGCCTGAAAATAAGTCCTCTTAGGAAACACGAGGGGGGGGGGAGCCTTGGCATATGTAGCCTTGCGAAAAGAGGACTGAGGGTAGATATGAGAGATATGGAAAGTAGAGTCCCAAATAGAGGAGGGACAGAGTGTAGGATATGCAGCAATGGGCTCAAGCTCCAGAGGCCAGATTTTGGCTGAATACTGCATCAAGGAAAACTTCTTAACTGTTTAAGCAGTACAACCATGGAATCCATTACCCAGTAAGGAGTAACAGCTTGAAAGTGAAGGCGGAGGGGGAATATGATAGTTATGTTTAAATATTTGAAAGGATATTTGAACATCAGGAAGATGTTGATTACCCAATGTCAGGATCGGCAAACTGAACTTCAGAGACTCTGGCATTCGCCAGTACAGGTGGTCCCAGTGGTGATTGGCACGCGGGGGGCAGTGCCTAAAGAGCTAAGCGAGTATTTAGAGGAAACTGGAGTTGACACAGTCACCATCAGTCAGATGCAGAAAGCCACCTTACTGGGATCTGTTTGCATAATTCGCTGATACATCATGTAGTCCTAAACGCTTGGGAGGGGTTCGACTAGTGATTGGTAATATAACATCCAGGGTAGATAGCTGTGTGGTTAATTGATTAATTAATTGATTGATTAGTTACTTAAATAAATAAATAAATAATAATAATATGAATGATAATAATAATAACCGCAGATCCCAGTGGGGCGGCTGCAGACAGCCGCTTTACTGGGATCTGCTCGCATAATTTGCCAATGCATTGCATAGCTCTAACGCTTTGGGAGAATTCAACTAGTGATTGGTAAGACAAAATCCAGCGTAGTTACCTTGTTTGCTGTGTGATAATTTGATAATAATACCCTGCCATCCTGCTTTTCTTATGATTACGGGATTTGAGGCAGCTTGGGTAAATAAACATAAATTTTCCTGAACCCAGAAGGATAGTATACCAGGGTAAAGCCATGCTAGACCCTTTTTCTATATTTAATGTTGGGTGGCCTTAGGTCCTTTTGTATGAATATGAGTAATACACAATACTCAGCGAGACACAAGGGTAAACAAAATCAGTTGAAACATCAAATAAAATTAATTTAATTTAACCATCTAGCAGACACAGGGGAAAATAATTCCACTTCCCCCAACCCTCTGCAGGCAATTGGGGCAAGTGTTCCATTGCAGTAACCTGAAGCAGTTCCTGGGTCACTTCAGGATAGAAGAATTTAAGAACAGAAGGACAGGCAAGGCTCTAGTTTATTCCACAAGGGTTGGAAATGGACTCAACTGGAACTTTCCAACCTGCACTGAAAGAATAGAAGAACCCCTCGACGGTTCAAAAAATTGGGGGCAGATTGGTTCACTACAGTGATGTCCATATGTGGACACCAAAAGAGAAAGATACCAACCCAACCTATGTTTTTACCAGACAGCAAGGCAAATGTCTGCAGCAATAAGTTTTTACTCCCCAGGACATATGTTCAGCAACCCTTCCATCAAGATGATCGTGATCATCATTATCACCATCTTCTTCTTCTTCTTCTGGGTGGACCACAAATTGAACATGAGTCAGGAGTGTGATGCGGCGGCCAGGAAAGCCGAGGCGATTCTTGGTTTGGCCCATGGGATGAACAAGGGCCGAATAGGCTCGTTAGGAAGACATTAGTGCCCATGGCCTGAGGTTCTGAAACTCATCAAGAAGGGGCTGTTAACCGTGACATGGTGGCGACAGATCCTTGATCCGCCGGGGTACTTTAGAGAGTACAGCCTGATCAGTAGCAGATAGACTATGCTGGAGCACACCACCTCTGTTGCGGGAGGGATTTTTCAATGCTAGCATGAGGGGCTTCCCCTAGCCCTCTCTCAAACCATCTGTCTTCCTTGTCTGCTACGGGTACCTCCCCACCCTTGAAAGGGTGGCTGTTGTCCTTCAGAAGGAGATATTGCTGATCCTGGCCCTGTGCCGTTGCCCCTCATAGGTGGGGCCATTCTGCTGTTTCAGGGCTGCTTAGTTCCTACAATAGAGGGCTGAACATTCCTTACTGCACGGGATGACATCTACCATGTTGCTCTCTTACACATCCCCCAGGAAGTCCGGGAGGGCCGTGTCCGCAGATTCTGCTAGGAGCCACCAGCACTATCTCTGCGAGTGTCCCCGATTGACTTGGTGACAAAGGTATTTCCAGGGGAGTTCCAGGTACTTCATCACCTGTCTCATTTATCTAAATTGACTCAGGAAACTGGCAGGGGATGGGTAGAAATGTTGCCAATTGCTTTGTTCTGATCCAGGACTACTCCCCTCAGACACCTTGCGTTGCCCCATTTGAACTTGTATACGAAGACCAGTTCCAATATCATACGGCTTACGTCCGGAAAGGGTAGCCTCAGTAACACATGCTAAATAGCTTCAGATGCTGGGCCGGTCTCTTTCTTCTTTACATAGGTGGACTCTGGAGACACTCCCTATCGTTCTACAGGAGCCCCTTCATCGTTGCTGGGTCGGAGATTCGGTTTGGGTCGAAGACTGGCAACACCAATCGTTGAAGCGATTCCTGGTCTACCCGTATCATGGGGGGACCGGCTCCGTGCTCCTTGAAGGGGTAGTTGGCCGCTCGCGGCGGCTGTGGAGGGCCATGGTCTGTCCCGATTCGCCAGCAGGGAGGGGGGCCTCTCAATCTGTGATGGATGCGTGCGGCCGTTTCCGCCGCTTTAACGTGTTGTTTTGTTTCCACAGGAGCGGTTGGCTGCCCATGGCATGTGTGAACTAGTATGGTGGGTCACAGCTACGTGTATCAGGCTGAGACTGGCACACGTAAGACAAATGGGCTACCATGGAGTGGTGGGGAACAAGGGGAGTGGGGTGCCTGGAGTGCCCTGGAGTAGCTACGGCTAAGGCGAGGGGCACCTCGACAGACATGCCCTGGACGCGCTTGGGGGGAGAGGATTTGACCAGGCAACCTGGCAAGTTCCTAATTCGCAAAATTGGGCGACCTGGCGTCGGAGATGGCCCGGTGCACGGCCTGCAGGGTGCTTTGGTTAATGATGACTCCGCGCCAGGTTGGGAGAGCAAACCGTGACCCACACAAAACGGAACCACTCCTGAAAAAGGGATGAACCAAGAGGTTTGTCGG
>JAHTLZ010000129.1:13196962-13210004 GCA_023846285.1 Phrynocephalus versicolor | reverse complement strand
ATAATATAATATAATATAATATAATATAATATAATATAATATAATATGCTTGAATGTCAGCTCTGTGCACAACCAAAGCCTTTGCTCTCCTGTCAGCAATCCATTCACAGATTATGTTTTCCAGCTCAGGAAATAAAGGTTGCTGACCTGAACCACACTTGCACTTCTTAGCACTTCCTCTGTCCACATGTAGACTGAGATTATCGTATTCTGCCCACCATTTTCAGACCATTCGGATATCCAACTTCTTCTCTTTGCAGAAAGCCATAAGATTCTTGTCCTGGGAGTCCTCGACAATTTCTTTCTTGTACTCAACAGAATAGCTCTTTCTTTTTCCACTCACCTTGTCTTGGGGTACAGATACTCAGGAAAAGCAGGCCCACAGATTGTTGCTGGTCGGTGGGCCTGGTGTAGTGATGCCTGAACTCTTTCCCCCTATCTGTTCACACATGCACAATAAGATGCCTGCGACCATGGTTACCACATGCACATAGGCTCATGCGCGAATGGCTAGGAGAAAGGAGTGATGAGGTTGCCACCTGCACACCCACGCAAGTGCAAATGGCTTGGAGAAAGGAGCTGTGGCAGATAAAAGATATTCCAGTCTTCTTTACAGCTCCGCGCCGAAATGCATGGAGTGGTTATGCAGTGTATCTGCATAGCCACGCCCATCACTAGGTCTTATTATCAGGGTAGAGCTTATATTTAACAAACGCATAGAAATCCTGCTAGGGCTTATTTTTGGTGAGGTCTTATTTTTGGGGAAACAGGGTAGTTGGCAACGTGCAGTATGGAAGAAGAAATAAAAGGCTAGTGCCAAGAAAGCTGGGTGGCAGTAGTAGCAATGTTTAATTTTAATTAATGTTTGATGTTTAATTACGAAGGTAACTTACCTGGCTGGATAGTGTTACATGCCCTCTAAAAGAGTTCAGAAATAAATAAAGAGAAATAAATAATTATTCATTCTAGAATTTCCCCCAGATGGACAGGCACCTGACAGGCACCTGAATTTGGCTCAGCTGGGATGCTCCAAGGATTAGTTAAGTCTCAATTTGCCTCACTTGCTATTTAGAAAGAAAGCTTCCAGCTATCACTAGGGCAGGAACTGGAAGCTTTGGCCCAGCTAGGCCTAGCTCAGCTTGAAAGCTTTCTAGTTGAGGTCTTTCTCCCATTTGAGGCATGTTTAGGTATCTAAAAGGTGTCTGTTCATCAGATGGAATCCCAGAGTGGAGAATTATGGAAATTTCAGTCCAAGAAATCAAAAAATCATTTCCATACTGGGAGGCATAGCTTAACCCAGCTCTCCACTTATCAAATCAGGCAACGCCAGTGTCTCTTTCTTCCTTGGAATAACAACACCTTTGCTTTTGATCCCTTAGTTTCGTTTTTCCTTTATCCCAGTATTCTGTGTGTCTTGATATATGTGTAATCCTTAGGATCCTGAACACACACACCCCCGAGTGCTTCAGCATAATCCTAATCTGCTCTGAAACTGAACTGGGACAGTTCTAGCAACACTAACACAGGATCAATCTGAATTGTCCCCGTTGAGCTCAGAAAGCAGGATTTCACCAAAGCTCTTGAACAGCTCTAATATAGAGAGTTAATTGGTTTAAAGAAATCAGGTACATCCTCTGAGAATTAAACAGATACTTTAATTGTTTGTAGGGACTTCTGTCCAGTGAAGATTCCCCTTTGGAAGAAAAGGGCTGAATGCCCCCCCCCCTTCTCCTTTCCCTTGGTAGCTCCAGCCTGCCCCCCACTGCTCTGTCCTCCAGGCTATATTGTCAAGGAGGCACTAGTTTGAGTGGGAAAGAGAAATCAAGAAAAAATGCCCTTTCCCATTCTCACTGCAGAAGAACAGAGTCAACAAAGTTCTGCTTGAGATCCATTGCATTAGTCATTCTTCTTGCTGTCATTAGTTATACTTCAGAACAAATATCACAAAGACAAAACTTTATTCTCATGTGTTCCAGAACCGCAAAAGATATCCCAAAGAGACACTGATGATTCATAAAGACAGCACTGATGTTCAGGTTTCATTAATCTGCCATGGAATAAAATGTAAAGCCACGAAATAAAATTTCATCACTGAGTGGAAATA
This sequence comes from Phrynocephalus versicolor, assembly GCA_023846285.1. Taxonomy (NCBI): domain Eukaryota; kingdom Metazoa; phylum Chordata; class Lepidosauria; order Squamata; family Agamidae; genus Phrynocephalus; species Phrynocephalus versicolor. Next base: position 13,207,900 of record JAHTLZ010000129.1, on the reverse strand, counting down.
GAGAGTCATATTCAGTATCTCAAGAGTGTTCTGTGGCTATAATGCAGTTGGATTTAGATATTTTTAAAGAGCCCAATGCATAATGTAACTAGAGTAAGTTAACAAAACAAAAGGAAAGGAAAAGAAAAGGGGGGAAAAGCTTGCAACTAGACTTAAAACTCATAAAAGTTTAAAATGATGGTTGGTTTTGCCATTTGTCTTGTTTTTATTGCATTCCCTGTAAAACCTCAAGTGAAAGTTGGCTTATGATTCAATTACAGGTTTGGTTAAATATAATGCCCTTAAAGACGGAAACTTATTTTCAGGTTGGATGATTTTACTGTAGATTAAGAAAAACCACAATGGGGGAAAAATCTCCATGAACTAAAACAGAAGACAATTATCTCCACATGAAAATTCGCTATAGCTTTTAAAAGACTCAAAGCAAAAGACTCAACTTGTACAAGGAGACTCACAGAACAGACTCAGAATGAGATGGCATATAATACAGAAAAAGAATACAGTGGAACCTCTTAAGACAAATCCTCATAAGACAAAAAACTTGTAGGAAGAAAAAAAATTCCAGGAATAGGCATGCTTTGTGTGACAAAAAATGCCCTATGGGATTCTTTGCAAGACAAAAAAACCTGTCCCCTATGTACAAAGGGGAAAACAACGGTTATGTTTGTCTTTATTCTAGCCTCTGGAATGGATTAATCCATTCCCAATGCATTCCTATGGGAAATTGCATTTTGTAAGACAAAATATTCGTAAAACGAAGTGACCAATAGACTCCAGATTAATCCATTTTCAATGCATTCCTATAGAAAGCCACGTTTTGGAAGAAAAAAATTTCTTAAAACATATTGACCCATAGATCTGTTTTAAGATGGGGACACCTGAAAAAAAAAGGGAGTCATTTAGCATTGCTCTCTATTCCACAGCTATGACTATGCACACAGCAAACATAAAAGGGAAAACAGATTGAATTCAAAGATGCAAACAACCATTCAGCGGTACTACTTTTTCATAGTTTGTCCAACACGGCCACAGATATGACAGTTTGAAATTGTGTACAATTTCAGGAATGTGTGACAACTAGTCTCAAATACACAAAAGGGTTCCAAAATTGACACCAAAGGATATTGCAATTTCATACTGCCCAGACCTGGCAAAATCTAATGCTCAGAAGTGCCAAATGTTTCTAAGACTACAGGGCAATGTAAAGGGTCACATTTCCTATGGCTTTTCTCTTGATCATTTGCAAGCCTATTTTAGCATTCAGACTGAAACCGGAAATTGTGCAGCTTGTCAAGCGTAAATCATTCCAGAGAGCACTGCTAAGCAGAGCTACATGAGGAGAAACCACTCTTTTAAAATACTCTATCAAGTTTTCTTATGACATTGACTCCCTTCCTTTAAAGACTTGCTTAGCACTTTATATGACATGTGCCAAAAAATAGATTTATTTAATCTAGTCTTGAAACAGACATTCAGCTCTGTAGAATCTCTCTCTCTCTACCTCTTTCTCGTGTGTGTGTGTGTGTGTGTGTGTGTGTGTGTGTGTGCGCATGCGCGTGCATGCACGCATGTGTGTGCAAACACACACACACACATACACACAGAGGCACATGTTCAGTTGGGGAAGAGGAGAATTTTCAGGTGTCATAAGGTGTAGTAATTTTGCATAGTACCCTTAAGGGTAAAGTAGTATTACTCAGCTTAGTATCTCCCATCTTGTAACTGTTCGTCTGTATGCCCCTTCCCTTAGGTTGCTATCCCATGGCCAGAAAATATGGATCAAAGTAAAATGTGGATTTTCCCCCAGAATGATCGGTCACATCAGGGTTTCCCAAACTTTTTGTAAGGAGGTCCAGATTTGGTGGCTGAGAATGTGTCAGGGGCTGGTTTCTCCCCGGCCCTGCCACCCCACTGCAAGCCCCACCCACTGACCCCTTGCAACCGCAGCCGCAGGAAGGAAGGCGGGGACCAAGGGAAGGAGGGAGGGAGGAAGGTGGAAACCAAGAGAGGAAGGAAGGAAGGTGGGGAACAAGGAAGGGAAGGAGGGAGGGAGGTGGGGACCAAGGGAGGGAGGAAAGAAGGAAGGTGGGGACCAAAGGAAGCACAGGGAGCCGTGGCCTCAGGTCGCCCCTTGGAAGAGGTGATCTGTGCGACCTTGCACCCCCCCAAGCTCGCCAGCAGTGGCAACAGCTCACCCGCCAGCCCACCCCAAAGCTCCTTGATGGTGGCAGAGGCCCACTGGCCTGCCCACCTCCACACTTTCCCCTGCAGTGCCGGTGGCGGCAGACTGCCCGTCCGCCCAGCTGCCCAAGCTTCCCGGCATTGTTAGTGTTGGCAGATTTTTTTTTTAAAAAAAGAAAACATGGGGCAAAGGAGGTGGAGGGAGGGGCGGGCCAGCCAGCCCCGGGCCACTCAGAATGGCCTGACGGGCTGGATTTGGCCCCCGGGCCGGACTTTGGGCAGGCCTGGGTCACATGGTTTAAAATGCTGTTCCTCTGTCCCCATGGGCACAGTTTAAAGAACTGCATCTTTTGTGTTCCCACGAGTGGGAACTGCAACACAGCGGAATGAAAAGGTTTTGATGCAGATTTTCCAAGTCCCCACAGACTCAAGTACCGGTTAACATTTCGCATCGGAACTGAGACAAGCTTTGTAACACTTCAAAAACCAGGTACTTGCAATACTTGCTGGGTCATGCTTAAGTGGGCGTGGTCACATTCCCCCCCCTTTAAAGTCCACTGGTCGTGGGGACACAATTTTATTAACTGCATCTTCAAGCAGTTTGAAGTGGTTTTTAGAGGTCATGGGATAGCAGCCTAAGTGTAGACGTTTGCATTTATTCCTGTTAAATTTCATCTGGCTTTTTCCAGTCTAGTGATCAAATCTATCAAAATCTACTTCAATTTGGTTCCTTTCTTCCAAGTTATTAGCTTTTCTAACCAATATTGTCTCATTTACAAATTTGGTGATTATTCCCTGCCCTCCATCCAAGTCATTCGTAATAATGTTGACGAGTAGAGATGGGCACGACTTAGTGCAATTTTTGTTTTTGTTTTCGTTTTTTCGTTTTCGTTACGTAACGAAACGAAAACGAAAAACGGTTCAAAAATGGACCGAAAACGGAAACGAAACGACTAATTTCGAGCCAATTTTCGTTTTTCGTTACTGGAAAAACACATAATGGAGCTAAATGGGAAGAAACGAAAAATTTTTCATTTTCGTTTTCATTTTTTCATTTTCGTTACGTAACGAAACGAAAACAAAAAAATTTGAAATTAGCTCACGAAAACGGAAACGAAACGAAACGGACCCTAGCCGAAAACGAAAACAAAAACGAAACTTTTTTTCTGAGTCGTGCCCATCTCTATTGACGAGCATTGGTTCATCAATCAGCAAGTGTGTCACCTGAAGCCTAGATCCATCACCTACAGGCCCTACACAATGCCAACACTCTAAACTAGGTTTAACTAAAACCCAGGTCTATATTAATATTGCTGCTAGAAACACAATCATGTCTTGACTCTGAAAGTACCTGTATTCATTGCAATGTGGAAGTCACGAGGCAGAGGCTACAAAGATGAATCAATAAATCAAGAAGGCATAAATTTCAATTAGAAATAATTTGAAGATGAGAGGGATGGGCTGCAGTGTAAATCATTCAGCGAAAGAATCTATTTAGACCACTGATGTCAGTCCAATTCCACATATTAAATTCATGTATTTGTGTTTGTGTTTGTGTGTGTGTGTGTGTGTGTGTGTGTGTGCACGCGTGTGTGCGCATCTCTGTGTGCATGTGTTTGTGTCAGTGCACGTGTGTGTGTGTCTGTGTGTGTCTGTGTGTGTACAGTCTAAATGAAGTTTTGGAGTTTAATATGCAGAGAGTCTCTTGTTTTGATTTCAGTTTTAATAAATCCAATCTAAATAAATAAAGCAGACCATAAAACATTTTCTCAAAACATGTAATTGGGCACACTTGACACCAACAGCTGTGTGACTAGCCCACCCATACAGATTTAAACAAAAATGTATTTCAGCGTTGTACATTCTTACAAGCTTTTTGATGTTACCATATCTCCCTTTCTTACTTCTACTGTATAACAAGGAATGCAAACTCAAAGGGATGTGACATGGCAGTGTTAAAGGCTTGCATTGTTTTTAAAGCTTTTTCTTCACCTCACGTATATCAATAAAGATGCAGTAACGATTTAGAAGGAATCTTTGATCTGCAGTCCGAATCAGTCTGCAAAATGTTTGTTCAGGAATGTGTGCCAACAGTGAACTGCAGTGGGACTGTTCATTTTATTTATTTATTTATTTTAAAACTTTTATACCGCTCCTACTTCCCGAGTGGGAACTCAGGGCGGTTTACACAAAAACACAAAAAGGCAAAGAACAGTAGCAGCGGCAGGGGCAAAAATGCAGCATATGGGGGGGGGGAGAGGGAGGAAAAAAAAAAGGGTACTCTAGTCGTTATTAAAGGCATCCCTGAAAAGGAGGGTCTTCAAACCTTTCCTAAAGGATGCCAGCGTTGGAGCCTGCCTCAACTCGCTGGGTAAGTTGTTCCACATAGGTGGCACCGCCACCGAGAAGGCCCGCCCACGGGTACTTGTCTTGCGGGCCTCCCTCGGGGGGATCGTCTGCAGCTAGAGGGCCAAAGATGAACGGGTGGGTCGGGCTCGATCTGATTGTCGGTGAAGCCGGTCTGCCAGATAAACAGGGGCCAAGCCATGGAGGGTTTTGTAAGCCAAAACCAACACCTTGAACCTTATTCGGGAGGCAACGGGCAACCAGTGGAGGCGGACCAGGATGGGAGTGATGCGGTCGAAACGACGCGCACCAACCACCAGCCTGGCCGCCGCGTTCTGGACCCGCTGCAATCTCCGAACAAGGTTCAAGGGGAGCCCCATGTAGAGAGCGTTGCAATAATCCAGCCTCGACATGACCAATGCCTGTACCACAGTCCTCAGGGAGCTCTCGTCAAGGTACGGGCGAATCTGGGCATAAGAACATAAGAAGAGCCATGCTGGATCAGGCCAAAGGCCCATCTAGTCCAGCTTCCTGTATCTCACAGCGGCCCCACCAGATGCATCTGGGAGCTCATGAGACTAGATATCTGTCTCCTGATACCACTCTCCTGCATCTGGCCCTTGAAGTACCCTGGTTTAAAGCCTGGAGACTACACATCTCCATCATGGTCTGTAACCTGTGATGGACTTTTCCTCCAGGAATCTGTCCAGTCCCCTTTTGAAGGCATCCAGGTCAGATGCCATCACCACATTGTGTGGCAGGGAGTTCCACAGACTTACAACGCGCTGGGTGAAAAAATATTTTCTTTTGTCAGTTTTTACTCTCCCAGCCCTCAATTTGAGTGTATGTCCCCTAGTTCTGGTATTTTGGGAGAGGGAGAAGAGCTTCCCTCTATCCACTTTACTCATACCCTGCATTATTTTGTATGTCTCAATCATATCCCCCCTCAGGCACCTTTTTTCCAGACTAAAGAGGCCCAAATGTTTTAGCCTTTCTTCATAAGAAAGGCGATTAACCTTAGATGATAAAAGGCCGACCTGGTCACGGCTGACACCTGGAGCTCCAGGGTCAGGCCCGGATCCAGGACGACGCCCAGATTCCTCACTCTTTGCGCCAGCTGGATGGTGGACCCATCCAGACTGGGAAGAGGGCCACAGTACCCATCTGGGCCGCCCCCAAAGAACATAACCTCGGTCTTTCCGGGGTTGAGCCGGAGTCTGTGGGTCCTGGTCCAGTCCAAAACTGCAGCCAGGCAGCGATCAAGGGTCTGGACAGCCTCCACTGCACAGGTGGAAAAGGAGAGATAGAGCTGCGTGTCATCAGCGTACTGATGACAGCACACTCCAAAACTCCGGATGATCTCAGCCAGCGGCTTCATATAGATGTTAAAGAGCATTGGGGAGAGGGACGACCCCTGAGGCACCCCACAAGAGAGTGTCCAGGGAGCCGACAACTCACCCCCCAAGCTCACTCGCTGGGTACGGCCCTCAAGGAAGGAGCGGAGCCAGCGAAAGGCCGAGCCCCCGATCCCCACCTCCGAAAGCCGCCCCAACAGGATACCGTGGTCGACGGTATCAAAAGCTGCTGACAAGTCGAGGAGGACCAGCAGAGTAGAGCAACCCCTGTTGGCCCCCCTCAACAGATCATCGTGCAGAGCGACCAGGGCCGTCTCCGTCCCATGACGCGGCCTGAACCCAGATTGGAAGGGATCCAGGACATGGTTCTCCTCCAGGAACGACTGGAGACGCAGGGCGGCGACTCGCTCGACTACCTTGCCCAAAAAGGGAACATTGGCTATGGGACGGTAGTTGGACATATCGTCCACAGCCAAGCCAGGTCTTTTAATAATGGGCTTCACCACCGTCTCCTTCAGCAGACTGGGAAAGATCCCGTCCCTGAAGGAGGCTGAGGCAATTAGCGAAGCCCATTTTGGCATGCTCCCCCCTGTGGTCTTAATCAGCCAGGACGGGCAAGGGTCGAACAGAGAAGCCGCAGGCCTGCAATGCCCCAGGGTCCTGGAGGCCTCCTCAGATGTTACAGACCCAAACTCAACAAACCGGGGCGACCGAGGCGGCCCAGTATCGGCCATGCCGGGGACTGGATCAGGGCAACCGGCGTCCAGCTCGGAACGGATGGCCTCTATCTTGGTTTTAAAATAGGCTGCGAACGACTCACTAGTGAAATCACTAGGAGGAGGCCGAGGCGGACCAGGATTGGTGAGGTCTCGAACCACCCGGAACAACTCCGCGTGGCTATTCGAGGCCTCACCAATTCTCAGGGCAGCGAAAGATCTCCTAGCTGCCCTTATCGCATGAGAATAGCGACTGGTCAACGCCTTAACAGCAGCCCAATTTGAAGCCGTCCGAGCGTTCCGCCATCTGCTCTCTAGCCTCCTCCATTCCTGCTTCATTGCCCGCAACTCCTCAGTAAACCAAGGAGAGGAGCGGGCTCGGCACCGGATCAGGCGCTTGGGGGCGATCCGATCGGCAGCCCCGGCCACCTCCTCAAACCACCTTTGGGCCAGGGAGTCGACCGGATCGTCATCCAGTCCGTCTGGTAAGACCCCCAGGGCCTCCGAGAACCGCACAGGGTCCAGGAGCCCCCGGGGGCGGGCCCAGATGGAGGGGCCCTGCCCCCCGCGGGGAGGGGTGGCGATTGCCAGGGAGAAAGTCAGCAGATGGTGATCTGACCATGACACGGGACGGACCAGCAGGTTCCCGACCCCCAGATCAAAGCCCGTCGATGTGGAGGCAAAAACCAGGTCCAGGGTATGTCCACCCTTGTGAGTGGGACCGATGACAAATTGGGACAGGTTCATGGAGGCCATGGACTCCATGAACTCCAGAGCTGCTCCCGACAGTTCAGCCTCGGCATGCACATTGAAGTCCCCCAACACCAAAAGGCGGGGGGATCTCACCAGTGCCGCCGAGATGAACTCGGAGAGCTCTGGGAGGGAGAGTGCAGGGTCACAGAAGAAAAAAAGGTGATTATAGCTTGGGAAGAATCCACCAAGAATAAGGAAAAATAGTTGGCAGAGTATGTGGAAAATAGCTGGTTTAAAACCTCCCTCTACCCAGTGGAGAAAAATCCAGACAGAGACATGCAAAGCAGATTATTATAATTACAAGCCTCTCTCAAATACAACCCTCCCCTCATTGTATAGTTTAGTTTTACCTTAACCGGCAGTATCAACTGACAATGTAGTCTCAACAGATTCAGTCACAGACTTTGGTGTTAAAGAATAAAACATGTTTCCCTTTTACTGACAAAATATTCATATTTGAGAAGCAAACAAAATATAAACATTCATCCCTTTATATTTTTTTTTACAGACCATGGCTGTCTAAAACACATGCACCCATACATAAAACCAAGCCCCCCCCACATCCCCAATGAAAACGAAAGGACGAATTCCACCCCCCTCATTTGATTCATGCTTTCGTTGGACTTCCTTCTCTGCCTATGGCCCCATGGAACAGCTTTATTGGGGGTGAGACCATTGTGCCCTGTTTAGAAGTACCCTGCAATGGGTACCAGGTTCTTCTTTTTAAAGGTATCACTTAAATAGGCATGCATACGACACATATAAACGGTGGGCCAGTGAGACCCAGTGGCAGCTGACCATGAGGAAGAGTTAAGTTTCCAGGTTTTAAACGAGCTTTATATCATACAATCAGATTTTCTTCTTCTGACACTTTCCCCCTAGCTTGGGAACCATGGGAAGCATTACACCTAAGAATGCAGCTTGAACCTATGACTTGAGAACACTGCTTTATTTTCCTATTAGACTAAGGATGGGCAACTTGCCCATGTTGTCCTGAAAATTATCCCTTACCCTCTAGAGCCCCATTTTTTTTAATATTTGGAATTTGGGAGTCACTTGTTTTCAAACACAGATTGAAAAATGCTTGGTTTTATTATACAGTGGCTCCAACCAACTTGCAGAAAACCATATTGTAAACGTTGAGTTATTTTTGTAATTGATACTGATGCCATTTGCATCAGATTACTGCATGGACATTGCTGCACATCACCCCACATCACCTCATGCAGAAGGTTGGAAATTTCTGGAGCCAATACATCTTATGATCCTTGTAAATTTTTAATGATGAAAGAGGCATTCGAGTTCATGTTTTCCATAGAACAGCTTTCAGAGTTAATGCACAATGCAGTCCCAAATGGCGCAGGCATTTCTTTTTACTTAAATTAGCTGGCTGTAAGAAAGGGATGATCAGGAGGAAAAATCCAATCTATTCCCAACATCAAAAGCAAAGTATACAGATCCATAGGTAGGATCCATAGTCATATGTAGAACAACTGATGGAACTTCATTGTCAATATGTTTGCGATGACTAACTTGAACCACTGATTTCAATGTGACTGAAGACAAAAATCCACTCCTGTGCATTTTGGGGAACTACTCAGTATCTAGTTTTTGAGAGAGAGAGAGAGAGAGAGAGAGAGAATGTGTGTGTGTGTGTGTGTGTGTGTGTGTGTGTGTGTGTGAGAGAGAGAGAGAGAGAGTTACTGTCTTAGTCTTGTAGTCAATAGCAGAAAACCAGTAAGCACTAGTGGGCCCATTGAATTTTGAAAGATTTACATGGAAATCGTTTAACCTGCCACTCCAAAGTGTGTTCTTCTATAATTGGTCACATGGCTGCGATATTTGGAAATATTGAAAAATGTTAAAACTCAGTTGAGAATCAAATAGTTTAATACAGTGGTACCCCGACTTAAGAGCAGCTCGACAAGAGCAATTTGACTTAAGAAAAGAAAACTGTTGGTGTTTTAACTGCCACCTTACAAATTTTAGATATGGTCTTCTCGACTTACAAATATATATATATTTATTTTTTAACTTATTTTTTTTTCAATTTTTTGATAGGTACCCTGACTTAAGAGCAGTTCGACTTAAGAGCATGCATTCGGAATGGATTAAATTCGTAAATTGAGGTACCGCTGTATATATAAGGCGATTTTAAGGGCAGCAATGAAGAAATAATTTAAAAAATCAGGTGTAAGGATAGATCACTGGAGATCAAGACTGTCCACACTATTGTATTTCAGATCACCATGTATCAGTGTGAAAGGTGGACATTAAAGAAGGCTGACAAGAAGAAAATTTGATTGACTTGAAACATGGTGAAGGAGAACTTTGTGAATACCCTGGACTGCCAGAAAAACAAGCCTGAACTATCTGTCGAGGCCAAAAACTGAAAATGGGATTGGCCAAGTTCGGGAACATTGTGCAAATGCAAGATTCCTGGGAAAAACCAAACATTCTGGAGAATTTTGGAGGCAGCAGGGGAAGTAGAAAACCAAACACAGGACAGACTCACTCCATGAAGGAAGCCACTGGCTTCACCATAATCACCTTAATTCCAGTATTGATACATAGTAGCCCAAAGACCAAAATAAATATTATATTAAATTATTTAATTGGAAAATACAGTACTTTTTAACGTTGTAAGAATAATACTTTCATCAGCAACAAAGACAATTTTATTTTGGTAATTAGTTTTCCTTAAGTTCTAAAAGTTGCTTATGCTATTTACCTTAGGACAGTGTGCTGATATTATGCAGATTTTCATTATGTTTTTAAACTATTTTGTAGTCATATACATCCACTTCACAAATTGGAACTGGTCAAATGGATTGTGCTGAGGCTGGCATTTAAGAAACAGACAGTATGACTTCAAAAGCCATCCTTCAAACGGAGAAAGTTTGATGAACTGAAAGTTGACCAATGCATCCTCACTATTTACACTACTTCACAGAATAAACACTAGAAGTATCTTTCCCTTGAGATTTCTCTCTTGATTTGGTTTTCTTATTAAACATCATTATATAAGCATAACAAAGGGGCCTGTTCTCAGCATGGACCAAATCCAAGATAACAAAATTTATGGATTTGTATCACCATGACTCTATACTTTCCTTGGCACCCTTACAATAGAAAACCCTTCGGTATAACCCACTGTGGTTTGAGTATCTGCAAGTACAATAATATCTTAGGAAAAATGAGAATTTAGATCAACAGATTACCCAACAATTTACTGAGATGGACAGACATTTGGAACCAGCACAAGACTCACTGAAGGGTACAGCTGCTACAATCATTCTGCAGCAAGATGTACAAGATGTCAACAAGGTGTATATTAAAAAAAGAGAGAGAGAGAATTATGCGGTTTTACCAGATAAAAACTGAACTTTTTAATGTTGTAAGAATAATGCTTTCATCAGTAACAAAGACAATTTTATTTTGGTAATTAGTTTTCCTTAAGTTCTAAAAGTTGCTTATACTATTTACCTTAGGACAGTGTGCTGATATTATGCAGATTTTCATTATATTTTTAAACTGTCTATTTTGTAGTCATATTCGTCCACTACACAAATTGGAACTGTCAAATG
>JAHTLZ010000129.1:13116415-13187824 GCA_023846285.1 Phrynocephalus versicolor | reverse complement strand
TTTATTTATTTATTTATTTATTTATTTATTTATTTATTTATTTATTTTTACATTTTTACATTTTTACATTTTTATACCTCTCCCATTTCCCTGAGGGAACTCTGGGCGGTTCACATAAAAAACAAGTTAAAAACATGTACATCAATGAGAGGAGATATTAGGCAAGAGGCGTAAAAATTTAAAAAAAAAAGAACAGAAATTAGCAGAGGAAAACACTTTGGTACATCCTATCAATCGCCAAAGGCATCCCTGAACAGCCAGGTCTTAAGCGATTTCTTAAAGGCTGCCAATGAGGGAGGCTGGTGAATCTCACTGGGGAGTTTGTTCCATTGTTCTGGGCCAGCCACTGAGAAGGCCCACTTGTGGGTAGCTACCCTACGGGCCTCTCTAGGTGTGGCCACCCAAAGCGAGAGATCCACAGAGGATCCGGTTGGTCGGGACAGCTCTGATCATAGGGAGATACGCTCTGCTAGATAATCAGGACCCAGGCCATGGAGGGTTTTGTAAACCAAAACCAGTACCTTGAACCTTATTCGGGAGGCAACGGGCAACCAGTGCAGACGAGCCAGAATGGGGGTGATGTGGTCAAACATGCCCGCACCAACCACCAGCCTGGCCGCCGCATTCTGGACCCACTGCAGTTGCCGAACAAGGTTCACGGGAAGCCCCATGTAGAAAGTGTTGAAGTAATCTATCCTCGACATGACCAGTGCCTGCACCACTGTCCTCAGGGAGTCCCCATCTAGGTATGGGTGAATCTGGGCGATAAGCCTAAGATGGTAAAAGGCCAACCTGGTCATGGCTGCCACCTGGGAGCCCAGGGACAGGTCCGGATGCAGGACGACGCCCAGACTCTTCACTCGTTCAGCCAGCTGGAGGGCGGACCCGCCCAGACTGGGAAGAAGGCCACAATACCCATCCGGGCCATCCCCAAAAAACAGAACCTCAGTCTTCCCAGGGTTAAGCTGGAGCCTGTTGGTCCTGGTCCTGTCCAGTACTGCAGCCAGACAGCGATCGAGGGTCTGGACTGCCTCCACCGCAGAGGTGGAGAAGGAGAGATAGAGCTGCGTGTCATCAGCATACTGATGACAGCAAGCTCCAAAACTCCAGATGACCTCAGCCAGCGGCCTCATATAGATGTTAAAGAGCATTGGGGAGAGAGCCGACCCCTGAGGCACCCCACATGAAAGTGTCCAGGGGGGCGACAGAACACCCTCCAAGCTCACACGCTGAGCATGGCTCTCCAGGAAGGACCGGAGCCAGCCAAAGACCAGACCTCCAATCACAGCCTCAGTGAGCCGGCCCAGGAGGATACCGTGGTAGATGGTATCAAAGGTCGCTGACAGGTCAAGAAGGACCAACAGGGTGGAGAAACCCCTGTCGGCCCTCCTCTACTTATGGGCTCTCAGGACACAGGAATTTAAACTGCTCTGGATAAGCTGTCATACGTGTTGATTGCTGAAAATGAAGCTGATATTTAGAACCAGGAATCGATAGACCAGCAGATGAAGCAGTTACAGATTTACACAAGAGATGATATATTTCAAAACCAAGCCAAGCAGGGTGTGGGTGAAGATTCCATGATTTTAAAAAATGTATTGGTTGTAGTCATGTTCCTCCTTTTCTTCAGTCAACTCAACAGACCGATGAAGCTGTTTGGATGAACAGCGAAACGTTTCTATCTCTCAAAAAAGAAGTCCAGTAGCCATGACTCAACTCCCAGATGAGCTGCATATATAGTTTCATTATCCTCAAAACAACCCTGTGAGATAGGTATGAATGGGAAAGAGGAACTTGTTCATCCATTGAGTTGTATATCTCAGAGATGACTTGAACCAAGATCTCACAACTTCCAGGTGCACAATCTAACCTCTGCACTACTCTGTCTGTCTATAATGAAGAGTTTAAGTGGTTGGGTAAACAATAAACAAACATTCATGGTGTACTTCAATAGGGAACCAGGGCTTGAGCTTTTTTGAAGAAACCATACTAAAGACATACAAATATGGCTTTAGTATGGTTTATTGTTCACATATCTTCAATTACCACTGTGGATCTCGGAGATGTATAAAGCAAAAAGCCAAGTCTTCTGCTTATATACTGCCCCATAGCACTTTAAGCACTCTCTCAGCAGTTTACAATTTAATTATGTAGGCTACACATCACCCCCCAGCCCACCCCCAGCAAGCTGGGCACTTATTTTACCAACCTTGGAAGGATGGGAAGATGAGTCAACCATCTGCCGGCTACCTGGGATTGATTAGGCAGGTATATTTACATGGTGGCCAAAGAAGTACATTTATTTGTAACATCCTAACATAAACGTGAAGGCTGTGATAAAATGTGGCTGGTGAAGAACCTCATGTAATTTTTTCCTAGGATAAATACATACAGTGGACCCTTGTATAACAAATGGTTTGTATAACATAAAATCTGTACAACATAAAAAATTCCAGAGATTGGGGAAATTTGCTTAACAGAATCACCTATGGGGTGAATCCATACAACATAAAATGGTTGTGATTAGGGATTACTCCATTTTCTATGCACACCTATGGGAAATTTGTATGAAGGAAATTTTGCTTAACAGAATTTCATTGGGAACAAATTAATTCCTTCATACAAGTTACCACTGCATAGTCCAACCTGTTCATTACTACTATTTCTGTCATTCAAAGGGCACCACCATTGCATCTCCTTTAATATTAATAGATTTGTGGTGGAATGCCAAAACCTTTGAGGATGTTTAATCTGTGAGGAATTTTAGAGGCAATTTCTATATCCTATGAGCACAGGTTGGCTCTACTTTGTTCTAACGTTTTGTTTTACTGCATGGTTAGTTTAAACTCCCAATATTCTCCACTGTCCACACAGCAGAACATGATGTCTTTTCTGAAGCAATTGTGTCAATGAGTCCTTTTTGAAGAATATTAGACAGCTCTTTCCGTCTGCTAAGTGGGCAAGAAACACCAGCTGAAGTCACCAAATTTCTTCAGAATGAAACATTTTCTCCGTCAAGACCTCTCCGCAGAGTGAAGTGGAATTATAGTTTCTTGAAATGGTTTATTTATTTATTTATTTATTTTTACAACTTATATGCCGCCCACTACCCAAAGGTTTCTGGGCGGCTTCCAATCAAGGAATTAAAACAGTTAAAAACATCAAACAACAATAAATAATTAAAACAACAATAAAAAACTTTTACTAAAAACATCACACTAAATGGTTGTCACTGTATGTAGCATTTCCAGAGTTGGTTATGTGATATCCTGAAATTATGGATGGATGGGTGGATTTTCAACCTACCTTTCTCTTTTAAAAGGACCAAAGGTGACTTATGGGAAATTGGTGTGATATAAAAATGTGAAATAAATAAATAAATAATAAAATTATAACAATTAAAAGACAGTACTCTTTGGCTTGGAAATGGAGATGAGCACTGCCCCTAGAGTCGGACGCGAGGGGGAACCTTTACTTAAGATTAGTATACAATACTAAAATGATCTATAGATACAATAAATTTGGACAACCACCTGTTAGATAACCTTTGATTTGTATTCCTGCATGGGTTGGACTTGATGGCCTTGTACGTCCCTTCCAACTTCTCCATTCTGTGCTTCTAAGTAAAAACATAAGCAGCACCAAAACACATTCAATGCTGTAAGACTCAACAATCATTTTTTTAAAAAAATGCACCTGGAAGCCATTCACTCAGGGAAGCTGCTTGCCAAAGGACAGTCAAGTTGAGACTATCTTAGACTCCTGTGGAAGGGAGTTCTAGTGCCTGGGAGCAGCAGAGGGAAGGTCCTCCCGTTTGGTTCCCACCAAAAGCATTAGTGAAGGTAGCGATATCAAGAGAAGGGCCTCTCCTGATTGTGTTAACACTAGAACAGACTCATCTGTGGAGATGCGGTCCTTGAAATAGCTTGGACCCAAGCTATTTTTAAGGGCTTTTTAGGTTAGAAGCAGAGCTTTGAATTCTGGCCAAAAAAACAGATTGGCAGCCAATGGAATTGCTCTAACAGAGGGGTTGTGTAGCCCTGTGTCTAGCCCTAGTCAACAATCTCAGTCTGCTGTAGACATGGGTGTTTCATTTTGGAAGGGGACTAGTTCTGAAACAAAAAACACCAGCACAGCTGGTGCTCGGAACACAGTCCTACCCCCCAGAACAAAATCAACCACTGTCTTACCTTGCTTTACCTCACGCTGGGCAAAATTCCAACCAGGAAGAAGCCTCTGATGCATCATATTTCCCTCTCTCTGGCACTGGCCAATCAGACAGGGAGGCGGGTTGAGGCATGCCCTTGCATAGCTCCTGATAGGCCAGTGCCAGGGAGACGGAAAGATGATGCATTGGAGGCAGCTTCCTGATTGGAATTTCGCCGAGCACCAGGTTTTGTTCCAGAGGGTGGAACTGTGTTCTGAGTGCCAGCTGTGCTGGTGTGTTTCATTTTGAAACCAGTCCCCTTCCAAAACAAAACACCCACTTCTACTCTGCTGCACGTTGGTCCTGCTGAAGTCTCCTGATGTTTTTCAAAGGCTGCTCCATATAGAATGCATTCCTTTATTCCAGTTGGGATGAAATTAAGGCATGTGTCATGGTGGCCAAATCAGACCTCTCCAGAAGCAGGCACAGCTGGTGCATTAGTTTTAACTGTACAAATGCACACCAGGGCATCCAGACACAGAAATGACTCCAGGGAGAGCCCTCAGGCTACGCACCTGGGTTTCCAGCACAGCTGCATCCCTGTTTCCTGATTTGCCTTTCAACTGACCATCTGGATTAAGTTTCACTTTATTCACACTCCTCCACTTCATTATTAACCCTAGATACTGATCTTGAGCTAAAACAGCTTCCTCAGATTTAGATGGCAAGGAGAAGAGTTGGGCGTCATCAGTGTGATGATGACAGCAAATCCAAAACGCCAGACAGTATTTTGCAGTGAGTACAATTAGATGTTGAATAGCACCGGGGGGCCAAACAGAACCCTGGGGGACTCTGTAGGCCAACGGGCTGGGTGTCAAGCAGAAGTCCCCCAGCACCATCCATCTTCTGCATTATCTCCTCCAGGAAGGACCTGATGCATCACTGAGCCACTCTATACAAGTCCCATCTCAGCAAAACAGACCAGAAAGACACCATGATCAATTACATTGAAAGCTTCTGAGAGGTCCAGTAGAACCAGCAGGGATACATGAAGCATGCAATTCATCAAGGCAACCGAAGCTGCCTATGTCATGTAAATAGGCCTGAAGCCGGATTGAAATGGATCGAGATAATCAGACTCATCTAGGAACCCCTGGAGCCAAGAAGCCACAACCTGTTCCATCACCTTGCATAAGATCCAGGCAGGGCTTAGTTTCTCTCTCTGTATGTGTGCCCATGAGACACAAAATTCAAAACACAAGGAATGCAATGTGCAATACTCAGCCAGATTTTAACAAAGCAATAATATATTGGTTTATACTTTATCAACATTGAAGCTTTAAATCACAGTGAGTGATTTGATTATAAAGGCTATAAAGATTACACAGATGAAACGATAAAGAATGCAGGGGGGTAACCCTGCTGTTCTGGTTTCAGTTCCTTGTATATATAAGCCTTTGAGAAATTTTATGTGTATGTGTGCACGTGTTTGAGAGAAAATGCGTGTGTATGCAAAAAAAAAAAAAAAATCTCACATGAAAGAAAGGAGGAATTGAAACTAGAGTTTACTGACATTGCACCAAAAGCAGTATTGAACACAAATACACAAATCTGAGGAGCTCTGCTCAAACTAAACAAAAGAGAAAATTCACAAGCCGCAGAAATACTTCAATGAAATTTTAAAGGAATTTCTTATACCCTTAAGCTCTTACAAGCAAATATCAAACAATGTTTGACTATTCTTATTCAGGCGAAATGTCTGAAAGGTTTTAAAATAAATCTCAAATATTTTAGATAAACTCCACAGTTTTATCTAAACGTGAAGTGAATGTATCATTTGTGGAATCAGCTTCATTACAGTGCTTTCCCAAAAGGAGGCTGTGCATAGGAGTGTTTTAGTAGGAAGATTAATTTCCTGTTGAGTAAAGATAATGCTAAAAAAAAAAATGCAATTTAACAATGCAGCCCAGACAAATCAACTGCTAAAAATATATTCTCTCTTTATTATTTTTGAGTATGTGCACTGTCTGAATTCAAATAAAAAATAAATAAATTTATCTTCTCATTAGGGAACAAGTGGAATGTTATTCTGGGCCAGGAACCTATAATGAAGGGGGAGAGAGCATTTTCCTAAATCACTGTCTAATCCCATTATAAGGTCTGATACAGCTGCAGCAGAGATAGAGAACCATTTAGAAAATTTAGGTTAGTTATAATAGCCTCAGCAAATCTCTTTCTAACTTGCTGTGTTTTCTAATGCCTACCCTAATCTTGTAGCTACAGCATTTCTTAGCATATCATATAGATGCATGAAGATGTCTTTGTGTATTTGTGTATGTCTACATACAGCATGCACGTATAGACTTGAAGAAAATATGTGTGTGCGTCTTTGCTTCTGTGTCTGAGCAGATACAGAGTTGCCAGATGCAATGGACAATAGGGCTCCTGTGTTTTTAATAGGTGTGTCGAGAGGACATTACAGCAGGGAAGGCTATTTTCATCACCCCTGGACGACCAATACCAAAAACCTCTAAATTACTTTTGGCAGTACAAAAGGCCTTTCCTGTGCTGGTATTCTTTCCTTTGCTTCTAATCGGGCCAGAGTTCAGTATGTTAGAAAGTTAAGAAATAAGCATATATAAATACTTCATATACCCCTGGTTTTCTACCAGGGATTGTTTTACTCAGAAGAGAAAACTAATGCAAATCCCCACAATGTGTGACCTACCCAAACAAAGGACAACTGACAGCCACATATTGCAGCCCAATGTCTGCTTGTTTTCAGGCAGCAAAATCAGAGGTGAATCCCAACACGTTACTTTCTTCAGCTTTATCCTCAGCTGTCTTTTAGGTTGCACATTATATGGGCTTGTTCTAGTCTTTTGCTTTCCCATTATAAACCCCAGGCTTTCAAGAGTCCAATAACACATCATAGTTTTCATTATGGATATGACTTGAGGGGGCACTTGAAAGAATAAAAAACTGCCATGGGAGAAAAATTTATCTCCTGTTTTCCTCATGGAATTGACATAAGCACAGCCAGATTCAGTAAGAGTTGATGCTGGAGTTTGGAATACACGCGGCAGAAACAAGAACTTCTCTAGGACACGGTTTTAAAGTCCAATTTCAGGATGAGACAAGTAGGCCAAAGCCTCCTGGAGATGGCCTAGCCAGCAAAATCTTGGTCAAGCAGCCAGTCAAATCTCTGTATCAGACCTGCCTCTCCTTCTTCCCTCTGTCTATAGACATGGAGATCAGCTACTGCTGGTTTTATTTTTATCGGTTTTTTATCAAGCATGATGCACTTGCAGGCTCTGGGCACAGGCAGGAAAGGTTTGAGACAAAACATAAACATTTTCTGACAGTGTCAAAGCAAATAGAGTCTAATAACAAGATATCCTTGATTCCCTTCTATTGCTGATCCTCCGGCAAAAACCCAAGCGGAGAGATGAGCCTGCTCTGTCCCTTGAAGGTCAGAAGACCAGCTGTGACAGACCAATAAGAGAAGCAAAGCTGAAAGCATGTCACTGAGAACTCTCTGCCTCCAGCACCCAGAAGTGCTAAAACAAGAGTGTCTAGCAAGAGGAGTGGAAAAGTCCCAGCAAATGTATTGTGTACAACAGTGGTGTATCAAAAGAACAGGACGGTTGCCTCACTGTTACCTGTTCACATGAAAGATCTACAGTGAGGAGGGGGAAAGGTGCATCAGCCCCTCTTCCAGTTTCTTCGTGTGTACAGCTGTTTTTAAGATCATACCATAAACATCTGAAAAGGTTTTTTTACTGGTTCTAGGAGTTTTGATTATCTGAAGCCCTGCCTTGTCAACAGCACTCACACATTCCTCCTTATTTTACCCCTAAGCAGGAACAGGTGAACACCTGCATAGGATCACTGCATCATATACGTATATCTAGAATAGCCAGTTCTCAAAATCCCATCATTTCCAGATGCAACACAAAAGCAGAGGAACTTAAACCCATCCCCTTTCAAAGACCCTGAGGCCATCAGGTGACAGCAGCAGGGATGGGTAAAAAAAAAAAAATCATTGGACTTGCAAATTGCAAAAGTTCACATTCAGGTGACCCCATTTACATTTATTAGACCCAACCCAAACTGTATGATGAGAAAATTTACCAAAAAATGTACCATAGAAAATTCAGCATTGTGAAGAGTAGTATACAATAATAACATGGATGGGGTTATAAATTGAGGGTAGATAAATGTAAGCTATACAAATGAGTACACTTTAAAAATCAGTAATATGTGCAGTTTCACCAGTGGAAAACAAAGAACCTCTAAGACAGTAGTGGGGAACCTTCGGTGGATAAATGTAACCTATACAAATGAGTACACTTTAAAAATCAGAAATTTCATGCCCATCTCTAGTCATTGGCAATCTAGGCTTGGAATTCTCGGAGTTGTGGTCCAAAACATCTTCAGTGCTGAAGATTTACCACCACTGCTCTAAGAGCTCATCCTAACATCCCTATGCAGAAGACACCTAGTATATAGTATGATTTCTTGCCCATGGCTATTTAGTTCTGTGCAAAGAGATCTGGGGGCCACACAAACCGGAAACTCCTTGCTGGTGCTATTGATTTCTCTACACAGAACAAGCAGAAATCCACAGCATCTCTGTTACACCCAGAATATCAATATAGTCCCATTCCATACAAATATTCTATGAAATTTTGTAAATTAATTTGCCCTGATACACACAATGAACATATGCAATAGTAGGTATTTTGTTGACAAATAAGCTTTAGTACCAGGCATTCCTTGGCTTTCTATAACTCTTCACAAACTCTACTATTATTGCTTTGGGGAGTCACTTACAGCTTAAATTAGATGCTAACATTTTAACTTAAATTAGGTGTTAAGGGTATTCCCCCTGTTTAACCTGTTTTCCTCAGAGATGCATGCTCCAGCTATTAGACTTCTGAATTAAGCCCATGTTTACCTTTCAAATGACTGTTCACAGAACAATGTATATTAAACAGAAGATTATGGTAGGAAGAAAAGTGTGGCATCTTTCAGCGCTTGGCAAGTACTTCTAAATGTATGCTGAGCCTGTTCTCTAGTTTAGCCCTAAATTCCAGCTTCTAATGATGTATAATCTATAGTTTGACTGTCAGCTAAACGCAGGCTCATTTCTTCACAGTCATCTCCATCATGTTTGCCTCTCTGTTCTTATCCCATTTTCTTTCCTTGCTACTGTTTTTTTTTAATTGTCAGCTCCACGTTGAAGGGACTTCTTTTGTTTCTGCTATTGCTCCTTAAAGACCTAAGAAGAGCTCCATTGGATCAAACCAAAGGCCTGTCTAGTCCTGCAGAAATCCTATTAAATCCATTTTGATTCAGCTAAGTCCGATAGCTACTGTGCATGGGCTGGGCGGCAGACTGAAGCAGTATTCTAACCATGCTTTGAGAAGCCTGATTCTCCTTGCCCCCCCCCCCCAGCAATTTCCTGCCTGCTCTCTGAATACAAGGGCAGCCAGGCTATTTCCTCCGCTCATAAGCCTGTTCCCCTTAGGTATAATAAAGAGCCAGATGCTTATGTACGTAAATGTACCTTACTGGCCTCATTCCTCAGGGAAGAGCAGATGGACAGTTTTGGTGCATAATACAGTTATCCAAGAGTGAAGCTGCTAGAGTTTCGAGGTGCAGAATTTCAGCATCTAAAACACTGGAAATCTCCTGGAATCAGAGAGTCCTGAATGAGAATGATGCTGTTATTCAGGCTTTGTCTTTATCTTAGGAGCTAGATTCGTTCCATTTCCTATTGTTATCCCAAACGTTGATGGTGTCTTGGTGGGAAGATTGGCACTGCAAAGGTAAAGATCCTCTGCCCTTTCAAATATGCTTCTCTGGGTGCACGACCCTCGAGCAAAAATGCCATATGGCTGTTCCAAAGTAATGCACCGTAGCTAAAATTGATGATCATTCAGAATATGGTGAAAGCTCCTACAGTTTGTTTAGTTAAGGTTGATCGTCACTGGATCGCTGGATCTGTTCTGTGTACATGCACTGTTTGCCTACTATGCCATTGATAGGGCATGCCTTGAAATGAAGACAGCATAATAATGACAAAAAGATGCCACCATCAAGGGTTGGTTTATCAACAAAGTGTACACCAAGTATTACATCTTCTATGTTTGTCCCCATGTAATGAGTAAAATCCTGTTCATGTCACTGTGCCACATAAGACAGATGACATCATCAGCTATGAGGACGTTTTGGAATTAAATTTATTTTGATTCCCCTCCCCCCAACATTCTGAGGCTTCTGTGGAATCGTTTTCATCAAAGGGAAGCCACTGAGGGCTGCTGGATGAGTCTGATTTCTGAAAATTGCCATCCCTAGGAATATTTTGCTGCTGAAGCACAGAAGCTTTGGGGCCTTCCATGGACAGGGATGAGGGGAATTGTTTCCAGAAAAATCACCACAGCTGATGGTGTGGTGCAAAGATGTTTTCAGCCAGTCTAAAATGGCCAGCTATATTCCATTGGTTCAGCAAGTTCAGAATATATCTCCAGGTAGGACCTCGGTATCGGTGGGAGATTAGTTCCAAGTCTCACCCCCACCCTCACCCCCATGAATACTGAAAAATGCAGTTTAGGGATGGGCACAAAACAGAAAGACTATGTTTCATTTTGTTCTGTTTCGTCCGTCCCCCCCCCCGCATTTCGTTTCATATTGTAACTTTTTTTTCCAAAAAAATGTTACTTACAAAAGGAAACGAAATGAAACAAATCGTCCTTGGGACCAGTACTCTAGCTGGTAAGATGGGGGATTCAAAAGCTTCACCTCCACAGCCTCCCCGCTGATTTTGACTGCTCGATCCCAGCTGGGAGGTGGGGTAGGAGGAAAGGAGCAGTCAGGCAGAAGTAAATTCCCTGCCTGACTGCTCCTTTCTCCCTTGTCACCCCATCCTCCCAAGAGGTTGTTTTGGACAAGGAGTGCTGTGTGCCCACTGCCCACTGCCCTCCCTGTCCAGAAAACCACTCTGGGCAGTGGGAGAGGACGGGAGAATGAAGGAGGCAGAGGTAAATTCAAACAGTGCTTCAATTTACTGCTGCTTCCTTCCTTCTCCTGGGATCCCTGCCTATCAGCTGGAGCTTTTTGACAGGTTGGGGTTTGGAAATGGGGCACCCCTCCCCCCTCAAACGCCTACATGTCAAAAAGTCCCAGCTGGGAGGCAGGGGGATGGGCGAAAGGCTGGACAGAGCAGGATTTTTTCCTCCATACTCCATTCTCCCTTTTGCCTCTCCCCTGCCTCCAAGCTGGGGTGTTTTATAGGTCAGGGTTTGAAGAGGGGGCACCCCTCCCCCCACACTCTGACCTGTCAAAAAGCCAAAGTTGGGTGACAGGAGGAGGTTAATCAGGTTTTTCCTCCTCGCTGCTGCTCTACTGGGAGTATGGAGGCAATTAGGGAGTTTACAGCATAGAGTAAACTCCCTAATTGCCTCCACACTCCCAGCACACTTTGCAAATTAACTACCCCCAGCCCTTTAGAGCTTCATAACTAAGTCCCCTTATCCCCAAATCTTTCTAGATTTTGGTGCAAGGGGGAGAAAAAGCCCTGACCAGCCCACAGGCCAGCTGGTTGGCGCTGGGGGAGAAAAATAATTTTCATTTTTTAAAAAAAGCACCGACCAGCCCACAGGCCAGCTGGTCAGCACTGGGGGGGGGATAAAAATATTTGTTAGACTAACTCTACAATGGTTTCAATTTGATGGCTCATCACACACACTGATGGAGCTCATCAACAATGCATTTCTAGATATTCTTTTCTCCCTATCAGGCTTTTCTCCATCCACAGACTGTCCTAATGAAATGTAAGACCAATTACCCTAAATTGGTCTTTTTTTTTAAAAAAAAACCCATTTCAAGTTTTCTCTTGAATTTACTTTGTACTATATGGATACATCATCAACATTCTGTGTGTCTCTACATCTTAGGACAGTTGTTTATTGCAACACATTGACTGCTTTTGCAGTTTCTATGGGAAACTCTGTAGTAATATGATTATTTTCTAGCTATTTCCAAAAGAAACTATTTAACAGCATAAAAATGGAACACTTCCCACATTACACCAGCCAAGCTACATTCCTTCTTGACGAAGAAAGAAATATCACTTTTCCTGACAGTGTAGTACAGAAGTAAGTAGCAGAGAGACAACATTTTTATATTCAGATTTTTATTATAAAACGTGTTGAAGACAAGTTCAGCAGCAAAAGGTCTCACACTGTCAAGACTGGGTGATATTCTTTTAATCGTATCTTCTGTCTGCATATAACAAAGTGGACCATTCACTTCTCTTTCTACACCAGACTCTCTCATTTAGTGGCTACCCTCAGACATCGTCAAAAAAGATCAGAAGAGGGTTTTGATCTGCATAATACTGCACAGGTGAATTCATAGGTACAGCTCCTGCATATACTAATGTATTTGTACATGTGCAAAATTGTGATTTTTATAACTGAAATGGCATAACATTGCATTCATTCAGCCTGAGAAGGCTGGAACCAAGTGGCATGCGTCCAAAGAAACAAGACAACACAAAAATATGTGGCAACGTAATCTTTATAGGAAGTTCTTTAGAAAGTTCTATTTGCAAAACATATTTCATTTCATTCTATTTCCATATGCCTGATGAAGTGGATGCATTCACAAAAGTTCACATTAAAATATAATCATTAGTCTTTAAGGGATGACATGTTTTTGTCTTTTTGGTTTTTTTTGGGGGGGGGATTTTGTATCATATGTTTCCTCCCAATAAATGTATCTCTGGTTTGACATAGGATCATGGTTTACCTAGAGCACAAAGCAAGGCTTCTGTTTTGCTAGTCTTCTACTCCGATCTTTACTGAGACTCATATACATGAACTTCACCTAGGACTTCCATTCATTGTTCACTAAGCTGCAGTTTCTGGGAATGGGTCTGATCTTTGCATGTTTCGCCTACCTACTCCACCCTAAATTCCATGTCTCATCAGCTTCTGATTCCAATAGAAAGATTTCTTCCAAGGGGCACCCCTTTGGAGCTTCATAATTCATCTCCCTGAAGCTCAAACCTTTCCAAATCTCAGGGGGTTACCTAGAAGTGCTTAAGGAAACTAAGCCTGCCATTCCCATGCCTGGAATCAGTAATTTTTGGAACCAAAAAGGACCAAAATGGCATGGGAGCTTCCTCAAATGACTCTAGGTAACCCCCTCAAATTTGGAAAGGTTGGGGGTCAGGGAGCTGAGTTATGAATTTCCAAAGGGCGTGCCCCTAGGGAAAAAATCTTTCTATTGAAATTGGGAGCTGATCAGGCAAGTGATAGCACTGCAGCAGCTTTCCACTGATTCCAATTAGAAAGATTTTCCCATAGGGGCACCCTATTTGGAACTTCATAGCTCAGCTCCCTAATCCCCAACCTTTTCAAATATGAGGGGGTTACCTAGAGTCGTTTGAGGAAGGTCCCATGCCATTTTGGTCCTTTAGGACTTAGGGGAGCATCGCATTTTGTAAGAAAACTACTTTAAAAATTTGTTACAAATGAAATTAAATGAAACTACTAAAGAAACAAAATGAAACAAAATGAAACACAATTTTTCCATTTTGTGCCCATCTCTAGAGTCCTTCACAATCCATGAGCATGCATAGCTATCTGAAGTGGGGAAAGCCCACTGAGACCAGGGTCTATAGCAAGGATAAGCAACTTCAGAGGGTCTGAGGTCCAATTCTGACACACAGCCTACCATGTGCTGCTTGTAAATATGATGGGAGTTGCTAGCACCAGGAAGGTTGACTAACAGCCCACTGGTTTGGTGATTTGCATTGTTTATTGACCAAACAGGTACTCTGCTTTTTCCAGCCCTGCCTTCAATTGTGGGTGTCCATTCAGAGGCAGTACCCCAGCTTCCCTGCCCGACCTCATCTGGGTGACCACTAGAGGAGGTGGGGCCAATAAATGAACTAGCACAAACCACTGAACTGGTAGTTTGTGCCCATCTCTAGTAATAATACAAATAGGGAATGGGCTGGCTATCTGGACATGCTAGTAACTGCGAGGCAATATATAGGAATAGTAGTGGTAGCAAGTAAGGCCGTCATCCCACGTTTGCTTTGGGGCACATTTTTTCCATGGTTATAGATGTTCCTTTTTAAATGTCCTAATGGCTAGTCACCTTTTCATTCAGAAAGAGGCGACCACGCCCCCTTTCACTCATCTGAGCACTTCTTCTTGGAACCACTGCTGGGGGCTGTATTTTTCTCCAAGGCCTACAGAGGTGCCTTTAAACAGCGACTCTTCTTTGCTGTGGACCTTAAAGGGCACTTTTTTATCACTTAGGATGAGAGGACAGGTAAAGCACTTTTTTAGGCACACTACCACATGAAGCAAAGCAAAGCAAAGCAAAGTGTTCTGCTTATATACCGCCCCATACCACTACAAGTGGTCTCTGGGCGGTTTACAATGACTGAAAAAGACGTCTTTTCAAAATAAACGCCTCAAATCTGCCATGAGATAGTGGTCTAAGTGAGATCAGCAGACAGAAGTGACTAAGAGTTTCTGTTCTACTTAACCAAAAAGCTCAGAGATACAAACTGGCTCAAATCAAATAACAATATACGGGGTATTTAATTTTTGGGAATTCTTATATAAAGAGTACATATATGCTCCTCTCAGACTCACCTGCAGTTTATACCTCAAATTGTTATCAGATTTTTCCTTCTCCTGAATGCTTTAGCAGAGTGCTTAACAGTCTATTTAAATATGTACCTGGAAAGCTTTTTAAAATAAATTTTAAATGTAATGCAAAAATGGAAAAGAACAAAAATCCCAGTAAAGACTAGGGGTGTAAAATGTTTCACACACACACCCTCCTTCTCTGTGAGGTGATGAGGTATTTTTCAGAAAGTCTCAAGCAGAGTTTTTGGTTTTGTGAGAAAAATATTTATAGAAAGAGAGCAAAAAATACAAACAGCACAAAAATGATGATAGCTGATGGTTTCAGAATTAGAAGCATCAGATACATTGTTTAAATCTTTTTGGAACAATAACCCATTCCTGCTGTATCTGAGGCAGTGCATGTTTATGTATGCCTGTGGTTCATCCACATGTATCTATGCCCCTGCTCTGCTTCACAAAGAGAAAGGACCCTAAGTTTTGTGCAGAGTTGTTACCTGCAAATTGTGGGGTCGTTTTTAGGGTGAAAGGTGAGTTATAAATAAATAAATAAATAAATAAATATTTTCAAGACTTCATCACAAACAATTCTGGAAATTCTACCTATAGCAGCATACAATTTTAAGTAAGTAAGTAACTAAGTAAGTAACTAAGTAAGTAAATCCCAGGTCCATCATTCAAGTTGTCTCTCTCACACAAGGGACTGAGCACTGGAACTGTTTGGCCAAGTCATGCTTGGACAAACATGGATGAGCCAAATATTTTCATTCATTTCTTCTGCTGATCACAGACAGGGTGACCAATTTATCTTAAAGTGGGGGGTTGGAGGGAGGCATGTACAGGAATGCAATCCTTTCACCCTTGCAGGAAACCCACAACTATCCCCAACCACTTCATCAAGGGTTATTAGTTTCACTCCCCTATGCTACAGAACACTGAAAGAATGGTCCATGGGTTGACTCCATTATAGAGGAGGTCATCCTCCTTGGCAAATCCCATGCTTACTTTTGTTTTGTTTCCCATGGTATGAGTTCCCCTTGGCTGTAGTATACATCATCCCCCTTGGCAGTTAGCATTTGGCAGAAACAGCAGCTCATCTGTCTTTGTCCCTATTTGTAACCATCCCACTTGCTGAACCACAATCAAATGTTGTTATTTTAAAATAAAATCCAGGGGAAAGTATGCATGCCTTCTCTGTGCATCAGGATGAAACACAAAAGGGGGACTGTATGAGAATATTTATTGTTGCCGTGTATTGTCCAGCCTCTCCACAAATTATAGCTAACATCAATAAATGCTATAGGGATAAATTCTACAGTTCCAAGTATACAGAATTCCAGAATTTGCAGGTTATTTGCTTGGACTAGACCTCCCAGAATTCCTTAGCCTTCTTTGTCACTGCCCAAGCTAGTAATTATAGTCTCGAAAAAAGAGCTTTTTGAATTTTTTCCAACATTCACCTATTATTGATCTTAAAAGATTGGGAAGGAAAGATTGCTGGTTCTTACAAAAATAGTAGGAAATACACTACTGGATCTGGTCACTGTCACTGATACTTTGCTGTTTAATTCATATTTGATATTGGGCAGGGAATGTGTAAATTACTGGTAATAAAATGAAATAAAGCAAAATTGAAAAACTTCCACAACTACACAGTTCAGGCAGAGACCCACAGCAGATTATTTGCAGTAAAGTGTTCCTCAAATGTACCTCTCCTTATTGTATAGTTAGATTTAGTCACATTAACCTTAATTTACTTCAACTGCCATACAATCTCTGTATATTCAGCCAAAGCCTTTGGTGTTGAGAGAGAATAAAACTGTTTCTCTTTGACTTACAAAATCTTTGTATCAGAATACAATCAAAAACAGATCCATTTTTTTACATGGTATGATACCTTAACTGCTAGCTTCCTCATTTGCTTTACTAATTGACTGGGTACAAAAACACTGAGACGCTAACTCACAGAAAACTCCCATTATTAATCTGCCTCAGAACTCTGACGTTGTTAAATCAGGCTCAAATTTACAAAGAACCCTAACTGAGTGGTTTAACATAAAAATGGTGGGAAAACGAATCTGAGGTAGAGAGGGAAACCCAAGTCCCTCCCATCCAAACCCTCATAGGTGCAATATGTAGGTTGTTATTCCAACATTTTCAATCACTTGTTTTGGCATGAAATGTTGGTATTTATTGGTTAACATAGCAGTGAGTATAGAGGCCTGTGCAAAATGTGAAAAACATACTAAGTAACTATATAAGAGCAGTAGTTCTTATATACCAGTATGCTAAGTGGCAAACCATCTGAAACAGATAATTGCAAAAGAGGAAAGATTTTTTTAAAAGTTAAAACAGTTTCTAAAAATTTGAAAGCTTGCTGAAATAACACTGCAATAGTCACAAACATGTATCATAAAAAGAAAGAAGAAAACTTTTGTTAGGTGAAAAATATAAATGGCGAAAAACGTGCAGCCTGCCCAGGTCATGTAATTCAGCTGGGGAGGAGCCTATTAAACAGACAGAAAGTCTTAGAAGGCCTGTATGGGAGGACGCGTGGGTTGGCAGGTGTGGAAACTGTTGACTAAGCGAGTTAGACCCATATGATTCAGGATCATTTTCTGTGGCAGAATCATTGAAAGAAGTTGTGCATTTCAGTGACAGGGCATTGCATGAAGAAAGTTCCGGGCTCAATCTTGGCATCTTGATTGCAGGCATGGGAAGACCCTTACAAATGGAAAGTCTGAGGAGCAGGTCGCAATCAGGGCAGAAATAACTAAACTGCAGGGCCCAATATGAACTAGACAAGCTTTACATAAGGCAGCATCTATAGGAACAGTTTGATGCTGTGGACTATCATCCCCCAATACCGCCCCCCTCCAAAGCATGGCCTCAGCAGTTGGATGTGGGGTCTGCTCAGCCCTCTAATCAAGAACAGAGTTTTGCTTTGCCCTCCTTGTAAATAGCTTTTGATTGACTCTTCAATCGGTGACATGCCAGTTATGCCCTCTTTTTTAAAGAATGACAGTTTGTCCTAACATCACTTCAACGATACAGCCCTTGGAAAATGCAGAGAATAAGACAAGGTGAATACACATCAAAGGGATCATCAGGAAGAACCCCTGAAAGCCTGCTTGCTCAAGATTGTGCCTGAGGATGATTTAAAAAATGAAAACGGCATGGATTATTGGGAGGGGGGTGGGAATACCACCAAAACAAAACAAACACAACAACAAAAACAAACCATGAGTCCTGAAGAGTAAAATATTAGAACTTTGAACTAAGGGCAACCATTAGCCTTTAGCTCTTAAATTTCTTTTCACTTTCTTAGGGTTTAATACCCAGCCAGCAAGGAAGAAACATGTTTGTTTGCTTCAGTAACAAGGAAGACTGCACTTATTGTGCCATTGCAATGACCTGTAGAGCAAGATTGAAACCAATTGACAAAGACTGATCTTACAGATTATTTAAAGTGATCTGAAGTGATATCCACTCAAGGTCGCCTTTTATTCTTTTAAAGGAAAAATCATACTAACAATTTCCCCACTCTTATTATTCTTATTTAAGTACCTGATAGCCTAGAATCAAAACAGCCCCACAGAAACAGAATTCCTGCTGTTCACGCACTACAGTTAACTTCTGGCTGCACACT
Source organism: Phrynocephalus versicolor (assembly GCA_023846285.1). Taxonomy (NCBI): domain Eukaryota; kingdom Metazoa; phylum Chordata; class Lepidosauria; order Squamata; family Agamidae; genus Phrynocephalus; species Phrynocephalus versicolor. The sequence goes on along the minus strand of JAHTLZ010000129.1, from coordinate 13,169,352 downwards.
TAGGTCTTATTCCCGATTTTCCCATGTGTGTGCAACCCATGCTTCTCCTTTTCATAATCCATTATCGGTTGGCTTAAGAACTAGAGAGGATTCAGAGTATCATCTTCACACATCTATTTCTCAACCCAAAGTGTTAGGTTAGCATGAAGAATTTAAAGGGGTTCTGGGCAGAAAAAAACCCCAGTAATAAGTTCAAAAGAGTCCCCCCCCCAAAAAATTAATTTCCACGTGGCACATGTCTGCCTCAAAAATAGCCAAAATGTATATAAAAGTCTCAATCAAATGTTGAAAATGTAGAAGACAGGAAGGGACTTTTTCACCATATGTGATGGTCATGTAAAGAAGCAAGAACATACTGGAGAAAAGTACATGAGTGGTTACAAAAAAAATGTGTTGTGTAATTTACAACTTAAACCAGAGTGTTTTTTTCTAGTAAATATTATGCTGGAGATAGTAGATATGAAAATAAGGTATGCATTGATTCATGTAATAACTGCAGCTAGAATTTTGTATGCTATGCACTGGAAGAAGACAGAGATATTGAAACAAGAAGAATTGAAGGGGAAATGTCTGGAAGTTGTGAAAATGGACATACTGTTGGAAACAATCAAGGACCAACCGACGGAGAAGCAGGCGAGAGAGGAGACCTTTTCTACAGAGGAATATGGAAGGCATTATGAAAGAGGAACTGAAAAAAGGAGACTAATTAAAATAGATGAAGATAGTGATTATCAAGAGCAATAAGCAATTGAATGTGGCTAATACAGTCTATAAACAATACACTCAAATAGATATGTAACAAAGGTGACCGTACTCTTCTACCCTCCCGCTTTTTTGCCTTCTCCCCTCCCTTCCATCTTTTCCTCTCCCCTTTGTTCTTTTCCCTTTCCTTGATTTAATCTCCAAAAAGCAAAAAAATAAAAAAATAAAATTAATGTTCACATCATTTTCTTCTCTGTCATCACCCACAGTATGATTTTGCACATAGGTTACTCCGGTGGCCCATGCTTCACAAGTGTCTATGAAGTAAGATAATGCAAGGTGACTTACAGCAGCAACCTCTGTATCTACTTTAGTGAATGCTGCCATTCTGGAAAGCAGGGGATATTATTTAAGATGAATTGTTGGTGTTATCTGGTTTGTGGGCATTAATGTGCTAGCTGTACTGGGGACACAGTACACTGAAAAGAAATTTCGGAAATGTAGTTGAACATATTCTCCCCAAAATAATAATATTGATGAAAAACTGGCTGCAATTAGTAAACTCATTGGAGGAAATGCAAATCAATTTACAGAAATAAAGAATGAAACACCATGGCACAAGTTATTTGAGATGACAGAGTGCCTAACATAAATATTTCAGATGTCTGATGGTATACACTCTTCAAAGATTCAACTGAAGACAAAAGCATTTGTGAAAATGCTGCTTGAGGAATCTGACATGGAAAAAAATGTAGGGTTTGTGATTTTGGGTTACACATAAAATCTACCACCACTTTTGAAGTGACATCATTTACAGAGTTAACATCTAAGACGTTTGAAGATAACACTCTGTATTCTCCCAAGATCTTAAGCCAAATTTTGATGGATGATGAAAAGGAGAAGTGGGAGCTTTTATCCAACAGGAATTTCAACAAAAGGCCTGTATGTCCATTGTGGCAAACACTGCTTTTATATGGTTGTTGGAGCTGTGGATGATACAAAACTTTAAATAGTATTCTCTCCTGTGTGCTGTACTTCATACATTGCTTAAGCATGGGAAAGTTCTGTTCTGTTTCTAAAAATGATGAAATAGTCACTCCATTAATTTTTGTTGAATATTTGAATTTTGAAGAAGTAAATCCATGTAGGTTGTTAAGACTCATGGTCCTATTAAAATCAGTTTTCTGCACAATCAGTTGTGCATCAACATTTTTGGTTCTAGCTCAGAACCCTCAGCTGCAAAAACTTTCATTGACTCAAAAACATTTAGCAAGCTTATTTTTCCATTGTTTATAAAAGGAAACCTGGTCTTAGATTTCACAAATTTTAATATTCTTTTAATATGAGGAAGAAAGGGTATTTGTACACGACCCCTAAACTCCGCCACAAATGGCTCCCAGCTCCAGAGCTTAAAATTGTTTCCCCACCAGCTCCGGAGTTTACAGATAATTAAGTGCGACCATGCCCACCTAAGCGCGTCCCAGCGCACTTTTCCGGTACCTGCTCTCCGGAGGTGAAAATTCCTGATGCGGATATAACGTAGTGACTGCCAGGCTCTCCTTGCTTCTGTTTGTTCTTTTTTTGCCCCCCATCCCTTTAAGAGATCTGAATGCAGGGCCGGGACGGCAGAACGGAGGTGAGCGGCATTCTTTTCTTCCTTTTTTTCTCCCTCCCCTCACGCAGACAGCAGCCAGGAGTGCGGAGGGGGTGGGAGCGCAGGAACAGCAACAAACTCCTAAGACCTCTGGTCCGAATTTAAGTGGCCAGCGGATCTTAGGGGTCATGTGAAAAGGCTAAAAGAGGTAGCTGAAACCAGTATAAAGTATTGAGGGATGTTGGTGCTCTGTGTATTTTTCTTTTTAAAAAATGTATTGTGAGCTTAGTATTCATAAAGCTTTCTTCCATGTGTAAATTTATGAAGGGACATTTATTATGATGAAATAAATATTTTACAAGATTGATGTGACCATAAGTTCTTTCCTTCTATGTTAATTTGATTCAGAGCATTGCAGAATTTAAAATCATGGATGCACATGAAATATAAGCAATTTTAAAAATCTTTTTTAAAACCAGTAGCAGTCAGAAAGTGAGGTGCAAGCGGGATGTTTTGCTCATCTTTGGCCATTGTCCAGTGTCTTATAAAATGGCTGGATTCAGTGTGTTCCAGTACAATGTTTCTGGAAGTGAAAGGTTTGCCAGTAGTACACTATCACTAAGGAAATGCCTGTGTGTGCTCACAACATTTCTCCACTATTCAAAGGGGCTCCTCCCATGTTATTCCACTGGCTTCAACAAAAACATTGTGCAGATTGACTTTAACACCACTCTCCCTAAATGCTCAACTGTGATATTTAAACGACAAGTTGCATTTTAATAGACTCTTAGTTCAATTATAAATGTGTGTTCATGGTTGTTTGTATGCATTGTTGGTGTGATACAAGATTAAAGATGAGTCTTTGAAAGAGACTCCATACCATTTTCTATCTTCTTTGTAACAATATTAACCAGAGACAGGCATGAATCAGAAATATCACCATTTGTCATTATTTGTAATATATCAATGTTGATAAAACACAAATCATGACTTTATGATGAACTGATTCATTGGTTCATCTCACCATTTAAAAACCCTACAAAATGCCCCCCCACCCCGGGACACCAAAATAGCAGAGAATCTTCCTTCCTCTACAATCTCTTCAAACGTGGTTTCGGGTATCTGAGTTATGCACCTCCAAAGAGGCCCCTTCCAGAAAGTAACAGAGGCTGGATTTAGCAATGCTCCCCCATAAAGAGCCAGACAAACAGATGGATCAGCAATTGCTTTTTTAAAAAAGTCACTTTGCATTTATTGGGGTTGTCAAATCAAATGAATACAAAATGACAGATTTTTGATGAATTTTTGATAATTTTTGACAAACTCCTGACAAAAAATCCTGATTCATTTTTAACTTGTTCCCATTCTCTAGCATGAATGATTCTGTTTTATTTTAAACATTTTGGTGCCCTCTGCCTCACTCTGCCTTATGAAGTGAAAGACATGCCACTCAATTTCTGGTATTTACCCTACACTTTCTATTCCAGTGGTTTTTATACAACCCAACGTTTCTGCTTAGGGGAAAAGGGAGCCAGGCTGGGAAGTCACCGTTTTGACTTTTCCTGTCCTTTTCTACCCTTCCACTCTACCAGTGAATGGCAGGGGAGATCTCCTGCCAAGATTTGTCCCACCCTAAATGCCTTCCTCCTGAAACGTGATGGCCCAGCTAACAAGGAAGGCTGGCTACAGGAGTGGACTGATTTTAACATGCTCTTCCATTCCTCAAGCTAGATTAGCCCCCTTTTAAACTCCTGCATAGTTCTATCATATTCTGGCTCAGCTTCTTGGTGTCTGGCTGTGATCCTGCTCAGCTGTGTCTCTTCAGATTGCACTTAAAGAAATAAGATTTATTTATGCACAACTCAGACTAAAACACTCTCCCCCCCCCTCCCCTGCACATATATTAGATATCTTCTAATGCTCACCACTTGACAGTTTGGATAAAGCCTAACCCATACTGTGACCAATTATAATTAAAAAATCACTCCCAAGCTTCTAACGCTCCTCATTATTATGAAACCATTTGCTCAAGCATTAGCATCTAAAATGTTAGTTGTATCTGAATTTTTAATAGGCAGTTTTTCAATTTTTAAATTGCTCTAATAAAAGACGATGCTCAAATGCCCACACTCTCATCCTTAACAGAGGCATGAAAATAAATAACCCAAATGATGGTGTCTGAAAAGTGTGCTATGAATTACATCAAGAATGTGATTGTCTTCCACCTGCCCTCCCACCTTTCCAAAGCATGCCCCTTCTTGATCACTGGTAAAAAAGAGGAAATATGTCACACAAACAGAGGGCTCAGATATGCAGAAAAGCTTTGCGTGCTAATTTATACATTTAGGTGCACATTTCAGAATTGTTCCTGAAACTGGGAAATGCCTTGTCATTGTGAAAAACATTATCACCATGTGGTTCCTCAGAATACCATCTAGCTACTGGGTCATGATGGGAAATTCATCCTTATCATGGCTCAGCCCTTAAAGTAGACATGAAGCAGATATATTTCCAATGAAAGATGACATCACATAGTCATAGAGGACTGACCTTTATGAGAAGGGCATGGTGGCACACTGCCTGAAGGTCAGGAGACTTTATGAAATAGCATTTATCAAGTGCCATTAAAATCCTTCCGGTGCAATGGTTAAACTGTAGGGTGGTTCCACCGCTGGCCTGTCCAGCAATGGGACTGCATTGCCCCTCCCTGGATGGAAAGGTGAGATGCACCAATGGAGCCTCATAAGGCTTGCACAGGGATGGGGTGCAAGCTCCCATCTCGCTCGCTCACACATCCTCTTGCCTTGTGAACAACCGTGCACCCACCCGCCTGCCACCTTTTTAATGCTAGTGTGGCATGATGTGGTCACTCTTGGGGGCTGGATAGGAATTTTTCCCTTCTCCCCAGATTGGCTCAGCATGGGACAGGGAATTTTTGCCTATCCCACACTGGCATGGGTGGTATGGCGTTGGCCACATTGCTGGGTAGTGCAGGGAACGAAGGCATTAGATGAGTCCCAAATGCTTGACTGCAAGGCCACACCCTCCTAGGCTCTGTGGATCTTGAGATCACAGAGCCTGGGGCAAGGGTGTATATGAAACCCAACTGGGGCAGGGACTGGCTAGGTGATGGCACCCTGCCCAGTGAATGTATAGTTTGGCCAGCTTGTGGAGAGCTGACCTGGCACAGACCTCCCTGGGGGCCACAGGATTAGCCCCACCTGACAATGCCCTTGGCTGGAGTCCACTGGTGACCCCAAGCTAGCTGGGGGAGGCAGTGTATAGCTTGCATAATTAGTTGTAAATCCCCCAGAAAGTGCTTTAAGGGGTAGTATAGAAGCAGAACACTTAAAAAAAAAACACTTCACAGAGTCACAAAAAGGGCTGGCTATTTACTGTGGTGTGGTGTGGTGTGGTGTGGTGTGGTGTGGTATGTGTGTTTCTGTGTGTGTGTGTGTGTGTGTGTGTGTGTGTGTGTGTGTGTGTGTGTGTGTGTGTGTGTGTGTGTGTGTGATATTTGTTACACATGAACTGGGTGTGGTTCCAGGTTGGTGGAACAAAACTATGACACAGAGCTAGGTGCAAGGTTGGCAGAGAGCTAGGTATGGTATTGGGAATGGGAGAAGTTTACTCTGATTTGCGTGGAACTTGGTGCAGGGAAGAGAACAAAGCAAAGGAAATGAAGATCCATTTGATGCAGAAGTGTATCTGTGAAAGTGCATGTGTACCTTGATGCATGATGACAAAGGGGATTCACCATTTTTTCTGGGAACAATTTCTATGACAACATGTCAGAGTATATATCATCAATGGAAAACTATACATATTGAGGGCAAAACTGAACACTATTAATATGGAGCATTGCACTGACTTGGATACCTTATTTACAGTAAGACCTATGTCTTATACCTGAAATGTAAACCCAAAAGATATTACTGTTTAGCAAGGAATGGAAAAAAATCAATTTGATCTGACAGTCTTAACAAAGGTAGACATTTTGTACCTTCAAGGCATATTGTGGGATAACAACACACCTCACTTTGAACATCCACATATTTTTGTAGCCATCCACGGCAGTTCATGGAAGCCTATAGATGTGTAGAAAGGGGTTGGGAATGGATATATTTCAATCAATGAGGTGTGTGCTCTTGGTAAACTGATAAACAAGGAACATTAGGGAAATTGTGTAAAAATGTGTACTGATTTCAGTGTGGAGAGAAAGAGAAAAATACAATCTAGAAATCTAGTATGAGCAAAGGTTGGGATGACAATGTAGATGGCATTCAGAATAAAACAACAACCCAAAGCTAAGAATGACAGATTTTTTCAGATGCCGACTAATTAGAGCTTGGAAAAAAATACCAACAGGATTCAAATACAAAAAGTGAGAACCAAACTATCTCTCTCAAGCCACTTATCTTCTTTATCTAATATGTGTACATCCTCATCTTTGAAAGAGTGCCCTAGATGGTTTGAGAGAGGAGTAAGGGAAGCCATTCATCTGAGCATTGAAACCCCCTCCCTCAACAGAGGTGGCGGCCTCAGGCATAGTCTATCTGCTAATTATCGGGGTGTGATTTCCAAATTACCCAGACAAACCAAAAAGCCTTCACCACCAAGGCCATAACTAACAACCCATTTTTGATAGGTTTCAGCACTAGGCCATTGTTCACCTTAAGGCTATGGATACTATTGTCTCCCTAACGAGCCTATTCAGGCCACTGTGCATCTTATGAGCCTCATTCAGATCAGGGTGACAAGAGGTCAAAGCCGACTATAAGATGGAGGATTCGCACTAGCTGTATTCAGACCGATGAAGCTGTTTGGATGAGCAGTGAAACGCTTCTATCTCTAAAAAGAAAAAAGAAAAAAAAGAATACAGTAGTCATGACTCAACTTCCAGACAATTGTGAAAATAGAGTTGTAAGTTCTTTTTTAAATAGTTCATGCTGTTCACACTATCTATTTGTGTCTCCTGGTATGTTAGATGGGTTTTTCATAGTTTTAGATGTTAATTTTGTTTCAAATTCCATTCCTCTTTAATTTTAACCTATAAATTTGGAATAATTTTGTGCTTTAAAAAGTGGCTTACATCTAAAATGAATAAATCATTCATTTCTAAATACAATAGCAGTGATTATATACTGAAATCCAAACCAATCAACAGAAAAAAAGAACAATGAAATGAAATGAACTAGACATACCATGAAGTAAAATGCTACAAACTCCATCAACTGATTCCAAATTCCAAAAAGAAAAGGAAAGGAAAAAAGACCATCCAGTTCCCAGAGTTCCCTTTGGGAAATGGGAGCGGTATATAAATGCAAAAATAAATAAATAAATAAAATAAATTTGTTCCCTAAGACAATATACCTTTCTGAGGAAGTCACTCTCCAAGTGGTGCGGCAATGACCTAGCTTCTAGCAAATGTCTCATGAGAGAGACAGTGGGATCACATCTTCAGATGATGACTGAAATCCAAGGGACAGTGCATACAAGAGAAGATGGTTTAGATCCCAAACCACTTAGAGCTTTGAATAAAACCAGGAGTGTAATTTTAGTTTGGAAGTAAATGGACATACAAAATAAACCGACAGGTTGGAATAACTTGTTTCTCTCTGTCTTTCTCCTGTATTTCAGTTATTTCATTTATTTCCTGTATGTCTCTCCAAATATAGGAACACCAAGTAGATGGGTCTGATCACCCAAGGCCAGCTGACAATCTAGCAGTGGCATTTTGCACCAATCTGAATGGCATGAAGATGAAAATTAGAACCCTGTGCTACATTTCATTGGCAAAGAACTACCTATACTGAGGAGGAGTCTGAAGGCACAACAAGCATCTCACCACGGACTGTCTTCCTCATCCAGACAAATTTGGAAATTTCATTAAGCATCAGCAGTATTTACATTTTATGTCATTTCATGTAAGCCCAACGAAGCCGGCAAAAGAAGGTGTGTTAGGAGGGCTACAAATCTGACAAAGCATTGGACAAAGTGGGTTCTAGTCCATAAATCTTATACTGAAGTAAATTCTCTTAATCTTTAAAATACCAAAAGACTGTTTCTTGCTTTTGTCGCTCCTTCACAATAGCAAAATCTCCATTATCCTACATGACTTTGTTGCTTAAGTTCTGTGCCGTGGAAACATGTTCCAGCAAATAACCTCTGCGAAATTTCTGAGCTACAAGGAAAATATCCTTCATATGTGATTAAAACCACAGGATAAAAGAAACTGTAAAGCAGGAAGAGCACAAGTGAGCACAGAGGTAGTCATGAAAACAGTTATTTTCACATCCTCTGTACACGAATCTTCTGTGTCCTAAAGATTCTTATGACATAAAGGGATTGTAGTCAGGAAAGAGAGAGCGAGAGAAAGAAACGGAGGGAGTATGCAAATGTATTATTCATAAGGAAAAGCTTTTTGACATCCATTGCTGCTTTTTGCTGTCTAAAAATAGATTGGTTCAAGGGAAAGACCCAGAAATGTAGCATTTTGAACTTCAGCAAAGCCTTTTCTTAAATCCTATTCTTTTTTTAAACAAACAAAAAACCCACCAACAAACATGAAATAAATAATATATAGTATTTTCCTCAATATTCAGCACAGAATCACTGCACCTTCCCCTGTTTATTTACCAGTGCTGTGCTGAAAGCTATACACTCCTTCCCCCAATCCTTTTACTAGAAATGAGAAAGGAAACTATACATCATCTCACTAATAGATTTAAACTCTTCTTTTGATCTGGCAGTTTTCTTTTTTATGCCAGACATTTTGCATAGAATCACAAAATAGTAATAGAGGCATTTTTAGTCAAGCTTCTCATTTTACATCTGTCCACAGGTAGTGTGCAATGCTCTGGGAATAAGCAGAAAGATTAGGTTTTCCAAGAAAATTCTTTTCCATTGCTCATCCAGGTACTTTTTATCCTTTGAATGTTACTGAGACAATACTGACACTATTATACTTGGATTGGAAAACTTGGGGGTTTGGCTATCATGGAAAAGGCATCAATAATTACATAAGGTTAAGAAAAACAAGAACCTCTACAGGCAATCCTAAAATAAATTGGCAAATATTTATTATTGGGGAGAAAGAGTAAACTCTTTAAAATATAGCTTTACTAGTTAACAATAAGATGAATGAATATTCTCCGTGCTTACATATTTAAATAAATTGCTTCTGTTATATTTGCCCAAAATTTTAGCAAATTGATAAAACTAAAGGTTTTTGCAAGATCTTTTCTCTTTGAAACCTCTGGCTCTTTTTATTTTCAGCAGCTGTTTGGAAAAAAAAATAGTCTGCTTGACTCTGCAAATGGTATTTGCATCAACTTTAAATCATAGAAGCCTCTTTCAATAATTGCCTCTTCACTTTAAATACAAGGCCTAAGTGTGTTTGCTGAACTGATTTTTGCAAATTTTAAATAGGGTCTAAAATTCCCCTTCAGTTTAGAAAAAGAGCTCTATTTTTAACAATGCATGTTAGGGTAGGCATCTTTGTCTGCCTTTTCCCCTTTGGCTATGGGTTTAGCTAAAGTTAGACCAATGTTTTAGCAAATTAATAAATGTTAAGGATGTTTATTCACTGAACATCCATTTATGACAGCTTCCCTTTAATTAGATCTCACCAAGAACAACTTGGATTATTAGTGTTAAACAATTAATAAAACAAATGCCGCAGCAATCTGACTCAACAAAGAACAAGATGAACAAAAAGAAATCTATCTGTAATTATTCATTTATACTTTCTCCACCCTCTGCATCATATCTTTCCTCTTTTATTTTATTTTTTAAAAACAATCTACTAAATAGCGACATTATGCATTCAATTTCAAAAGGATTTATACATGTCTGTAACACCAGGCTGTCATATATGTGAACACATGAGCTTTGTTGCTACACCCCCTTGGCCATTCTGCAGATTAAGCTCAACAACCTGTCAATCTGTATTATTTTCAGAACTGTAATTATTTCACTGACCTACTTTCACAATGACCACCATCCTACTGTAGCTAGGGAAGAGCTGTAGAAAGGTGCTCCGTTGAGCCTTGTGTCAGTTGTGTCTGTTGTGTTGCAGCTAAGAATGTTATAATGTGCAATATTCTGAATATACAACCACGTCTTGTTGAACCTTTTCATAGGCGGTAGTCATTTTCAGAAGATTACCAAAAGATGATTGAAATTCTGCCTTCATAAGAAATAGGACATAATAGTTAACTCAGTATAACAATTATCAATATAATAAAAGGGGGGGGGGATAACAACTGATGCTACATTCTGGGCTGATGTCTGCTATTGAAGCACACTGATTTTAAGAGTGGATCATTGGTTTACATTGTTACCAGACTTTCTACGTTTTTTCCTGCTCAAGCTTCTCATGAGAAACAGTTTCTCATTGTTCAACTGCAAATGCGGGATATTCTTTGAAGGGAAAGAACTGTTTTCAGATGTTAGTAGTATAAAGCCATCATGATAGGTCTGCACAGATCATGACCCTGCAAGTCTTTCAGACCTTTAACTCAAACCCAAAACCAATCTGGTTGCTGCTTGCCTGCCAGTCAATGTACAATTGGGGGAGCATAGTGGTACCCCGACTTAAGAGCAGCTCGACTTAAGAGCAATTCAACTTAAGAGCGGAAAACTGTTGGCATTTTAACTGCTGCCTTACAAATTTTAGATATAGTCTGCTCGACTTACAAATATATTTTTTATTTTATAACTTATTTTTAAATTTTTAGATAAGTACCCTGACTTAAGAGTAGTTTGACTTAAGAGCATGCTCTTGGAACAGATTAAATTCGTAAGTCGAGGTACCACTGTGTAGTGCTGTGTTATCAGTGGACCACAGTAGTTTTGGGGTGGTGGCTTAGGGGTGGCAACCCACATGTTATTCAGAGCATCACTGTGAACACAGATTTTGCAATCAAAATCTTTGGAAAAGGGGAGCAACATTAGGGCCAAATTGTACATTTCAAGTAAGATGTTATTCTAGCCTAGATAAAGTCGCGTCACTGTCCCAGGGAGGTGATTTTAGCAGACATACTGCCCTAGAATTAACAGCTCTGGGGGCCATGCCTTGCACTGGCAGTTGGATTCCCCATTTTCTTCTGAATAGAGACATGACCAACCAGAGAAGGTTAAAAATTAGAACAAGGGTAGGCAACACATATAAAACCTGCAGGTGATGTGAATGAGCTGTTGACAACAACGGACGTAATGGGGACAATTCTATTTTGACCTGCCAGTTTGAATCAAGTGTAGATATCTGTGGAGTGGCCAAAGAAGAGGAGCAAAATGAACAGTTTCAGGAAATGGTTGCATTACGGTACTATCAGCAACAGCAGCCTCTTTAGTGGAACAAAATTCCTTGTGAAGAATTTGGTTCAATTGTTGACGGAAGAAGCAGCTGTTTCTGTCTAACTTCTGTTCCTCTTCATACCTACCTACCTACCTACCTACCTACTTACATACATACATACATGCTTTGAGTGTAATTCATATCAAGCAAATATTTACCTCAGCTAAATGTGGAACAAACTCTGTGGCAGAGGCTATTGGAAACGTTTTGCTTCATCAGAATCTTGGATATCAATGTCTAGAGAATACAGCTACCATAACAATTTTGTTCTTTAATGATAACTTTATTTTTTTGAAATACATTGAAGTCAACTACTCTTCATGGGTTCAGAGTGGCGTGTATAGGTATTCCAAAAAGCACCCCCATCCATTTCTGTTGTACGATAACCTATTCAAGCAAATGTTCTGTTCACCCTAAAACAAGAACATTAATTTTCACTTGAATATTCAAATCACGAAATGAATAGTGTATTCATTGTATTTTGTTGAGCAGGCTATTTTTTTGTTCTGTTTTGTTGTTACTTTTGTTTTTGCCATGTGTGTCTTCAGTGGCCAGAATTAAGCAAACATATAATTATACAGGTGTGTGTGTGTGTGTGTGTGTGTGTGTGTGTGTTTAAAATATGTGTTTCATTCATTTTTATCTGTTGTTCATCCTAGTATTTTAGGGAGATCAAGACAGAAATGTAAAGAATTATATAAACATGCACAGTATTGGCCAAACACTTTCTTATACAGAACATTATCTGACCAAAAAAAAAAAAAAAGGAGAATGCACCCACTAACTCATTAGATATTATTTAGAGCAGCCTGTTGTGGGTGGGAAATATTGATACTGTATTAAGTTTGCTAAAAATAAAAACAAAGCAACAAAACAAGAAAGTGGTGTAACTGGAAAAAAATCAGTTAATACGCCAGACATTTTTTTATACCTATTCTCTTTTGTTAGCACGACAGACCACATACAGTGCTGATTTTCAAAAGCCTTTGTTTACAGTATTGTAAGTTAAGCTATATATTGTTCAGTTATGATTTAGGGGCTCTATCGTCTTACTTGGGCATTTTGTATTTAGTGGATAATTTCTCTGCTTTTACAGAAGATAACAATACTTTCATTTTACATGTGCTAAACAATGGGTAACATGCCAGAGCTAGCTTGAAAAATATTTGTGATGTCTTACTCCTTAAAAAGCTAAATAGAGCGGATAAATTGACACAGCAGAGCATCTTGGGATTTTTTTTAAAAAAGCAAACTCTGAAATGGGTTGATTAGCAAAGAATATGTACAGAATACTATGAACAAAATATTTTAAAGTCCTTGTGCTTCGAGTGGCTTTAGATTATCATCAAGAGGATATTGTCAAAAGAAGTGATACTTTGCTGTTTTTTTTTTTAAAAAAAGCTTTATTTTAGTGCCTTATTTCACTGCACTGGTTCTCAATGAATTAGAGTGCTACATTTTACAGGTTGTATTCAAAACCAATGATATGTTGTTGCTTTAAAAACATTATTCTAAAAACACTACAAATGAGTGAAACCCTTATTTAATTGCACTTTTAAATGAGGAGAGGCAAGAAATCTGGCAAGCCCAAATTAAGCATAAAGCTAACGGACGAAAACATTCGGGAACGTATTTATGAAAATAGTTTATCACATAATGTTTAGAGATAAGACTGTTCAGTGAACAAACAAAACAAAAAGGTACTCAAGACAGGGTGAGACTATACATTGAATATCCTCCTATATCTGCATTGGGTTTGGCATGAGTGAAATTGAATTAAAAGTCTCCAGTGATACATCATACACCTAAGTGAGAGGGGTTGGTTTTTTTTGCTGCTGGGAAGTTGTGCTTGTGTGTATTTAGTTCCATTTTGTAACATTCATTTGGGGCTGTTTATTTTGAATAATTGGCACTATTTTGCACATTATGGTATTTGTGATTATTTGAGTCAGAGAAAATAGTGTCTATAGGGTCTGCAGGGTTTGCCAAACCCTTCCTCCCCCCCCCCATCTGTTTCTATTTGAATGCTGCATTGACCTAGTGTTATGTTCAAAACTTAATATTAATTTTTTTAAAAAATAAAATAAAATGTGGCTTTAGCAAATGCAGTGGTACCTCTGGAAATGAATTTGATTTGTTATCCAAGGCAATTCATTATCTGAAAGGCGGTTTCCCATTGAAATGAATGGGAAACCGATTAATCCATTCAGGAGGTTTGAAAAAAAAGGCAAAAAAGCTGCTGCTGGTTGTTCAGACCTCTTTATAAAGTGCACTTTAAAGGCTTGCAGTGCTGGGACACCCCCACACACAACACACACACACACACACACACACACACACACACACAATGCAATGCAAACATGTACAAAAGAATCCAGCAAGACTACCCCAGCCTTTTCCCTCCCAAAATGCAATGAAGAGCAGTTCAAAGATCAATGAAACCAAGCCCCCCCCCCACCCAAAATATTGTTCCTGCCAAACACATAAAAAAAGCCAGGAGGATTCTCAGCAAACCCCTCCTCAGCTCACTCCTCCATTTTGCAATGGAAAGTAATGGAAACAGACAGGAGAAGGCAAGACAACCTCAGCTCCCTACCTTTCCAAGTTCAAAAGGTCCATATCCCTCAGCAAAAAATTGTCCAGAATGGCTCCAAAACACCATGAAATAAATGCTTTAACTCCTCCCACCGCTCCAAAAACTAGGGGGTGCAATGCATCATGGATATACTATTTTTGCAAGGCATGGTGACACATTTGTTATCAGAGGCGGCCCATAGGGAACATTCATTATCTGAGGCAGCCCTATATCCAGAAATTTCCATTCGCTATCTGAAACATTCATTATCACAGGCATTCGGTATCTGAGGTATTACTGTATGACAATTCCTAAAGGACTGAGGATGGAGGAAATAGCCATTAGAATAGTTGTATGTTGTGTGCTGCTGATGCTGACTTTGCTGAACAGTTGTCTCAATACAGGCAAAATCCAACTCAAGAATGAGAAGAAAAATTAAATTTCTAGCACAGAGCAAAACCTAGGAATATGGAGACCCAGAATGCCAAAGTGCTTATGTGTTGCAAAGCTCACTAAAAGTTTTTCTCTGTGGCTGTACACAGCAGCATAAAAAACACATGAGGTTAAATGGATTTCTAATAACTGAAACCAGCCCCAGAATTTATTCAATAATGTCCTCCTGTTCTGGGGTATATGAAAAAAATGGATTTCCTCTTTCCCTCAACAGAAAATGCTAATTAAAAACACACACTGTAATTTATCATTAATTTGTCATTGAGGAATACATGCTTCATAAGGGAACTGAATTATTTAAAATGCTACAATGGTCCCCATACCTGATATTTTCATCTGATACAAAATGATCAATTTCAGAATTTGAAAAATCCTAACAAAACACCTGCTTATAAAATTTATGATCAACGAGTTCATTTAACTAAAAATGGCCTTGAGCATTATAGTACAATCAATTGTAGGTTGATAACTCATGTTACTTGGAAGAAGCACCACCCATAATCATGTTATATCATATCACAATATATGTTGTGAAACAGCATATGTTTTTCTGGTCA
This sequence comes from Phrynocephalus versicolor, assembly GCA_023846285.1. Lineage (NCBI taxonomy): Eukaryota > Metazoa > Chordata > Lepidosauria > Squamata > Agamidae > Phrynocephalus > Phrynocephalus versicolor. The sequence continues at coordinate 13,154,110 of JAHTLZ010000129.1, read as the reverse complement.
TCATCACAGCACAGTGTAATATTTAAATTCTTCTCCTATACAAATGCACTGACACAGAGACAGACACACCGGGATCAAGTTCAAGTTTAGTATTTTGGTTAAAGTTTAGTATTTTATAAGTGAGTACCAGCACAGTTCAGTAGAAGAGTGTAGGCTTTGCACAAAGGTGGCCACTGGTTTCCACAGCTGCCCATGATGTAGGACAGATTTCACAGATTTTTCAAAGAGCTGAGGAAAACCCTCTGAAAGCAACCTTCCATTCTGTTTCAGTTGTATGACAACCTTCATAGAATAAAGAGACACATTGGGACACAGTGTAAATAAGTGGGTTTATCCTTGACTGTCCTCTTCTCTTTTCCAGAATAGCAAAAGTTATTGCAAAGCTTTCACTTTAGAGGAAGTGAGTTATCTTTGCTTCTTATTAATTATTCTTATTAATTATTAAGCATTATTAATGCTACTTGCTTTGGAGTTGCATTCAAACAGTAATCCTTTGCTGCTACAAGAATTCACCAGATGTTTGGAGTCCTTTCAATCATGAGAACCTTTATCAAGCTGATGGATGAGATTATCTCAATGGGGAAGAGGAAGCCACAAGCTTCAGAAAAATGACAAGATTTGAAGGGCTACACAAGTCTTTCTAAGAGGTTTTGCCAATCTTTTTTTAAAACCATAACCTCAAACAACCTTTTTCACAAATTAATCCCTTTTATTTAAAAAATGATTGTTCGGCATATCATATGGCATATCTACTGTTGGACGTCAACAGCAAGTATTCTTCACAGGTTCACACTGAGGCAGAGTCATATTCTCATGGACCCTTGTATAACAAACAGTTTGTATAACATAAAATCTGTACAACGTAAAAAAATTTACAGTGATTGAGGAAATCTGCTTAACAGAAACGCCTTTGGGGCAAATCTGTACAACATAAAAATGGTTGCGATTAGGGATTACTCTGTTTTCAATGCATTCCTATGGGAAATTTGTATAAAGGAAAATTTGCTGAACAGAATTTCATTTGGAGCAAAGTAATTCCTTCATACAAGGTACCACTGTATATCAAAAACATTTAACAGGAGCAAGATGGGCTACAGGCAAAAAACAAACTACATAATAGTGAATCATTAGTAGAATAGATTAATTTAATATCCAGGGAAAGCCTTTTTAAATAGCTACATCTTTAGATGTTTCTTAAAGACCGGGAGGGAAGATGCCAAACAAATTTCAGGAGGAAGTTGGTTCCAGAGCTGAGGGGCCACCTCTGAGAAAGCCCGATTTCTCATCAAAGATTTATGAGCCTCCTTCAGTGATGGCACCCTCAAATGCCCTGCTTGAGATGATCGGGTGTTAGAGATAGTATTTTGTGGCAGGAGTGGTCTGCCAGATAGCAAGGTCCTAAACCATTTAGGGCTTTGTATGTCATCATTAAGACTTTTAAGTCTGCACTAGCTGGAGACACCACATTAATCTACAAGACAGCCCCACGTACAGAGCATTGCAGTAGTCTAATTTTGAGACTATGAGTGCCTAGACCAGAGTAGTGAGAGCGCCATGGTCCAGGAAAGTGTGCAACTGAGCGATCCACCTAAGATGAAAATGAGCAGTGCAGACAACTGATGCTACCTGGGCTTCCATGGAAAGCATAGGGTTCACTATTATACCCAGATTATGCACCTCATCCTGTGCGGAAAGAGTCAAGCCCCCAAAACCGAGGGAGCTTCCCAAACAGCCAACCACTGACACCCCACCTGAATGACCTATATCTTGCCTGGGTCAACCTCAGTCTGTTCACCCTCATTTATCCCAGTATGGCATCCAAACAGGCATCAAGGGATGAAACGGCATCCACCGCAGAAGGAAAAAAGGAGATCTTCGGAAGGGCTTCTTCGGAATGGGCCTAATGAGTGTCTCCTTGAGGGCAGCTGGAACCCTGCCCTCCTGGAGAGACCCATTAATTATTGCTGTGGCCCATTCAGTGGTAACCAGCCTGGCCGGTTTTATAAGCCAGGACAGGCAAGGATCAAGCTCGGAGGTGGTGGCACGACAATGATCAAGGACCCGGTCCACTTGAGATGATGTCACAGGTTGAAAGATGGTCAGAGTGGCCGGGCAAGGCAGAGCACTGGATGTCTCAGTTCATTCTACTGCTGCCAACCGATGGCCTATCACTGCAACCAACCCCAGATAGATCACTTACTATACAGAAAAGCTCAGCCTGATGGTTTTTTGCTTCGCTTATCTGGATAATGAAGTGAGATGTTCTTGAAGTTCTAATCTTGGCTGAGTAAATAGTTGATGCAACTCTGACAGCACCTAAATTACTTACCGTCAGGGACTGCCTTCAAATGCTCTATCAGCTCCTATTCTGCTTTAGGGCATGAAGGTCCTGGTTAAACCAAGGTGCTCCATGGACTCAGTGGCGAAGGAGGCGTTCAGGAGCGAGTGGGTCAGTTGCCCTGGAGGCAGCAGAGTACCACCCTTCCACCAAGGGATCAACGGGTGCGGCAACCAGTTCATCAGGAATCCCATGCATGACCTCCTGAAATTGCAATAGGATCCATAAGTCTACGTGGGTGGACCTTCTTAATGGGTCCAGGTTTATTCACCAAAATGCTTGATGCTGCCTCTGCAACACCGACAGAAAGAGATAAGAGATAAACATAACATGTCACTTCATGAAGCATTGGCCCCAAGCTTTTTTTTCTTTTCAAAATTAAAATATGGGGAAATGTGCCACCTTTATTAGACCACTAAAAATCAAATTAAACAATTAAGCAATTAATGCCAGCTTTCATGGTTTGAAAAATGAGCCACCCATTAGAAGTACATGGGCAGTGCAGTGGGATTCAGTCAGAGGCAGCCCACCACTCTGCAGAAGCCTCCTTCCCCTACCACACATTGTTTTTTGGAATATAATCTTCTTTTCTGGCTGTGGGGGAGGGGTGGAGATGGGGGAAAAGACTAGACATGGACATACTCATCAGATTACTGGGATATATTTCCGGTTGCTCACCAGGAAGAACCCTACCAGAAGCCAATTAGAAACATTACCTGGTGAGTATGTAAGCAGATGCAGTTCTAAGTTGCAGCTATTAAAGCTATTGACATCCAATATCTAGGCTGTGAGCAATCCAATGATAGTTCTACATCCCAACGTGAAATCCATCTTACTACAATCATTTGGCCATATGGCTAGCCTTTTCTCCGGCTCCATACCTCTGTCTACTAACAGCATGCTACACACATCTGATCTCTCTTGATATTGGAAGCTAAGCAGGCTCAGCCCTGGTGAGTACTTGGATGGGAGACCATCAGGGAATACCAGGTGCTGTAGGCACCTGGAGTAGGAACTGGCAAACCAGTCTAGCATTACTGCCAAGAAAACTCCATGGGCATGGGGTCACAAAGAGTCAGTGCAAACTGTAATGACGCAACACACACACACACACACACACACACACACACACACACCTATTTTACTTGTTGTATCTAACTGGTTTTCCAACAGCTCACCCACCCTCTTGGCCCTCCTCTTAGCAGCTCATCCACACAGTTTATGGCTAGACTTTTTGAGATATGTGGTTCTTTCCTCTTCGCAACAGCCACTCCTTCTCACCATTCAGTGATGGATTGATCCCTCTCAGCGGCTGCTGAATGCTTATGAATAGTTGGAGATATTAGAACAGTTCCATCCACACCCTGATCTACAGATGATATTGTCCTCATCCCCTTAGAACTACACAGCTGGACAGGCCCCTATGGATCTTTTGTAACACGTAGTGGGAAGGCACTGAAATTGTAAGGATGAAAGAGGCATCAGATTTTCTGTTGTAGAAAAATCTCAACCCTTTATCTAAAGGGATAGCAGTAGGGCGGGCCTTGCATTCTTCTGATAAAGCTGTTAAGCATCTCACTTCAGACGGCAAAAGAAAGCAAGAGAGAGTTGGATAACGAGTGTGATATTTCAACAAATTGTACAAAGAGGTATTAGGTTTTTAATGTCTATTGTTCTCAAGCCAAGGGCAAAAATAAGACCACCATTATGCAGATAAATAACATCACTGATTCCCTATGCATAGGATTTTACAGATTCCAACATAAAACACTGACAAGCAAAGATATGTTGCAATATGAAAACAAAACAAATAAGAGCAGCCCATGTCAAGAGGCTTGTTCTGGCATCCACAACAAGAGAAGCAAATCTTCTGACGACAGTCTTTGCAAGTGTCAAGCAGTAGTTACTGGCACATATGAGAAATGGTATAATGAGGTGAAATATCTTAAATCCCATTAATCATTTCTGAAGTATGGGATGAGGCTAATGTTTGTTTGTTTGTTTGTTTGTTCATTTGTTTGTTTGTTTGTTTGTTCATTCGTTCTGGACAAGTCTGGACAAGACAAAACAATAACAAAAATAAACAATAACAATATTATATGTTCAGTTTTTTTTTGGGGGGGGGAACCATTCACCTGCCACATTCCCATTGATGGGCTGACAATCAAACAATAACCAAAATCATATTCTGAGCCTATTCCATATTGTTAGGCAAAATCAAATCTGTGACTTCCTCATTATAATTTGTATCTGATATGACATGAAGATGTCACTTTTGAGATAAGTGAAAGTAGGATAGGGAAAGACTGAACATCGGGAAGTGGCACTAAAAACACCTTTCCCCAGCACTAAATGGTCCCCTTCTGCTCTTTAAAAGATAGAAATACTTTGATATGATTTTAACACAGAGAATGGGACAGAAAATGGAGGTGGAAAGACATAGCACTATAACCTCCTAGGCACTGATCTAGCTTGGAAAGGTGCCCTCTTCTCTCATTATATTTATGTCTTTAAAACTAGTGTTTGCACAAGAAAACTAACATTTCATTATCTGTATGAGCATTCAAAAGCCAAGGGAAAAAATGTTGGCCATGTGAGTGGTGTGCAATAAGACATTCACATGGCAATGCCTGTATTAGTGGCAATTGGCCACTGCAGTTTGCACCATTGCACTGTGTCTTGGTTCAACTCAACTGATGCAGATATTGAAGCAGAACAATGAAGTAAAATAGGATTGCTGCTCAGAAGTTCATGCAACAAGAAAATAGGAAGGAAGGAAGATTCCATCTCTCCCCAGTCCTGTAAAAATAGCTGTTCCTTCCCTCCTTTTAAGAGGCACGGGACTAGTACATGGCAAGTCCAAGAAGAAACACTGATTAAACATTAACATAAGACAAATGGATCATGGTTGAACTTCTCTTGACTATTTTGCATGCATTAATTGAAGATGGAGGCACATTGTATATGGTTCTTCTCTATTGTTTCAACTCTGGGTATTTGTACACAACCCCTAAACTCCGCCACAAATGGCTCCCAGCTCCGGAGCTTAAAATTGTTTCCCCACCAGCTCTGGAGTTTACAGATAATTAAGTGCAACCACGCCCACCTAAGCGCGTCCCAGCACACTTTTCAGGTACCTGCTCTCTGGAGGTGAAAATTCCTGATGCGGATATAACGTAGAGACTGCCGGGCACTCCTTGCTTCTGTTTGCTCTTTTTTGCCCCCCACCCCTTTAAGAGATCTGAATGCAGTGCCGGGACGGCAGAATGGAGGTGAGCGGCATTCATTTCTTCCTTTTTTTTCTCCCTCCCCTCACGCAGCCAGCAGCCAGGAGTGCGGTGGGGGTGGGAACGCAGGAACAGCGACAAACCCCTAAGATCTCTGGTCCGAATTTAAGTGGCCAGCGGCTCTTAGGGGTCGTGTGAAAAGGCTCTCTGTTTTTCTATGCAGATTATATAGGCCTGTCTGCCGATTCCAGAGAACAGATCAACTTCAGATTTAGGTTCACCATTCTCCCAAGGACAACAACCCAGCTCTAGCGTAACAGTGAGGCTGGAAGTAACCACAGCTGATGCGTATCTAGGGGGTGGGGGTGAACAAGGGCTCCTGCCCCAGGACACAGAGATCTAGGGGTACCATAAAACATCCTCTGGGCATGAGTCTGGAGGAGCTGGCATGGTTGAGAGCACCCTGAGCTCCACACACACCCCTCACTCACCAAACTCCATCACGATCTTGGGAACAGGATGCAAAAACTTGCTATTTCCTCCCTTCTACTCTCTCTCTCTCTCTGTGTGTGTTTGTCTCTCTCTGTCAGGCTTCTTGGGTCCACCTGGCATCCCGACACCAACCTTTCAAATCTGGGCACTGCCCATGCACCTTGCGCTTTTTTCACCACTTGCACTCGCACACCCGTGCAGCCCCCCTTGGTCCCAGCTTCAGTGGCTGCCCATTCCCAGAGGGCTCCACAAGCCAAACTTTGCCATTGGGGTGCCCTCCAAGTTTCCTGCAGCCATGGGCATGGAGGGGCCCCCCGGAGCAGGGGGGAGAGGGAGAGAGAGGAAGAAGATGAGGAGGAGCGCCCTTCTGCTTATGCTTCCCCTCAGTCCTGGCAAAGTGGAACCAGGCGGAGTTCTGAGGGAATTCAGAATTAAGCTAGGAAGTCCATGTGTTGCAATCCTTAGGACCAGCTCAGATTGACTTGGTGAGCCTTCTCCCCCCCCCCACTGCTCCCCCAGGATTTGGCTCCCCTTGCTGGGTGGATGAGACACAGTTGGGGGGAGGAAAGGGCACAAAAACTGACTTTGTCCCTGGGCACTCCAAACTCTAGCTACGCCACTGAACCACAGCTTAGAATTCTGTATCCCTAAATAAAATGTACATTCATTGTGTGACCCTAAATAGCAGCAACCTCCCATTGTCTGGGAGCTTGAGTGATTACAGAGAACATAACACATAAGAGTGAGGTTGTTGTTGTTGGAATTGCTTTCCTCTGTGTTGAAACAGTTGTCATAATTATGGTCTCCATGACAGACTGGCTAGTTTAGAAATGCATTAAATAAATGTGATTAAATTTAAATGCATGCTTCCATTTTGGCTTCCAAAGTCCTCCATTTTGGAAGGCTAGTAAGTTCCAAATGGTCTGGCCTTTATCTGTTAGTAAATAAGATGAAACCAACTTGTATCTTCATTTTTTTTAAAGTTTAAAAAGGAGAAACTGTTGTGCTTTACTTCTGTGGGCATAATAGGCTGCTTGTTATCCATGTCCACAGATATTTCGGTTATGTGAACTTTATGATATATCATCAAATATCCCTGTAGTCAAATAAGTTATCATGTTGTGAAACTGCAGCCCCTCTGTGCCTAGTGTCAAGGAGATTGCCAAGAATCATGTTTCACTCTCCTGAGTGTGGGTTAAGAAACAATTAAGTGTCATGGGATATACAGGGTGGTCCAACTGTCATGCTCCATGAGGTAAATTTAAATGTTTCACTTGTAGCAGGATCCCCAGAGTACATGATGCCTGGACCACCCTGCACTTGCTACCTTTCAAATAATCTCATATATCTTTGCCTAAAGTTTCTATTTGTTACACAAATATGGTTCCCAAATAATTTTTAAAGCAAAAAAAACACACACCCTCAAAACTGTTTTTAAGAAATAAAAGGCCAGTGAATATACTTTACTATTTAACTGTACTAATGGAATGGAAGTAAAGGAAAGGGGGATGCTTCTTAGCCATGTTCCCAAATAAAATACTACTTTTTAACTCATACACACACATAATTGAAGAAGCTGTAAACAGAACTCAAAATCCCAAATTTTACAAATATATCAGCTATACTGGAGTAGGGAAACACAGCTGATACCCTACATAGGACTACCTTTGAGGTTGGTGTATAAATTTCAGCAGGTCCAGAAGATTGTAGCCAGGTTAGTGAGCGGGTTGAGTTGGAATGACCATCTCTCCCCCCACACTGGCCACACTGCACCTGTCTGCTTCCATGCTAGTTTCAAGGTCATGACTCTTGTATATAGAGATGGGCACGACTTAGCGGTATTTTCGTTTTCGTTTTTGTTTTTCGTTTTCGTTACGGAAACAAAACGAAAACGAAAATCGGCACCAACCTGGACCGAAAACGGAAACGAAACGACTAATTTCGAGCCAATTTTCGTTTTTCGTTACTGGAAAAGCACTCAATTGAGCTAAATGGGGAGAAACGAAAATTTTTTCATTTTCGTTTTCGTTTTTTCGTTTTCGTTACGTAACAAAACGAAAACGAAAAATTTTGAAATTAGCCCACGAAAACGGAAACGAAACGACTCAGACCCTAGCCGAAAACGAAAACAAAAATGAAACTTTTTTTCTGAGTCGTGCCCATCTCTACTTGTATATAAACCCCTAAACAATGGGGACTATCTTACTTGACAAAATGCCTTTGGCCACCAGGTTCTGCCCATAGCACACAGTCGCCTCAAACCAGGAGGCTTAGACAGGTCACCCCAAGGGAGGCACAGAGGGAGAAAACAAGATTGCATGCCTGCTCAGTGCCATGCACCTTCACTGGATTCCTTTAAAAGGCAGTTACAAACCTGGTTTTTCTCTCAGGCTTTCCCTCACTCATGAACATCACAATGGCCAGTTCCACCTAGTCTTTGTCCCCCAGGCATCTGAAATCTTTATGGATTTGGTTCCTGTTAATTATTACAAGTATTTTGTACTTTTCATATTTATATTCTATTGGTTTTTTTTATGATTATATAATTTGCTGTTTATTTGAGTTTTGAGTTTTGTTTTTATGTACCACACATTTGAACTGTTGTAAACCTCCCAAAGCAGCATTTTTGTCAGATATTAGTTAGTGAAGCTATATATTAGACAGGTGTATAAATAAAAGGTCTGTATGTATTTAATTAATTTATAAAATGCAGTCTGCCAATGTGCAAAGTCAGTGATTCAGTCTAAATTTTTCCCTATTAGATTGCAAGTGTAAAGAATGGGCTTAAATTGGTTTGGCTGATGCAAGGTGCTGCACTAGCCATGATGCAATGTGTTACCTGATTGGACAGGCAAATGTATAAAAGTGCTCTGTTAGAACCTCTGTAGGCTGGATGACTCCCATGAAAGTCTCCATCTTCTCCAGAGAACATCAAGCAGGACTGTAAAAAAAGACAACACCACTGCAGAACAGCTTTATTAAGCCAGCAAGAACATGCAAAGAGAGAAGACCAAATGAGTCTCCTAGGGCCTAGAATTCCTCATATGTCACCTTCTATTAGGAGACCTTAGATCATGATAAATAAAGTGCAGTCTGTGACCTGCACACACCCAAATGGATCCACTGGTAACTCCCAGTGGCCTAATTGTGAGCCCTCATACACTAAATGAAGATGAGAGGGGCTTTTATGAGTAAACAAATATGCTACAAATTTGAGGGCACGGGAGCATGAGACTGGGAGCAGCCCCCATCAAAAGTTCATTCTTTGGATCTTTAGAAAAACCCCTACTTCAGATCATAAATCAGTTCAAGATGCCGGACACTCCTTTAGGCCTTGAAAGCACCAGAAAAGTAAACATTGTTCAAGACATTTAAAGAAAGATGGGAAGAGGAGCTTTGGCACTCACCTCATGCTAGATTTATGAAAGACAGGGGAAATGGTACATTTCACATCAATGCAAAAGGCCGAAACAGATTTTGTCTGAAATACAGTAATTCTTACTGAAGAAGTTAAGTTTCAGATACACAGGTTTCAGATTGCAACCTTGCTTTAATTTTCAGTTTCTGGTTCAGTTATAATTCACCAAGTATCAAGGGGTACATTTCACCCCCTTTTCCTCTCTTTGCCACCAACAAGACAAGTTGTGCAGATCTAGGAAGAAACCATTTTCCAGGGAGTTTCAATCATGAGTAAAGCTGGTGTGGTATGATTGTAAAGCTCCACTTATTTAATACTTGAGCAGTCCATGAAGGCAGCAAGTCTTTTCCCCTTCTTCTTTTTCTTAGTCTCAGTGCAAATTTCAGGAATTAATTTTTGTGCATTTCTGCAGTTTCAAGCTGTATTAACTGTTGCCTGGTTAATTGTCAAGTAGACATGGGCACGGAGCGGCGCAATTTCCGTTTCCGTTACCGTTTGTCGTTTCCGTTACATAACGAAACGTCAAACGAAAATTGTGCTGAAAATGCAACGAAACGAAAAGAACTATGAAAACTGTGGTCGTTACGTTTCGTTTCCGTTAATGGCGACGCACAATGAAATGAGCTGTTTTAAATGTAAAAAAATGCCCTGGACATCCATAAAAACGCAGCGATAATTATTTATATTGTCCAATAATACCTACCAGGGGGGTTGGGGTCCTTAAAATGTTTGTTTTTGTCTTCTCCCATCACGATGTATTTTTCTTTTCCCTTTAAAATGGATGTCGCCACCAGCCACAAAATGGAGGCAAGCCATGTGATATGATCATGTTCAACCAATAGCATGCCCAGGTTGCAGGCTGGGCAGGCAGGTCTGGCAGTTACAGAGGGCATAAAGAGCTCTGACAGCCGCCATCCTCCTTGCAGTCTCTGGTGGGAGTTAGGGTGGTATTGCTGTCTCTGCTGCGACTCTAGCTTCAGTCGTGCAGCCTCCCTGTGTGCATGCGTGCTGCGTACCTCTCGGTGAGTACCCTCCCTTGCCCCGCAGTACAGTCACTCTGCGGCTGCCTTGCACCCGGGGCAACGCCCGCTGCTGCCTTTGCAGCCTCCCTGCATACCTAGTCTATACTGTGTCTCTGCCAGCATCCTTTTTTTTTAGTGTTTTCCCTCTGTTCTGGGGTGTTGGGGGATGCCTGCACACGGAAATGCTTTAAAAATCGCACAAAAAGCGGGTAGAAATGACAAATGAAAAAACAAAAAACGGTAATGAATTTTTTCAAAAAATCCCCCACAAAAGGAAACAAACTGAAACAGACCTCTCAATGATAAATGAAAAACTGAAACAACATTTTTCTGTTTTGTGCCCATCTCTATTGTCAAGTATTAAAAGTCGCAGCATGGGCTGTGTTATTTACATCTTTACAATCAATCAGCTGGTCTGAATTTCAGAAAAACATACCAAAAATTGCACCACCACACACATACACACAGAGGTCACTGTGAGGGATAGAAATACAGAAGTCTCATCTCTATCTTGCCATGGTAGTATTCACTGAGGTCAGTTTTCATTTGCCAATAAGTGAGGCATGCAAGCGGCAAAGTTAGGTCGGCAAGTGACTGAGCAGCAGTTCTGGTTTCGCTACACACGACCTAAAAATAAATCATGTGGGGAGAAGATTTTGGGAGCAGCATGAGGTAAACCACAAGCACTGCAGCAGCCGCCAAATTGGGGAAGTTTATGTTTAAAGAGATCTAAGGGAATGATATCCAGGCCGGATTTTATAATTTGAAGTCTCCCACAGGTGTGTCACACTGCTGAATACACATCTGAAGGGCATTCTTAGGCCTGTAACTCAAGACATTTGTTTTTTATTTTCATTTTTGGTCCCTTATTGCTGCTCCTGTCAATTCTTCCTTTCCCTGGTCTTCCCACTGTAAAGGAAGAAATGGGCTGATGAGCTTCATTGTGGCAGAGATCCAAGTATAACGTAAGGGTTTCTAATTTTTGCCCAACTAACCCCATAATAAACAGTAAGAGGGCCTTTTATCTCTTCGTTGTGTGTGTAGTGAAGTCACTTCAAAGGAAAGAGCAGCTTATTTTCATCCCCTTGGAAGCAGCTCTCTGTAATTTTTGGCAACAGCCTGGGCCGCAGTTACTAAAAATATGTCATTATGCTTGTAAACCTCCATACATGAAAACAAAAAGAACTTCAGGAAATGCAGAACTTGAGGAACCAGCAGACTATAATTCCACCTCATACCTTCCGACTCCCTTTCATCCTACATGGTAGTCTCCACTGTTGCTTTGGTGGGTGTATACCAGGATTTGGAAAGTTGTTTTTGGATCACAACCCCCAGAATACCCAGCCAACTTGATCACATTGACTGGGGGATTCTGGCCATTGCAGTCCCTCAAAAAAATAAAATAAGATACAGTTCTTTCCTAGCAGCTATATTTATTCAGCAACTAGTGCCAAGATAGGAAATGCTGCCATTTATGTTTCCACCATATCAGTATGATAATTATGTTCTTTTCCCTGAGATCCCACTCTTTTGAAACGAATGAGCAAAAGGCAGAAGTCCATTAGTGGACTCTCTTGAGGACAATAGTTCAGGTTACAAGGAGGTTATGGTATTTTCAAAATGGAGATCTGAATTGTGTGGCATTCTATACTTTTTTTCCTCCACAGCAAAACATGGGGTCATTTAGCATGACATTTGACACATGATGAGCCCTACTGTAATTTCTGCAATATCTTCCTTTTTATATCTAAAGACAGTGTGCAGACAACCTGTGTCTAACCTCAAGCCCCTCCCTTCTCCACTTTTGTAACATGATGCACAATGAGGAGATTTATTTTAAAAAAAAAAACTCAAAGGCTCGCACAGAGAATTTTGTGCCTTTTAAGTTGGCATAGTTGTGGTATTGCCATTAGAACTGGCCTATATTTGCAAAAGAAGCTCAGCATGGCAACTGTAACATCAGCAAAGGGCAAAAATCAGAAATGGGGAGTCTAGCCCAATGTATCAGCTATTGGCCTCAGAAGTACATACAGTAAAAATCAATGCGACAATAAGCATATATGTCTAGCCAGAATTCTCCTGAATACTATGATGGATATAAGGGCAAATTTTCCCATCTACTGGACTGGCTGTCACATGACCATAATGAGTACATGAGCAATTGTGCAATCAGGGGACAAGCAGATTAAGGACAAACAGCTTTAAAAAGAGTTGTGTAGTTGCCCTTATGTAGTTACACAAACCAACAAGATTCTGAACCCCCCCACACACTTTTTTTGAGAAGCAGTAAAAGTAGATAATGCCTGACAATTAGCTCCACTTCCATATTCATTTATTAAAATTTTGTTGTTAGTGTTAGTATTTCTTTCTCAGATCCTACTAGGTCAAGAATAAAATAATAAAATGTCATTGAAAGAGAAAATATAGAAAAAAATAGCAGGTTGTGTTCTGAGCTTTTGTTCCCGGATATGTTCCTGTTACAATAGCAGCCTGGGGTTTTGCTTTGGGGGGTGGGTGGGTTTGTTTTAGGATTTTGAAATGTTGTCATCAGCCCAGCTGAAAAGCGGTGTCAGAATTCTGCTTGTGTAGTAACAGAGACATTACTACACTCCCCATGTACTAACAAAGGGACCATTATTTGTGGCACTGAAAAGAGGGGCTGCTCCACAAAAACAAATCACCGCTATTCAAAGCTTTGGGACAAGCATGCAAAATAAATAAATAAATAAATAAATAATCTGGACAAGATGATTCAAGCAATTTTGTACATTTGGACAATTGAATTGGAAGTGATGATGTTATGTGCAGATGTGAAACTCAGGATGGCACAGCTTTGCTTGTACAGAAGAAAACAGGGAAGGGAAGGAGGGAAGGAGGATCAGCCTACGCAGGTTTACTCAGGTGTAAATAGCACTGTATTTGATGGCAGCTTTGTTCATAATGTTGTTCAAAATCAGGCCTTTGCGGCAAGAGTCATAATTGGTTGGTTGCTTTCCTTATGTGAAGCCAACAAGGTAATGATTGCTCTGAAAGAAAGAAAATTAGCAGAAGGGGGAAGATGCACTAGATTAACAGGTAGATGAAAATCTTGCATTGGGCAATTCATTTTGTGCTTTTGCATCTAACAGGTGTTTTGTTTTTTAAAAGGGCAATTAAATGCCACATCCTGTAGTAAAACAGTACATTAAAAATAATTGCAGGTTCATTGCGACTTCAGGCAAGACAATGGAGCACCGTGTGTATTACGACTGTTTACAAATCATCTGAGAATCTAGTCTCCCACTTAGTTATTCTGTAGAGCTGAATGTCAAATTATTTCAGCTCTTCCCCCCCCCCATTGGATTCTGGTTATGGATGTAACTGAAATTGCATCTCTGCCAGCCTCCCTGTGCTGGTTGTAGGGACAGATGCTAAACAAAACCACAGGGGGATATTGTAAGTTAGGATTTGTCTTGGCTGCAGACAAAACAGGAGGAAGAGCAGAAGCCACTGGTCACTAGACCCAAGACCAAGGGATTCTTACCCACTTCCTTAGCTGCAGCAACTACACTTCTGTGTGATTACAGTCTCATGTAATTTCAAGGTGCTTTCTTAGTACCTCAGGAGAATGGCAATCACCATAACCATTCTTTATTAAGTCATAGGTGTGGAAGATGCTACCCTAGTGTATCTTAGTGAAAGCTCTCCAGAAAGGTTGACTCATTCCTACTGATATCTGCTGATATTATAGGAATGAGAAAATGACAAATCTATTGCATGCCAGGTCCAAAACACTGTGTTTAAGCTTGGATTATAATGGATGAGTCCTAAATTCTGAACATATGTGCCTTTACTGATTTGCATCAAACATTTCCATCCTTGCAAAATAAAGTTAGTGTTATTATTATGTGCCATCAAATCACCTCCAACTTATGGTGACCGTAAGAATGAGGAATTTCCAAAATGTGCTGTTCTCAGTCGTACTGCCCAACTCTTGTATAGAGATGGGCACGACTCAGAAAAATTGTTCATTTTCGTTTTCGTTTTCGTCTAGGGGTCCGTTTCAGCTCGTTTCCGTTTTCGTGAGCTAATTTCAAAATTTTTCGTTTTCGTTTCGTTACGTAACGAAAACGAAAAAACGAAAACGAAAATGAAAATTTTTTCGTTTCTTCCCATTTAGCTCCATTAAGTGCTTTCCCAGTAATGAAAAATGAAAACTGGCTCAAAATTAGTCGTTTCGTTTCCGTTTTCGTTCCAGTTCTGAGCCGTTTTTCGTTTTTCGTTTCGTTACGTAACGGAAACGAAAAACGGAAACGGAAACAAAAATACTGCTAAGTCGTGCCCATCTCTACTCTTGTATACTCAAGCCTGTGCCTTCATTGAGGGATTCAGTCCATCCTGTATTTGGTCTTCCTCTTTCTTGCTGCTTTCCTCCTTTCCTAGCATGATTGTGTTTCCTGGAGAATCCAGCCTTCTCATTATGTGCTCAAAGTAAGGCAACCTTGGTTTCATCATCTTTGCCTTCAGAGATAGCTCAGGCTTGATTTCATATGGGACCCACTTGTTCATCTTTCTGGCAGTCCAGCGTACACGCAGAGCTTTCCTCCATCACCACATTTCCCCCTTTCAGGTTCCTTTACAGTTCAGCTTTTACATCAACACAACATATCTCAGTCTGGATATTATAAATATTTTCTTCCAAAACTACTACTACTACTGCTGCTGCTGCTGCTGCTGTTTTAAGAAAGGCTAGAGAAGTGTTT
The DNA here is from genome assembly GCA_023846285.1 of Phrynocephalus versicolor. Classification (NCBI taxonomy): domain Eukaryota; kingdom Metazoa; phylum Chordata; class Lepidosauria; order Squamata; family Agamidae; genus Phrynocephalus; species Phrynocephalus versicolor. The sequence continues at coordinate 13,138,871 of JAHTLZ010000129.1, read as the reverse complement.
TCACTGAAGTAGTCCGTGGCGATGGAGTTTCTTGTATCTTTGAGACTTTGGTCCAATATTGCAAAGCAAGTTCTTTTTTGTGTGCTTTTAACTGACTGGGAGACAGCAGACAGTTCATTCATGAACTAGATTTGGAATATAGTTTGTGACAGCTGTACTCCTGAATCAACCCCTATGTGAACAAAAGGCAAATTTCCCAGACATGCATCAAACTCAGGTCTGCCCACATGCAAGTTTAATCTTAAAAGGTGAACTTCTACATCACAGATGAAAATAGCGTACTGTTGAGACATTCCATTCCAAATGGGTGTTCACCAGTAATGAGATATCTGTGGAATTCAGATATCTGTTTAAATGATTGATTAAGAAGTAGATAGGAATTTATGTACTAAATCGCATGGAAACAAAGGACACTCTTTACAGACATTCAATAACACTGAGGCCACTATTGTTCACCCAATGACCTCACTTTCTTCATAAACTCCGATTATCACAAGAAAAGCATCTGATGCTCAGTCCAGAGGGAAAGGAAGTGGGAGCAGGAGCATCAAGAACGGATGTGACTCTAGTTTAGGGAAGACAAGTCTTGAGTATAGACAAAGTGCCAGATAACAATCTATTTCCTTCCAGATAGTTAGAAAAGTTCATGTCTCATTTCACAGGAAAGGATCCCTTTACTGGAATGATCTCCTTGAAGTAATCCATCTGTCCATCAGGTAATCATTCCAGCCCAAGCCAGAGGTGTTTCTTTTTTTTCTTTCCATTTACTTCATATTTACTTCAATTTTCATCTTGAACTCTAGGCAAATCAGTTGGAGAATTTTTCTCATCTCAGTTCATGTTGGCTGCCTTCTGCTGTTCAGGTGTGGTGCCCTGCCTGAAAACGAATATTTTGTAACCTCACAAAAGGCAACGAGCTGCTATTTGTCTAGATATTTCTATTAACTTGGTTGTCATTTAGATTTGATTCTTGGGACACCAATGCTGCTTTATTAGATAGTCACAGATCTTCTGTATACAGTATGTGAGTGCACAAAGAAGTCGTAGGAGGAACTAGCCCAGATCTACAAATGTTATAAGTAACCCACCCAGTTGTGAATATAGCCCACTGGCTATGAATCGTGGTCATCCACATGTTTGAAAAACACTTTGTTTTCTTTCTCCTTCAGGTTGGCAACAAAATCTCAGGGCTTACTGAATCTAACAGTTGGCCTGCTGTAGCCACTTTGACACATTTAAGGTGGGCAATGACCATGTGACAAGTATGCTGCCCTTCTCAGTTTGTTGTCCAAGCAATGATATCATGTGGTGATTTTGAAGGCCTTGCTTTCCTTCTTGGTCCTGTTTAGGTGGAGCCTGGGCATGGGCATGCTTCAAACAGAAGATGAGTGTACTTGGAATGCAACACATAATCTATGGTGATTTCTGAACATTAGGCAATTCATCTCCTAACTCGGCAAGATGATTTGGGCCATGGATATCCAAGGTAGGTCACAAATAGTTTACTTCTGGACAAGTTGCCCCTAAATCCATCCAGTCACAATGCCACAAGTTGTGATGCTGTGGTAAAAGTACAATTGTCAGCACTAAATTCTTGGTTTCTCTCATGGTGGCTACAGGCCCAAACCATAAACCTGTGAAGTCTTCCCAGAGGATTGTTAGAATTTTTCAGGGAAAAATAAATGTACTTTACCTTCTACTGAATCACATTTCAATTGCATTTATTAAGGTACTCTGTCAAATGATTTTGAAGGGGGCCTGATTAAAAAAAGTATTGTCACAGTAGGATGTACATTTCCTTCGTAATAGAAAATGTGAAGTAAATGGAATGAAAAATGTCAGCTTAAAAGAGCTGCCAATGTACATGGTTAATTTACCTTGCGTACAGTTAATAAATATGAAGTCATAATTTTGTATCTTATTAATGTTCAGCCATATTGTGTATTTTTTAAGGTTAAGGTGAATATTAAACATGTTCTGGCAGCAGTCTCCAGGTGAAGTACAATGTGGAATGAAATGATAATTTTTTAAAAAAACCTTACCTCAGCTAGTTCCTAATTCATTGTTAAGTTGCTATGGAATTAAAGCTGGTCAAATCAAGCAGTACTATCACATTACATGGCTTTTCAAAATTCTATATTTGGACTGATGCTATTTTACTAGAAATGCTGATTGGGTCACAAGCATAAAAGGCAATGGACATATTTCTAAAATGTGCTCCTAAGAGGCCAGCAGTGAGTGCAACTAAAGCAAAAGGGAAAAGGTGCTTCATACATCTTACTATATAGGCCACGGTCTCACCAGCGTTTTCTGCGCATTTTTGCTGCAGGGAACTGTGCAGTAAAAGATTGCATCCTAACCATGAAGGGAAGTAATTTGTTGCCCCGACTGACTACGCCCCCAGAAGTGCACTTTCACCAAAGTTTTTTAAACCACCGCTAGGGGTTGGTTTAAAAAAAAAACATCCCTTAAAGATGCGTAGTTCTTTGCTACTCTAATGAGGTGAGACCCTAGAAAATATGCAGTAATTAGATTCATACCCCTTTTCCTGTATTTTACTGCTCCGTGCCCGTCTCTACTTGCTTACTGCACATCTTTTCCCTTTTTCCTGGGTTGTTTTTCTAAGTCTCCGTTTCCATCAAACACATGTGACCGCCCGAAAAAAACTATACATCCAATTAAGATGCACAGAAAACTTTAGTGAGACCGCAGCCTAACTTACAAACAATAGTGCAGCATTGGGGGGGGGGTGTCACTAAGTAAACAGGATCTTTACAATAAGACTGCTGACAACAGTTTTTGAATTGACCATCTAAAATAGAGACTTTTAAAGCAGCAGTACAAAAATAAAAAGAATTGTTTGGTCTATCTGCTCAAGTGCAGCCTAAAATCTAGAATGGACTCACAGCACCCCCAAATTAGAGTCAGCCATCTCCACTGAGAAGCTGAATCTGGAGAAAACGGCCCTGGATTCTAAGTAAAATTCAGCTAAATTAGGTAATGTACCAAACTATAGATAGTGGATGGAAAAAGTTTTCAGTGGTTAGGCAGGAAGGAAAAACAGCAGCAGCTGTAACTGAGCAGGTTCCACATGCTGTGGCTTGTAGAAAGCTCACAGAGATCGGCATGAAACAAATTTTTCTTCATTTTGTTACGGATTGAAACAAATAGCGAATAGACTCAGCAACGAAAAACAAACTGAAACAAAATGGAAATTTCCATTTCTTTCACTTCATTTTTCATTTTCCCATAGGAATGCATTCGTTCCCATCTCTACTCACAGCCATGGGAAGATTCATTTGTCTCCTCCCTTCCTAGACCCCACACTGACATGGTGCTCCATGACCTGCTTTGCTCGGATTAGCACAACAGGACCAAGTGTGTGCTCCTACCCTTCTCCCATCACTCCCAATTGCTGGTGTTAATGGCCACCTTCATGACACCACCCCATGTGTCAGCTGGCAATGGCTGGGGAAGGCCCAGGCTTCAAGTCACCACACATACACAAATCAGTCAGAACAAAGCAGCTCAAATTAATTAATGCTAATCTCTCATCCCCACCGCTTTGCATTATTTTAGCTGGCTTTCAACACCTCCCAGGCCTAGAATAGCTCACAAGGGCAAAAATCTAGGCTAAACAGGCCCCATGTTTTAAAAAAAATTATTAGTGGGGGTTAGTCTCAGCACATAACCTACACTAGGTCCATCTTTTCTCCAGAACATGTGCAGGCATTGTCCCCCTACAAAGATGGAGCACATGTCAAGACATTAAGTGATATATACAATGGCACACACATCCATAGATAAAACATATAATGGCACACACATGCACACAGGGACATCAATGTGTGCCTGCACAAGATTTCACAAGCCCAAACAGCAATCTAAACAGGCACTATCAGAATTTTTATTTCTCTTCCGTATAATCAATGAAAAAAAAATCCGAATGTTTTCTGAACGCATGCAGGGAACTGCATATCATTTTAATTTTTCTCTCATTTTTGCAGAAGCAGTGGGAATCAAAAATGAAAACTATCTGGTGAATAATTTAATGTAGCTAAATGACAGTACAAATTAAAGATGGGACCTAGGCATTAAGTAATTGAGTGCATTCCACTGGCAATGCCACGTTGTACTGTGTCAGTCTTCAACTCTTTGGCTTATCATTAAGTAGCAAAGCCTGGCATATTTCATCAGCATAGGCTGCCCTTCACTGCAAAATGGATATGGAGTAACTTTTTCCTCAGTGGATGCTGCTTTTGTTTAACCTGTTGTATTTTCAGCCTTTGGGGATATCTGTGAAGACTCTCAGAGATAAACTCTCAGACATCCAGGTGAGTTTACCTGGAAGTTGAGTCATGGCAACTGGACTTCTTTTTCTTGAGAGATTGAAACATTCCACTGCTCATCCAAGCAGCTTCTTCAGTCTGAAGAAAGCTAGTTGTGAGTCCTCCATCTTATAGTCTGCTTTGACCTCTTGTCACCCTGGTCTGAAATAAGCTCATAAGATGAACAATGGCCTGAATAGGTTTGTTAGGTTGAAATTGCAAAGGCAAAGAGAAGCAAATGAAGTTTGATATTCTCCTCTCACGGAAACTGTCAGTCAAAGAAATGAGGAAGGAGGAGGATGGGACCATGATAGGAGATGTGACAAATGGGTTAAGAACCTCTCAAGCAGGGAACTCACCCAGACAGAGAGAGGTCCTATCCAAAGGCCTTAATTTTGCCATCACACCCAAGCAAGTTCCTGTTATGGATTTCATCACAGCTACAGAATCAGCCATTCACAGCAACAATCTGCCAGCTGCAGAGAAGCTGAACTACTCAGGATAAAAGTCTCTGCTGCACTCTCCAGTGCTCAGCCACCAACATCCAACCTCTCCAGCCAGGAGAGAAGTGCTCTGACATCCCTCATCAGGGATGAGAACATCACCATTGTGCCTGCAGACAAAGGAAGATGCACTGTCATCCTCAATACTGTGGACTACCAACACACATATGAAAAACTAAAAAGAGACCCCACCAGCAATTACAAGAAAAAATTAATAGAATGTTTAAACTCTTGGAGAAGGATAACACAATTGACAGGGGTGACTTTCCACTGGTTATATCCTAAACAGACTGTCCCCTGCTTTTATGGACTTCCCAAGATCCACAAGCAAGGAATCCCCCTCAGAACCATCATCAGTAGTATAAATGAAGTGACTTACAGCATTGCAAAATACCTGGTGACTATCCTAGCTCCACTGGTTGGACTCACGGACCACTACCTGTTTCTAAAGTCAGGGAGCTGAAACTGGATACAGATGAAACCATAGTATCCTTTCATGTTACATCTCTCTATACCAGCATCCCCACCACTGATGCCCTAACAAATGTAAAGAGAAGACTAAGAGAAGACGACACCCTCACCTCCAGAACCAGCCTCCACCCAGACCAGATATGCCTTCTCCTGGACCTGTGTTTGAACACCACATATTTCATGTACAGAGGGGACTTCTACAGAGAGAAGCCTGGTTGTGCCATGGGTTCCCTAATGTCATCAATTGTTTCAAACCTATACATGGAAGAAGTGGAGAAGGCACTTGACACCTACCCAGGGACAACACCATCCCACTGGTTCAGGCATGTAGATGATACCTGGCTGAAAATTAAGAGTCACGAAGTACAGGCCTTTACAGACCACATCAATGTGGTGGACCTGAATATTAAGTTCACTAGGGAAGACACTCAAGACAACAGGCTGGCTCTCTTGGATTGTGCAGTCATCATCAGACCCGACCATGGACTGGGAGTAGAAGTTTACAGGAAACCCACCCATACAGATCAATACTTACTGTTTGACTCCCACCATCCATTACAACACAAATTAGGAGTCATCAGGACCCTAAACCACAGAGCAGAGACCATCCCCACTTCAACAAAAGCCAAGAAGAAGGAAGACAGGCACCTGAAGATAGCATTTAAGGCCTGTGGATATCCAAAGTGGGCCTTCAACAAAGCAGTGTGCTGACCCAGAAGAACAGTGGATCAGCCTGAGACCCAGACCCAATGGAAGAACCTGGTCTGAGAAGCTTTAAAGGTTTTTTGGCAAACACCACATCTCTGTTTATTTCAAACCAACAAACACACTAAGGCAGAGACTTGTCCACCCAAAGGACCTGATACCAAAACAAAAAGGAGCAATATAATGTATGTGGTCCAATGCAGAGAGAAAGGTATGTGCAGACCTCTACATTGGAGAAACTAAACAGCCATTAAACAGAAGGATGGCCCAACATAAGAGGGGTAACAGCTCAGGACCAAAATTAGCAGTACATCTCCACTTGAAGTATAAAAGGAAGTAATTCAAAGATGCGGATGTGTGTGTGTGTGTGTGTGTGTGTGTGTGTGTGTGTGTGTGTATTATATATATATATAAGACAAAGAAGATAGGTGGTTTGAGAGAGGGGTCAGGGAAGCCATTCATGTGAGCATTGAAAACCCCTCTCTCAACAGGTGTGGGGGCCTCAGGCATTGTCTACCTGCTACTTATCAGGCCGTGCTTTCAACAATACCCAGACAAAGCAAAAAGCCTTTTCCACTAAGGCCATAGCTAAAGACCCAAACTTTATGGGTTTCAGCACCTTAGGCCATTGTTCATCTTAAGGCTATTGAGACTGTTGTCTACCTGACAAGCCTATTTAGGCCATTGTTCAACTTATGAGACTATTTCAGACCAGGATGACAAGAGGTCAAAGTGGACTATAAGATGGAGGACTCGCAACTAGCTTTATTATGTTTTATATGAGTTGAATATAGCAACTGTGAAATTTCATTGTTCTACAAGGGGGCAATAACGATAAAGATTCCTGTTCCTATTCCTATTCCTATTCAGACTGATGAAGCTGTTTGGATGAGCAGTGAAATGTTTCTATATCTCAAGAAGTCCAGTTGCCATGACTCAACTTCCAGATAAACCTTTGGGTATTTTTGTACCACTTTTCTCACTGAGACGAACTGATATTATGGCCATGGAACCCTTTGACTTGCCAAAATATTCTGTAACATCGATGGAAACATATATATGGAAGCTTGTTTCAGGATACGTAATATATGTAAAACACCAGGAAACCTGCTGGTCTTTACCATCAATCTTCATAAAACTAACACTATGTTGGTGTTATATCGATTCCCACAGAAGCTGCTTCAATTTGGCCAATCCTCTTTCAGATTTTTTCACAACTTGGGCCAAAAATGCATGGGACCAAATAAATAAATAAAAATAAAAATAAAAAGCATGGTTTTCCTAAACAAAGTTAGTTTCAGATGATGGCAGATTGATGGCAAAGGCACAAACAATTCATCCAAGACTACAATTTTTGTTATGATCTAACTGTTAGTCACCATTTAAAGTTTATGCAAATGTGCAAAACATAGTTTCAAAAATGGATATAATTTCTCATTAGTTGACTAAAAGAAAAAGAAAACCCACCATCTTACAATAAGGGAGGAAAAACCCACCTTGCAGTGTATCTTGATTTGTGCGAGAATGATATAAATCAACATCATAAAAATTAACCAATCTAATGCCATGAAGCAGTTGTTTTGCTTCAATCATTTATGTCAGGATGGAAATATTTTTGGAATTCAGTTCCCATGCATCCCAGCTAGCATGAGCAGTCAACAAAGATGATGGGAGTTGTAGTCCAACATCATCTCCCGACCGCACGCACTCTCCACCCCGCTGTATACATTATAATTGCTGAAGTGTAGGGGGGAAGGGGTTACTCTTGTGTAAAATACAATTGCTGTCCAAATCTATCAAAATTTCTTCTTCATCATAGATAACCTTCCAACATTCCAATTCCATTATTAAACTGCTAGAACAATTTTATTGGTCAGAGATCTAAGCACTGTAATTCTAACAGCAGTCAGAGAGCCGTGTTCTTCACATTAGACCAAGGTCTTTCAAGGCTTGTATTCCTGTCTCAGATAGACAATTTGCTTAATAAAATTCAAATATTCATTCACTGTACAATCAAACTATATCACCCACCGTTCAGTAAGCCATACGGCGGCCAGATGAAGCCAATTTGTGCGGGCTCATTATAAATGATTCAGTCACAACATTCCTTTATGAGCAACCATGCTTCAGGTAAAAGACTCATCCTAAAGAAATTGTCAGGTGATTTGGCAGCATTTTGTACCAGCTGCAGCATACCTATTGCCAAGAATGGTGTGCTTTGGAAGCACAATCATTCAAATTTTTTTTATGGGAAACATCGGTAGTCTTATTGTACTATCACACCTCTCCTTAGAACAGGGATGGGAAACTTGTGACCCATCTCGTGTTGTTGAACTGATGGAAATTCTTAATCAGCAACCTCAGGGGGGAGGGCACATGTTGTATGCCTCCAACTTAGGCTGTCCCACTGAAGATTATGATCAGAAAGGATTTTGTGATTGAAAATTCTGTTTTAGGTAAATTTTTAAATAAACAGACATATACTTCACGTCCTTCTCGTTGCTGTTCGCGGCCCCACTGTGGACCGGTATGTAGGAACGGAACCTCATGTCCATGTCATCTCAAAGCGAGTTCGTCCCGACCACGCCCCCTGAACTGCGCCCCAAGAGGGGCGAGAGATTCCTTTCCTTGACCTCGGGAATCTCCTCAACTCGCTTCTCGATCCGCACGGAGGGGACGTGCGGTTTCTCTTATTCCACAGTGAGACAATATATTACTGAAGCCATCTAGTGTCAGGAGGAGGAACAGTCACTCGACGGGACATGGCCTATGGAAGTTTTAATGCAATGAATGGCCTTGGGGGGAAAAATAACAAAAAGCTTGTGCGCCGCGAAACCATGACAGGAGGCTATTGATTAATCAAAAGACCGAAAAAAATCCAAGTGGTAGCGCTTAGGACAACATGGAAAAAGCACTCAGAAAATAACAGAACAACACGCATCGAGGACGTGAGGTTGCAGTCCTGCCGGTTCCATTCATCGTGCCCGTGAGTACAAAGAAATAAGGGCAGAACTAGATTTAGATCACGTGACAACAACCGAATTCAAACCGGAAGCAAGTTCACCTCAGCACGCGGAGGGACGTGAAGTAACCGTCATAATTCTCAGTTCCCAGGCTGATATATGGATTCCATGACAGCTATTCATTGGATCACACCCATAACAATTTTGTACACACTTCTTGTCTTAGAAAATGAATACAATATATAATTCACATAAATTCATAATTTCACGCACATTCACACAATTTTGCAAACACACTTGGAAAAATGCATACATTTTAAAAAGTGTACTGCCTGCCTGCCTGCCTACCTACCTACCTATCTATATATCTATCTATGCATTTTTCCAGGTGTGTTTGTGAAATAGGTGTACAATTTGCGTTCTGCAGATGGCCTTACAAATTGGCATGTTGAGTTCAGGTGTGCATTTGATTCTGGGAAGTTAGTTTCAAATTAGATTAGTTTCATTCTGAAATATGAACCAAACAATTCCTTACCCCTCCTTATGTTAAATATGCTGCAAAAATATGTAAGTTCTTCCTCAGTGACACATTATTTGCAGCTTCTACAGACATGGTTAGATGTTTGGAAACATCTCTATGATTATTCTTTTCATTTCAAAAACTAAGATATTAAAAAAACACAGAGGATAGCTAGACTCACCAGAATTTCAGATAAAAGCCCCCCCCCATCATCCCTGCTGAACTGAGTTTATTTATATAACTCACACAACCATTTGTCATTAGGCAATGTAGCTGAAGCAACACAAAATGCAAAGGCGTGCAGGATGCTCCCTAATTTTCTCCCACACTTCATTTTCAGGCTAAATCGGCTTTACACACTCAGACAGCCTTGGAACCAAAATGAGACCCCTGGGGAGAAAAAACCATCCTCCACAGAGTTTTGCTATGATCAAGATTGCTCCCTTTGCCCATAAAGACAGTTCCATCCTCAGAGTTAGGGGATTTCTGGCAGGAAAGAAAATTGCCTTGGAGAAACAGTTCCAGCAGAACTGCATATCCTGTATTGTTTTGACAGGGAGTTTAATTTATTTGGTGTTAAAATTATGGCTGCACTCACCATCTCTTTTGCTTGCTATCTGTCGCCTCCAAATAAAGTCCTATGAGGCTCCCTCTACTTTGGGGACAATCTGAAGAAAGCATCTGCTCCACAGGAAAAGCATTTGGGGGGGGGGGGGGTTGTGGAATCCATTGAACCTCGATTATGATCGACTTAGACATATGATTTTGCTTCTATTTTGAATTTACGTGTGTGGGGGGTGAGGGGGCAGGTTCTTTGTAGCTTTCAAATGGTGGGCTTAAATGAAATCCAGACCAACTGGAAGCCCGACAACTCTTTCTTCTTCTTCTCATTCCACAGCAAAACAGGACACTTTCTCCCCCCTTCGAGTCGAAAGAAACTTCAATGGCTCTGGCATTTGAGTTGACTGCCAAAAGAAAGGGAAGCACTTTATGATCTGGCACAATCTTTTTCTCTCCCTTGGACCTCCAATGTCTGCAGGAGGAGGGTGAGGGGATCGCTTTGTGAAGAGGGATGAAGGCCAAACAGTTCCCAGCCTCTGTGGATGGAGAGTGGAAGGTTTCCAGCGTCCAGCCTGGTGCATCTTCTCTTTGCCTATTCTCTCTCTCTCTCTCTCTCTCTCTCTCTCTCTCTCTCTCTCTCTCTCTCTCTCTCTCTCTCAGTGTTACCCTTCACAGATTCTGACTTGTTCCCCCACTCCTTATTCTTCTGGACGATGTCCAACATGGCTTTTAATAGGATTTTGCTTCTACTGTTCTTTTTGTTTCATGATATCATGCTGGCGACTGTCCTTCTCAGGAACAGAACGGCTTAGCCAATGGGAACTAGTGATTCTCTGGAGCAGCTACCTGGACCCGGCCCCTCTGTGACAGCAAGCCCTATTAGCCAATCTGTGCCAGAGATTTTCACAGCTTGTACTATCTTGTTTTTTGAAAAGAAACCCATTGCTTGTAACTGGCCTGGTGGGGAAGCATCTTGTTAGTCATACTGTTCACTTATTACTCGAACAGATCATGAACCAGAAAACACATACTAACTGGATTGGTTTGTGGTTTGTTTCATGGCTTCCAGTTTGCCAAAACAAAACTAAGTGCCAAAGTCCCCCTTCAGTGCCTTGTTTGGCTTCGGTAAAATGGAATGCCTGCACCAGTGCCCCTGTTGGCTTCCTACTTCATCTTAAGCTGCAGCAACTGCATCCTTAGAAGTAGTAGGTGTGACTCCTTGTGTGAACGCTTGGGCCTGCTGTTTGTGTGCATGCTGTTCGAGGTCTTACTATTGCTTGGTCCAATTACCCCACACAGAGCAAATAATGAGTCACATTTAGAGACTTTTAGTTTGTTTCGTTATTCGTTATTCATTTTGTTATAAAAGCCGACCATCCTGCACTATTGCTGTAGCACGGGTTTGGTGGTCGGCAGTAAAAAAAAAAATACAATAAAAATAAAATAGAAATCAATAAAAAATATTTAAAAAGGAGTGACGACCTGGCCCCAGGGGTGGCCGGGGTGGTGCCCTAAAATAAAGAAAAATATATAAAAAATAAAACCAGCACCGACCTGGCACCAGGAGCTGCATGGTCGGCGCTTGAAAACAAACAAACAAAAAACACCCTGATCCAGCACGCAGGCCCAGTGCCAGTCCACAAGCACCGGACCTGGCCCGTGGGCCGCAGAACCGACCTGCTGCCGGCAAAAGAAGAAAAAAAAGCTGACTGGCCCATGCTACAGCTGTAGCAAAGGCACATAGTTTGCAGTTAAAAAAATACAATAACAGTAATATAAAAATAAATCAATAATAATAATAATAATTTAAAAAGGAGTGCTGACCCGGCCCCAGGGGTGTCCGAGTGGTGCCCTAAAATGAAGGAAAAAATATGTAAAAAATAAAAGAAGCACTGACCTGGCCCCAGGGACTGTGCAGTCGGCACTTGGAAAAAAAAGAGGTGCTGGCTGCCGCTGCCACAGGGGCCAGGATTGCCCCGCTGCTGCTGCCACCACCACCGCTGTGCAGTAAGGACGATGTGTTGATGATTGATGATGAGGATGATGAGGATGCTGCCAGTCCAGTTTGTGCAGTTGTTGTCAACATCTGTTTTTTTTATTTTTGAATGTTTTTCCCACCCGCGCACTGTCAAATGGATTAAATCATGAAAAGCAGGAAAAAATGAATAACGAATCAATGAACCAACAAAACAATTTTTTCAAAAGAAATCATTAAAAATGAAATGACCTGAACTGGACCCCAAAAATGAACCTAACCAAAACGAATTGCGCCCATCTCTAGTCACATTAAAGTAAAAAAAGTTTATTAAAATTTAAATAGAAAACAAATAGTGAATCAGCAGATAAGGGGGCCATACTGCAGTATCCAAAATTTACCATTGAAAAGAATGCATGGATGTGCATGATTGGTAAATCCCAATGCTGTTCACACCCCCCCCCAAAAAATGAGAAAACTCTTCCCCTCACAAATTTCCACACAAATTTGTTTGCTTGGTTTGCTCAGGCTCTGAGAGAGCTTATGCATTTTTAAAATGATCCCCCCTTCTATAAAATGTACACTATCAAGAAATGCCTCCTTGCATTTTTTTTTTTTTGCAAAAGTAGTAGCTCTTTGTATCAATTTGGTCAATTAGCCATCCCCTTGCATGCTTGTAATGTGTGTGCTGAGATTCCCAAAAGACTAAGGTTCTAATTTTACTCCAACTGTTCAAATGGCAAGAAAATCTTTTTTTAAGTGTTCACTTTCAATCTGGAACTGAAGATTTTGATGGAGAATTATTAACAAGCCATCTGGCCATGCTTTGGTTTTGTTTTGGTTTGGTTTTGTTAGCAAAATCATACAATAAGGAAAGGATCTTGTATCTGGTGTTAAGATCAGCATTGAATGTGAGGACGCTCACAAAGATTTCTAAATTTAGCACCAGTGAGGTTGGATATTGAATTCAAAACCAAATCTATCTCATTTGTCATTCTTTTTTAATTTATTTATTTATTTATTTTTACAACTTATATGCCGCCCACTACCCAAAGGTCTCTGGGCGGCTTACAATCAAAATTAAAACAGTTAAAACATCAAATATCAATAAATAATAATTAAATAATAAATAATAAATAATTAAATAATTAAATAATAAATAATTAAAACAATAATAAAAACTTACACTAAGATCATTAGGCATATTAGGCAAGGTCCAAAGAAACAAGAAAAGATGGGGCACCTTAAAGACTATTATATGTTAACATGGGTAACAAGAGAAGGAAGGGTAGTTATTTGTTTCTTTAAATGAGGAAGACAGAGAAGGCAATTCACTCAGTTTGAGTTTCACAGAAGTGAGACAGGAAATACACCCTTCTCCAGCAGGTAATGACCAGACCTGAAACTGAGAGCTATGTATGCAAGTGTATTTAAAACACATTAGAAAATCACCCATACAGCCAGATAGGTCTAAAGTGCTCATCAACTCCCATCTTACCTTGAAACTAAGGCCCCGGTCCCACCTCCCTTTAAAAGCAGTTTAAACTACCAGATAAACTGAGTCTAAAAATGCCATCCCCATGGCCACCGGGCTTTTTGAAAAAGAAAAGGAAAAGAAAGCCCGGTAATGCTCCCTTAAGCGAGGTTTCTATGACTTACCCAAGAGGTAGGGAATTTTTTTGCATCGCTTTGAAAATCCAGCTTTTAAGGAGGCAGATGCTGTGGGACCACGCAGATGATCCGGGTTTCTTATTTTTTTTTTAACTCATAGCACCAACCAGCTGTTCCTGGGGCCGATCGGCACTGTTTTTTAAAAAACTTATTTTCACCTTCGGAGTAACAGGAAGCTTTATCCGGTCCTACAAGTTTTAATTTGCCCCAGCCAAGTGGTCCATTTTTTTCAAATGCTAGCGTCACCTGCTGGCCAAGAGGGCTAAATTGCACTTTAAAATATAAAAAAATCCCCCAGCTTTTGACGTGAGACCTCTTGTCCCACATATTAAATCACGTGATGGGATGAAGACGAAAAGCCGGACCTTCAGAAGATCAGGATCAAAACCCAGGTGTGGCCACTGCCTGAGAGGGCCTTTTTGCTTCCTATGTGGAAACAAGGAAGACTTCTAAGACAGCAAAGAAAAAGAAAGGGAAAAGGAAAAAAAGTAATAAAAAGGCATCTAGCCAGTCAGTCCAAAATGATGATGATGATCAGTCAGAATAATGATGATAAATGATGTGCTTTGTGATGGCCACGTGGCTCAACCCCCCCCCCCCTTTTATGAAAAAATATGTAGATCATCTCCCCTTTTCCCTTAGATTAGAGCCAGGCTGCAGGTCCTTGAGCAGGTTTAAGAAGGAAAATCCAATCTGTTTAAAAAGAAAACCTTGTTCTTATAATTTCTGAGCCTCCTGCTGCCCTGATTATCCTCAATTGCCCCGATCACTTTCAAATGTCAAAACTGGTGAGATTTCACTGTCTTTCGTTTTTGTGTCCTCACTTCCAAATCACCTCCCTTTCTTCCACTTGGGTTGAGCTGTTAGTTTCCAATTTCAGTGTCCTTGTTAGTGTCATCAGGGTTGTCTGTGAAGATTCTCAGGTAAGTTTATCTGGAAGTCGAGTCATGGCAACTAGACTTCATTTTCAGGGTGGATGAAGCTGTATGGATGAGCAGCGAAACATTTCAATCTCTCAAGAAAAAGAAGGCCGGTTGCCATGACTCAACTTCCAGATGTCATCAGGGTTGTGTGGCTGGGAGTGAAATTAACCAAATTTGGAAACTCCTACAAAAACAGGACCTTAAAGAATCATGATGTCGATGCTTTGTTTTATTCACCTTGTTTATTAAGGGTTGGTGTTGTCTTGACTATGCTCTTTTCTCCCTTGTTGCTGTCTTTTCACCTCTGGCCCATGTCCCTCCACATGTGAATACTTGGGTTGTTTTGTGCATGGAACTTCTGCACCAGCAGGGTTGGTGAAAAGAGAAAAAAAAAATACTGATTTAAAATAAAATAAAATGGGGAGGGGGCTTATTTGTTTGTTTATGGATTAATTTCTCTTCTTTCTTTCCCCAGAGGACCAATCTTGGGGTTGGGGATAGAGGAGGCAACAGAAAAAAGAGGCAAGGTGAGAAATGGAGGGATTGTTGTTAAGTAGCTGCATGCATTTACACATGTATGTTTGTATCAAATTGGCTGTGGCTTCCATCCTATGGCAAAAAATAGCAGGGGGTAGGATAATACACTCCTTGTAATACTGCCAATGTATCTTGTTTATCTAAAATAGCAGTGCATCAGTAGGAAAATATTAAATACAGTATAGGGGGGAAATTAAATAGATCAGATGAAAATAGAGGGGGGGGGGAGTTCCCATCATTCCCATTAATGCCACAACCAACCAAATACATCACAGGGCAATTACCTAGGATAACACTGCCCACATCTCTATTTTAGTATGCACTAACCATCCACACAGACTACAGAATGGACTAAGTAAAAGCACTTGGAATCATCCGGGGGGGGGGGATGTGGTCCTGCTACTCCAAAAAGGAATGGCAGCTCTAAAAAGAGGTGGAAGTTCTGAGTCAAGACGTATGTGGATGCCTTAAGCTAAACAGCACCAAAAGTGATCCAACTAGTGAGTTCTCCCAGTGCATTGCCCCAAGGCTCCCTGCCAAAAGCAGGTAGCTTGATGCATACTTGAGCTTTTAAAAAGCCCTCTGGCTACACAGTGGAAAAAAGCTCAGAGGCCTATACAACAGAATTAGCTTCAGGTATCACCAGAGTAGACTACTCTTAAATTGGATTTGTTCTTATCAACTGGCAATTACAACCTTGATAATTCACTCTGAGACACTTGGTATGAGAAAGAATAAAAGATTCCATTTACTCACAGTTCTGGATAGATTTAAAACAGCACATTGTGAAAAACAATGACTGGTTACATGAACACAGCTAAACTGATTCATAGTCTGCTTGACTGATTAACTAGGGATGGGCACGAAATGAAAATATTATGTTTCGTTTCATTTCATTTCCTTCCCCTACACTTTTTTGTTTGTTTCATACATTTTTAAAAAAAAACATTGTATGAAACGAATCACTAATGAAGTGTTTCATGGGGGGGGCCTGGATAGTGATGGAGGGGAAACTTTTTTTAAAAGCCCAGAGCTTTTTTTTTTTTTTTAAAAAACCTTTTCCTCCCCTAAGCAGCTTACAGATGGAACTAAATGGTTCGTTGCAACAAAAAACCATTTCATTTCATATGTAATGAAATGCTGCTTCCTCGTGTTGCTTTGTTTCATTATTTTCTTCAAAGTCTGAAGCAAGGTGGGGTGGGGTGGGGAATGGTTGCTGCTGGATTGATTCTTTGAACGGGAATGATGAGAAGTTGAGTTTTGAGTTCTTACCTTTATGATGCTGTTTTCTGTTTTAAATTGTCATTTTATGTCACGCTGTAAACCCGCTAGAATGGTCATGGCGGCCAGATCGGTGGTAGGCAGGTAGGTAGGCAAATAAATAAATAAATAAAAGCATTAATTAGTATGTAGCAGTAGAGATTTTCACACTGCCATCCTACGTGTGAAACTTTACATTCATGCAGGCAGAAATTTTCCTCTGAAGTATTTCTTATCGAGGAAGAACAAGGCATGGCATTCATAATTTTATTGGATCTCATAATTTTTCTTGACTTACTTGCAGCCAAATTTTATATTGCACTTGAAGCTAGGATAGGAAGCCCTACAGAAAAAAAATTAAGGCACAGGAAATGTCATGGCCTGAAGTTGTTGGAATTTCCCCTGATCCTTAAAGATGAGATACTGCACCCGATGAGAGAAAGATGCAGCCTCATTTGCACACCCAGGCATAGACCTGGCCTTCCTCCTTTTTGGCAGGGCCTTGAAAACAAGGAAACCTAAAACACAAGTATGAATCCCAAGGTATTGGTGTATGGAACACTTGACTGATAAAACTGAAAGTTATATTTCTGTATAAGCTCTCAGCTTTCATCTCATTTGTGCCTCCTGGAACCTTTCCCAGCTTGATGTCTGAACCCTGAAAACATTATCCAGCAATTGGAAACAGCTGCTATGTGGTGGGACTGCGTATCGGCACATCTTAGAATGAGCCAGTCTTGACTGCTTCTTCAAAACATTATTTTAAACACACAGCTTAGTAGTTTCAAGTTTTTTTTTCCTACGAAGGAAGCCAATCATTCTGTCTATACACCAAGGACACAACAAAAGGTTTAATCAGTCTCTAGATATGTGGTGATTTTTTTGTACGTCTTTACAAAAACAACATAGAAATTTCATGGCCAGCTAATGGCCAACCTTAGTTTCCAGACCAGGAATACCTTGTTCTTAGATAGGGCCATAGAAGCTTACCAGAAAAGAGAGTTAGTGGCCCACTCTCTGCTCCACTTAGGAATTACAGTTGTCGGTAGACAGAGGGGTAGAAGTACCACAACTGATTCCACAGCAGGTGTCAGGTGATATGAGGGACCAATGAGGTTTTATCTGTCTCTATAAAGCAAGGGCCACCCCTTGCTTTATAGAGACTCTGCAACTCTCCAAATGTTCAACTGCAGTTTCTGCAGGTCCTCATCATTATCTGTCCTGTTTAGAGTTGGTGGGATTGGCATTAGAAAAACAACTGAAGACTGACATGTTGCCCATCACAGTTCTAAAGCTTTATGCCTTACTTGTAGGATAAAATTAGCAAAGCTGAGCCTTTGAATATAGAGCTGTCCCAACCATATAGAAACCAGGGAAAATCCACAAAACTTTGGCCCCTGACTAGAGATGGGAACAAAATGAAAAATGAAATGCTATTTTGTTGTTTAATTATGAAATGAAATGGTAGAATATGTTTCATTGCAAAATGAAAAAAATGCAATTTTTCCTTTAAGAAAGAAATGATTTGTCTTAGAGGAAATGGCAGGGGACCTTCCTCAAGCTGTTCCCTGTAAGCTCCCCAAATTTGGAAAGGTTTGGAGGTCAGTGGGCTGAGTTATTAAGCTCCAAAGGACATGCCCCTAGGGGAAAAAATCATTCTAATTGAATTGGGAAACCTCAATTAGCCCCCCCCCCCAACAGATGGATGATTAACAGCTTCACCAGGTTGGCTTCCGAATCCTTATTAAAATGACTTCTCCCCCTAGGGGCACCCCCTTTGGAGCTTAATAACGTAGCCTCCTGAGTCCCAAACCTCTCCAAATTTCAGTGGCTTACAGGGAATACTTTAAGGAAGCTCTCCAGGGGTTATGGTGCTGAAGACACATGTCTGTGATACCTATTTTGGAGTATGGGGCTCAGAGTTACCCTAGGTAAATGAAAAAAGTAGCAGAAAATGAATGCAAGTATAAACATCTTTAAACACAATTCAAAAACAGATCAACAAAAGAAAACATAGAGTATTTTCAGCAACTCTACTGAGTTAAAATCCCTTTCCAAAGCACAGCTACTTAGATTTTTCTTCTTTAAAAAGCCTTTGCCTGACAGCCAGTTGTTAGCTGCGGTCTGCACAGCAGTCGAAAGAAAAACAGATATTATCTAGAACAGTGTACTTGAGAGTGTTTGGTCCTGAATGGACAATGAAGAGCCATTAGTTTCAGATAGCGGTGGAGCTGCAATACATAGTACTTGGGACAGCATTCTTCATTGCCAATAGAAATGGGCAATTTGAATGGCTCAGAAACGTTATTTTTGGAGACCGGTTTTCTCAATCAAAATTAGCCATTTTAGCTCAAAAAGTATCTTTTCTATGATGTGGCACCATTCCCAGAAGTATAGTTGAGGATAGGTGGGGGTGGGGGTATGTGCTTCCACTGAGTTGTAGCAATAGAACACTTACCATTTGCAAGAGCTTGTGGGGTTCAATGACCAGAAGATAGACTTGTCTCTTGGATAGTTGGCTTCAAGACTCACTTGAGCAAGTAATTTAATGTTACTCTACCTTCTGCTGTTCTTCTCCAGCTAACCAAATAGCCTTTATGACCCTCAAAACGAACTTGTTGAGCTTGTGAGGGCTGAAATGTGTCTTTTTTGGCACATGTCATGTCACCATATAATGATAGTGTAGTTTGAATGATTACAGTTCTTCTCTCCAGTGTTGCTTTCCTCCCCAGTCCCTGTAGAGAAGCTAGAAAGATTGCCAGCTGTCTCTTTTAACAATAGGTAGTCATCCATCTTCTTGCTTCAGGCAGAAGGCTACGGTGAGCATGAATGGAAAGGTTAGCTCTGTTCCCTAGTGGAGAGGACCAGCTAGAGAATTCATTGGAAAACAGTTTATGAAACTTCCAAGGTTCACTACAGCTCCTCACACAACATCAGCTGTCTGAGGTTGTTCTTTCAATCTTATTAGTATGTTCAATCTCTCTCTTTTTTCAGTGACAGTAACAATTTGTTATCTGAGGGTTGCAACCGAACACTGCTGCTTTGTTAGGCACATAACCCTTGGTCAGAATCAGTGTGTAAGATCAACAGTAGGCCCCAGGCTCCATGATGCAAATGACACTGCCACCACAGCTGGGGAGAGCGCTTTTAAGAATCTGAAGTCTCTTCCTGTGTGGTGATGGAACTCACCAACAACTCTATCCCACAGAGACCTACCTTCGCAACCACCAGTTTAACGGTTTCTTACCACTTCCACCTGACTCAATGATGCTTAATTTGGAATGAGGCTTACAAATATTTAGTTGCTAGGCTGTTGAGACCACAGATGACATCTCAAGGGACGTTCAGTTGAGATGCACAAAACAGATCAGAAACACATGTGGGCAGGATGATACAGCAACCCAAATGCTTCCTTTAAGAACATGTTTCTTTCCCACGAAGATGCTATAATTAAAGCTTTATATATATATATATATATAAATTCAAACACAAATAAGTAGCTTATTCTCCACTTCCTTTTGCAGATTTTAAAAAGAGAAACATAGTACCCAAAACATGAGGAACAAGTCAATGAAAGTTAAGTTTCCTAAGTCCATTAGCTCAATTGAGAAAAGATAATCACCTACCTCTCAAGGGAAAATAAAAGAATTTTACAATGCGACCCTATTCATGTTAATTGTGGGAGGACAAAAATTCATAGTATTCATGTGGATTTATTCGAAGGTGGGAATGCAAAAGATTTGGGTCTAAGATCACAATTTGACAGTTTCCTACACAAAAGACCTTATGGAATACAATGGGACTTACTGCCAAATATATGTGTAAAATTCAGTCTTGCCCTAAGCACTCTGAGAGGGAGACCCATTAAAGCACAATGAAGTTTAGGGAAGTAATTCCCAACTTTGGGTAACCCAACATTTTCCTGAACTGCAAATACCAGGAACCTTCACCACTAGCTGGGCTGCCTAGGGTTTCTGAGAGTTGCAGGTGGGGAACCACTGATCTATGATGAGGTTGTCTAGGCTTCTACTGTAATGGTAAATTGAATGAGATTGGATCATGCCCACAATATTTTCTTAAATCTTCTAGGAAATAGCCAGGGTTGGATCTAGATTTCCCCTCAAGTACATGTGAAGGCCTCTTTGGCAAAAAAGAAATTACTGAGATCAAGAGAATGTCTCTAGGCACAGTTGAATTTAGCATGTTTAGCACCCAGATAAAGCCAAGTGCATCATCTCCTACAAACTCTGACTTGAGGTCTCATCTTCTTGAGAGAAGGAACAATCATGCTATTTCTCTCTCTTTTGGACATGGGATATACAGTGTGCACATCCCCCTTCACTGCTGTCTGATTGTGGTATCCTTTTTTCCATCTTTAAAAGTATAAGCTTTTTTCTTTTCTTTTTTTTCTGGCTAGTATGCTGCAGTGGTGCATTGCTGGGGTGTGAATGGCAACTGTTTGTTGCCTGCCTCGAGCAGGGGGAGTGTTGAGGCCCTGGGCACAGCACCCCTGTCAGCATTTGGAGATGTTGCCACAGTTTTCCGAACCTCCTCCTCCTCCTCCTCCTCCTTCTTCATTATCATCATCATAGTTGTTTTTTTTTTTTGTTAGGTCCTGTGCAGAGCACATTGGGCGGCAAGTGTTCTCCGACGTACTTGATGATTCTCAATACTGTTATCTTCGCCATCATCCCAAGAAACACTGGTGGCTTAATCTTCCTGGAGTGTTTGATGCCAAGTTTTTCAAGGCCAGTCTCTTTTGCTCTTTCTTCCAGAAGGTATCCAGTGCAGTGCCCTTTGCGGATGCCAGCCTGTGGGTATATGTAGGACGTGGCCGACAAAGTGCATTCATCATTCACTCAGAGTCGTAGATAAGATGTTTTGAATCTGATCTGTGTTGTATGTCTTCATAAGTGATATGCTCCCAATATGAGATGTGAATGATTTTTCTAAGACAATGTTATCGGAAAACGTCTAACCATTTAGCTGTCCTGGTTGTGCATTTCCGTTTTCACAGGCATACGTTGCAATAGGCATAACAATATTTGTGAAGAGTTTTATCTTTTTGGTGGTACTTATGGCTGCTGTTGACCAAACTGAGCACATGCGCTGAAATACAGCTGACACCATTCCAATTTGGCAGTTGAAATCTAGTCAACACACAACTAAATGTGGTAATTCCTAGATTTTGGTACTCTGGGGCAAAGTCCCAGGTGTTCTGCCCTTTCCATAGAAGAAAGAGGATGGTATTTTGGTGCCCATATCTTCACATGTTCTAGAGGGCTCCCTGTGGAGCTTCAGGAGGGGACATAAGTTCTGTTCAACCAATACCACATACCTTGCTCCTCCACTATGAACACCCACAGGCATACATGACATCTGAAGTGTTTTTAAATGGACAACTATAAATATTGTTAAATCAATGTGTGCATCTTCAATTTTACGAGCATGATCCACCTGAAGTTCCTGAGTGTGGGGTAAAACTTGAATAATGCTTTGAATTCTCTGATGAGCCTCAACATGATCTCAGATAAAACCTGTGTGCTTGGATCCAGCTGTTATTATGCAGAATTGCTCATGAACTGCTCTAGTGAACCTGGCTAAAATCTTATTTCTGGTTGCAGAACTAGGACTATGGAGTATTGGAGAAAATTTCTTTAATGTGTCTTTATAAGTATTTTCCATGTTTGACTAATGTAGCCACCCTCCTCACACCTGCCTTTTTTTTTACACAATCCTTTGATTTTTGGAAAGCTGCTACTATTTTGGTCTGCTTCACGAATCCATTGGTTTCTCACAGTGAAGCTGTGATAAATTAAGAAGAGTGGGACCTTGACATGACACTCATCATAGCTGGGCTGAAATACAGTTCAAAAATAAAAGCCATTTTATTGATCTATATCAATTCTTACCGTTTTTATGTGTTTCAAGAGCAGGTGTTTTACAAAATTAAATGACTCTTACAAAAAATAATGACTCTTAATTGTGCTTATTATAGCTTAGCAAGGAAAACTACATCAGTGTACTGGGCCAAGAAAA
>JAHTLZ010000129.1:13105492-13116405 GCA_023846285.1 Phrynocephalus versicolor | reverse complement strand
ACTAAGCGAAGTGTGGTACTTTGGCCACACCCTCGAAAGTCCTGACTTCCACAGATCTTGACATTGTTGTAGACCATAAGCTGAACAGTGTGACGAGGCTGCAAAATAAAATAAAATAAAATAAAATTTAAAAATATTAAAAAAAGTTATTTTAGATGTATAATATCCAAATCCTGTGAAATACTATTCCCCATCTATTCAGAACTGGTTACTAGGCCTCATCTTGCATAGTGTGTCCAGTTCCATACTGTGTCCAGTTTAAGAAGGATGCCAATAAAGTGGAACAGCAGAGATAGTTTACAATATATTGTTCCTGGGAAAATCCTCCCTACCCCCCTCCCAGCTATTATTAGGACTGCAGCTAAGATGAGAGGAAACTGGAAAGCCAGGGTGGTGGTCAGGTTTGATGTCAAAATCCAGAAAGTTCTAAGACATTGATCCTGCCATCTCATACTCCACATCAACACTGGTCCCTCAAACAGAACCAACACCAGAATACAATATTTACCATTTTATGAGCACTATGATGTGACAATTGTTTGAACTGACAAATGTTCACCTCTGCAGAATATTTGTTCCCTGGATAGTACTGTTTACTGCAGTTTCCAAAAAATAAGGTGCCAGATGTGTTCCTGCTTTAAAGGAATAAGTCTATGCTGTGTTATCTTCTCACACAATAAAATGTCAAAGCAAAGCAGTGTGCATTTTTCTTTTTTGGCCTACCCTATATTTTTCTCAGACTTTAAGAGATGTGTAAACTCCCAAGGAGCTGGTCAGTCAACAGTATCTTCCTGCTGCTTTCAGAACCATCATTCGATATTTTTCATCAAGAACAAGACCACGCCATCATCAAATGTAAAACGGCTTTGGTTGTAGCCTCTGAATGTAACCTGCCTTCAAATCCTCAGACAGTCTGGGGGCTTGTGTAAACTTGTGGTGTGTTCTGTGTCAGTATCACTGCCCTGAGTCAACATCCGAACAAAGAGAGACGGCTCCCGCAACAGACGCTGGCGAAAGCAGTCGGCAAGCTGCGCTGTGAGGATATTTGGTTCACTGCTCAATAAAAAGGTTTGTCAACTCCACCCCCGCCTCCCGTTAGTGCACATCCGTCAACCATTGTGGCAAAAGGCCATTGGACTAATCCAGTGTCACAGGGGTGCAAAGCCTGTAATAACTATGAAACTTTTAAAAGAAGCTTTAAATAGTCCATCTCTCTTCTGCCTAAAAGGCATGGAGTGTTCTGTTTCTGCACATTTACATTGCCCCCAAATGTTACCTTTCAAATATGTCTGTTTCCAAAGTTGCTGGGATAATGAATCAGAGAGGAAGAGAAACATATATGGTGTCTTGAAATTATGGAAGAAATGAGGGCAGAGAAAATAAAACATAAATATTAAATATGTGTGATTGATAAACTGGACCTTTCTATTTATTTTTCTCCTACTGCTTTTCTATCTATATGCAGAGGTTTCTGTCCATTAAGGACCAATTTCAGGGCAGTGCAACCAACACTCCCAATGAACACTGTCTTACATCCTTAAAAAGGCACAAAAGTACAGCAATGGTTCCCAATCTTGGGCTCTAGATGTTCTTTGACTAAAACTTCCAGAAGTCAGCACTACTAGCTGTGCTGGCCAGGATTTCTGAGGACTATGTGGGGACCCAAGATCAGGAATCACTGGACTAGAAAAACCAGGCTATGGGGAGGAGGGGAAGAGGTTTAAGAGAAAGGTTTTCTCTTGTTTACCAATAAAGATCATTGATTGAGAGATAAACATTGGTCACTAAAAATAACTCAGGTAGTTGCAGGTTTCTTGGGTGGTACTTCAGACTAGGTACATAGATCTGGGTTTCGTGATGACCTAGCTGAAATTGACTTTGAAGGTTCACACTTGTAGGAGGGAACCGGGAGAAACATATGCCCTTCCTGTTTCCATGCTTCTTTGTAATATTTCAAAGAGGCACTCTTGTAGGCAGATATGTGCATGTGTATACACACAGGGAGAGACAACTCGGTCTCACACAAGAGTGCAAAAACAGGAAGTCAATACCTCCAGATCATCTCTCCTTCCTACCTTTTTTCGTCTCCCTACTACTGCAAGTCTAAATGATTTGGGCTGCTCAGGTCCAACTGTGCTAACTTTATTTCTGACCATTTTTGTGGTCCCCAGTTATTTCGTTCTAACTGGAGATTTTATTACTGCCATCTCTCTCATCACTCATCCTGCACATTCACATTTGTCCAGATGAGGCTAACTTTGCACCCCCGGACCCGAAATAAACAGGCGACATGACATATTGTGTTTAAAATTGGACCACAACTTTATTAAACCAATTTAATCAATTTAATCAACAGTCCCTAAATTGAGGGGGAGGGGGTGCTGCCATAGTGCAAGTAAACTTTGGCCTGATTTGTCCTTGACCTTCAGGCCCTTACAATTTTAGGTGAGTTCCTACCTGGAAATGTGCTGTTAACTTTATTCAGCAGATTTCCATACTCTGTGGGACTAACTCCCAAGGGCAGCCTTCAGTAAATTTTCCACAACCTATTAACTTATTAGTGCTAAACTACAAATCCCTAACTACTTAAAGTTCTATCAAAGGCTGCCAAATCCCTTTAATGGGACCATCCAATGAACTCACCTGCCACAAAAGACTTGCACTACCCGCCATGGCAGAGAGGCTACTAGCTATGCTCCTTGTCCCCCACCAGGCTGGCAATTTCGGTCCAAAGGCCACCCTGACGAACTGTCCAGAAAATGTTTAGGCTCAAATTTAAAAATGTATATGTCATCACCCCTGTACGATACTAGTTGTTGCACCGAAATATCTGGGTGAGACGTGACACTAGTCCTTACCTCACTGCTCTCCCCACGTCTCAGTTGACACATTACGATGCCATAACAATTTGGCTGGGTTTTAACACCATGCCATATAAATCTTGGTATGATCTCAGACCATGCCCCCCCCCCGAGTGGGTGGGAGTTGACATTTAACCTTCCCCAAGTCATGAATAACTTAGAGGACTGAAGGTTTACCCGCCACTCATGTACCAATCATTGCCACCCAGACGGACCAACAAGACATCAATGCCTGCTCAGGAAGCCCTCTGTGACGGCATGTCTAAGAAGAGATCCCCTATCATGCCTATTATGCCTTTCCAACTGTTTTATTTTTTAATTGACGCCATGCTCCATAACTCTTGTTATGATATCAGAGCATGCCACCTAGGTATGTGGTAATGGGCTTTTAACTTTCCTCAAATCAGCAATAACTTTGAGGATTAAAAGTTTGTGTCAAGTCATTGCCGCCCAGGTAGACCAGCAAGACATAAACACGTGCTTAGCAAGCACTCTGGGATGCCACATCAAAAAGCAATTCCATGCCATGCCTTTCAGGCCTTTCAAACTGGTTTCTTCATACTATGCCACATCAGTCTTGGTATCATATAAAACCATACCACCCGAGTGCACGGAAATTGCCCTTTGAATTTCCTTAAGTCAGCAATAACTAGAAGGGTCAAAGCCTCACTCACCACTCATGTCAAGTCATCGCTGCCCAGATGTGGAGTCCCTCGGGTTTCTGTACTGTCTCCTATGTTATTTAACATCTATATGAAACCACTGGGGGAGATTATCAGGTCTTTGGGGTTTAAGTGCCACCAGTATGCCGATGATACCCATCTCTACCTCTCACCACCTCCAGATTCTAAGGGAGCTACTATCTCAAATTTATATGAGGTTTAGCTGCAGTAATGAACTGGATGAGGATGAACAAAATGAAACCAAACCCAGACAAGACAGAGGTGTTTCTGGTTAGTTGAAAGAGATATCAAGGGATAGGGATGCATCCTGTACTAGATGGGGGTCACCCTCTAATTGAAAAAAGAGGTGCACAGCTTGGGGTGCTCTTGGACTCATCCTTGAGCCCAGATGCCCAGTTCATGGCTGTGGCCAGGAGTGCATTTGCACAATTAAGTCTAGTACACAAGTTATGCCTGTTTCTTCAGAAACCAGCTCTGGCCATGGTGACACATGCCCTAGTGACATCCCAGCTAGACTACTGTAATGAGCTCTATGTGGGACTACTGATAAAAATCTCAGGAAATTTCAATGGATCCAAAATGCAGCACCCATACTGCTGACTGGGGCAGGGTACAGAGATCACATTATACCCTTATTAAAGCACCTCCCCTGGCTACCAATCTGCTATCCGGCACAATTCTAAGTGCTGACCTTAACTTACAAAGCACTGTATGACCTAGCTACCTCAAAGATCGAATCTCACAGTATGAACTGGCTCGGGTGTTAAGGTCATCAGGAGAGGCCTTTCTCTCCATCCTGCCACCCTCACAGGTACATCTTATGGGAACAAATGAAAGGGCCTTCTCAGCTGCTGCACCCAGACTCTGGAACTCCCTGCCACTAGAGGCCAGGACTGCCCAATCTCTGATGTCTTTCCAGAAACAGGCCAAGACTTTTCTCTACAGGCAAGCTTTCCCTGTATGATGGACTACCTATTATGTGTCTTTTATA
Organism: Phrynocephalus versicolor; assembly: GCA_023846285.1. Lineage (NCBI taxonomy): Eukaryota > Metazoa > Chordata > Lepidosauria > Squamata > Agamidae > Phrynocephalus > Phrynocephalus versicolor. The sequence goes on along the minus strand of JAHTLZ010000129.1, from coordinate 13,111,870 downwards.
TGAATCTACCATACATGATCACATAGACTTTGTGTTTATAACCACTTACAACCTTGTGTGATTGCATTTACACTATGTTTTCAATGTTGGTTTTCATCACTCATAACTTTTACATGGAATTTTTAACTCTGTCTTTAACAGTTCCCGTTCTCTTGTAGCTTTAATTGTAATTAGAGATAGGCACGAAACGAGCGATTTTTCGTTTTTGTTTTCATTTTTTTCGTTTCGTTACGTAACGAAACGAAAAACCAATTTTGACTCAAAAATGAAACGAAATGACCCAAAACACGAAAAAAAATTTCAACCGCTTCGTTTTCGTTACGGCAAATACATTGAATTGTGCTAAATGGTAACGAAACAGCAATTTTTTGTTTTCATTTTCGTTTTTTCATTTCGTTACCTAATGACACGAAAATGATTTTTTTTGCAAAAAACCTCACGAAAACGAAAACGAACCAAAACGGACCCCTAAACGACCAAACGACAAATGAAACACCATTTTTTGAGTCGTGCCCATCTCTAATTGTAATTCCTTTTAATGCTATAAGATGTCCCTCGATTCCCTGTTCTTAATATTTGAACACCTCTTAATTGTACTGTATATTGTTCGTCATTACTGTAAGCTGCCTTGGCTCCTTTTCTAAGTAGAAAGGAGGGGTAAAAATATTCTAAAATAAATAAATAAATAAATAAATAAATAAATAAATAAATAAATAAACGGAAAAGGATCAAACAAATCCCACTATGAGAAATGGTAAACAAAGACAATGCTAAAACTACATTCAAAGCAGCAAGGCACTTAAAAACCCCACTCAGGCAGCCAGTCGCTGAGGGAAACCCTGCCTGAAGAGAAATGTCTTTGCCTGCTTGTGGAAGGACAGCAAAGATGGGGCCAGTGGGGCCTCCTGTGGGAGCCACTCACACAGGAGAGATAAAAAACTTCATCTACTCAATCTTCCTGGAATGATTTTGCAAATTGCACTGTGAGTCCTCCTTCTCACCAATGTGAAGACAGGTCCTTTTCCTGTATACATGTGGACTTTTAAGTGCTCTTTTTACCCCAATTTGGTTCAGTGATCCTTAAACAAACCTGTGGGGTAGATCAGTATTTTTTACTTTTGTATCATAGGCGAAGTGAGGGATAGGGTCTCAGATGAGAGAATACAGTGGACCCTCATATAACAAATGGTTTGTATAACATAAAATCTGTACAACATAAAAAATTCCGGAGATAGGGGAAATTTGTTTAACAGAATCACCACTGTAATCTGTTTCTGAAGGGCATGTAATGGGCTCCCAGTAGAAATGAACCCTAATTCAGGGACGTCTGGTTAATAACCATTACACTACCACATATATATCAATGTGGAATGATCAAGCAAAGGATTCTTCCCAAATCACAGTGAATTTTTAAAAATAATAATAACTTTTCTAACCCTCGAATGGCAGTGCTGGACGGGACCCTATAGATCATTGAGTTCCAGTCCCTCTCAAGGAAGCATAGTTTTATGGTATTTGTAATGGCAATGCTTAATTGGGTATTTTAAATCAGGGTCCTGTTATTGTTTTTAAAGCACTTAAATCAGTTGTACACAATTTCGGGTATCAGGTGAAATGTGACCTAGATATTATTTGAAAATAAACATGAATGGATAGCCATAGATGCTTATCAGATGCAATCATCCTTGAAATTCTCATGTGCCACATTCTGTTTGATATAACAGACAGTGCATACCATCTGCTGATGTTTATTTTGCCCCCCCACCCCCACCCCAGTCAGTAAAAGCTTTTGTTTAAGTCAAAATTCAAGTGACAGAATCAGAACAAAAGGGAAAGGGGCAGCAGAACCACATCTGAATAAATTCAAAATATGGCTTCTAAAGGCAGACAATATAAAAGCTATAATCTTAGTTTAACCCCCTCACTCCTTAAACACTGTAATTACTCAACATCTGCTGGTAACTCCACTTTGCTATTGGATAACCTTAATTACCCTGTAATACTTCCTGACACTCCCTGAAATATGCCCCACGGATAATAATTCATTCACAGTTTGGCCCCATTATTAGCTACTAATTCAAACAATTGCAACAAAGACAACGAACAGATGACCTTGAGTGATTATCCACTTGGTAAATGGGATTTATTTTGTGCCTTTGGAAAGACACAAGTGCTTTCCCTGGCTGCACAAAGACAGCTCTGAAATGAGTTAAAAAGAACATGCAGACGGAAGAGATATTTGAGAAAATGCAGAAGGATTGTTCTCTCTTCAATGTTCATGTTGAATTACACAACTGAAGATGCTTCTTCAAATACTTCCAGTTTCTACGGCTACAAAGCAAATAATCTCTGATTCTCTCTCCGCACTCTGTCTTTTCACATTAATCCAGGGGGAACAGATCAAGGTGAAGTGTGTGACCCAGCCAACTCATTTAGCCTCAGCCACAATGTGGTTCAGTAAGAGGGCTTCCATAGAAACCTATTTGAGCCCTGATGGTTCTGGAGCACCACACCTCATTAAAGATCTCAAAGGATGAGAGCTACAAGGACTGCTAATGCTTACTAGTGAGTACTATCACTGTAGACCCACTGTCCATGGTTGGCAACCAGACATCGACCGCTGATCGCCTTGCCCTTCTCACCTACCCGTCCAGCCTGATCAGCACAGGACACTCAAAAGGAGAATCCAGATCTCGTCCAAGGAAGAAGAGACCAGGTAATTGAAGATGAATGACCATAGTTGTTTTCTTAATAGAGCCGATCTTCTAAAGACTCTTGTCCCTTGACCCTTGTTTGGCGATTGCAGTGGGTGCAGAATGCTGCGGCCACATTGATGGTTGGTGCAGGCTGATATGACCACACCACATCCATTCTGGCTCACTTGTATTGGTTACCCATTGCCTCCCAAATAAGGTTCAAGGTATTGGTTTTGATTTATAATACCCTCAATGGCTTGGGACCAGAATATCTCATGGAGTGTATCACCTGGAGGTCAATGTCAGCCCAGCCCACCAGAACATCTCATTTCCTTGCACTCTGGGTCACCACCTCCCGGGAGGCTTGTAAAACTTCCACCCTAAATTATGCTTTCTCTGTGGTGGGTCCAACACAGTGGAACCACCTTCCGAGTGAAATTAGGACTGTGGAGACCCTCCCGGCATTTAAGAAGCTGTTAACAACTTGGGTTTATACAGCCGCGTTGGGCAATCAAGGAGTTATTTTATAAGTAGGTGTTATGAGCTTGTTTGTCTGCCTGTTTTTCACCATCTTGTCTTAGTAATGTTTTGTATTTTTAGCTTTTTAAATTTTGGTTCTACTGATTGTTGTCGGGTTTGTCATATTGTGGAACCGATTATTATTTTTCTCTGCATTTTGTTGTATGCTATTCCTTGTTAACCACCCTGAGTTCCGCCCTGTTGTATGCTATTCCTTGTTAACCGCTCTGTGAAAATCTGGCGGTATATAAATAAATAAATAAAGAAGGAAAGAAGGAAAAAAGGAAAGAAGGAAAGAAGGAAAGAAGGAAAGGTGGCAGCAACAGGTGCAGGAATCAAGGAACACCTAGTGGCCTGGCAATGACTGAGTGAGGTTGCCGGTGGTGCTAAGTTCAAGTAACAGCCTCTGAATAAGCAAGCCCTGATTTCAAACCAAAGATGGGAGATACTAGTGTTTTTTCTTTTGTTTTCTGGACTACGGGTCTCTGAGCTACCCATTGCCAGGAGTCACGGTGACTGGGGTATTATTGGAACTATTGTTCAAAAGAAAAGGAAAGAACAAAGAACAAACAAACTTCTCTCATTTCCCTTTGATGCCTGCGGATTCTGTCAAGGATATGCCCATGGTGGGCCAGCACCCCCAAAGGCCATCATAACTCTCTTTTCTGCATGCATCAGCATTTGTAAAATCTTAATTTATAGCATCTTAATGACAACCGTAGATTAAAATCAGACTAGCCTTCTATAGCCTGGTCCCTTTGAGGTGTGCTAGACAACAACCATTGTTATCCTCATGACCATGCTGGATACTAGGTTTTTGAACTATGAATCCACGTATTATCATGAGGGGCTGTGTCCAGGTCCTGATATGAATTTCCTTGTACCGGGTTTTTCTCCGTTTATGTCAGACTTAGAAATAGGTATGCACGATTCCCCCTGTATCTACAGATTTGGTACCCCCATTTGAGTTATCTGGAGTTACTAGAGTTGCAACCCAGCCTTGAGTGAGCTTGTCACTTACCTCCCCCTCTCACCCTTCCTCCTCCTCTGATTTTCACCCCGTCTCTTTTATGGGTTCCCTTGTATCTACTGTTTCAGCTATCCATGTCTGATGCTGGAATTGGTGGGTGAGTAGCAGGAGGCACTGTACTGCTCTTCCACATTTACATAGCTAATTTCTAGTTCACAGACCCCCATATTTCTAAAACTAAGGCACACACAGCTACATTAATTGCATATAGGAATACATTTTTTCTTTATGTGATTAATGCGGAATGAGGAAGAGTTCATGCAGCAACATAGAATATGTGCTAAGGGATTCTTCTCAAAATATGGCTAGAGGCAAAACTACACTTTTGCATCAATGATTCCATTATTGCTGAATATTCAACATGTTTGACCCAGTCATGCCATGAACATAATGCACAGTGAGTTCATTTTATGAAATATTCATTTCTAAAATGTAAGCACATGACTGTTAATTAATTAAAACCAAGACAGATCAAATATGTGGAAAAGGCCCAAGTGTATATTTCTAGGGAACCCAGCTTAAGATCTATGGCATGAGAAGGTCTTGCAATACCTATATATTTACTCAGCTTTCCACAATTCCTTTATGTCTCCATTACATGATGCTTGGGGCATTTAAGCAGGCTTCAAGAAGAACAGTGAATCTGCCTGTGTAAGGCCTTGTTAAGGATCAGCCTAGCAGTCCCCCTCCCTTATTTGTAAGACAGCCAAGCCTTGCTCCAATCAAGGGTATACGAAAGCACACATTGAGTTTGGGAGGCCCTGGTTCTTGCTCACATTTGCAATATTTAGAGCTTGTTTTCACAGCTTGTATGAGTGGCTTCAGTCTTCTTTTGCAACACAAAGTTTTAAATATGAGAACTAATATGATATATCTCCACACTGTTGGAGTAGCGATGAAACAGCTAAGCAAACTACAACCCTTAGTCACTCCTGGATGGGTATAAGGCAGCCCTATAAATCATTTATGCTTTGCTCTAGCATTGAGGTGTTTCAATACTTAAATCTCAACCAATATCCTTGGCACTGGTTGCAGTATCAATCAATATAGTCCCAACACAGAGGAAGACTGACACTGTGAGCCAAATCCAAGACAAAATCTCCCTGAATTTCCATTTGGTGAGCTCTGGGATGGGCTTGGATCAACTGCTGGACCCTTCTCCTGAGCAGCCATTTTGCAATCCTTCCAAGGGTGTTGGGGGATGGTACATTGCATATTTGACCAACTCAGCTCTAGAACATAGATGGGGATGAATTAAAAATTGATTCATATTTTCTGAGGGATTTGGCCAGCTTGTCAGCTTTGTAGTTTTGTATCCATGGTAAATGAAGCCCCCTGACAAATACAAATTGATGAAATTATAGCAATGTTTGATTCATTAAAACGGCCTCCAAGGTAGTCCCACCAAATTTGGAGATTAGTTTTCTGACTCTCATCTGCAGGCCGTCCAAATGTAGTGGAGATGGGATTTTTTGATCTCTGAGTTATCATCCCCCAATAGACCCCCCCCCCCGAAAGCTCTCCACAGATATCTAGAAATTCTAGATTTTCTGAGAACCTTCTTCTGACTCTCCTGTACAATCCTTTAAAGTTTGAGGAAGATTGGGTCTCCTCATCCCAGTTGTCAGGGCACTTTCCTCGGGCCCCACTTTGTGGATGTATAACTCTGATCTATGAAACCTAATATTCACCAAACTTTTAAATCCCTAAAGCCTAAAGCATAACTTCAATCAAATCTCTAATGGTCCTCACAAGTGAAACACACTTAAGGCTATAGCGGCTTTGTGTATGTGTGTGTCTTGCAAAACAAGTGGGTAGGAGAGTAACTGCATGTTTTGTTTCATACCACTGTGTATCTTTTTCACTGCTAGTCTTTATTCAAATGCAATTTAGGAATCCAGGCCAGCAAGGGGCTAAAAAATAGCTAGAAATCAAGTAAAACCTAGTCAGCAGGACACTATACATTCCACTCTTTTCTTCTTACTGGTGTTTCTCACCTTCTCACACACCCCAAGTCTGCCAGTACTTAATGAACCCTTTCCCCTCCCTATTCTGCATACAATATATCCTACTCATCCTCATGTGTTAGATAGATAGATAGATAGATAGATAGATAGATAGATAGATAGATAG
>JAHTLZ010000129.1:13093301-13105482 GCA_023846285.1 Phrynocephalus versicolor | reverse complement strand
TAGATAGATAGATAGATAGATAGATAGATAGATAGATAGATAGATAGGTGCATTATTCTATCATTAAGAAAAGCCTCAGAAAGCTGTAAACATTTGAATTAAGCCTCAAGGACTTCTGCTCTTATGAATACCCTAACTCTTGAGGAGTCCTCTTCCAAAAAGCTTCATTATTCTTAAGAAATTAATGGCTGCCATCTCATGACTAGAGATGGGCACGAAACAAAAAAAAATCCATTTTGTTTCATATTGTTTCTCGTTTGGGGAGGGGGGCTTCTTTTGTACAAAATGATTTTTTTTTAAAAAAAAAGTTTCATTTTTCATTTTTTTTCTTTTTGTTTAGTGCAACTTTATGCTCCGCTGATCAGCTGGCGTGCGGGGCTTCGGGCAGCAAAAAAATAAAATAAAAATAAAACAAAATAAATAAAATACTGCACTTTCCCCCACCCCATCTGGGGGAAAGTGGGGGATTTTTAAACTCTTTTTGCCACCCAAAGCCCTGCATGCCAGCTGACTGGCACTTGGGGTGGCTAAAAATAAAAGTTTAAACAGCCTGCAGTTTTCCCCATTCAATTGGGTGTAGGGAAGTTTTTAAACTTCTTTTTTATGGTTGTGTGGGTAATTAAAAAATGGCCCCGGTGCCATTTTCCCCACCTCCGATGACAACTTGGCAGGAGCCCTCTGAAAATGGCCAGATGGGCAGTTCTGGGCTCTCGCACTGCCGATCAACTGGCCCACAGGATGGGGAGAACTGCGGGCTTTTTATAATAAAGTTTTATTTTCCCACCAACCCCCCGTGTGCCAGCTGAATGGCATTTGCTTTGGGGTGAAAAAAGGTGTTAAAAGCCTACAGTTTCCCCCCACCCCATCGGGTGCGTTGGGGGGAAAGAACCGTTGGCTTTTTAAAGTGGTTTCCCATGGGAAAATGAAAAATGAAGTGGAACAAAATGACAATTTTTGGTTTTTTTATTTTGTTTTTCTTTGAGGGGGCAGTTCGTTTTTCACTTCGTTAGGGAACAAAACAAAAAATGAAAACAAAATGAAAAAATTCATTTCGTGCCCATCTCTACTCATGATCCATTGTGATACTGCGAGATAATACAGTTTTTAAATAATCATGATGAAATAATCCAATTTTTAAGACAACACACTCCACAATGCTCTATGCCAAGTTTCAAATGTCTAAGTTTTGCAAACTTGGAGATAATCTGGAGAGAGACAGAGAAATATAAGCACAGGGACATTTGTATTATTATATATGTATCCCTTGCCCTCCTCGTACTAACACCTCATTTGGGACAGCTGTCTGCAATTAAGATCAGTTATAAAATAAAATAGAAATCCAGAACTCCACCAGTAAAATAAATACAGATAGAGACTGGAGACAAAACATGAGATAAAACTTCAAAAATACAGAAGAGTTGACAGGATTTCATTTATTCTCCCCCTTCCCCCCTTTTCTTTTGCCTCCTCCCTATTTTGAAACACAGCTGCTCAGACATCTGACCGAGGACTAACAAATGGCATGAGGCTAGCTATGGATGGGTAACTTATTTGCAGCATAAGTGTTCCTCACTGCCAGACATTTGGGAAAGAGTGGATTAACCATGATGTTTCCTAACTAGAGATGGGCACGACTCAAAAAAATGGTGTTTCGTTTGTTGTTTGGTCGTTTAGGGGTCCGTTTCGGTTCGTTTTAGTTTTTGTGAGGTTTTTGCAAAAAATTTCATTTTCGTTTCGTTAGGTAACGAAATGAAAAAATGAAAATGAAAATGAAAAATTGCTGTTTCGTTCCCATTTAGCACAATTCAATGTATTTACCGTAACGAAAACGAAGCGGTCGACAAAATTTTCCGTGTTTCAGGTCATTTCGTTTCATTTTGGAGACAAAATTCATTTTTTGTTTCGTTATGTAACAAAACAAAAACACAAAAACAAAAACAAACAATCACTCGTTTCGTGCCCATCTCTATTCCTAACCTTCCATGGAAAGGCCAGCTAACATGACTCCCATGGCCCAGTGGCCTGCCAGAACTGTTTATACCTGACCACCTACCTTAACATCCCATAACACTCAGATGTCAGTACTGTACTCCAGGCAGGATCCCTGTATTTCCTGATGTGCCAATGCTCAGAGCAATGAGAAACCACCTATATAATCAGCTGGTTTACTCCTTCTTCCAGTGATCACACAGTATAAATATTGGAGCAAACAAGCCCACACCCAGAATACCCTCTAATCTACAGAGCTGGAAGGGTCTGTGCCAGAGGCATAGTAGGGAACTTTTCAGCTGTTCCCAAACGAACTTTTTCTCAGGCCCTGTCTACGTTTTGGATGTTGGTAAGGCCACTCCATTTGGTTCATTCCCAGCATGTGTAATCATTGAAATGAACCTTTGCAAGTTTTGGGCTGGCAGTGGACTCAACTGAGAGCAGGCTCACAGTGCAGTCTTTAGGACAAGAAGTAAAGATGGCAGGATCCCTTTGTAGCCATCAAGTGTCTCCCTATAATTTCAGGAGGAAGTTTTCTATTTTTAAAAAAAGATATATATGTGATATAGCACATTTGCACCACACTAATACTGTCTAAATAAAAATTCACTTCCACTGATCCTCTACAGAACAGAAGTGTTTAATTTTAAATATCATGAAGTGGCTGTCTTCTTAAGCCATTTTGCGATACAGGAAATTCCTAGCAGAAGGAACTCAAGGTTCAGTATGCCACTTCGATGCAAGAATCATATCAAATTGTGTAACAGACCTTTAACCTCATCTCTCCTCCCTCTCATCTCTCCTCCCTGTAGAAGGATGTGGCCCACGAAGGGAAAGAACAATAGTGGAAGTCAACAATTGGCTTCGGAGATGGCGCCGGCAGGAACGGTTCGGATTCTTGGACCATGGTTTGCTTTTTCATTCAGATGGGATATTGGGCCAGGATGGGGTGCACCTCACCAATGCTGGTAGGAATCTTTTTGCCAAGAGGATTGCAGATTTAATAAGGAGAGCTTTAAACTGAGTTTGCAGGGGGAGGGAGAAAATTCTATTAATGGTAGAGATCCAGAAGGGCTTGTAGACATTAACCCAAATGTTGAAATAGGAGCAGGACAAGAAGTAGTGCAGACCATCAGTGCGAGGAAAAACAGGTTAAGCAAAGGACATGTACGAAGCACACAATGTCTCTACACCAATGCACAGAGCATGGGGAACAAACAAGAGGATCTGGAACTCCTAATACAGCAAAATAAATATGACATAATCGGCATCACTGAAACATGGTGGGATGAGACATATGATTGGAATGTAGTCATTGGAGGGTATAACCTGTTTCAAAGGAACAGGTTGAGTAAGAAAGGAGGAGGTGTAGCTCTATATATTAAGGACACTTATACTGCTGAAGAAATACAAGATAAACAGCAGAGGAACCATGTTGAGAGTGTTTGGGTGAAAAAACTAGGAGGGATGTCATTGTGGGGGTATATTATACACCTCCAAGCCAGCCGGAGGAGTGGGATGATGCCTCCTTTGAGCAGATGGCGACACAGTCAAAAGGTAGAGATGTAGTACTAATGGGAGATTTTAACTATCCTGATATATGCTGGCAGTCCTACTCAGCTAAGAATGCAAGGTCTAACAAATTCATTACTGCCCTTGCAGACAATTTCATGGTCCAGAAGGTAGAGGAGGCAACAAGAGGCAAAACCATTTTAGATCTGGTCTTAACCAATAAGGAGGACCTTGTAAATGGGGTCGAAGTGGTGGGATCATTAGGTAAAAATGACCATGCCCTCTTGGAATTTGTTATACAGTTGGAAGGTGAAGCTAAACATAGTCAGACAAGAATCCTTGACTGTAAGAAAGCCAATTTTTGTAAACTTAGGGAATTATTGGCTGTGATTCCATGGACCGACACATTGAAAGAGAAGGGAGTCCAAGATGGATGGGAGTTCCAACAAGAAGAAAAAATGGGAGCGGTCTAAAGAAACCACAGTGGTTTACTAAAGAACTTTCAGCTCAGCTAACTAGAAAGAAAAACAAGTACAAGGAATGGAAAAATGGGAAATGCTAATTAGCAAACAGCTAATATATGCAGGGGGGGTTAAAAAAAGCTAAAGCACAAAATGAACTTAGACTTGCCAGAGACATTAAAGATAATAGAAAGGGTTTCTTTAGTTATGTCCTCAGCAAAAGGAAAAAATAAGGAAATGATAGGCTCTCTGTGTGGCGATAATAACCAGTTACTAACAGGAGACAAGGAAAAGGCAGAACTACTCAACACCTTCTTTGCCTCTGTTTTCTCCAAAAAGGAAGAAAGAGATCCACTGGGACAAAGACTAGATGAGGTAGGTGGATTTGTAATTGGTTGACTGATCGCACCCAAAGGGTGATCATAAATGGCCTCTCTTCAGCTTGGAGAGACGTGACCAGTGGGGTGCCCCAGGGTTCTGTTCTGGGTCCAGTGCTGTTCAGTATCTTTATTAATGACTTGGAGGAAGGAATAGAGAGTATGCTAATTAAATTTGCAGATGATACCAAATTGGGAGGGGTTGCTAATTCCCTAGAGGATTGGATGAAAATCCAAAAGGACCTTGACAGATTAGAATGCTGGGCCAAAGCTAATGGAATGGATCTCAACAGAGGGAAATATAGAGTGCTACATCTAGGTAAAAAGAATGAATTGCACAGATATAGGATGGGGGACACTTGGCTGGAGAATAGTACCTGTGAAAGGGATCTGGGAGTCTTGGTGAACCACAAATTGAACATGAGTCAGCAGTGTGATGCGGTGGCCAGGAAAGCCAATGCGATTCTTGGTTGCATCAACAGAACCATTGTGTCTAGATCAAGGGAAGTGATAGTACCACTCTATTCTGCTCTTGTCAGACCCCACCTGGAGTACTGTGTCCAGTTCTGTGCGCCTCAATTTAAAAAGGATGTTGACAACCTCGAGCGGGTGCAGAGGAGGGCGACCAGGATGGTTGAATGTCGGGAGGAAATGTCTTATGAGGAACGGCTTAGGGAACTGGAAATGTTTAGCCTTTCAAAAAGAAGACTGAAAGGGGATATGATAGCTATGTTTAAATATTTGAAAGGATGTCATATTGAAAAGGGAAGAGGTTTGTTTTCCATGGCTTCAGAGACTAGGACTCAGGGCAGTGGTTTCAAACTACAGGAAAAGAGATTCCATTTGAACATTAGGAAGAACTTCGTGACAGTTAGAGCTTTTCGGTAGTGGAATATGCTGCCGCGGAGGGTGGTTGAGTCTCCTTCTTTGGAGGTTTTTAAATAGAGGCTGGATGGCCATCTGTTGGAAATATTGTGATGGGGGTTTCTGAATGGCAGGGGGTTGGACTAGATGGCCCTTGAGGTCTCTTCCAACACTATAATTCTATGATTCTATGAACCCATCCCAAGTTAGGCTATTTAATCCACATCGACACTAAAAAAAAAGCCAGTGTAGACAAGTCCTTATAGAGAATAAGTTTGTATTCATACTCAGGATATAGATTCAGGACACAATTCTGAATTCCAAGTTTTCATACCAGTCCATATCCCACACTTGTTTTCAAAAGGGCAGAAAAGATGTAAACCATGTACGAATTAATATGGCACTTCATGTCTGCATTTTAAAGGAGGCTACTCCACAGCTGAGGCTCCAGTACTTTGGCCACCTCATGAGGGGAGAGGAGTCCTTGGAAAAGCCCCTGATGTTGGGAAAGATTGAAGGCGAAAGGAAAAGGGGATGGCAGAGAATGAGATGGTTGGACGACATCATTGGTGCAACCAATATGGATTTGACCAATCTCCGGGAGGCAGTGGAAGACAGGAGGTCCTGGCTTGATCTGGTCCATGGTGTCACAAACAGTTGGACACGACTGAACAACTGAACAGCAACAACAACTCCACAGTCCGACTCCACACCATGTAGGAATGGGTGCTAACTTGGATCCAAGTTTAAAACATGCATTTTAAAGGTGTTGGAGACATTTATTGAACTTAAGGCAAATGACAGCTACTTATCAGGAGGACTATCTTTTATTTCTAGTAAAGATGGACATGAAACAAGCCAGCGCTTCTCAGCTGTAAAAAAAAAAAAATAAAAGGGAAAAAATACCCCCCCACACACACCAAATAAACATGTCCCTTGGCCATGCCCAGCCAGAAAAAATGAAACAAAAGGTTTAAAAAGAAAAATGAAACAAACAAAATACGAAATGAAGTTTTGTTAAACAATTCATTTTGCATTAAATGAAATGAAACAGGGGCCGGGGCAACGAATAATGAAATGAAACACCATTTTGGCGTTTCGTGCCTAGAGATGGGCACGACTTAGCGGTATTTTCGTTTTCGTTTTCGTTTTTCGTTTTCGTTACGGAAACGAAACGAAAACGAAAATCGGCACCAACCTGGACCGAAAACGGAAACGAAACGACTAATTTCGAGCCAATTTTCGTTTTTCGTTACTGGAAAAGCACTCAATTGAGCTAAATGGGGAGAAACGAAAAAATTTTCGTTTTCGTTTTCGTTTTTTCATTTTCGTTACGTAACGAAACGAAAACGAAAAATTTTGAAATTAGCCCACGAAAACGGAAACGAAACGACTCAGACCCTAGCCGAAAACGAAAACGAAAACGAAACTTTTTTTCTGAGTCGTGCCCATCTCTATTCGTGCCCATTTCTAATCTCTATTATCAAAGGCAGGAAGTGAAAAATGGAGCGTGTGTATGTGTGCTCTCAAGCCCTACTTGTGCACTCCCCATAGGCACTGATTCTGCTCACTGTGAGTGCTGACCTGGCTAGTTCTTTGTTGTCATTCAGCAGGGCCCTTCCTATGGCCAGAGTTTTAAGTGAACCTCTTCATTTAGTCATTACAGAATTCAGTTACAACCCATAGTGGTTGGCTGGTAAGAGCAAATATACTATGTTTACCATCCTCAGGTGAAAAATGGAAGTTCTACCAGAAGATATACTGTACATCAGCATTGCAGAGAATGCCTTGCATGTTTATTGACGATCACAGAAGGTGGGGCAAAGGGGTTTATAATGTGCCAGACTCATTCCCCATCCCACCCACCCACCCACCCAGCTCCCTGACTGTTCTCTGATATGGAACAGACTTGATGCTGGAAAGAAAGAAAGGGTGTCCTTTGGCAGTCAGAACTGCTCAGCTGTCTCCCAACTGGATTGGATCTGACCCCTGTCCAAGCCATTTCAGTCTGGACTGTGTGATGTGGCTTGTCAGATCAAACTAGGTTAGCATTTTCTAGATGGAGGGGGAAAGAAAGGGTGTGGGATTAATACAGCAGAAAGCGTAGGGAGGGGAGAAGGGGTGAAGACAACAAAAGGTGGCTCCATTTTCTCCTCAGCAACATATATTTTCCTCCTCACTCTTCCTTTTGTGGAACACAGATAGACTTAAATATTATTGAGTATCATCTAATGTCTCAGAGGTCAGAAACCTGCTGTGGTATTTGTGTGAAAGCATGAGAGACTGCAGTAGAAAATGAACTGGTCACTCATATACAGGGATATCTGATTTGTGGAATTTCTATTTATTGTTATACCAATAAAACTCCAAAATCCCATCCAAAGGTCAGAACTCACCCTTTTCCTCAATGGTTCTAAGAATGGGACTGTGAGACAAGGTTGTGCTTTCTTCTGCAAAGTGTTGGTTGAATGACAGGCTATCATGGGTACTGAGCACAATTGGGTGAGGCTTGGTGTCTTTGTTTTGTTTTGGTATTTTGGCTTGCTTGTTTCATGTTTTAAAATAAAGACCTTCCCAGACTTGAACATTTCTTATGGCAGCAAAAAAGGAATTGCGATTTAAACATTTTGCAAGTGACAGAGAGAAACATTATCCTCTCCAGGCACCAGCTTTGAGTGTTTGGCTCTTCAGCGTTCAGCTTCAGATGCTTGAGTCATAATATGCAAAGCCAACCCTACCATTAAGCCACAAGTGGCAGATGTGAGCTTCAGGGAGCTGTGTCCTGCTCTTTGGCCACTTAGCTAGCTTGCTACCAAAGTCCAGATGACTTTTCCTTGTGTTCTTCAAGCAACAAAATGATTTGGACCAGACTTTAATGTACAGATAGTGAGTAGTTGGTAAACCAATGTACAAGTAAAGAGCAAGCACAGAAACCCCCACTTGTTAAAGCCATGAATGAACACTGGGCCTCCATTATGCCATCCTTCACATTCCCACCCTACACTACCCTATCCGGTGTGCTGTTTTCAGCACCAGTCCTGTTTTTTTTTAAAAAACCAGAGTCTCCAGTTAATATTAAAACCAGGAACTCTGGTTTAATATCAGTTACTTAACTAAGACATACGATGGTTCCCCCCCTCATTTTAATCCCCTGATAATAAACCAAATTTATGGCAGAGTTTTCAATCTGAACACAATAAGGACAGATTTCCTTATTATATTCTCATGTATGTCTGAGGAAACAAATTATATTTCTCATGTGAGAAATGCAATGCTCACATGAAAAGGAATGAGATGAGGAGATGAGTGCTCTAGATCTCATAGGACACAGTGCTGGCTTATAAAATTAAGGAAGTGCTTTACTGGGGAAATAGTCAGATGGCCCAGTTCAATAAGGTGTTCGGGTATCAGAATGCTGAAAGAATTAAGCACCCAGATTAACGTCAAATGAGATATCTAAGCAGGATGTTGATCCAAAACAACTAGCCTCTTTTCCATTTCACAATGAAATGTCCTCAGTAACAGGTGTCTAGGCAATCATAATTGCAAATTAAGCCTATGTTTACCTTCTAATGATCAATCAAAAATGAGAATATGTGAGATAAATAACATGATATGAAACACAGGCAACCTCTTCTACATACGCAGAATTGGACTGAAACTCTGAATCCTGAGCCTTGACACATTTGAAGGCCATCTGTTATTTCACATAACTGGTTGCCTGACTAACATAAGAGTGTGTTGGTTATGACTACAGATGGGCACAAAATGCCAAAATGGTATTTCATTTCGTTTTTAAAATTCATTTCATCTGGAACAAAATGAATAGTTTTCAAAAAATTGTTTAATTCTTCATTTCATTTTGTTATTTATTTATTACAGCTGACCAGCCCCACCAGTTGGTGCTTTTTTAAAAAACAAAATTCCCTAGCACCAACCAACTGACTTGCAGGCCGGGGTGGCGCTTTAAAAAAAAATCTAGTACCTACCAGATGGCCCACGGGGGTCAGCTGGTCAGCACTTATTTTTATTATTTATTTTGACAAGCACCCAGATTGGCACATGTCAAAATAAATAATAAACTAAAACAAAATGGAATGAAATGAAAATTTTCAATTTGTTTTGTTTCATTTTTTAAAGGGCACTTCATTTTTTATTTCATTCTTCAATGAAATGAAAAACAAAATGGAGAAAAATCATTTCATGTCAATCTCTAGTTATGGCTTATGGACACCTTTATGACTTGCATCCATAATACTGTATTTAAGGGATCTTATTGTAGTTTAGGCTTATGTTTTTGGTCATCTGGGTGGCCCTTCTTCTGAGCTCTCCATCCTGAAAAGCACCTTAGGTGACAATATTTGAGACATCAGTGGTTAGTCCCTGAGATGGGAAGCTGGGCTCCATCCCTCCAGTCTTTTATGGTTGACAAGCTTCAGTTTATTCAAAGAAGCTATCGGCAATGGATTGGGTGCCGACAAATAGGCTTTTAACAAGTAGGTGATGCACATTCTTTATGCTTTGAGTAGTTTTTATTCTATGATGTTTTAATATCACAATGAGTTTATTTGTCCTTTTTCATTATACTTGTCCATTTTAAACCTCATGTTCAGGTGCCTTGGATTTCTCCCAAAAACTAGCATCAGAGGAGAAAGACATAAATCATAACTAACTAAACAAGCAGGCAAGCAGGCATAAAAACAAATTCAGCTACAATTATTTATACCTAGTCTTCCAAAATAGAAATCCTTCCAAGTTGGTGTACATGTGACAACAAATTATATTAATAAAACAAAGCTATAAGTCTCCCTATAGGTCATTTGATGGAATGGCAGGGCATGAATATTTTAAATAAGAATGCCATCATATTTTCAAATCCCTTTGCTTAAAATCTATCATATCGAGCCAGACAATTTTGGCCTTATTGTTTCGAAAGGCAGGGCAGTGCCTTCCACCAGCATGTTTTATGAAGCTAGATCCTGTCTGTAGAGTATTGAAGCTCATTGCAGCTTTCCTACTGTTTGCACTGAAAAGCCCTGGATTGGTCTCTTCTCCATACAATATGCACTATATTAAGGGCACTCAAGGGCAGAAAGCTTTATGAATGCCACCTATATGTTTTATCAGTCTTTCCCCTGGAATTCCCTGAGCGTGTAAGCTCAAAGAATCAAATAAGTTATGAGGTGCCATAGGATAAGAATCTCTTAATATTAGAACAGAGGAAAGACTGCTGGCAGGAAAGAGATATCCTCTGTTATTTAAAATGTTACTTTGTGAAACCCAATCTTGTCTGGCATCTAAGGTAGGGGGGCAAGAGTCCGGTGATTAGCTGCGGTGTTGGTACTTTGCCACTGGAACAGATGGGCTCAAAGTGCAAGGAGCCAAAAGATCCTATATGTGCAAGAAGTGTGAACATTGAGGGCACAGTTCCCAGCTTGTGCTGCCATATGGCTTTACAACCTCCATTATTATTGCATGCACATAAGAGAGCTGGATGAGACCGGACCATCTTTGGGGGGATCATTAGTGATTGTCTGAAACACACGCACATAGCCCATATTTTTATACACAGAATAAAATCCCCAAGAGAAGAGGGGAAACTAGGAATAAGCCAAAGGAGAACAGAGGATTAGGGAGACGTGCAGATTGTCGTCCTGCACCCAGAAGATGCTGTTGATCAGGCAAAGTGGCATTTCAGGATCCAAAAAGTGGACCCTGCACCAGCAGGAAAACACTAGAAAGAAGGAGGAGAGAGTACTAAAAGAAGAAGGATTAGGGAAGTGGGAAGGAAAGATTAATTAATGAAATTGATTATTAATTAAAGACATTTAAAAACCCCACTATTTTGCTTCTTCAAAGGGGTCTGTCAGTGGTGTGTGGTGTGGTGTCAACATGTTAAGCATCTGCCCCCGTTCTATGCATATTTTTTGAGGATGCACCATTCTAAACCTCAGTTTCAGGGACACCCAACAGAAACACAGTTCTGCTGGATCCTTTTCCATCTCTAATCCTGAAAGTTTGCAATTATTACAAAATGCTAAAGCAGTGCTCACTTGGGATAAAACACACTGCTTCTAACAGACTCCAGGCTGCATGGTTACTTTACAATGCAGTGCCGAAGGAGGTAGGGAAATAAGAGAGAACGGCATGACAGCTCAGTGATTTAGGTATCTGGCTGTGGAGTCAGAAGTTGGGAATTCAAATTCTCCCTGAGAGAGGCTGGACTTGATAATCCACCGATCGATTCCCTTCCAGTCTATGCAGTTCAAAGGTGGTTTATTATTATTATTATTATTATTATTATTATTATTATTATTATTATTATTATTATTATTATTATTATTATTATTATTATTATTATTATTATTATTATTATTAAATTAATTTATTTCCTACCAATTTTGCAAATAGGTTACTGCTCCTCTTTTTCCTCCATTCAGATCTTAGAAGAGTATCTTTTTTGATTTGAACTCCTAAAATTCACTACCAGCAGGGCCAGTTATATTCCTGGGCAACACCTTCCAGAAGCTACAGCCAGAATGTTTAATATCCAAGCAATTAATTTTTCCAACCACAGTTTTTCCAAAGATGACGTCTCCGGTAATATTAATTGTGCTTGAAAAGATGGGTTAAATGGACCATCTAACAAAGAGTGTGGCTACATGGCATTTAACCTGTATGATTTGGTCTGATGTGGGGACAAACTGCTTCCTTCCTTTTGCTGAAGATCAGATTATATAATTGAGAGAGTGAACCAACACACAGCCAAACTATTTCTGCCCACACTTTATGATTCCGTATCAGGAGCCGTTGTTTTTTAAGGTGCAATCCATTTTGGTTCAATTCCAATTGAGTCACAATCAAAGTAGCTGGTGAGCTGTCCTTTTGGAGAAACTACCTAATTGAAAACTTTCCCTGGACTTTCCTCTGAAGGGCAAGGGAAGGGGCAACACATTATATTTGTTTTTAATTGTTGCT
>JAHTLZ010000129.1:13073369-13093291 GCA_023846285.1 Phrynocephalus versicolor | reverse complement strand
AGGGCAAGGGAAGGGGCAACACATTATATTTGTTTTTAATTGTTGCTTAAGGTATCAGCCTTTTGTTACTGTCCATGGAGTTTTCTTGGCTGGGATACTGGAGTGGCTTGCCAGTTTCCACTCCAGGTGGACCACATTCCATCAGAACTCTCCACTATGACTTGTCCGTCTGGATGGTTCTGCATGACATAGCTCATAGCTTTTCTAAGTTACTCAAGCCCCTTCACCATGACAAGGCGGTGGTCCATGAAAAGCTGGACCATAAAGAAGGCTGATCACTGCAGAATTGACGCTTTTCAGCTGTGGTGCTGGAGGAGAGTCTTGAGAGTCCCCTGGACTGCAAGGAGATCAAACCTATCCATCCTGGAAAAAATCAACCCTGAATGTTCACTGGAAGGACAGATTTTGAAGCTGAGGCTCCAATATTTTGGCTACCTCATGAGGAGAGAGGGCTCCTTGGAAAACTCCCTGATGTTGGAAAAGATTGAAGGCAAAAGGGAAAGGGGGCAGTAGAGAATGAGATGGTTGGACGGTTGGAATATTATGAGGCCCATCTGGGAAAACAAATG
Source organism: Phrynocephalus versicolor (assembly GCA_023846285.1). NCBI lineage: Eukaryota > Metazoa > Chordata > Lepidosauria > Squamata > Agamidae > Phrynocephalus > Phrynocephalus versicolor. The sequence continues at coordinate 13,092,722 of JAHTLZ010000129.1, read as the reverse complement.
GCATTGTTATTTTTAGACACTCAGAAAGCCTTTGACAACCTAAAATGGGACTAGATGAAGAAACAACTGGAGATGATGGACTTTGTCCAAAAAAATGAATACTATAAATGCAATTTATTCTAAACAAACAGCAAGAATAATTGTCAATGGAGAAACAATGAGAAATATTGAAATTATGAAAGGGACAAGAAAAGGACACCCACTTTCTCTGCTGCTTTTTATCCAGTTATTAGAGACACTAAATATACAAGTAAGAAACCATCAAGAAATTGAGGGCACATGCATTAGAGATGAAACTTTATAAGCCACAGGCATATTCAGATGATTTGCCATTTATCTTGCAATTAGTCCCAGTTTTATTTGAGCAAACGGAAGCATTTGGTGGAATAGCTGGATTGACTATTGACTCACAAAAAAACCAAATTTATAGCTAAAAATCTAACTCAAAAGCAATCAATCAATGTAACACAAATATAAATGTTCAAATAGCCAAGAAAGTAAAATATTTGGGAATATACATTACAGTGAGATGCTCTACACATAAAGAAGGTAATTATAGCAAATTGGTTGTCCAAATTAACCAAGACTTGGAAAGATTGTCTAAACTACAACTGTCTTTTTTAGGAAAAATTGCAACAATTGAAATTAATATTTTGCCCAAAATACTCTTCCTCTTTCAAAACTTATCAATCAAGCTAGAGCTGAAATTGTTTGAAGAATTAAATAGTCCAGTCTCTAATTTTATATCGCAAAAAAAGAAACCGAGAATTAAACATAAATTATTGCAAGAGGCAAAAGAAAGAGGAGGATTTGGCCTTCCAAATTGGACTTTATATTATTATGCAAGCACTTTAACATGGATAAAAGAATGGATACTCCTAAGAAATAAAATAATATTGTACTTAGAAGGGCATGATCTGCAATTAGGCTAGCATGTATTCTTATGGTATGGAAGGACTAAAACACATAAATACTGTATTTTGAACGAAACATAAGAATTTTAAGAATTTGGGAAAAGGTTAAATTAAAAATTTATGTAAAAATACCCATATGGGTCTCACCAGAGGAAGCATTTACTTACCTAAACTTGCTAAGGTTTGGGGGGGGAAATAGTTACTTATAATGATTCTCCTGAATTCTGAGTGAACTTTGAAAACCAAAACTCAATTATGGTGGCCGCAAATGCAACTACAATCAATTTACAACCAAGATAATAAAGGCACAAGGATTTTATATAGAGTATGCAGCTTTTGACAAAATCTTGTTAATGACAGGGGAAAAAAACAAGTCCAAAAATTTTCAGCTTCTTACTACAATGGGATATGCAAGATGAAGAAGTAAAGGATGCTATGCTAAAATGGGCCAAGAGTTTATAGTATCGAACTACAAAAATGGCAACAACTATGGACAAAGAAATATAAGATAACATTGGCTACTTCTAATAAGGAAAATCTCTTTAAAATGTTTTATAGATGCCATATAACACCAGTGAGGCTTGCTAAAATGTTACCTAATATGTCAAATAAATGTTGGAAATGTAAAACTCAAGAAGGAACTTAGTAACATGCTTGGTGGACAAGTAATAAAGCAAAAGTTTACTGGGTCAAAATCCACACTTGGATTAAGCAAATTTTAAAATTAGAATTAGAGTTAAAACTGGAAATATTTTTGCTAGGTTTATTGCCAAACGCAATGGATAAGCAAAATTCTTACTTAATATTACGTCTTTCGGCAGCAGCTAGATTATTATGGGCCCAGTTCTGGAAATATGAATACCTGCCAACTGATGATACAATTATTAAGAAAATATTAAAATATTAAAAGGTGGAAGACAAAAGCTTTGTAGTAAAAACAGGAGGGGGTATCAAGGATAGAAAATCACCAAACAAGATATTTGACACTGTATAACTGTTTTATATGTTTTACTCTTTTTTCTGTTTTTCCTATGTTTCTTTCTTTTTTATCTTTTAATGAAAATAAAAATAAATTTATAAAAGAGAGAGAGAGAGAGAGAGAGAGATCGTTGGACAGTGTCATCGATGCAACCAACATGGATTTGACCATACTCTGGGAGGCATTGGAAGACAGGGGTGCCTGGAGAGCTCTGGTTCATGGGGTCACAAAGAGTCGGACATGACTGAACGACTGAACAACAACAACAAAAGGTATCATCAATGCTTGGCAAGTTTTTTCTTTAAGTGCAGTCAGAGCACTGCTGATTTGCTGCGTTATTTAGCAACCATTAAAAACAAGCAGGAAAGATTTAAATGGAAAGATTCCAATTTCTCATTCTCAAAGAAGAGCTCAGAGGGAGTTTTCAATTAGGCAGCTTCACCAAAGGAATGTCCTTTAACAATCTTGAGAAATCCTTCTCTTGAAAAGGGAACCTTTCCTTTTAAAATGATAGAAGATTTTGAGTGTGCCAAACAGGACCGCTTGAGGTGCAGTGTGGTTTCCTGACCCCAAACCAGCTGCCCATTGCATATATATTCAAGGATTAGACTGCACACCTCTGCCTGATCCTAATCTGGTTTAAGCGACCCTATTTAGCTGCCCCTTCCTGCTTCAGTAAGGCCATCTAGCCAAGCTTTGTTCTGAATGTACCAAATGATGGCTCCAGTTGAGGCTCCTTGTGATCATTTCCTGTGGTATTACCTTCAGTGTGTTTTCCCCCTCCCCTCCTCTCCATTTTCAAAAATCAAGAAAAGCCTGAATAACCATTTGTCTAGATTCTAATCTATCATATCTATGCTCATTGGGAGAAATGTGAGTTTTGGTCCAAATTTGCTTATTTAAAATATTTCCGCTCTGCATGATTAAAAGCACAAGATTCAAAGATAAAAGCAGTATTATTAAATAAGCAAATATTAAAGAACAATTAATAAAATTATGTTTAAAATGTTAAATAAAAGCATTTCAAAAGAAACAGATTTACAAGCAACAAAATGTATTATTGTGTCCTAGAAAGTCATTCATTAAGGAAAAGTCTGCCTGATGAAAAAAAGTATTTCCCTGTTTGTGAAGGGACACGAAAATTGGGCCAGGCTGGTCTCCTGTGGGATGGATTCCCAGAATATTGGAGCAGTGACAGGAAAGGCCCTCTCTCACCAAATGCACCTGTGAGGGTGGTGAGACCAAGAGAAATGTGTGCCCTGATGATCTTAAGAACTGGGTAGGTTCATAAAGGGAGATAGCTTGGACCCAAGCTGTTTCGGGCTTTATAAGTTAAAACCAGAATTTTAGGTTATGCCTGGAAACAGATTAGCAGCCAGTGGAAATGCTGCAACAAGGGAGTTATGTCATGCCTGTAACCAATCACAGTTAACAAATCTGGCTGCAGTGTTTTGGAGCAAGGGGTTTCCACAGATAGACCCATGTATGCCATGTTACAGCAACCCAACTAAGATGCAACTAAGGCATGTGTCATTGTGACCAAGTCAGATCTCTCTAGGAACAGATGCAGTTGGCACAAGTACTGCTGGCCAGTGCGAAATCCTGAGCATCTAGGTTCAGAGATGGATCTAAGTCTAAGAGAACACCCAAGATGTGCACCTGTGTTGTCAGAGGGAGTGCAAATCCATTCAGTACCAGCTGAATCCTGGTTCTTTGAGCTGCCCTTTGACTGATGAGGCGTACTTATGTCTTGCCTGGATTAAGTTTCCATTTCTTCATCCTCTTCTAGTCCACTGTTGACATCAGACACAGATCTAGAACTGAAATAGCTTCCTTGGAGTTTGATGGCAAGAAGAGAAAGAGTTGGACGAACAATTTCCCATCTCTATTTTTGCAGCACTGCAGTGATTCAGGAACTTCTTCAAGTGCCATGTCCTCATAGAACGTTGGTGATCATTGGTCTAAACACTCACCCCATACCTAGCTTCCATCCAGTTGGCCTGAACTCATCAGGTGCATTTGTTTTTCTCAGCTGTGAATCCCTTGTCTTGGTTGCATTGCTGGACCAGATAAGTTATGGTACACACCTTGTCCTCAAATTAATGTGACAATAAAGATTATAAATATTCTAGATTTTGCAGATCACCTTCTCCATGGACAGGAAATGCCATTTGCCCTCAATGCGGGAGATTCACTCTCAGGGCAGTCTTCCCTATTGCTGTGGGGAAAGTATGTTGCATTTTCTTTGCTTACTCCAATTCTGATGTGTGTTTGTGTATGTGTTTTTGCATGTGTGTGTGCATGTGAAAACCAAAGCTTTTGGCAGAATAATGCATGCCATGGTTTGTCATCTGCTTCATCCACAGCATCCCATTTCCCTAACTCTCATCGGCATGCACATGGAACAAGACAGTGTTTTAACATGAGGACAGGAATCACTTAGAGATTTGACATTATAAAATGGGGGTATAGAAAATGGCGGGAAATCCACCTTAATGGCCGATACAGTGTACACTAGGAAACTGATATTTCAGCAAGAAAAAATAGCCCATATACTCATCATAGATCATCATTTTTAAATGGTGATAGGGTTAATCCAAAATAAGGTGTGGTTTACCAGTCCCTTCTGGAAGCGCCCTGGGACAACGCAGCTTGGCCAAGGTTACACAGGCTGGCTATAACTGCTGTGGAGAATTGAACTCATAACTTCTGGTTCTGCAGCTGGATACTCAAATCACTAAAATATCAGATCAACAAATAAACAGTGTGAAGAATATGCCCCTAAAATTTAAAGTAAATACTTTTTTAAAAAATCTTGTTTTCTGTAAGACTTAGCTCTAAGATTTCCTCCTCTACCAGTACAAATTCCCAGCTTCTTATGGAAAGAAAAACCCCAAGTCTAATATTTCTGGTGTCCCCCCCCCCCGCACCCAAAGAATTCCTTCCTCACCTCATTTTTCATCTGTTCTTTTCCACAAGAAAGCACAAAAGGCTCGTTGCAGGGAATTGTGTTCATATAATAATTCTACTGGAAAATAACAGCTGAGAAACTTCCAAGAAACCCCATTATATTTCCAGCAAGATTTCTCAGGGGAGGGGTGAAATACACATGGAAGAATCATGCTTCAAGAAGAAAGTTTTATTTCTCAGTGAGAGGCTGATACATTCAGATTCCTGAAACAAAACAATATTTCTATTACCCACTCAGAAAGCTAAGAGAATGACATAAGTCTTAAAATATTCCAGTCAAAATACCACTCAGAGTTCCCAATAATGCCCTTTACAAGGAACATTTGAACTTAATTTGTAAATCTTCCTTCCTGTACCAAAAAAAACATTTGTGATTATTTACTACATTCCTTTGAAATGTAATACAGTTGAGCCCTATCACCAGATAAATCAGCTGGCTACATATAATTTCCAACCTCGACACTGCCTTTAATACTTTTATTTTATTGTATTTAAAATATTTTAACCAGCCTTTCTCCATAAAAGAACCCACAGTAGCATGCATCATTTGAAAGACAGATTTTTTTTTAAAAAACATACACAATTGTTTAAATAATTAAATAAACATTGTGGGCACCTCAACTGATTATCCCATGCTGGTAATGTAAAACAACTATATGCCTGGCTGTCTAGATCATTGGTTCCCAACCTTGGGTAACTTCTGGTGTTCCCAGATTGCAACTCCCAGAAGACTTCACCATTAGCTGTGTTGGCCAGGGCTTCTGGGAGTCGCAGCCCAAGAACATCCGGGTTACCCAAGTTTGGGAACTACTGCTCTAGATCAGTGGTTTTCAACCGGTGGGTACCCAGCTGTTCCTGGACTGCAACTCCCAGAAACCCCTTCCAGGACAGCAAGTGGTGGAGGCTTCTCGGAGTTGCAGTCCAGGAACATCTGGGGACCTACAGGTTGAGAACCACTGGTCTAGATCATTGGTGGTATCTATGGCCTTTGTACTAGGCAAGGAAGTATCCAGATCGATCTAGGTGTTCATCATAAAGTTAGCTACCCATTGCACTTACTGAATTGCCCAGTATAGTGGGGCTGCTCCCCAGAGCTTGAAAGCATTCTGCTTGGACTACAGCTGTCTACTGCTGAAGAATTCCAGAAATTGGAACCCAGCAAGGAAACATGACCCAGCTGTGCTGCTCCCCACCCCATCCCGAGGAGGCACATCCTCAATGTATGATCTGGTGATCCCCCAAGGAGTAATTATTACCTAAGGAGATCCTTTCCATCTAGCTCAGCACTCACTATAATTTCCTGAGGAACAACAGACAGCTGTCTGTACAAAAGCACGCCTTCAAAACAACTTTGTTCACATGAGTCTTATCCGTGCAAGCTGTTCTAACGCAGCTCAGTCTGCCACGGAAGATCTTGGAGAAGGAAATGTGAGGTAGATTTTTTTTTTTATCAAAATGTACCAGGTAACATAACGAAATGTTTCAGGAACCAACAGTATCTGTTTTAAACCTAATGTGTTGTCTGTTTTTTTTTTAAAAAAAAGAAGATTTACGAGACTGCAATGGAAAATGTATCATATTCAGGCAACACACACCAAACGTTTAGCCCTTTTGACTGACTTCACTGAAAGGGTTAACACAAGTTTCAAAAAGATTTTGGACTGTTGAATTTCAGATAAATGTCACTGTGCTGTGTTGCCTGTATAAACACGAGCAGTATCAAGCAAATTGGGACATAAAACTCATTTTGGTCCTTCTGGCTTTCACCACAGTAACATTAGCTTAATGCATATTGAATAGAACATCAGAATTACTTAAATATATCTACATTATACATTCATTGCATTGTAACACTCAACAGAAGGGTGCTTGTTTGTTTTTAAAGTAGTCAAAGGATACATGAAAATAGAATTCAAGAATGGTATACAAGCAATCAATCTGAAACGTCCCATTCTTTTCTTAATAATAAAATAATTGACGTTCAAGCAGAATGTTTACGAGGGCCATGTATTAAACACTGGACTACACAATGACTTCCCTGCATTAATGCAGCTTCTTCATAAAAAGTTCCTCTTGTTCTCACTGGCAAGCAACAGTGGGGGGAAAACACCCCAAAATGGGCCTCTGGTTTGAATTCAGAATATAAAGGTGCACTTCCTTCCACTGTATGGGCTCACCCGAGCAGGCCCTTCCCTGAAATCCTGAAGTTTGGTCTTCTCACTTAATCTGGCCAATAGGATTTTCATTATCATGACTAACTCCCATAGTATTCAAGGACGCGAGGTTCCGTTCCTTTGAACTCAGATTGACCTCACAAGGACGTGAGGTTACGTTCCTTCGAACCGGTCTCCAGTGGGGCCGCGAACTGCAGCGAGAGGGACGTGAAGTATCAGCCAGAAAGATGCAGACATAGAAACCATCACAAGTACCTGTACAAGCAGCAGCTGCCCTCAAATGCCACCTGTAATGCAACAGTCTACAAAATCTACAACAATGGGTGCTTTTACACGACCTCTAAAATCCGGTGGCAACTTAAATTTGGACCAGAGATCATGGGGGTTTGTTGCTCTTCCTGTGTTCCCACCCCCCCACACTCCATTGTTCCTGTCTGCATTAGGGGAGGGAGAAAAAAGGGAGAAAAAAATGCAGGCTCACCTCCGTCTGCCGGTTGAAGCAGCCCGGAGCAGCCCTATAGTGATTCCTGTCTCTTAAAGGGGCAGCGGGGACAAAAACAAACAAACAGAAGGCGAGGGAGCCCAACATTCACAGCTTTACAATTCGCATTGGAAGATTTTTTTACCTCCTGGAGGCCAGGTACTTGAAAAGTGCGCTGGGACACGCTTAGGTGGGTGTAGTCGTACTTAATTTTTTTTTAAAGCCCGGAGCTGGTGGGAAAACATTTTTAAGCTCTGGATCTGGGAGCCCTTTGCCTCGGATTTTAGGGGTCATGTAAAAGCGCCCAATGGCTATCAAATCTGATAGATCTTGGAAGAACTAGCTCAGAAAAATGTATTTCTCAACCATGAAAATGTGAAAGCAGGGAGATACTTCTTCCTTTGGGGGGCTGAGGGGGGGCTGAGCCAGACCTTGTAAAAACGAAACTATCACTAAATAAGAGTAGGATGATGTTTTGATCATTTGAATCCCAACACATTATCTTACCACTGGTTGCAGCATGACATTATCTCTTAAAAGTAACTTCTACAAATTCTTAATGCATCCTTCCTACAAATTTGAGTTAAATGTTCATTTAATATAAATTTTCACTATCCCACATTAAGATATATACACTAGTGAAGGGGACTAGGTCAGGGGTGCCCAAACTTTTTGTAAGGAGGGCCAGATTTGGTGGCTGAGAATGTGTCAGGGGCCAGTTGCTCCCGACCCTGCCACCCCACTGCAAGCCCCACCCACTGACCCCTTGCAACCCCACGCACAGGAAGGAAGGCGGGGACCAAGGGAGGGAGGGAGGAATGTGGAAACCAAGAGAGGTAGGAAGGAAGGTGAGGAGGAAGGGAGGGAGGGAGGGAGGGAGGTGGGGACCAAGGGAGGGAGGAAAGAAGGAAGGTGGGGACCAAAGGAAGCACAGGGAGCAGTGGCCACAGGTTGCCCCTTGGAAGAGGCAATCTGTGCGACCTTGCACCCCCCAAGCTCCCCAACAGTGGCGACGGCTTGCCCGCCAACCCACCCCAAAGCTCTTTGGTGGTGGCAGAGGCCCATTGGCCTGCCCACCCCCACACATTCCCCTGCGGTGCCGGTGACGGCAGACCGCCCAGCCGCCCAAGCTTCCCAGCGGTGCCGGTGGCGCGGCCCACCCGGTCACTGCCCCCACGTGCACCCAACCTCACAATGTTCCCCGCTATGCCGGTGGTGGTGGCCTGCCCATGCACTGTCCTGCGTGCGCGTGCTGAGCTTCACAAGGTTCCCAGCTGTTCCGGTGGTGGTGGCCCGCCCGTGCACACACCCCCGCACACACCCAGCCTCATATGGTTGCCGGCGGTACCGGTGGCAGCAGTGCGCGCAATGGCTGGCTGGCCGGCCTGCCCAGCCCCTTAAGCTTCCTGGCGGTGTCAGTGTTGGCGGAAGATTGTTTTTAAAAAAATGGGGCAAAGGAGGGGGAGGGACGGGGAGGGAGGGGTAGGCCAGCCAGCTGCGGGCCACTCAGAATGGCCTGATGGGCCGCATTTGCCCCCCCCCCCCGAGCCGGACTTTGGGCAGGCCTGGACTAGGTGCTTCTTACATTCTCAGTACCCTAAGCAAGCAAACAAATTTCCAGAATTCTTTGTTGGAACCCATAGCAATTAAAAAGGGATGAATTGATATTGAAAAGCAAGAACTTCCTCAAGAAGAGGGCTAAGTAAAAGTACAAAGTCCTGCAGACAGATGGATTTGACGGCCGTGGGAGCAAGTTATGTCCCTCAGAGGAGGAGGATATAAAATTGGGAGGAAGAAGCAGCAGCAGGAGCTAGAACAGGGAAAAGCCTTTAAAGCTGCCAATGCACAGAGAATGTTCTATGAGGAAAAATGGGAAGGAGGGAGTTACAGATGTGGTCAGTTTGCTTATTTACTCAGCTGTATTAAATGTGATACTTTAGAAATAAATCTTAAAAATTGGGGAATATTCAGCACCATTCTAGCTCAGCACATATCCTCAGGACACGCTCTTATGAAATGTTTTTGGATGTCATAATTTAGAATTTGTACATTCTGTTTGTCCCCCAAGAATGATTAAACTGGGAAGTTCTTTTCTGACTTCTGGTATGTTGGAATACAATACCCTAAAGACATTTTGTTGATGGAAATATAAAATGGTGCCATATATACAGAGGCTGAGTGCGCTGGCAACTGAATCTTACTCTACCTGAGGGCAGGTTATGGTAAACCACAGGGTTCTCTCCTAGCATCTTGTTGCTTCTGCCTATCATGTAGCATCTGTTATTGATTTTGCCTTACAAAAGAGCCAACCTTAGTTACAACAGCTCAAATCTTCCTGGTGATTTATGTGTACATAAGTGAAAATGCACAAGTCGCTAATTAACAAGATGCCGGTAATGTTCCTCACTATTTGCCCACTGCATGGACATGTGAGCAAGAACACAATCAGCGCCTTGTTAATGAATGGTTATTTGCTGTTACAATTTACACAAATGTATTTACACATGCCTAAATCACCATTAGGATCTTGGCCAAGAGCCATCAGTCCATACATCCTGAAATTACTGAAACTAGTTGTGCTGCAAGCCATTATGAAGTGGATATCATTTTTAAACTGCAAATCATTTTTAATTGTAGCATTTGAAGCTTGGTTTATTTCAACAGAGCCCAAACACTCATGTTTTCATTGCCTTTGACTTTTCAGAGTCTTGTTTTGTAACAATCAAAACACTTCCTGTCTTTCAAACACTATATGCTGAACAGTTGATTCCTGACTGCAAAAGCTTGTATGTATGGTTTAAAGAAAAACCCAAGCAAAATCACAGCTAAATCTCTATGAGTCTAATTCCAAGTGTTAATCTGTGTTTGTTGCTTTGTCTCTCTTATTATAGCCTTCTTTCCTCTTGAACTCAAAAGATGAAGGAAAACATAATAGGCGCTTTCTTCAGGAAATAGATACAATCTTCAAATGTTCCCCCTTAAAGACAGATTAATGAATGGATGCTTGTTTTAATTCTTCTTAGATTTCATTGAACTATGCTGCTTTGAAAAACAGCAATAACGCTGTAAACGAGCAAGTCAGAAATGGAGCCGAGGAATGGATTTAATGCAATTAATTTAGCAGTGACTGCAAGCAGGGCCGGCACTAGGTTTTTTTGCACCCTAGGTGAGGGGTAGGGGGTGGGGCAGGCGGTGAGCGGGTGGGGCAGGGGGAGGCGGGGGCAGGTGGTGGGGGTGGCGATGGGCGCAGGGGGCAGATGGTGGGGGTGGCGATGGGCGCAGGGGGCGGCAGGCGGACAGCGACGGACAGCGATGGGCAGATGGCGATGGGGGGATGGCGGGCGGGGGGATGGATGGCGGTGGCCAGCAGCGGGGGGGGGCGAGGGGGGCGGCAGGCTGGTCAGCGCCTCTTTCCATTTTGGTGCCCTAGGCAACTGCCTAGTTCGCCTTAATGGACACACTGGCCCTGACTGCAAGATTGATCTGTATCATCATGTGTGAACATATGTTTGGGAAAAGTCAGCGAGCTTTTCAGGTGGTGCTGAGTTTTCATGTATGCATAATGTTTAACTCTCTAGCTGAAGTAAAATTGTGCCTTATTAATCAAGGCCAAACTACGAGGACAGGTCTTTTGCTTGACCTTGGCTCTGAGTCAAAGTTCATTATTTCTCACACAGCAGTGGTTCCATCAAGTCAATTTCTGATGTGAGCTTTCCCATTGGTGTTAGCTAAAGAAAAAGGAAATGGCTGAAGTAATGCATCTTTCTGCTGTAAACTATCATGCACAAATCTTGCATGAATTGGAACACCCGTATATTTTCTGGTGTATCCCTGAGTTCCATATACTTTATATATAGCATTTAGCTTACTTGTTTGCAACTTGTGTTTCTGAGCATACAGTTTAAAATAAAGTGAACCAATTCCTTCCTTCTTTCTCTAAGGCCCCAGTGTGTTGCTTATACCACACAATATATATAAGAGATAAGACACCAATATTATATGGCTGAAGTATTGGAGAACAAGTATAATAAGAAGAGAAATACACAACTAACCTATAACCTGGCTCATACAATTGATGTATAAAGTAACCAATGCTGGTCCCCCCATTAGTGCAAGAGTGCCCTGTTCAAGACAAAAAGTATGAGGAAGAGTAAATAATGCTTCCTCGTGAAGGATGCTGCCACTCAGATAACATTACTTGGCTGAAATGGCCCATGTGTAGTTTTCCCGAACTGGTTAGGCCTCTCCCTCAATCACTGACTGTGTCAGTTGCGTGATCAGGGAGATGACCTGCATAGGCAGTCTTCCTGGTCATTCTCCCTACATTAACTGCCTCATGATGAAGAATGTAGAGTTGTACATCCTGATTTGTTCACTCCCACTCAGAAAACAAGAAATCACAGAACAGTTCCTTTACCATGTATATGATGGAGAACAATCAACCCATCTGTGAGATGTTATGCACTTTTGGGTAATTTGTTCACACATTTCTGTAAAAAAAATGCATGGTCTGGAAAAACAATTAGGGTTGCCCCTTTGCATCAACTAGTGACCATAGCAGTTTTGGATGGGTTACTTGAGTCTTTTATTTATTGATTTATTTTATTTTGAATATTTTTGATCAACCAACAGTCATTTCCTACTGGGTGTTTGTTGTATGCTGAGCTGTACATAGGAAAAAGGCCTTTGTATCTGCTGAGCTTTGTGATGAGATAGTTGTATCAAATGCAGAATTACAACAGGAAAAAATAGCTTGTCAATTCACTGCCATGCTGGAGGTAAGAATCCTTGTAGGGATAGGCGAATCCTCAAGCTTCCTTGATGTGTTGAGATTGCTGACAGTTTTTGTACACTTGTTTTTACCAAGATGAAGACAGTGGCAAGATTTTTACACATACCTACAAAGCCAGAAGGCTGTTTGTACAGCTGGCACCACTATACACAGGGATTGGATAGTGTCAGAGGGTCTACCCAACGTGGAGGGTGAGAGTAGCACCTCCCACCCTAGGCAGCAGAAATTCTCATACATGTATACTCAGAGTACATATAAAATGTAGGTTTCTGCAACATAAAAAAGTATTTCACGACCTTTTGGCTCACACAGTCTAGTTTCCAACTGCTTGCCTTCATGATTCCTGCTCTCCCTTTCTTCATTTCATTCCAATCACTAAGCTATGGTTCCATTAAAAACATCAAACCCTTGCCTTAGAAACCCAAATCCAATGATGGTTTCTAAACCTGGTTTGTATGGGAAACAGAGACCAGGAAGGCTGAGATGCGTTGATGAGCATGTCACCTGAGATAGAACGGCAAACAAATTTCACATAAAGCAGGATGGTATGCAGATGAGAGAGGAGTTGGAGAGGCCAAAATATCTTGAAGGTTCATTAGTTTGGGGCTACAGTTCAGCCAGCCCACTTACAGTTCAGCCTAGGGCAGTGATTGTGAACCTTTTAGAGACCGAGTGCCCAAACTGCAATTCAAAACTCACTTTCTTTTTCTTTTTTTTTTGCAAAGTGCCAATACAGTAATTTAACCTGTATACAGGTGGCTATGAACGGGCAATGTTGGGTGTCCACAGAAAGGGCTCCGAGTGCCATCTTTGGCACCCATGCCATAGGTTTGCCAACACTGGCCTAGGGATTGAAATGAAACACAATTTTTCTGTTTTGTGACCATCTCTATTAGAGTCCATATGTATATATTAACATTCTGGAAAGGCAGCTGATGAGACAGCATCTTTCTGTTGGTTGCACAGCATTAGGGATGGCTTGTTCATTTAAGAAGCAGTAGCTTCTGAAATGATCCACATGAGCCCAGGTGCTGTTCAGAAGCCTCCAAAATGCAAGCAGCCAATCACTCACCTTCCTGCAGGGTCACATCGGGCTGAACTCCAACCAGAAAGAAGTCTCCTGATGTCATCTGTCTTTCTCCCTGGTGCTGGCCAATCAGGAGCTGTGCAGGGAAATGCATCATCCCACCTCCCTGTCTAATTGGCCAGTGCCAGGGAGAAGGACAGATGGCATCAGGAGACTTCTTTCTGGTTGGAGTTTATCCCAATGCAACCCAGCAGGAAGGTAAGTGATTGGCTGCTTGTATTTTGGAAGCTTTCGAACAGCATCCAGGCTCGCGTTGGTCATTTCAGAAGCTACAGCTTCCAAAACAAACACCCCATCCCTACACAGCATGTTTCACTTCATCTGAGAGTCAGGATTTGCCAGTCTCCCCATTAGTATGTTTCTGCTGCCTCCTTAGGCAGCTCCTAACTCAAGCACAGGGCACCAAATGTTGGGGTTGAGGTGCTTTCCTTCTTAGCCGATAAACAAATCCCTCACTTCTCTGAAGGAGCCCCATTGCTCTGTTTGATGGTTGGACCAGCCCTAGCTTTCTCAGGCTGCCAGAACTTTCCAGGGAGACATGCGTAAGTGATTAAGTTTGTTTGCATGCATTACATATCCGAGGAAAGAAGCTATCACTTCAGAAGTACGATACCCATGTCCAGTTGCAAATTAAAAGGATCCATTTTCAATTACCCCCCTCCTCACCATGACTGCCATGTATAATTAAATTCACTTCAAAAACTCTTTTAAAGGAGAAGCTTAAGTGCCAACTTGGCAGCGAGAGTTTGGCAGCCCTGTGATTAATTATACGGTATATGGGGATGGTATCTCAAGCAGCCATGGAAAGATGAGAGGCCTTAAGCCACAGTTTACAGTAGGAAGCATGTGATCTTAGTCTTTTAAGTCTCTATTAAAGGGGGGGGGGAATTAATTGCATAAATTGCATGTTTTCAGCTTGGCTTTTGTTATCTCTGGGGCTTCAAAATCCTCAGTACAGTGGAGATGATTTACATTTGAGGAGACATCTTACGTATTTGGGGTGAACTGCAATGCTGGCGTGCTTCCATTCCATGGCATCTATTTGACAACTCGGCAGTTTACTGAAGACTGGCTGAAAGTTTCCTTGTGGTCTCCACTGCAGCCACCCGTTGACCACAGCTCCACCAGCTCCAGTTGGAATAAATTGTCGTTATGATTTTCAAAATGGGATCCTACAAATAAGCAATGTCTGTACGTGAGGATAAACTGCTGGGTAGCTTTAGCGGTTTAGGGGTCTGGCTGCAGAGCCAGAGGTTGGTGGGTCTGAGTCCTCACTGTGCTTCCTTGAGTGTTTCTGAGCTCCCTGACCCACAGGGTCCCTTCCAGCTCTCCAGTTCTAAAGGTAAGGATAAATATCCATCTTCAACTTGAGCAAACAAAATTTGCTTACTCCCTGAAATGTTGTGCTGTTTTGCACAAAGAAGAATTCAGAGTTCTTTTCCGAGTTACAAGGAAAGATGAACCATGAGGATGTACATCCCTGCCCCAGGACCATTGTGTTTCTATTTTCAGAGTAAGTACAAGATCACTGGAATAACTAGGGTGGGGTGCAAGAATACATTTGCCCTGGGGCAGCAGCAATCTGGGGGCGCCTGAAAGGGAAGCAGAAGGAGGAAGCCATGCGCCATCCCACCAGAAGTCCTTCTTTTGCCCCGCTAAGTCTTGCCATTCCTTAGTCAGGGGGAAAGGGGGAGAGGGAAGCAGGCAATATTTTTTTCAAAAAGTACCTCCATTGATTGCTCCCCCTTCTTCCCCCCCCCATCCCTGCTAAGGCTTGGCACTCGTTAGCCCAGGGAAAGGAGGAGAGGGAAGCATGCAGCAGAAGTGCTCCTTGGAAAAAATTCTATTGCCTGCTGCCCTCTCCTCCTTTCCCCAGGCTAATGATTCCCAAGCCTTAGCTCAGACATGACCAACCTTCGGCCCTCCTGAATTCCAAGCCTGTATTTCCAATTGCAAAGGACTGTGGAAGTTGTGGTCCAAAACATCTGGAGGGCCAAATTTTGGACATGCCTGCCTTAGCTGGAGGAACGGAGGAGGGGGAAATGTGCAATGGAGGTAATGTTTGGAAAAAAATTACCTGCTTAGTGCTATCCATGTGTTGTGCATAGGAGACCCTTGTCCGGGAGACCCCAAAGAGAGTGTGAGAAAGAGGGACCCTTCTCCTCCTCCCCTGCTGTTCCCCCAGGATTTGGCACCCCTTGCTCAGTGGGTGAGATGCAGTTGGGAGGCAGGAGGGGGCACAAAAACTGACTCTGTCCCTGGACACTCCAAAACTCTGCACAAGATAGGCATCTAGTAGTATATTTGTTACTGTGCAGTTAGTAGATCAATCATTTAATACGGATCTCCTTTTGCTGGCTCAGATCAATTCTGCCTTGTTCGAATAATGCTGTTTCTCCCTTTTTCTCAGAAGAACACCAGAAGGTGAATACACTCATGTGGTTTATAATTACATACCTGTAAAATTACAAGCTGAACCATTGAGCCTCAGTTCCAAAGAGAGCATGTAGAGATGGGTGGCCTAGACTTCATTCCACCTTGCACAAGATATCCAACTCCCCCCCCACTCTAGAACTATTTACCCTGTGTCATGATTTTTCTAGATCAGAGTGCTCACACTAACCACTCTGGTACACTGCCAAATTTATAAGGTTGGCATATCAAAACTTCTCACAAAATACACAAGATCCCAATACATGATCAAGACAGGCCCCAGTATCGAGAGCCATCAATTTTCTTCTTCCAAAATAGTTTTTTAAAAATATACTTTATGAAAGGAAATGGTAAAAACGGATGTTTCCAAAGAGTTTCAAAGATTACAGAGATACAGTGGTCCCCCACCCTTTCACGGTTCATATACTGTGGTCCCACTATATCATGGGACCGCTGTACCCTGAAAGGGCTTGAGAGAGGGGGGAGGTTTTAAAAGCTGGGGCTTTCTAAACCTTTCCCCCTTCCTCAAGCCCTGGGCTCCAGCTGATTAGCGCTGGGGAGGGGAAACAAAAGGTTTTTCTCCACCACCCCAGCACCAAACAACTGGAGCTTGGGGCTTACCTCCGGGGTGCTGGGAAGCAGAGCACAATGTTTAAAAGACTTTCAGCCACGGAGCCAAGCACTTGGCTCCATGGCTAAAAGTTGTTTTTAAAGATTGCGTGCTGCTCCCCCGCACCCCCAGGTGCTGGGAAGCGGTGCAAAATGTTTAAAAGGCTTTCAGCCATGGAGCCAAACACTTGGCTCCATTGCTAAAAATCATTTTAAATATCATGCCCCCCCCAGGCCCAACCTGACCTGCATCCACTTATTGCAGATTTTCAATTATCACGGGTCGAGTCGGTCCCTAACGCCCACGATAGATGGGATTACTCTAGTCCAAAAAGTTCTGGAGTAAATAAGCATTCAAAAAGTTTTGAAGCAAGAACAATTCCAGAATTATCCCACAAGAAAACATGATAGCTAGCTGTCCCAAGCACATACTAAAAGTCTGCCATAATGTAAGCAGTTTCAAGGCATATGCAAATAGAAGTGAGCATAGCATATACCTAAGAGATAACTAGCTAAATTAAGTAACTTCTTATTTTTATACCAAGCATTTCAGGTTCTAGATCTTTCAAGGCAATTCACCAATCAGGCATTGAATTGCTCTAAGTCTAAGCCATCTGAAAGACAGAGTAATTCTCCCCACTTTCTTCACTTGAGTTGAAATTATTCTTGCTAATTAGACCTGTACTGAGTGACCTCTGGTCTTGGAGCTTTTGTTTTCATGGAAAAATTGTGGTTTTGCTGCCTTCCAGTTAACAGTGGGCACTTTCCCTTCTCTTGGTCAGCTCATCCCAAGCCTAAACTACAAGACTTTTGTTTCAAAAAGGTAACTTAAACCATGATGCCCTATTTTTCGGTTTTTCTACACCTTGAGATTTGCCTCACTGCTTAGATACAGCAAAGTGCATAGCAATTTCCTGAGATGCCAGCAAATGCTATGAACACTAATTATAGTTTTTTTTAAAAAAATCATGGGGTCAACGCTATATTGTGTTTCACATTATTAGTCACATGACTAAATTCAAATTATGCACTGATAAATAGTTTTAAAATATGTTTCTACTTTGAGGAATTGTCAGAGTAGTCAAGTAAAAATGTGTTCACCCCTAGTAGGTTAGGCCATAAAAATGATATTTTACTTTTATGAACTGATGAGCCAAATGGTGGATTCTGACAGCAGCCAAGAAAACAACGTTACAAGAAAAAGCTTTGCAAAATATTGATTTAATGCATCACTTAAGCAACAGAATATCTCAAGCATTATCCATGCTCTATTTCCTTGTAACTTGGACAATTTATCTATTCACTTCTCTCAAAGGAACACACACACATTTCTACATGAATTGTTTCTCTTTGAGGCATAACTGTTCACCATAGAGGAAAAAATGGAGTTTCTACTCAGCATAGCCTCTGTGAGACAGAAGCAGATCCCCACATGTTACTTTAAAGCTACTTCTACACCGTAACTGCTGTTGAGCAACTGCTTTTACACAACAAAGTAGAATTTGTGGTTTCATAAAGCAATACAATTTATGACTTTCATGTAGCAAAATGTTGAGGTCATCACCATGCCTTTGATCCTTGCTATCGTATATACCCAGACGTCAAGTCCCACCGCATTAAAGAGACTTTCTTCGTAGGAAATGTGCATACAATTGCTTCTCACAGCTATATCAAATGCTGAATACTCCTCCAGGGCCAGCATTTTCCATGTCTTTCGCTCTACCAACATACACATACACACAGAGGGAGGAGGAAGAAGGCAATGTCGGATATAATGACAGCATAATCCATGTGGGCAAAGATGGGGAAATGGAAGGGCAGATTAGCAGGAGAGTGGCTGATGAGAACAGCTGGATGTTGGACTACTGCTCCAAGGATTCCCAGGACAGCATGATGTGAGGTCTTTTCCTCATCTATCGCTCTAGTTGGTCTTAGTGAGAAAACTCTCTCATTAATGTTAACAATGATTTCCCAATTAAGTCATTGAGGAATCTCTGCAAAAATTATCTAACATTTTGTAATTCACACTATTCGTCCTATTCAAGTTGCTCTTCATGTGTTAGCAACTTGTTAATTTTGGATTTTGAAATTCACGTGAAACGAATTCAGTGGCCAAAATCTTAAACCTCTCAAACTACTCTTCAACAAGAATAACAATGAAAAGCATTACCCTTCAAAAATAAAAAGAGAGTGAAACTTGACCATTACTCAACCCATTAATGTTTCGATTTTGAACAATTTAGTTAATGGCCCAAATCAGGCAGCATCAATCATGCTAGTCAACTGACATTAGTTAGAGCAAAGCAAAGCATGCTGTTTATTTACCGCTCCACAGGGATTAAAGCACTCTCCAGGGGGCTTACAACTTAATAATGAAGGCTACACACTGTCCCTTCCCCATTCCCAGCAATAGGGCACTCAATTTACCAATTACAGAAGAAGGGAAGGCTGAGTGAACCTTAAGCCTGGGAGTGAACACAGGTCATGGGTAGAGTTTTGGCAGCGGTACTGCAAATGCACCACTTTGCCATGGAGGGAAGGAGTTGACAACAAATACTTGACATGTATACAGTATTTCTTTTCTCATAACAAGTCTCATGACTAAGATGTAGAGAGAAATATAGATTGATGTACATACATACAGTAAACCCCATGTAAAGGGATCGGTATCTACGGCTTCATTTATCCACAGTCTGAACATATCAAAATATTAAAAGAATACAAACAAAGGGATATATGTATTTCCATGAAGCAGTTACCAGAACTGGCCACTGGACAGAGTCAGAGACAAGTTATATATAGGATTTACTTTTATCCATGGTTTTCTGCATTTGTGGAGTCTTTGGAACAGATCCCTCATGGCTACAGTGTGTGTGTGTGTGTGTGTGTGTGTGTGTGTGTGTGTGTGTGTGTG
>JAHTLZ010000129.1:13039633-13073359 GCA_023846285.1 Phrynocephalus versicolor | reverse complement strand
TGTGTGTGTGTGTGTGTGTGTGTGTGTGTGTGTGTGTGTGTGTGTGTCTGTGTGTGTGTGTCTGTGTGTCTGTGTGTCTGTGTCTCTGTGTCTCTGTGTCTCTGTGTCTCTGTGTCTCTGTGTGTGTGTGTCCTACTGCAATAGAATGCTGGTCAATGACCTTTGCCATATTCTTTCCAGAAAAGGAAGTAACATATAAATTTTAAAATAATTATCACCAATCTGTAGCTCCTCTCTAGTCTTCCTACATATGCTTTCAGGCTGCTGTAATTATTATTACGCAAAAATGCCAGGCCTTTCCAATCAATATTATAAAACTTTGACTGGTGTTATCTATAACATCGACAAATTTCAACCAAAAACCTAAATATCTGTTAAATATTGGCATATTATGTATGTATGGACGGACAGGTGGACAGACAGATAGACAGACAGACAGAGGCATCTGGCCAGATGGTTGGATGGCTGGACTGCTAGATGGTGGTGGTGGTGGTGGTGGTGATTATGATAAAAACCAGGCACAGTCAATCAAAATTGTAAAAGTATTGGTTGGTATTATATAACAGATCAAGTTTTTTAACCTAAAAGTTTCTGTTAAATATCAGTGCAGTATTGTTATTGTTATTATTTCTTCTTCTTTTCTTCTTCAAAAATACCAGGCACAGTCAATCAAAATTATATAAACATTGAGTGGTATTATATAACAGATACAACCTTTAACCAAAAACCCAAGATAATGATGGTGGTGGTGCTTTTGCATGCCAAGATGGGGCAGAGGAAGGTAAGAGATCAAGGTCACCCCAAGACATTTCACTACCACAGGCAAGCAGTAAGGTAGCACTTCCTTCATTCTGCATATAGAAGCCAACTGGACAGGCAGGTGGATCTTAGTTCAGATGTGACAATGGGACAGCATCCTTCCCTGTATCGGTGGGCAGCAGGGGCCAGAAGGAAAGTTTCCTGGGTCACAGAGCTCTGTCCTTTGAAGCCTCACACCTGCACCCTAACTGCTTCCATCTGCAGCCTAGTGCTGGCCACTTTATCAAGCACACCCTGCTGAAGAGCCCTATCATTTCAACCTTTGCCTATGGATTATTATCCACCCAATGAGCCTATTCAGGCCAGTGTTCATCTTATGAGCCTATTTCTGACCAGAGTGACAAGAGTTCAAAATGAAGGACTCGCAACTAGCTCTCCTCAGACTGAGAAAGCTGTTTGGATGAGCAGTGAAATCTCTCAGCTTCCAGATAAATTCACCTGGATGACTGAGAATCTTCACAGAAGCCTGTGCCCTGGTTAGTTTTTGTCCTCACAGCATCTTTGTTCAGGGGTCAGCTGTTCATGCACTCGTCTCTGTGGACCTCCCTTTCTCCATCTCCTCTTGCAGGCTTTTTATCTTACAACAGCCTTGCCTAGCTCTTCACTGCACTGTTTCAATAATTAAAGACAAAGGCGTTGTGCTTTAATCAAAAACTACTTCATTACGATGAAACTAGTAATGGGAAAAGTTACGTGGAGGGAAGTCAGGATGTTGTGGGGCTGAGGGCTACGGAACAGCATGAAGCCTTGAAGGAACAGTGAGGAAGCAGCGTACACCACCAAGACCTGAACCGGGCAAGTCCATTGTGTGAGGAACCAGGATGGAAAAAAGACAGCTGTGCAAGGATGGTTGCATCCCCCACCCCATACACACACTATTACTGCAGAAAATGCACCAAAACTGGACAGGAGCTGCTGAACATCAGCGAGAACCTTTCCGGGTTGAGGTGTGGAGATTTTAAGCAGAATGAGGGGAGCTTGCCACAGGTAACTGATTTTGCTTTCATGGGAGAATAGGAAATAGATATTTTTTTAAAAAAACTGTGGGTTGGGATAGGAGAGGTGGATCTACAGCTAAGTCTGGGCTAGAACTTTTTCTGATACTCTCTTGTAGACATGGGCACGACTTAGCGGAATTCCCGTTTCCGTTTCCGTTCCTCGTTTCCGTTACGGAACGGAAACGGTAATGGGAATTACTCCGCCAGAACTCGAACTCGAACGGACTAAAGAATAATTGGGTCTGATTTGTCATTGTCGTTCCTGGCATCGCGGCGATCCCGCGATACCAAGCGGCACAGAAAAAAAGTTTTAAAAATAAATTTTAAAAAACCAATTCCCGGCCAAAAAGCAGGCGAAAATATGCCTGCCTGAGTGAGGGCTCAGGGCACCTACCAGAGGGGTGGTTTCTAGGGGGGGGTCCCCGGCCTCCCCCCCTCTCCTCCTGTCCCTCCTGGGCTGTGCTGGGGGTGGGCATCCTCGTCGTCCTGCCAAAGTCGCAGCCTCGCCGGCTCGCCGCCATTCAAGCAGCACATAAAAAAAAAGTTTTTTAAAGTAAAAAAAAAAAAACCGATTCCCGGCCCAAAAAGCAGGCGAAAATATGCCTGCCTGAGAGTGCACCTACCAGAGGGGTGGTTTCTGGGGAGGGGGTCCCCGGCCTCCCCCCCTCTCCTGTCCTGGGCTGCTCTGGTGGGGACTCGCAAGCAACAAGCCGGACTCGCAATGCCATGCGGTGCGGGTGGGGGATCGAAAATGGGGCGGCGACCGCAATATTTTTTTTGAAATCGTGGAGTGGTCCAAAAACACACAAGCACCACACAGAAACATGCGAAAATTGCTATTTTAAAACTGCCAGAATTTTTACAGTAGCAGTGGGTTTTTCTTGCAACAAAATGTCTCCTCTTTCCTCTCTCCATTGATTTTATTTTATTTTATTTTATTTTATTTTATTTTATTTTATTTTATTTTATTTACACCTGCGCAATGATGGGCTGGCCATGTGGCCATGGGAGTGGACCATGCAAATTTTTGGAGCCATTCCACCAATCGCATGGCCACTTGGCCACTGAGACTTCTGGGATGTGCCAAAAAGCCCACTAACCCTGCCCCAGCCCTAACCCTAAACCTAACCCTTACCCATACGCCACACTGGGCCACAGTACACTGTCCTCTTAGTGGGTCAGAGAGGCACCCAGAGGTGCACCCCACTACCCCACCCTAACCTCACCAGTAACTAGCCTAACCCTAGCCCTTGCGCTAACCCTGTCCCCTAAGCCAGATCTGTACTTGCATTGCACTACTACACGCAAGTATGCTTCCCTTCTTAATGAGACACAGCGGATGCAGAGAGTCTGTCAGTTTGTCACTTGTGGCTCTGGCTGACTCCTGCAGGCTCAGCTCAGCAGCATTTGTGTGCCATGCAAACCATGCCCATCGAGGCCTGACTGATGCAGGGAAGGCACCCCAAAAAGAGGGGTGCCTCTGCCAGTCTGCTGTGTCTGCAACTTGGTATGCATATCCGTATGGCTATGCATGCCCTTTTGCAGCAGGCGAGGAGAGGAGGCCCCCATGAGGGGTCTACAGGAGCCTGCTTTCCCTTCCTAGCGGGTGAGGAGAGGAGGCACCCCCCCCAGAAAGAGGTGCCTCCAGGAGCCCGCTTCCCTTCATAGTGGGCCAGAGGAGGCACCCACCCCACAGAGGTGCCTCCAGGAGCCCGCTACCCTCCCAAACCAGTATAACGACAGACAAAAAAACGAAAAATGAAACGACTATTTTTGTGAAGTTTTGCGAAAAACGGAAACGAGCCGACACGGGCGGCCTCCGACACACGACAACTCGAAAACGTCATTTTCCCTAGTCGTGCCCATCTCTACTCTCTAGTACCACTGCCATCCACTGGGAGTGAGGAATCAGTAGGAATGCTGGACTAGATCCTGATCCTTTGCAAGCCAGAGAATATCAGGCCTTACTCCTGCCGATACAACAATGTCCACATGATCTGACATCACAGGCTCCTCAGTTCTGGTGCCTGGTTGGCCTTCTTGTTGGGTCTTGCTGCATCTTCACCATCGTCCCATGCAACAAAAATAAAAGGGGATACAAAACTGAAGGCCTATCCAAGCACCTGCTGGTTCTTGCAACCAGTACTTTATTCTGGGTTATGTCACCTCTCCTGGGATTTTTACCATTAGGGCAAGAAGAGTACAGACAAAGTGAGCTCCCAGACCTAGATGCTGGCTGCAGGAATACTCAATGCTTGCACACAGATCTGGGTAGCTTTTATTCATATGGGCTATGGATTAAAAGACAGCAAGCTCAAGCTGCTGGTATGAAAGAGGGAGTCCTCAGGGCAGGCTCATTTCACTCATCAAGAAACATGAGGCAGGTCTCACTCACTCCTTATTGTCTTCTGCTGGAAGCTGGAGGGTAACAATAAGGATTCTTGGTCTCCTCCATTGGGAGAGAAGGGCAAGAGGGCAAGGGAGGGTGTTTTCATCATGTTATCTGAACTCTAATGAGTCATTTATTGATAGAAGGGGATACGTTGTGGTGCTGGTACCTACAGAAGAGTAGACTCTAAAGAAGAGTGTGCATTACACCCCATGGTTTACTCATGAGCTAGGCTGGAATCACTCAAGGGTCCACTCAAGTCTATAGGCCTCCCTGCCAGGGGAGACAATACTGAATGAGATTAGTCAACCTTCTACCTTGATGCAAGGCAGCTTCTCATTTGGATCCTTCAAGAGTGATTTTCATTTCTTGGCCATGTCAGGACCTTGGCAAGCCTTTGGTACTTCATATGTTTTGGACCACAACTCCCAGAATTCCAATCTTGTATTGCCAGTGAAAAAGGAGTATTGGAGTTGTGGTCCAAAACATCTGGAGTGCCAAAGGTTAGCCACCACTGGCTTATACATCCATGACTCCCTTTCATATTAGTAGCTTGACCATGCTGTCTTTTAATGCAGTGTTCATGTAAATTCATGAAGGAAGTAGAGCACTTTGCTGGAGCACCACTTGAAATGTCCTCAGCACCTTTTCTGTCCTATGCAATTCTACAATTCAGTATATCAGCCTTGGGCCCCCAGGTGTTCTCAGATTAAAACTCCCAGAAGACTTTACCACTAGCTGTAATGCCCTGGATTTCTGGGAGTTGTGTTCAAAAAACAGCTAGGAACACAACATTGGGAATCTCTGTTACATATCATCAAGGATGGTCCCCTAAAGCATGAAAGAATGGGGAGCCTTTTATGGAAAAGAATATATATATATATTGCAAGCAATGTTGAATTGAAATTTATGTTTGCAAAAGAGCTATCTGATATTATTAAACCCACTGTATTTGCATTTTCAGAAACTTCCCAAATAATGCATTTATATGGCCATATCATGGGTTGGGTTCCTACAAAAGGAAGTAATTGATGTGGGCATAAATATTTGCAAAGTATGGATATACTCTAAGCAGGCTGTAAAATAATTTCTTTCACAGTGTGTGCTGAATGGACTGTTACAAAAATGTGCAGGGCAGATGGGAATCAGATGGCAGTTAAATTAACACCTTTTCGATCTGAGACCACCCAAAAAGGGGAATAAAAGCTGGAAAGATCAAGCACCCTCCCCCTCAGTTCACCAACAGAACTAGGAGTTGAATAATGAACATGTCCAAAAATTATTAGTGCTCCAAACTGGGAACATTTAGTCTCACATTGATAGACGTCACATCTCCTCCCGAAATATGATCGCATACAGGGGAAATGGTGAGCTGGGGAGCTATGATGCTCAAGCTAGATGTTTAAACCAGGCAACAATGTCTGCTGAAGTCAAAATGTAAAAATGGGGAATAACAAGGACTTCTCTTACTGAAGCAATACACTGTTCCCTTCCACCGTGCCAGCAAGGCAACAGAATGTGTCTTCAGTGTTAGAATATTTGAAACTGGGAGTCAAAATAATAATTGGACACAAGAGAGCTTTCATCCCAAAGAATGATATTTTTAAAACATTCTTTCAGATAAAAAAATCAAAATCCTTTGATTTTTGCCGAAATGAAAATATCCTCTATGCTCTGTGCTCTCCCCCCCCCCCAGTTTTTCTAAAGATTCCATTTCTCTCTGCCTCATTCTTAGGGCAGTTTAATATTTATTTTATATATAAATATATATATTAAAGCAGTATATATAAGCAGCACACTGTTTTGCTTTTTATTTCTTCTGGTTGTGATTTTGACCTTTCCTCCTTGTATAGAGAGGGCTGAAGGTGATATGTACAACATATTCTCTCTTCCTTCTTTCAATTGCATTACTTTTCATTATCCTGCAGGCTCCTCTTCCAGATCTGGAAAAGCCCTGTGAGAAATTCTATTTATTATTATTATTATTATTATTATTATTATTATTATTATTATTATTATTATTATTATTATTATTATTATTATTATTATTATTATTTATTTATTTATTTATTTATTTATTTATTTATTTATTTATTTGGTATCTTCCTTTGGTCTCTATTAGAAGTGCAGGAATCCAGGGAAGGTGTAGGCAATCAGAAGGACAATGGTACAGCGGAAGACCATGCAACAAAGCATGCCTCCAGGCACACCCGCATTCAAATGTGGTAGTTAAAGCAAGCAGAAGAAGTCCACACCTCACCTATGAACATTTCAGCACAATTATTTCCGTACCGTTTGGGTGGGGGCCAAGAAGGAAAGCACTTCCCCCATTAAACTGCATGTGAAGAGTCAAAACTATCAAAGATATTAGTTCATTCAGTAGCACTGTATGAGTTTGGTGACAGTGTTAAGAAGCCTGTGATACGGTAGTGCTATAAATCTTCAGTTGTTTCAGGTTTGCAGGTATGAATGAAAAATTTCAAATGTTTTCTACACTCTCCCCACCACCACCACCACCACCACCCAGGTTGTTCTTGGGGGGGGCTGCATTTTGAACCAACCGTTTGCATAATAATGAAGAGAGAGATTTAATAGAAAGATGGAATGCAACAACAATGCACATGTAAATTGTATTCTTCACAAAATATAAGGTTTTACATGCAAAATAAAATCTGGTGAAAACTACATTTTTCCACACAAAATCCACACTTACTGCCTATGCTATTACTGACAAAAATGTGCTGTATGTTTTTTCAACCATGTGTAAGAGAAACATTTTTTCACAGCAGTAGCCCATTCTTAATGTGACATATTAAAGCATCTTCCCTCTCTCTAGTCAAGACAATGGAAATTTGTGAGTAACAGTTTGACTCCCTGGCTAAGATCCAAGGGGCACAATTCTCTGACTATTGGTGTACAATAGTGTTGGTGAACCTATGGCACAGGTGCCAAAGGGGGCACTCAGAGCCCTTTCGGTGGGCACCCGACATTGCCCCTTCACAGCCACCAGTATTCAGGTTAAATTGCTGTATTGGCACTTTGTGAAAAATTAGTGGGTTTTGAATCGCAGTTTGGGCACTCGGTCTCTAAAAGGTTCGCCATCACTGGTATACAATGTCTTTGTGATTATGGCCTCATGGCACAGTAGTTAAACTGTACAATTGCAGTTAAAACTCTGCTCACAGTCAGTATTCAATCCCAACAGATTCTGGCAGCCCACTTGAGACTGACTCAGCCTTCCGAGGTTGGTACAAGGAGCACCTCGTCACGGGAGGTGGTTGGAATGTGTGCCCTGTATAACTGAATAGTAAACTGACCAGAGAGAGCTTTAAGCACTATGAGGCTATATATAAGTGGCACACTTTGCTTTCTTCCCATCTTGCTTCATCCTGCCTTTTGAAACAGACTGTTCTTCCTGACAGTTATCCGAGCAAGCATATCCTTGAACAACACAGACAAAAAGGGGGAAGGAGATATGTGGGGTGAATATCTGGGTTTCCCTCCCTCTGATGCAGGGTTGGGGAGCCTTTGGCCCTCCAGATATTTTGGACTGCTACTCCCAGAATTCCCAGCCTATATTGACAATGATAAAAGATTTTAGGAGTTCTAACTAGAGATGGGCACAACTTAGCGGAATTTCCGTTTCCGTTTCCGTTTTTCGTTTCCGTTACGTAACAAAACGAAAAACGAAAAACGGCTCAAAACTGGAACGAAAACGGAAACGAAACGACTAATTTCGAGCCAATTTTCGTTTTTCGTTACTGGAAAAGCACTTAATGGAGCTAAATGGGAAGAAACGAAAAATTTTTCATTTTCATTTTCGTTTGTCGTTTTCATTACGCAACGAAACAAAAACGAAAAATTTTGAAAATTGGCTCACGAAAACGGAAACGAGCCAAAACGGACCCCTAGACGAAAACGAAAACGAAAACGAACAATTTTTCTGAGTCGTGCCCATCTCTAGTTCTAACCCAAAACACCTGGAGGGCCAAAGGTTCCCCATCCCTGCCCTAATGGTTCAAAGATCACTTAGGTTTATCTGTCACCATTTCAGTTGTCACAGATCTCCACCTAAATGTACAAGTGATACTTTCATTTAGACCAGTTTAAAAAAAAATCAAATTGAAAAAAAAAAATCATTCTTTTTCTTATGTGCCATCAAGTCAGTTCTGATTTCTTTGCAGGTAGCGAATACAGTGGACCCTCATATAACAAATGGCTTGTATAACATAAAATCTGTACAACATAAAAAATTCTGGAGATAGGGGAAATTTGCTTAACAGAATCGCCTATGGGACAACATAAAAATGGTCGCGATTAGGGATTACTCTGATTTTGATGCATTCCTATGGGAAAATTGTATAAAGGAAAATATGCTTAACATAATTTCATTTGGAACAAATTAATTCCTTTATACAAGGTACCACTGTACTCTAAAATGGTTTGCCATTCCCTTCTCCTGGGATACCCTGGGACTGTGCAGTTTGCCCAAGGCCACCTAGTCTGCCTGTACTTCACAGAAGGCACAGCGAGGAATTGAACACCCAAAGTCTGGCCCCACAACCAGATACCTGTTATTCATCTTCAACAGTCACAAGCTCAGTTAAAAGCTGCGGTCTCCCAGTAAATGCTAAATAATCGCAACACATTTTGTCCTAGAGAGAGCAGATGAAGGAAATTATTTTAAAAAAACTTACGAATGAAAAGTGAATTCAGTAATGGTGAATTTTGATGGATATTTTGAAGGATCTTTGATAACAAGGACACACATATGGGGAAAGGGCCATTTTTTCTTCTAAAAGATAGGTTGTAAAATATGGTGGTGATATTTAAACAAGTCCCCCAACCTCCCTCATTCGCTGAGGCTTTTTACAAATCTGTCTTGTAATCTTAGTTTGCATAGTAACACACATCATATGGCTGCCTTCAAATAGACAATAACAAAGTTGTCCTATTGTGCGATATTGCTGCATTCTGAAGGTCAGGCGTTTCATGCTGGGGTGGCCAGAGTGAGGAGAAACCAATCCAGTTTTAAAGTTTCAGGAGGGGAAGGTGACTACTTAAAGGCCTCCTACTATCAGGAAAACCAGACACACAAATCTTATCTGAACTTGGATGGTACCAAGCCACCTGCTAGAAATTAAGAGGCCCTGTCTAGTTTGGAGTAGAATTTGAGAGAACAGGGAAGATACGAAAGGGGGTTTGGCAGAGAGAATTGTGACTTTGATGTTAATAGTCTCCAGAAACATAAACCAGCCAACACAAGCCCGTTCCCATATGAGGATATATGAATT
Source organism: Phrynocephalus versicolor (assembly GCA_023846285.1). Lineage (NCBI taxonomy): Eukaryota > Metazoa > Chordata > Lepidosauria > Squamata > Agamidae > Phrynocephalus > Phrynocephalus versicolor. Next base: position 13,063,859 of record JAHTLZ010000129.1, on the reverse strand, counting down.
AAACAGGTTTGGAAGCACAAACCAAACTTTAAAACAAAGAGTTGATTTTAAAATCACAATTCTGAGATTTTCCAGATTTCCGTTCTGGAAGTGCCCTAAAAGGCACGAAATTGATCCAGCTATCTTAAAAAAAAAAAAAAAAAAAAACTAATAATAAACAGAACTTGTAAGTCTATAATAGTTTGACTACAGCACTGCTGACTGAAGCTTTAAAAAGAATATAAACAGGGCAAACAAGTGTGAAAATAACCAACCCTGAGTGATATTTCCCATGGCTCAACTTCCTCTAAGTCGGTTGCACTGCTAATAGATAATTACTTTGCTTGGGAAAATGGTTTTGGCTGCTTTACAGGTGATTCCAATTTCCTACCTAGGCATGATTCGCCAAATCTCTTTAACAGATGCAGTGTAGAGGCACGGGCAGCCAACGCTTCTAAGCGACACATAATATGTTCACATGAACAAGCTTCTTTCATTCCTTCCATGGCCCTACTGCATGTTCATGTTGGCATATGGAAAAGTTACTTTTTGGGTTACGACTCCAAGAATTCCTCAACTACCATGGCTATGTTCGGGTTTCTGTTTCAGTACCATGTACAGTATGTGCATTGGAGGGAGAGAGTGATGGCACCATGTCTGAATGATGCATAATCATGAAACATATGAAAAGACTCATCATACATACAGCAGTGCATATGGGCTTGTCCACCTGTCTGCCTTGGTTGGGTCCACCTGTGTCTTGTCTCTCCTTGCTTGGCCTTGTCTCTGTGTCTACCTCACCTATGCAGCCACCTTGCATTGCCTCACCAATTCTCTTCAGTCATGCTTGTATGGTCCATGCACTGTGCCTGGATCAAGGGAGCATGTCTGTTTCTCCACAGAGATTCCTTGGGACAGCGTCTGCACATGCCTCTCCTTTCTCGGGAAGGAAAGCTGCTGGAGGACTGGAGGACTGTGAAAGTTGAGGGAAGCTAAAGGCTCTCTCTAGGTGCTTGTAAACCCAAGGTCAACATGAAATTCCACTTTATCAGGCATGCATCATCACACTCCGGCATGAAAAGTTACTGGCATAATATTAATAACTAGAGATGGGCACGAAACAAAAAAAATCGCATTTCTGTTTTTCATTTGTCGTTGAGAGGTCTGTTTCGGTTTGTTTCCATTTGTCACGAATTTTTGGAAAAATTTTGTTTCTGTTTTTCATTTTTTCATTTGTCGTTTCTACCCGCTTTTTGCGGGATTTTAAAAGCATTTCCGTGCACAAGCGTCCCCCAACGCCCCAGACCAGAGGGAAAACACTAAAAAAAAAAAATGGATGCTGGCAGAGACACAGTATAGACTAGGTACACAGGGAGGCTGCAAAGGCAGCGGCGGGCGTTGCCCAGGGTGCAAGGCAGACGCAGAGTGACTGCACTGTGGGGCAAGGGAGGGTACTCACCGAGAGGTACGCACGCACGCACACAGGGAGGCTGCAGGACTGAAGCTAGAGTTGCAGAGACAGCAATCCCACCCTAAATTCCACCAGAGACTGCAAGGAGAATGGGGGCTGCCAGAGATTTTTATGCCCTCTGTGGCCGCCAGACCTGCCCAGTCTGCAACATGATCCCATCACATGGCTTGCCTCCATTTTGTGGCTGGTGGTGACATCCATTTTAAAGGGAAAAGAAAAATACATCGCGATGGGAAAACAAAAGCAAACGTTTTAAGGACCCCAACCCCCTGGTAGGTAATAATTTCAAATAATTATCGCATTATCACTGCGTTTTTACAGATACCCAGGGTGTTTTAATACCCAAGAAATCAATCAATATTAGGCATCTGGGAGCCATTTTGTGTCAATGTCCCCTAACTCCCCTTAAAGGGAAAAAATACAGCGATCTGAAAAAAAGGCATAAATGCACCTTTTAAGGAACCCAACCCCCCTGGTAGGTATTATCAGACAATATAAATAATTATTGGTGTGTTTTTACGGTTGTCCAGGGCGTATTTTAACATTTAAAACAGCTCATTTCATTGTGAGTCGCCATTAACAGAAACGAAACGTAACGACCACAATTTTCGTGGTTCTGTTCGTTTCGTTGCATTTTCATCACAATTTTCGTTAGTCGTTTTGTTACATAACAGAACAACTAATGAATAACGGAAATGAAAAAATGTTCGTTCCGTGCCCATCTCTATTAATAACATTATTTATAGCAAACCTATTCTATACATGCCTACTCCAACCCAATTAATACTGAGTTCAATGAGGATCACTTTGGGGGCAAAGACAGGAAAGATTACATTCCTAATTCTCCAGGGAGCATTTTTACCTCTATGTCATTCTCTAACACAAATATTGAATTCTAACCCCCCTGATCCCCCTGCCATTCACTCATAAGGCAAGCAGGAAAAGTTTCTAGCTTTTTCAAGAAAGTAACATTGCTTCCCATACCCTCTCTTTTGAAATTATATATCATTAGATAACCTTTCAACTCTGCTAAACAGTCGTATGCTGCCAGTGTTACCAATGAGACACACAAACCAATCTTGTATAGATTAAATTTAGAGATAGGTGCTTCATGGAACCATGAAGGAACCACCAGCCAGCTGTTCTTTCCTCTCCCCCCCCAAACAGCTGCCTAGACCACTTACCAGGTTTTGTGCACCACCTGGGTCCTTTTCCATTGGTGGGAGTGCCAATCAACACTGAAGCCCAGACAGTCCTTCCCAACCTTGGCAGGCAGCTGACCACTCATTGGCTGCACAGGGAGACACCCTTCCCCAACTCCTTACCATAGTGGCCAGCTGCCTGAGGAGGCAGGGATGGCCGGTTCCTGCATTGATGGGCATGCCACCAATGAAGGACCCCGGCAGCATGCAGAGCCCAGTAAGTGGACCAGGAATCTTGGAGGGAAGGGGGGAATTAGGAACAACTGGCCAGTGACACTTCATGTTTCACATACCCTTCTCTAATAACCTTCTTTGAAATATGGCATTGCCCGTGCCATTGGCTTTAACACAGCTTTCACCAGATGATGCTAAAAATGCAATTTTCCTCTTTCATATAAACATCATCAGACACACAGAGCAGATAGATTCTACGTATGCATGTGTTTTTGTGCATCTGTCTGTCCATCTGTGTACCTCAGTTGTAATGCGAATTCTGTACTCTGTCAAATAGCAAGAACTGTTTGTTTCTTGCCCCTTCATAAATCTCCATTCTAGGGATATGCAGTGAAGCCTCGTGCATGTTTACTCAAATGTAAGCCCAGCTGAGTTTGGCTGAATGTGCTGTTTTATATTGTAGGAAGACTGGCTCAGCATGACATGACTAACACACATGCATTTTTAAAAAAGTAACAAAACTCAATAAAATTGCCTCATCTCACCTTGCCTCCATACACACACACAGAGGCAATAGAACATACATGTGTGTGATGCACACAAGTACATGCACACACACATACGAGGACCACCAGCAATGAGGAGAGAAGAAAAAGAAGAACAATGGCTTTCTGGGTATGTAACTCTGCCTCGTCTGTGTTCTGGAGCCCAGATGTAGAAAGTCCAGGATGCGGTGACAGGGAGGAGAGTGAAAATGTGCTTGCTACCAGACTACCTTTCCTTCACTGTAGCAGTCTGTTGACAGCCAGATACACAGGGAAAAACTTCTCATGCCTTGCTGTATTGAACTGTCTGCCATAGAACTCTGTCAAATGTTCCGGTTGTGGCATGGAAATCTCAAGCAGCCAGAAGACAAGACATCTGGCAAGGCAAGTTAGGGCCTGGAGTCTCCTTTCCATCAAGGGCTGGCTAGGCTGAAGATACCTATTCAGGCATTACATGAGACAGTTTTCTCTTCCACTCTTAGAGTGGAAGAAGAAGGCCAAATCTCTGTCATTTCTTTCCTATGTGAGGTGTGATGAAGCCCAAAGAGGTGACTTCTCATGTTGTCCTGGGTCCTTTCATGTAGAACTCACATATGAATAGGAAGATCTCCATCTCAGACCCAACCTTCCTCATGTGAGCATGTGACCACCCATTCCGAACAGGTTGAATGAACTGCCTTCCATGATGCCTGAAAAGGACTAATGTGTATCGCAGAATATTTCATGATGTTGTGTCATAGAATGGACCTCTCATGTCATAGGATTTCTCTGTTTGTAAGCTCTTTTCTTCTATGTGTTTCTGCAGCTCCATCCTCCCAAAAGCAACCCCATCAGGGAAAGAATCGGTGCCTCCTTCATAGGCCCTGGGCTTAAGCCCCAGAAAACAATTGATAAATCTGAGGCAAGGTTATAGAATCCTGGTGATCTGAAGCTTTTATAGGAATGTTGATAAGACCAAGAAGTGCACTGGGTTGAAGGATCTCATTTGAGAATCTTCATTTTAAAACTGAAAAGACCTAATTTTGCCTTAAATTTGGAGAGGAGGTATTGAGGTCAATTTGGCCAACAAACTTTTGTGCCCTATCATTCTGCAATTATAAGGGCTGTGCATGACTCCCCCAGTACAATTTTTCAAGCCACTGAGTCTATCTCAGTTTAGCTTGGAACAGTGTGTGCCCACCTGATTTGATTTGTGACTCGGAGCCAAAACCAAATTCTGAATGCTGTAAAGTCAGTGCATTTGGGGGGGGGGACCCCCAATGCCTCTAATATTTTAGTTTTGCTCAGATATACATGAATTTCAGAGACACGATTGACCTCAAACAGGCAGTGAACCTTCTGATTCAAGGCAGCTGAGTTAATAATGTTAGGTTTGTGCACTAGTCTAACAATCCTATTTTATTTATTCTGCCACCACCAATTATTTGTGTAACCCCTTTCAGGTATTCATACAAGGACACCACCAGGCCACTATACACTTATATGTTATGGAAGAGAGTCAGGCACCAAAGGCTTATGGTTTCAAACAAAACAAGATAAGTTTATTGGTTTGCAGTCAGATTTTCAAAGTGATTGATATGATTATGGCCAGATGTAATTATGTGTTTTAATTAAAAACATGTTTTAATGAAATTTCTTATTGTTACTACAGTATCTTCTTTCCACCAGACCCTGGTCATTTATAAGATCCTTCTTTAAAGCAACTGACATTCAACTGACCCTCAGCTAACTGACTCCCCTCTCTCTATAAGTTCTGGACACATATATTAACCACTAGCCACACCCACCAGCCTGGTGATTGGCTAAGCTCCACACCTTCATAAATATTCATACATATTAATATCCATACCTGTCCTCCTATTTGTCAGAAGTCACCTTAAAGATTGCTACTGTTTTTTTTCCCTAAAGGAAAGGAAACGAGCAATATAATTTATGCTCCTTCTGATTTGATTTGGGTTCCTGAAACAAATCACTTTTGTACTATTGCTTCCCTTTGGTTCACAATTGACTCTGTTTCACTGTGAGCCAGACTTTAGACAGAGCATTGCCAATCAGGTTGATTTGGTCCAGAATTTGCCACTTGGCCAAATCCAGAGCACAGCACTAGTAATTCCATCTTGCTTTTCAGATCATTCTTAACTTGAAGAAAACTCCCCTGACCAGCCCACATTAAAGAAGGGACTCAGTTCTCCTCCAGCCTCACTAAAAATAAAAATAGTATAATAATTCTAGTAACAGCTGTATTGGGTTGGCTCACCCGTTATTTTCCTGATCACCAACAAGTTTTCAATAAAGCAATGCAGAACTGCTTGATTCCCTATCCCCACATTTACTTTATCAAAATTATTAACAGGAGAGACTTTTCTCCTTCTTCCCTTACAAGATTTTAAACCAGTTTAAAAACGAAGAAGGGCCCTTGAATTCGGTTCTTCGCAAGCTCATTCCTTTTTGCTCTCCCTCTTTTTCCACCCACATTGAAGGTTCATGGAGGCAGATGGCAATTGGCTGGACTTGCTCTTCTAAGCTGTTTTCCCTGGCAAGCAGAAAAGAAGCAGTGGGAAGGCCAGCATTGCTTTCCATATGGAGCTGTGAGGGTGTTGCTGGAGAGGCACCGAGGGCGGCTGCCACAAAAAGGGTGCGGAAAGAAGGAAGATCACTGGAGCTGCAGGTGTGGGGAAAGTGGCCAGGCTTTGGGTTCAGGCCTTGGAACTGAATCAGCTAAAAGAAGCATGATGGATCCACCCAAATTAATCACTGTCCTTGCATGATGGAAAGGCGCTTCCTGTCTCCAGCCTCCACCGTCCCCTCCTGTTATTTTGTTCCTGACTCGATACTCAACAGACATCGAGGACGATGTTGCTCTCAGTGTGTTTTCATCTGAAACCTCGGGATGGTTGAGATATCAATAGCAGGCAAGAACCTACAGTAGAGGAACTCTGGTAAGTTGTGACCTGATGTTCCGGGACAGTCTGAGGCATTTTCCTGATGGTTACAAAGGGCAAGATAGCACCCTTCCTCACATCATATACAAAAGCTGACCACAAGTGAACCCTGCTGCAACACTGACAAAATGATATATTCCCCATTTATTTATTTATTTATTTATTTATTAAATTTATACCCTGCCCATCTTCTCTAAGGGAACTCTGGGTGGCTTACAGATTAATAAACACAAATATACAATGAAAGTGTTTGACAAACAACAAAATTAAACAATAAAATAAAATGAAGTAAAATACAGACATAAAATCACGAACACCCTCCGTTGATATTATAGCTCGTAGAAATCGAGCTGCGGGTGAACGAGCAGCAGATGGCGGGGACAGAAAAAAAAACTTAAACTAGGTCACCAAAGACCTCGCGGAATACGATGGTTTTAACCGCTCTATGGAAGGCCAGCAGGGACTCTGCAGAGCGCACTTCGCTGGGGAGGCTGTTCCATAACAATGGAGCAGCCACCGAGAAGGCTCGGTTTCTGGTGGAGGAGCGTCTGTCCTCTTGGGGTGTAACAACCCGTAGCGAGTGTGCTCGTGACTACCGAACTGGTCGGGCCGAAGTTGATCGCTGGGCTATTCGCTCTGTCAGGTAGTCCGGGCCCAAGCCATGGAGGGTTTTATAAACTAAAACCAGGACCTTGAATCTGATTCGGGATGCAACGGGTAGCCAATGCAATTGGGCCAGAACTGGGGTGATGCGGTCATAACGACGCGCACCAACCACCAGTCTGGCCGCAGCATTCTGCACCCGCTGCAGTCGCTGGAGGAGAGTCAAGGGCAACCCCATGTAGAGGGCGTTGCAGTAGTCCAACCTCAAGATCACCAGAGCTTGAACCACTGTTCTCAGGGAGTCGCCGTCTAGGTAGGGACGGATCTGGGCGATCTGGCGAAGGTGATAAAATGCAGTCCAGGACACGGCAGCTACCTGGGCATCCATGGATAGTGCCGGATCCAGGACCACGCCCAGATTCCGAACCCTCTCCGCCAGCTGGAGAGAAACACCCTCCAAGCTGGGGAGGGGGCCTCCATAGCCAGACGGAGAACTCCCGAAGAACATCACCTCGGTCTTCTCGGGTTTAAGTTTGAGCCTGTTGGCCCTGGTCCAAGCCATGACCACCTCCAGGCACTGGTCGAGGGATCGGACAGCTTCCACTGCAGAGGTGGAAAAGGAGAGATAGAGCTGTGTGTCATCAGCGTACTGATGACAGCAGACTCCAAATCTCCGAATGACCCCAGCCAGCTGCTCTCCAGCCTCCTCCACTCCTGCTTCATCGCTCTCAGCTCCGCCGTGAACCACGGCGAAGATCGAGCTCTGCACCAGAGGAGGCGCTTAGGGGCGATTTGGTTGACGGCACGGAGAGCTGACTCAAACCATTGGTCAGCCGTAGCCTCGGCCGAATCGTCAGCCAGACAACCAGGGAGGTCCCCGAAAGTTTCCTGGAACCGGGAAGGGTCCAGTAGCCTCCGGGGACAGGCCCAAACCAGGGGCCGGTGGTCCCCGCGGGGAGGGACCGCGATTGACAGGGAAAAGGACAACAGGTGATGATCTGACCATGACACAGGTAAGGAGAGAATATTTCCCCACCTCCAGATAAGAATCCCCCGACATGGAGGTAAATACCAGGTCCAGGGTATGCCCACATCTGTGGGTAGGACAAGAAATATGCTGGGATAGACTCATGGAGGTCATGGACTCCATGAAATCCAGAGCCGCACCAGAAAGCCCACCACCAGCATGCACGCTGAAGTCCCCAACGACCATAAGTCGAGGAGACTTCAACAGGGCCGCGGCGATGAACTCTGAGAGCTCTGGTAGGGATTGTGCTGGGTTGCGGGGAGCACGGTAGCCCAGCACAATGCCAAATCTATCCCGCTGGCCTACCAACAGATGGAGGCATTCTAATCCCGGACTCACCAATGTCAAGGCCCTGGTCACATAAAGCGATTCCCTGTACACAATAGAAACCCCTCCCCCCTTCTGACCCTCCAACCTGCCTACTCCCTGAACCAGAAACCCAGGTGGGCACATTTGGGTGAGGGAAGCTCCCCCCTCTGCGCCCACCCAGGTCTCCGTGATACAAACCAGGTCGGCCCTCCCGTCAATGATGGCATCATAAATGATGGAGGTCTTACTATGGACCGACCTGGCATTCAAAAGGAGACAGGACAGGTTGGAGGCACTGGTGGTATGACACCGGGACACATGGCAGTGAGTCAGGGGGTCAGAACGTGGGACAGGCACGAGTTGCCTGACCCGAGTTCTTCTTATCCGACTAACCCCTCGACTCCAAGCGTACGGCCCACGATCCGACACAGTTGGTATGGGAGCCCCTGCTAACATGGTGACCTAGAAGAGGGGGGGACTGTAACAAAGCAAAACAATCTACAATAATAATTACAACAAAAGTGATACAGCAAACTAAGGAGAATACAGCAAAATAAACAACATGGAGCAAAACAACGCAAAATAAATCAAAACACCAAAACAAAACAAAAGCAAAAACATGGGGCCTGGAGGGCGGGAGGGAGACAGGAAGGGGAGCCGACCAGATGGAGAACCCAAACTTCAAAGGCTGGAAAACAGGCATCGACATTCCCAAACCACTCACCCCCTAGGATGACATGGCAAGGTCCAGAACTGAGCAGGAGGAGGGAAATATGATGGAAAGGGCCACTAATAATTCTGATGGTTACAAGTAAGTTAAGTATTGTCCTGGGCCGCAATGGAGAGGAAACAATAGAGCCGGGCTAAGATGACCATAACCGTTGAAAATGACCGTAACACAAGTCCAACTGTTGCTTTTGTAAGCGGACAGGAGTCCCTGAGGGCCGAAGATGGAATATTTAGCTCATCCATACCACAAAGCGGCCACAGGTGGTAGAAGTAGGCCACAACAGAGGTTCAGGCAAAAACCCATGACACCTGAGGGCATTAGGCTAGGCTAAAAGCATACAGGATAGATTGTGTAGCACATGGAACACCACCCTCCAACACAGGAGGATAGATTGGGGTTCAGGAGGTGGATGGGATACTATACCTGTAACATTCATCCAGTTCTTACTAGTGAAGGGAAAAATATAGCTCTCCATTGATTTTCAATGGTTATCAGTGGGAGGCATAAAAATCTGAATTTCCACAGTGAGATTCAGATTCAGACCCAAGTCAAATTAGGTAGCATTCACATGTCAGTCAGGTTACCTTTTGAGATCCTGAATTGGAACCCAAACTGAATCTTATTGTCATATCTGTGTCATATCTATCATTCCACTTTGTTCCTGATGCATCCCAAGAGGCTTTTGTAGAAGGCATAAAGAGTTGGAGTCATGTAACACAATCTTTCCCTTCACTGATGAAAACCCTTAAAGAAATTGCTCTTGCAGAGGGGCAGTTTGATGGTAAAGGTAGATGAGGAGAATGGCTTGCAAAAAAGGGGGTGGTGGAACTGATCAGAAACAGAGAACATTTATTGAAATTAAAAAAAAAATTGTTGATTCATGTGGCCAAACCAAAATACAATGCAAGACTAAGCTAGGCGTGATACCTTTAGACCACCAATAAAGTTTAAAAAATGTTGCAATCTTTTGAGTTCAAACCACTCTTTTTCAAGCATGTACCTAAAGTCCAAACATGGAATTCTTGGCAAGATGGTCTTTGCCAGGCAAGAGGATAAATTAGATAGAGAGAGGGAGCAGTAGAACGGGCAATTGAGAAGTGATTCATAACTAGATGTCAGATGGTTGCCTCCTTTGTTTCCTGGTTCTCTTGCCCGGAAGGCCACAGCTGTGGAGGGGAGGACAATCCAATTCATGGGTGAGTGAAAGGATGAAGAAGATCATCAAGATGCCAGTGTGACACCCTGTCTTTCAATGGGAACTGAAGAATATGTCACTGCTAGCTCCCCCATAGACATCAAGTTGGGGAAAATGGGGGTGGTAAGTCCCATTAAAGTCATCATCGTTGAAACACAAGAACACTCCAGAACTGGGGAACAAACACACTGGATTGAAAAAAGTTAATTGTATCACAAGTGGAAGTGGAGAGGAACCATCGGTCACCACCACCCAAGCCATCTTGGAGGAGAGACAAGGCGGGCAGTTAGAAAGAGAGAGAGAGAGAGAGAGAGAGAGAGAGAGAGAAGCAGTGTTGGAGGCAGGAAAGGAAGGAGAGATGGAACACCCATTAGAAGAGGGGGAAGAGATAGGAGGAAGCATTAGGAAAGGTAATTTAGAATTGGGACCAGATACGTTTTTGCATCTACCTGTGTTAAGGACTCCTCCCTTTCCCAATATATGCATCCTACCTCAGACCCCAGTGGGAAAACCCATCACCACTAAATGGGAGTTGGACTCCAAATGCAATTGATGGAGGTAAAGGTGGTGTCCACTGAAACGGGACAAGAACCCTCAGAGGTTGTTGTTGAGAAACCACAAGTTATTATAAAGTTATTGTAAAGTTGTGATAAAGTTGTGATAAATAAAACCTGCTGATTTAAAAATAAAACTGTCCTCTGTCTATAAGTTTGGAGCTTGGGGGCACCTCAGGGGGACCCCCAGAACCCAGTCATAGGCCGTTACTTCACGAGCCGCTCGCTTCGCGGCAAGCCGTCATTTCTGTGCGAACCGATCGCTTCAGTCCGCACGCTCCTCCTTTTTGGCTGCGACGTCACCCCGACCACGCCCACTTTACCGTGCTCCAACCGGGGTGAGTGATTCCCCTGCCATGGGCCGGGAATCTTTTCGCTTCGCATCTCGCTTCGCTCCCAACGTCACATGTGGTCTCGGTTTTTGGCTTTTATTTCAAGTTTTTTAAAAAAATATTCAAACAGGGATATCGATGCATCACTATATCGTTTCATCGCTTTGCGCTGTTACTTCCTCGCTCGAGTAGCGGCGGCGGCGGCGGCGGCGGCAGGAGCAGGAGGAGCCGCTGCCGCCTCACCCGGCCAGAGCAGGACACCCGGGGCAGGCAGCGTACAAGCGGCGGAGGGCGGGCGGCTGTGCCATGCGGGGCTCCCCCCGAGTAGCGGCGGCGGCTGCGGGGGGGGCTGCCAATGATGCCAGGAAACAATGGACAAAACAATATAAATTAGGAGCAGAAAACACAGGATCGTACAGTAACCACGCTCTGTCGTGAATGACAGCCAAGCATTGATGCATCGATACGCAGAGTAAATTTTTTAAAAAAAATAAAAGGAGAGTGGAACCGGACGTTGCAAATCAGCTTTCTAATGCGAAGGGAGCACGTGAGGTAGTAATCGATTCGGTCCCAAAAATGCCCCGCGTGAGTACAGAGAAACGGGGGTGGGAGCGAAGGGAGACCACGTGACCACCACGTGACCGCCTCCGAATTCAAATCGAAGGCAAGGTCGATTCGAAGCGAGGCACCTCGTGAAGTAACGGCCATAGTGAGAAGTTTGATTGCTTTTCTATAGGATCACCCAAAAGACTAGAGCAGAGAAAATATTTTTATAAAATCTAAAGTAAAAGAACACAACACATTTGCCTGTGCACTTTAAGTCTAAATACAGTTGTACCTTGTATAAAGGAATTAATTCGTTCCAAATGAAATTCTGTTAAGCAAATTTTCCTTTGTACAAATTTCCCATAGGAATGCATTGAAAACAGAGTAAACTCTAATCACGACCATTTTTATGTTGTACGGATTCGCCCCATAGGTGATTCTGTTAAGCAAATTTCCCCTATCTCCAGAATTTTTTATGTTGTACAGATTTTATGTTATACAAACCATTTGTTATATAAGGGTCCACTGTATTTACAGCTTAAATATCTAGTTTGAAATACCCATCTATTTACCCATATTTGTATTCTTTAATTTTTAAAGTTGTCACCTTTATTTTGCTTTGCCGCATTAAGCTCCTTTTCAACTGCAGGGCACGTAAGGTACTTTACATTAAAGCAAAAACTGACTGGCCCATCCACCACTAGTCAAACTGTTATATCAGAAAGGACACAATGGGTATTTCCTTCCTTCCCAAGTCCCTATCCATCTCATTGTCGCCATAGTGAAAGATCCTACGAGCCCCATACTGGAAAGTAGAGATGGGCACAACTCAGAAAAATTTTTCATTTTCGTTTTCGTTTTCGTCTAGGGGTCCGTTTTGTTTCGTTTCCGTTTTCGTGAGCTAATTTTCAAAATTTTTCATTTTCATTTCGTTACGTAACGAAAACGAAAAAAGAAAACGAAAATGATTTTTTTTCGTTTCTTCCCATTTAGCTCCATTAAGTGCTTTTCCAGTAATGAAAAACGAAAAACGGCTCAAAATTAGTCGTTTTGTTTCCGTTTTCGTTCCATTTTTGAACCGTTTTTCGTTTTTCGTTTCGTTACATAACGAAAACGAAAAACGAAAATGGAAATGAAAATTTCACTAAGTCGTGCCCATCTCTACTGGAAAGCTTGAAATGGCCAAAGGAAATAAGTCTCTTGACAAGTGCTGCTCTGTATCCTAGACTATGTCTAACGTCAGTTTATTCAAAATACCTGCCATGGTATCATACACAGTCTAGTCATATTACTCTTGATCAATCCAAAAAAATCACATGATGCATGAAATGTTACTAAAGGCCTCTTTACAGCTGACGGTTGGAGACACAATAACTCTTAAAGAGGCCATAGTTGGAAATTGCATGTGAATTACCGCATTCCATAATGATGATGTTTTCTGTGTAACACTATGTTCAATCATAACACAAAACATACCACATGGGCAGCTGAATTAGACTCAGATGAACAAGGAGTTAACAACTGGCAGAAGAAGAAAAAAATCAATAATGTAAGATATGCAGATGACACAATCTTACTGGCAGAAAGTAGCAGTGACTTGAATTGCCTTCAGTGAAAGAGAAATGCTCCAAAGCAGGACTGTAGCTGAACATTAAGAATGTTAACTACAGAAGCACTGCACAGCCTGAACACTGACAATGAAGAAATTGAAATAATAAAAGATGCTGTATAACTTAGTTTGATCATCAAGTGAAACAGAGACTGCAGCCAAGAAATCTTGAAAAAATTAAAACATGGAAAGGCAGTGATTAAGGAATTAGAAAAAATCATCCAATGTAAGGACGTGTCACTGGAAACCAAGATCAAGACCATCCATATTCTTGTATTTCTGATCACTGTTTATGAGTGTGGAACATGAATGGCAAATAAAGCTGATAGGGGAAATGATTTGTTTGAAATATTGTGTTGGAGGAGAACTTTTGCAGATACTCTCCTAGACCATCAGAAGGGTGAACAAGTGACCCCTAGAGCCTGAGCTATCTCTAGAGGGGGAAATGATGAAACTAAAACTTCCAAGCAAAAAACAAAGAAAAACGAAACAAAACAAAGGACAAAAAAAATGTGGCACCTTAAAGACCAACTTTCATATTGTGGACACGTCCACTTCTTCAGACATAGAGTTGACGTGTCCACGAAATGTTACATTAAATATGATAGTTAGTCTTTAAAGTGCCACATGTTTTTGTCTTTTGTTTTGTTTTGTTTTGTTTTTCTCTGATTTTTGCCTGGAATTCTTGCACTGACTAACACAGCTACCTTCTCCGAAAATAAGACTGTCATGCTTTGGGCACATTGTGGGAAGGCAAGATAATAATGCTTGGAAAAGTTGAAGGCAGCAGAAATAGAGGAAGATTAAATACAAGATGGATTGACTCCTGAAAGGAAGCCACAGGCTTGAGTCTAGTACAAGAACTGAGAAGGGCTGTTGAAGAGAAGACATTATGGAGACTGCTCATTCACAGGGTCTCCAAAGGTCAGAAGGGACTTGATGGCACATAAAATAAACAACTCATTAATCTGACATCACGTTTCTTGCTACAGATCCACCAAGCACATTAGCTGTTCACAACTTCACAAGGAACAGACACATGTTTGGAGGCTGATTTTGATGTTTGTCACCTTTTTTGTTTGAAAGCACACATTTTATGTATTGAATTTTAATAATACTATGCATCAAGAGCTGCCTAGATGCCCTAAGCACATCCGATCTCACCTGATTTCGGAAGCTAAGCAGGGTTGGCCCTGGTTAGTACTTGGATGGGAGACCACCAGGGAATACCAGGTGCTGTGTAGGCGACTGGAGTAGGAACTGGCAAGCCACTCCAGTACTCCTGCCAAGAAAACTCCATGGACGTGGAGTCACGAAGGGTCGATCACTACTGTAATGACACAACACACACAACGCATGCATCAAGAAGGACAGTTAACCCAGGAAGGGAGGGGGGACAATAGACAATAGGTTGGGTGAATTAAGTGATTAGATTTAGAGGTGTCCGGTCACAAGCCAAGAACATAAAAGCTCCATTTTGAAAGCCTTTCACAATCATATCTGGGAAACTATGTTAGGCTCAAGCAATGACAAGAGTAAAGATGATCAAGTCTATAAATAGTTCAAAGAAATGAACAACATCAAGGAGTGAGAGGACTTGTCACAAGCCAGTACAACCAGTCCTGAGCAGTAGCTGATAGGGAGAATGTTAAAATGGTATGTTGATTGTGAATATCATGAACAATGTAAGTCAGAAGTTTAGTTTGTATCACCCATAATCTAGTATTGCTTTTGTATCTATGGCTGCAGGGCTCAAAACTTCTTTTGTTCATTTCTGAAACAGTGGTAAGCTGCAGACTAACTGTTCCCCTAATGCCTTGGTTCTGCACCTGCCTTGGTAATGTAGAAGGCTAGCCTAAGGTGTGTCACTAGTTGACACAAAAGACAACATGCATCCTCTCCCCAACCCCTCCCCATAGAGTAGTGAAGTGAATTGGCTACTGAATTGATTTTAGCACTGGTAAGGCAGCAATACTCTGCCCTGTACTACAGAACAGTATCCGGGCTACAACAAGGTATGTGGCAAGCATAGCTCTGTCCAACCAAGGAGAATAGCTGGGTGGATGACACTCGGTTGCCTAAAGCAGTTGCCAGTCCCAGCATTTGTTGCCCGAAACAGCTGCAGCACTCTGTCTAATGATAGGGCCAGCTTTAATAATGTTTTAAAAATAGTGTTATTTTTTATGTGCCGTCGTTGTTTGCCATAGCCTAGGCTCCTGAGATTGAAAGACACTATGAGATCATTGCTGGGAAGCTCCCAATAACATATACAGCTGAAAGGAAAAAGGTGGGGTAAAAATACCTTAAAAATAAATAAATAAATAAATAAATAAATAATGTTCCCATAGAACACCAAAATGAAAGGTAACCATGTTGAGTTTAAAATAAAGTTAGAATTATATTTCAGACAGGCTAGCCCTGCTGAGTTCTGCTGGACCCCAGTAGCCCAATGAAGCATCCAGCGAGAGAGAGATCCTGAAATACTGCGTTTATTAGGCCCAATAAAGACAGCAGGTGGACACAAGCCAGGAACCAGGCAAAGATGTCCGACCCCGAGCACATAGAAACCCCAACTTTTATTGATTCTCCTCCCCTCCCTTCCCCGGTGGCACCAGTCCAGGGGCGGGCTGAAGGATGATGTTCAAATGGTCCAATCGATGTAGTCCAGGGGTTTGCCAGAGGCGGTCCTGGGCAGTCCCTGGCAGGCTGGAGTCGGATGCCCACTGAGGTGTTAATGAGTCCCAAGTGTTCTTTGATTGGGTCATCCTGATATCACAATAGGAAAGGGAAGCAATGTATTGTCCTTTGGGTCTGAGCAAACTGAAGGAATCAGAAAATCAATAGAGGGTTGGGGAAGACTAACGCCAAAGTCAATAGGAGACAGGAAAAGCTGGTGGGATTATCCAAAGGTGTCAGGGCAGTCTTTTGTGGGTGCAGAAATGTGATGATGGAAAACTCCCTCAGGCTGTGATAACATCTGTGGTCTACGTGACAAGGAATTCTGGTACTCCAGGAAGCAGCTGTGTGTACATGCTAAGAACTCTGGAAAAGATGGATCCCTTCTAGAAGATGCAGCCAGTCTCATGAAGTCGCCATGATGATCCTTCTTCTTTGTGCCATAATCCCCATTGCCCCAGATGGTTGAGTGTAGAAGTCAGAGAATAGGACAGGCACACATTTTAAGCACGCCCAGGGTAGATGGGGTGGGAAGAGAAAGAAGGATAGAGGAAGAAAGATGGAAGAAGGGAAAGAAAAGGGAAGAGAGGGGGGGTGAGGTTGGCTGGGGCCAGAGACCTGGGCCAGTGTAGGCAAATGGATATGATAGAAGTAAGCTTGCTAGAGGGAAGGGTGGGGGCTGCCTATGGCTAAAAGCCAGGCTTCATATAGATAGAGGGGCAATGGAGGTAGCTTTGAGAGTAAAAGGATGTCCCTGGGGGTTGATCTGTGGCCATCACTCCATGAGCCATGACCACAGTAGGGATGAACTGCCAATTCAGGGGGATTTGACCTGAATTGTGTGTTTGGCTCTTTTGAATGTCCTGGAAATGAATTATTTTATCCTGGCCCAAAAAGGAATATTTTGGGAGGGGTCTCAGGGGACCCCAAAAGCATCTCTGAGAATTTCATCATGCCCAATTATGACTCAACAACCACACCACAAGGTTAGGTTGCTGTTGGTTTTGTGTTACACATTCTGTTAGTGGAAAACTGAATTTTCTTTTTTGTTGTTGTTTTTCTGCTACTACTGAAATTTAATGAGTCCTACTTAAAAGACCCAGTTTATGCCACCTGAACACTTTAATAAATATTAGGTGGAACATATGATTCTATAGGCTTTTTCACAAGGCATTCACCGTTATCATCTTAGAATAATTGGCATTGCAGTGCTAAGGAAAAGAGGAAATTTTTTCTTCCATTTCTTAGTATTGTACACCTCTCCCTTCCTCTTTTGCTATCTCCTCCAGGCTTTATGGTGTCCTCCCAGGATGCAACCCAGTGAATTAAAAATATATATTGTATTGTTATAACAGCCAGTTCTGTGAGTTGGGGCTCCTCCAGAACGCCTAACCCCCTGCGTTTCTGTTTCCATCCTATTTCACTGAACACAGTCTCATTATATTCAGGTGGAGCTGCAAAAACAGAAAAACGGGGGGGGGGGGAATAGTGATTAGGATCAATCAACATCCTTTCAAGTTCTGGAGAACTCCTTATCAAGAAAAGTAATGAAAATCCGAGTCTTTAAAAAAAGACAGGTATAGATTTGACATCATGAGGAGTACAGATAAACTGAGCCCCACCCAAGATTCAGAATAGTGAGGCTTAAATCACTGACTAGTAGACATGGGCACGACTTGGCGAAATTCTAGTGTGCAAGTATCACATAACACCTAGCAATGCCTACTGGGGCAAAGTAAAAATGGTACATCCCCATATTTAGACCTTAATAGACCTTCCATGAAATAGGTGTCTTGAGCAGCACCAAGACGATGAAAGGCAAAGCGACTTACAGTATTTACGAATTCAGTAATTCATACCTGAGAATGGAATGACATCTAACTTTCCAATGTGGGCCTGGTGAGAGAGACAGAAAGTGTGGCATCCTGTGAGATGATACAATCCTGTAGAATATTTTGCTGCTCAACATTTTAAACCACTGCCCCATAGCGCAGTGGTCAAATGCCTGTACTGCAGGTAAAACTGTGCTCACGATCTGGGGTTCGATCCCAAGTAGCTGGCTCATGGTTGACTCAGCCTTCCATCCTTCTGAGGTGGGTAAAAGAGTACCCAGCTTGCTGGGGGGGGGGGGATGTGTAGCCTGCATACTGTAATTAAAAACTGTAAACTGCCCAGAGACTACTTGAAGTGGTAAGGGAGGGTATATAAGCAGAACACTTTGCTTTGCTTTTGACTTCCTTTGGGCAGGACAACACAGTGAATACCATGACCAAGGCATCCTGTTTTGCTGATTAAAATGAAGGGCAGAATAGTTCCAGATCTCAATTTAGGGATATTGCAATACTGCTCATTCTCAGTGATTTTCCAAGTCTCACCATGCCTAGCCTGGCTGCTGAGAGCCCTCCCGGCAACGAGATTTCTTGCCTTTCTATTAAAAGGAAAGCTCGGTCTCATTTTCCTTCCTATTTTTCATCCTTGATTTGCACCCATCATTCTTCATCAGAAGCGGTCAAACTGTGTGTTGCTTAATGCCCTTCTGGTGAATTCTTTGCAAGAAAGATTGTAATAATCCTTTCCCCTTCTTTTCCAAGGAGAGGAGGGTGGTGGAAACGTGACTATAAAACATCTGAGGAATCCTGCAATATCAAGCCTAGAATTCTCAATGCAAGGAGAAAAGAATGATCCTTTTCCTTGGTTCCTCCCCAGATCCAATAAGATGTGAAATTCACAACTGCATACACCGAAATCAACCAGATGAACAGGTGGGTCTTATTTCAGTGCTTGCTTCCTCTGTGTCAGAATAATAGGCTAGCTTTGGGGCGCAGCACAATTTGTGAGGGCCACATAGAGGCATGTTGTCATCAGTGCCCAACTCAGATTCTGCAGCCTAACCCCCCTTCCACCCCTCTTCTTGGCAGGGATGCAGCCCCTAACCCAACAGTGTAATGAAACTGTATCTGTATCTTTTTTTTAAAAAAAAAGTGTGCAACTTATATACCTCCTCATAGGGCTTAAAGCACTCCCTGGTTGGTTTACAAGTAATTATACAGGATACAAATTGCCCCCTCCTCCAGCAAGCTGGGTACCCCTCAGAAGGACGGAAAGGTTAGTGAACCTTGAGCCTGCTGCAGTAACCCCCCACCCCTGTCTATTATGGGGGTTAGGGACCGACCTGACCCGTAATCATTGAAAATCCATGATATGTGGATGCAGGTCAGGTAGGGTCTGGGGGGAGTAGTGCACGAAGTTTAAAATGTCAGCAACGGAGCCAAGTGCTTGGTTCCATGGCTGAAAGCCTTTTAAACATCTCACACCACTTCCCAGCACCCCAAGGGGGTGGGGAGAAGTGGTGAGTGATGCCTCCATGGAGGCAAGCCCCAGGCTCCAGCTGATTGGCGCTGGGGTGGGGGAGAAAAACCTTTTGTTTCCCCACCCCAGTGCCAATCAGCTGGAGCCCAGGGCTTGGGAAAGGGGGGGGGTTAAAAAGCCCCAACTTTTAAAACCTTTCCCCCTTCCTCAAGCCCTTTTGGGGTCCCTCAATATAGCAGGACCACCGCGAAAGGGCAGAATTGAACCTCAGGTCCTGAGCACAGTTACAGGTTTAGTATAGCAGTTTAACCACTGCACCACGAGGTTCTACCTAAGCATTAGAGAGTGGGCAGTGGATAATCCTGGAAATGGCCTTATGCTGCACCTGCTGAAATTCCACTATTGCTGCTGAAGACAAGTAACATAAAGGAAAAGGTGATGGGACAGAAACTCGGTGCCCATTTTGACAGAATAGAGACCGCTGGCTCGACTGGGGAATCTCAAATGATAGCTTTGGGGCTGTATCATACATGGCCATGAAAGTTAGCAACATGGTAGACTGCAAAGGGGAAAGAATTCACTACTAGGCTGATTTGCAGGCACACAGCTTTTGGGGTTTATATGTCAACCACCTCCCAAAATTTGTTAACTCCTGGCAGGTATGATGGGGTATAATGGGGGAGAGGAGGAAAGGGGGCCAAGTGACTTAGACAACCTCCTGCCTTTGCAGATAAATAAGAAGGCAGACATGTGCTGGAAGCAACACTACATTTGCTTCAGCTCATGTCAGCCATAAAACCCTGAGCAGGCCAGGGCTCAATTCAAGCAGCAAATAGAAGTAGCTTCAGAAACCCATAGGAAACAAAAATGGAGAAGAGGACAAAGGGAGACACACAACCCTAAATGTTTAAAGCTCAGGCCAATGATATCTCATGCCTCTTGTAAATATTGGAGAGGAAGGCACAGAAACCAAAAGTGGGTAGAACCAGGTACAAAACTCAGCATGCCCTATGTATGTGCCCACATGCATGTGCCCACACACTCTCCCTCTCTTATAAACACACACACAGACACACACACACACACAGAGAGAGAGAAGCATTCATCTATGCACACAGAAAAGAAAGATTTCCCAGCTAGAGTGGAATGGCCAGGGGGGAAAGGCTGAGCCTCAGGTAGGGAAGTGCCCCATTTATTCTTATAACCTATCTGCCAATCACTCTGACAAAAACATGAGCATCCAGTGCAGAGACATGCATGCAGGGCGAAATCCTGTGGCTTGGCATACTTAGATGCCATTAGAGTCAGCCCACATGAATCAGTGGAACTTACAGAGGAGATGATTCCCCAAATCCCTCCTCAGTCAATTGGCCTAACTCTAGTGCAGTGCTAAACAACATGAGCCATGTCCCTCATGCTGGGACATGGCTCATGCCCTCATGACACAGAAGTAGTTTCCCTGAACAGCAGAATGAAGTGGAAACCTGCTCCCCCACAATCACATCACATCTTTTTAAAATATATATGGCATCATTAGTTTTCTGTTTCCCTTCCCATCATGTTCCTGTGTCTCTTTTCATTAAAAAAAAAAAAAAACACCCTCTGAATCCCAGATTTTTCCACAAAGCTTCAGGCCACACTGATCCGTTCTTCAACTGAACTGA
Source organism: Phrynocephalus versicolor (assembly GCA_023846285.1). Taxonomy (NCBI): domain Eukaryota; kingdom Metazoa; phylum Chordata; class Lepidosauria; order Squamata; family Agamidae; genus Phrynocephalus; species Phrynocephalus versicolor. The sequence goes on along the minus strand of JAHTLZ010000129.1, from coordinate 13,042,992 downwards.
GGCCATCCAGTTCAATCTGTGGCACCCCCAGCTCTTACTCATTTCAACATTTGGAATTTGCTAGAGATGAATCCACAAGCCCTGGTCCACAGTGTGCACCTGTATACTGTCTAAGCATACTGCTCCTTAGTAACACATGCCGAATTCATAGGCAGGTTATAGTTATGGGAACTGCTCCTGTTCATACTACCTGTACACTGGACTCAATTGTATGTTTCTACAGAATCCTCTTATTGCTTGCTTGTAAATTAAAAAAAAAGGCATGAGGCTTTAATTGTTCAATAGCACTGCCTGCTCATTCATACAAGCTTAAAGGAGGTCCAGGTGTTGCTTTCAGTTGGCAATCCCCTTGTGTCTTCCCGTTGTTTCTCCCATCTTTCCCCCCTCCCATTTTATGAAAAAGATGGAATGCCTTTAATTGCGAGCAGTAGGAGCCTTTAGTCTACAAGCGTGCACAGTATTTACAATGAGCATTACAATGTCCAAATTACTTCAATGCATTATCTTAGTAGTCCTTTCAGCAACCTTGTAAAAGTTGGTTGGGATTTTCATCCCTGCACTTCAGATGGCGGCAGGGGTGGGTGGATGGAGGGGAGGAGAGGGGGGGCATCTAAGAGCCTAATACATTGCCTAAGGCCACCAAATGAAGCTTTAGAGGAGATCTGAACAACAGACCTGTCTGTTCTCAGCTTCTATGGTTGTTCTGAATCACAGACATCCCAGTTCTCAATTCACACAACATCAGTCCTACTCCTAGGTCTGCCTTCAATTCAGAATCTCTAGGTTTCCTCAATAAAACCATAAGCCTGGGGTGTGGAAGGGCCATTAAATGTTGATATGCTGGTGGCACTGGGGAGCAATCAAGCACAAGGAGTCACATGCTACCTTGACGGCCCCAAGTGTTGCTAATGGAGGCTTCCTGAATTTTCCAGTCCAACATATGCCATTAACAAACAAAATCATATTTTGTTGACAACTCCGGTGTAAGATGTCTCGCCTCTACAGTGATTCTGTAGGTTTAAATATGATACTGTAATGGCTTTAAGTTAAGAATTAAAAAGAGATGTTCCTCATACCCACTTTGACACACTTTTAAGTGTTCCTGTGTAAGAAATTTAGGCAGAAACATTGAGTCCTCTTTCCCCTATTAGCATCTTAATAAACTCGGCTTTATGGTATTCATACCACTGATATGGTTAATCAAGCCCAGGTCTCCATCAAAGTAAGAGTCGCAGAGTGAGGGAGCTCCACATACCAAAATCCTCTCCTCCCTTGAGCTTTACTGACAATAGAGCCCCTTCTGTACTGAACTTGTAGACAGTGCAATAATGAACTTGAACTGGGCACCATGTTAATCAATGCAAACGATACAAATACTCAGTAGGGAAAGAACAGTAGTTAATAGCTGGCGTTGGATACATAATATGGGATGACACAACAGTGTAAAAACCCCAAAATTACATTTCATAAGTAAAATTTCCATAAGGTGGCTGGCATAGGTGGATGACAATAAACCATGCACCAGAAAAAAGCGAGGAGACAAATAGAGCATTTAAAATAAGAAGCAGGCCACCTGCTTTAAATTATTTTAATGGGCAGTGCGCATTAACCTTCGATGTGCTTTCCATTTATTCAACACACACATTCCCAAGTGGACGGAAAGGATTGCGTCGCGCTGCAGTTGCGATAGCCCACGAATTATGCAGAATGGCACACTGTTCGACAACGAAAGAAAGAAAGAAAGAAAGAAAGAAAGAAAGAAAGAAAGAAAGAAAGAAAGAAAGAAAGAAAGAAAGAAAGAAAGAGGGGCAGCGCCGAGCAGTATTTCTTTTGTTCAACCGGCGATGAAATGTGGGAAATATTTCTGCCTCTAAGAGAGGCGGGAGGATATCCTGAAGTGTAAAGGCGGACCCTTCCCCGCACAGTATGGTGTCGACGATCAGCGCACCCTCCCATCCTTAAGTGTGCGCGCGCGTCTGCTGGGGAGATCCTTTCCTCACGCCTTCTTTCTCTTCCAAAGAAGGACTGCAAACAACATATAGCTGTTGGTTGGGAGTTCCATGGCAAAAGAAACAACCCTTGCAAGACGACTCCGGCGCGAGCAAAAGCACGCGACCGTGTGTCTGCCTGCGCCGACAGACCCTTGCTCCTTTCCACGCCACACAAAGCACGTGTGTAGGAGGGCAGGGCAGGGCAGGGCAGAGTAGCCGTGTGTGTGTGTGTGTGTGTGTGTGTGTGTGTGTGTGTGTGTGCGCTTGCGCGCGCGCGCGCCGAAGGGGTAGCGGCGGCGCTCCTCCATCTCCACCCACCCCGCCTCAGTCAAAGAATGACTTCACGCTCGCTCGGCAGCCTCTCGCTTTCCTAATCCTGTCACTGGAAAGCCCGGGCCGTCATTCTTCCACAGAGCGGACGGCGGCCCAGACGCGCCCCCCTCCTCGCTCCCGCCTGGCTGCTCGGCCGCTTCCGACGTCTCCGTCTCCCTTTCTCTTTCTCTCTCCCACCCGCTCCCCCCCACCCCTCCCGCCCTTTCTCGGATGGCTTCAGCCTTAACTCTTCTCTGAGGGATGGAAAAGCGAGGATGCCCAAGTTATGTTTCCTCAGCCAATGGGCGAGCCCGTCGCGCCCCACGTGACTCTGTTTCTCTTTCTTCGCTCCCCCCCGCCCCACGCCCGCCCGATCTTTTTCACATGGGCAAGACTGGGGAGTTCTTCAGTCCGGCCGCTGCGCCTCGTCCAGGTGGCGGTGCGGCGCGGCCAAGGGGGATGGCGGCGGCGCGCCGAGCGACGACTACCCCCCCCCCCGTTACACACACACACACACACACAAACACACACACACACACACACACCGCAGCCGGTGTCTCCTTCTGGGCGACTTGACACCCACACCCGGCGGTCCCCCTCCCACTCCCCTTCAGCGCCCACCCCGCCCCGCCGCCACCGCCGCCGCCCAGAAAACGGCACCGACGACAACAATAACCAGCAACCACCACCACCAGCAACTCCTTGGGGAATTCTGCCTCGCTGGGCTTCTTCTCCTCGCGCCGCCGTCGCTCATTCCGGCCGGCGGGCGGGCGGGTGACCGAGTGGCCAGACAACGCGCGGAGCTGCGGGAGACCCGTGTGAGTATTTATGTCTTCGGACGTCTGTCGGCGCCGCGCCGCGTTTCGGTCGCGGGCAGGTGTCTGTCAAAGGGTCCGAGCCGGGCTCCCGCTGGCCGTCCCGGCTGTTCGTTCCCTTTGCAGGTTGCACGGTCTCCCACTTTCCCTTCCCTTCCCCTGAAAAGACCTCCCGCGTCTTCCAAGGGGACCAACCCCAACGTGGCGTTCTTTCTGAAGACTGAAAAGCCGAGGGGGGGGG
>JAHTLZ010000129.1:12991404-13039623 GCA_023846285.1 Phrynocephalus versicolor | reverse complement strand
GTGTGTGTGTGTGTGTGTGTGTGTGTGTGTGTGTTGGGGGGTGCAGAAGGCGTAGCCCCCCCCCCCGCCCGCCGATGTCGACGGAGCCACGCTGCTTCTTCTTGTCATTACAGGCAGCGGGGCGGCTTTGTTCAGAAAGAAAACGAGGAGGGGAGAAACGGGTGTCTGTCTGTCGGGCGGGCGGGCGGGCTGGCTGTACAAACTCCTTGCGAGGCGCATCCGTCGTGCGGTCGGCGCGCCGTTCCCCGCCTCCGAGGTGGCTTCCCGTGGGCTGATCGGGTCCGATGGGGCAGCCCACGGCTCGGGCGGGGGGTGGGGGTCCCGGAGATAGAGGGAGAGAGAGAGATTGAGAGAGAGAAAAAAGCAAACTTCGCCAAGTCACCTGGCGAGAACGCGCCACGCTTTTGCCGACATCTGACAGTTATTATAATTAGCTGCGAGGCGGGGAGTGGGATGCGGGGGGTGGGGGGAGGGGGGAGGGGAGGGTAACATGCACTCTTTGGGACAAACAGAGATCCGGAGCAATTGTTCCGGAGCAAAGTTGCTGCCCCCCCTTTCCTACTTCTTCGGAGTGTTCTTGCGGAAAGCAAACTGTTTTGTGTGTGTGTTTTTTTAAAACATTTTTTTAAAAAATACTGTATATAATTGCTTTTTCAGCTGGACTGAATGAACGACCCAGTAACAGTTTTCAGCTTGGAAAAAAGGTTAGCCTAAGGAGGCAGGGTGTTTATATAGATATTGCATACCTATTTGAAAAAGATCTTGGAATCCTGCCTTTGATTTCAAATTTGCTCAGATTTCCCATAGCATTTAAAGGCTGGAATCCTTGGTATTCTGAATAAGAATAAGATCAGAGACAGAAAATGGTAGGAGGAAGAGTGATAAGAAATGTGTAAGAAGCCTTCCTGATGCTTAATAATCCCAATCGCAACAGATCTAAGTTGCTTTGCCGATTTATGAGTTCTCCAGCAGAAGCAACAGACAAAGCACCAGGTGTCCTGCTATTCCCTTTCTTCTTCTTCTTCTTCTTCTTCTTCTTCTTCTTCTTCTTCTTCTTCTTCTTCTTCTTCTTCTTCTTCTTCGTCTTCTTCGTCTTCTTCTTCTTCTTCTCTAGAAAAGAAAATTAATTCAAGAGTCTTGGAGCATAGTAGCACACTTTGATTTACAGCTTATGCTCTCATAAAGAATGCATGCCAAGCAGGGAGAGTAGAAAAATGCAATCCTTTATAGGAAAGTTGCATTCTGAAAGTAGCTTCACGGGGGAGCAGCCTGGGATTGGGGGGAAGGGAGAGAGGGAGGGTTCAAGGACAATAGAAATCAGATTCAGATTTAGCCCCGTCTATGCAGGCTCTATATAAAAGAAAGTACAAGCCGTGGGGGGGGGGCACAAAACGGTTTCTGTGTTTTCCTAAAGCAGAACCCAGCCCCCCTTTTAAAATATGAATTTCAATAAAAGAAAATGGTTGAGAGAGACTCCAGACGTTCCTAATTACTGCTTGAAATAAATCTTTGTGGGCAGAGCTTGCTGTCATGGTGGGGATCTCAACCCATGGAATGCATTTTCAGAAAGGAGGATTCTATGTCAAATTAGCTCATAACTTCTCTTTTTTTAAATAAATAAATAAAAGCAATACTCTTAATCCTCCCCTCCTTCTTTGTCTGCTGTACTGTTATGTCCACCTCCCCCAACCACCGCCCACTGTGAGCGGAGACACCTGAAGGCCAGACATAATGATCAACAGAGCGCTTTTACTCCAGCCCGCCTGGATTCCAGCCAGGTTCTCTCCCCCCCCCCGCCCCACCAAACCCATTCTCCAATCAAGAAGCCTGCACGCAATACACGCCAAGCTTATTCTTCAACTGCATGCAGAAGGAGGGTGGGACACTTACCCGTACTGTAGCAAGACTGAGCCAAACAATATCCCCTTTCTCTAACTGGGCAGGAGTCAGTTTTAGCACATGCATTCTGCCCCCTGCTGCCGCTGCACCCCCCCACACACACATTACATTTGCAAGTAGTTTCACTGTAGGCATCCACATATGGTCTACCTCCAGGGTTCACATAGGTGCACTGCCTGTTCCCTATTATTTTCCGGAATGTTTACATTAAAAAAAAAAGCTTTATGTGCCGAACGTGACCTACATACTCTGACAATTTTGTGGAAGTCCCTGCATGTATTACAGAGAACATTGTCCTGCATAAGCACATGTTGCACAAACTTGGCTTGTGTGATTGTTTTTTTTTAAAAATGGTATGCCCAAAATGACAAAAGAATTCAGGAGCATGTATCTCAACCCAGATTTGTAGGTAGCTGGAAGCCATTTGAAGTCTGCTGGTATTCCCAATGAGTCAGTATGTAGGCAAAACACGGCCTGGCTGTATGCCAACACTTTTGTAAAGTTTGACCGGAGGGGGATATTGAAGTTTCTCCTCCTTCCCACTGAGTGCCACTTAATAATTTGACATACTGTACTTTATGGATGGATCAGTGACTAATACTGTAGCACAAGGCTCTGTTTATGCAGAAGCAAATTCCAGGTTTAACTGTGTACTGTAGAGGAATGGTAGCCTGAAATGACCAAAAATATTTGGAGCAGGCAGTGTTTACTAATGTCAAAGCTATTCTGTGGATCTTCGGTTGGTGAAACATCTGTAAGAATTTTACAAGTTCACAGAATTTCATTGAAACCTAAAAATACACGTAAGGAGAGCTTTTGTACTCCTCCCAAGTCATCACATTTTAAGGAAGACTGAAAGATATGAAACACTAATGACACCTTTTCTCATGGAAAAGAGGGAGAATTAGGGATGCCGCATTAATTAAACTCCAATTTCATTCCTTCTGCACCAGCCAGTATGATATGCTGGTTTTGGCGAACTATGTGGTTTAAGAAGGGACCACCAGATATATAACAGTCATGATGCCTCACATTGTTCAGGAGGAAGAATCTGGTGATAGGAAGGACAAAAAAAAGAATCATTTTTTTTAAAAAAAAGAATTATACTGACTAATATTTTAGGTTTACGTCAGTGAGTTTCTGGTTATGGTGTTTTGATTTGTTCACAAAAGTGCAATACAAGAAATGAATTTCCCTTCCCGTCTCAATGAGTGTGTTTATATTAATTTGAAGACCTTTACTGGAGGGATGGGTGAGAGGGATGCCATTTTCTGAGTGATTTTGTGGGAAACATTCATCGCATGTGGCAAAATAGTATCTACCACTTATGTAAACTGATACAGTGTAACAGAACAGTTGCTCAAAATGTCTTTCTGACAGAGGGAAACTATAATGCTATCCTTCTGTATTGTGGATTGTTTCTGGGTTGTCGGTGCTGGTCTTGTTGCAGTAAGAAAAATAAAGAGTAGTGTCCTGTTTGAAAGACTAATTTATTCTGTAATAAGTCAGGATAAAAAGAGTAATTTATCCTATCTTAAGTCATTGTGGACTACAGTCCACCCTTGTACAATATATACCTGCAAATGGCTTCAAACAGAACAACCTTAGAAATGATCCACTTATGTCTTTAAATGGGAATTAAATGTCAACAAAGCTAGAAGAGTGAAACTTGAAAAAAATAGTAGGTTTTCCCAGTGTACATTGAGAATCTCAAGACTTTGTATAAGATTCCCAAGACTTCCATGAAAATACACTCATTGTAGCAAATAAAAACTATCCATTGTGGAAGTCCCTGGATAGAGCATTGCTTTGATTATCATTCATTCACTTTAATTAATTAACACAGTTAATTGATTTTTATTCAAATATCCAAAGGGTTTATAGCTTCCCAAAGTATATATTTGTCCTCTCTACCTATCAGACACGCAAACTTGTATTAATGTGTATTTCACTCCATGCTTCCTAATCACATTTGTTTTTAGAAATGTTGCAACTAGATGCGCCAGGCTTTTGATCACATATTTGTACAAACAAAAGGTCACTGAATTATGGTAACTAATCTTGCAGTTTTGGCCAAAAAAGTGAGAATTACCTCAGAGTAGATTCCCTCTATGTGACTGGTTTACTTGTTTTTTTTAAAATGCATTTTATTTGGGGAATAAAATAAAATAAAATAGTGAGTTTTTGTCATTGGATGGTGAGAACATTTGCCAGCCATTAGGACTTAATTGCATGATCCAGCCAGGGGATTGGCATATACAGTAGATGTGGCTTTACTCATTTGGAAATATGGATGCCAATTCACATCTGAAAGTGTATTTGCATTTATGCCATAACATTGATCCAGATCACATTGGACTGTCTGGTTGTATCATTTGATGAAAACATGAATGGGTGCTAAGACACAACGTTCTTTTATGTTGTTCGTGTGCCGGTACAGATACACCTAAAACATAGCGCATAGTCCTTTTTACTGTGCTATCTCACCCTGTGCTGTTAAGTCAGTTCCCAGCTAGGTCTGCCTAGGTTTTTAGCCACAGTAGATTGTAGGTATATTGACAATTGAGACTTGAAATTATTTTCCATTCATGTAGGTGGGAGTATTTCTTTTGAATTTTATTGGATCAAGGGCGGAAATAGGCCATATGTAGTAGATGGGAATAAGAGGAATAAGAATGGCAATACAAATTCAGCATGCAAAAATTTGAAATGCTACATGTTATTGGTGCTTCACGTACTTTCAAGTTACTTTTGAAATACTTTATGATACAAAATTACAATAAAAACACAGCTGCAGGGGTTGTATCCTGAGAAAGGAAAGTGTTATAAAGGTGGTTGCATTGTTTTCTAAGGCATCCATATGTTTTGGTCTAGTGATGGGCAGTCTACTCTTTCAAAGGCTTTCTCTGGTGAGATGTTCCATCAATGTCCAATTTAAAGATAATGAAGCCCAAAAGAGGAAGATCAGGAGCCTCAGAGTTGCCCTTCAGCAGTCACTATCGGCATCGCATCATCTGGTTAAATTTATTCATTTTATAAAGATATTTTACCGATTTTCCAGAAACTGAATTGTAGAATTAAGGTAATGAGTAGATTACAGTAATGACAATTACTGTAATTATTTCTGACTTCACATCTCAGTTATCATATGCAAATTTTATTCAGATTTGTGCCTTCTGTTTTGTGATGGGTTCCCCCTTTTTTAGAGGGGACGGTGGCCACCTTACTAGCGTAAATTAAATAGGTCATTGCCTCCAGCTGTTATCACCTCCAAAAGAGAAACAACAAAAAGATATAAGTAGCTACTGTGTACCCATTTTTTCCAACAGGAGTAAAAGCAGCTGAAATGAGGGTGATTTAGTAAAAAGAATATGGAAGGCAAAAGAGGACTGAAAAACCATCTGTTCAACTTACACCCTTGTTAGGTTTCCATAACAAAAGAAGTCTGCAGAAGGAACCATAGACTTAACTGGAGCGGGTAGCTCTATCTTCATATGTGAATAGGTATGAATAAGACCAGGTTGTTAAAATTAGTAATGTGTTTTTAGCTTCTAAGAATTAAGGACTGACATCTGAATAAGTTTAAGAAGCACCCAACAACAATCTTATGCAGTAGTGTATGCAGTGTAAGTAGTATTCCTTAATGAATTTGCTGTTCTGCACTGCCTTCTTAACAATAGCAGCCAGATCCGGTCTGTAACTTGTATACATTCATACAGGTATGTTCCTTGTAAAGGAATTCCTTTTTTAAAAAAGCAGTAAGTATTCCAAGCTCAGAATGGCTCTTTAACTCTATTATAGGTAACTGGAGCATCTAGCCTTGAAATTTTGTTCATAGCAATCTCAATTCTACAATTTGCAGCTTTCTTGTGTGTGTGTGTGTGTGTGTGTGTTGTGTCGTTACAGCCGTGACCGACTCTTCGTGACTCCATTTCCATGGAGTGTTCTTGGCAGGAATACTGGAGTGGCTTGCCAGTTCCTACTCCAGGCGCCTACAGCACCTGGTATTCCCCAGTGGTCTCCCATCCAAGTACTAACCAGGGCTGACCCTACTTAGCTTCCGAAATTATGCGAGATCGGATGTGCTAATATTTTAGTAATAAATATGAAGGTATCTGTGGTTGTGTCAGTACTTATGTTTAAGCACCTGTGTCGTCACTTTCTCTTTCTTGTGTTTATGGGCTGCTAATTTTTGTCTACTTCTTCACCTGTTTTCTTTTTGATAGAACCAATTCAGGCAATACACAGCAAGCTCACTTCTTCATTGGAGAATGCTTTTATCGGTGCTAGTGCAATGAATTGAAAAGATCTGCATTTATAAGCACTTGAACACAAACAGTAGGTCTGCCTTGGAAATAATTAAGCATGTCTCCATTCTTTGTCTGTCGTTTCCTTATAAACAGGCATTTCTGCTTCCTATGTCAAAAAGACTGACTGCTGCACCCTCTGATGTACATTCAGTAAACACACTGCGTGCATAAAATGTGGGTCACCTATTGCTCCTTAAACTTTATAGTACTACTGCTTCAGTAACCATTGCTAAAGGAGTCCCTTTACTTTTTCTACCAGAATGCTTATGTCCCAAGCTGTAGCTACCAGAGGCTCAAAGTATATGGTCCAGGTCACCACATGAAAAGAAGAGGTGTGAAGAGCAGCTCCCAGGGCAGAACCCATCTCAGGCATGACTCAAAGCTCAAGGCTGCTTGTGCAGGAAGTAATGGCTGTCCTTGCCTACCTGCATCATAAGAATATAAGAAGAGCCATGCTGGATCAGGCCAAAGGCCCATTTAGTCCAGCTTCCTGTATCTCACAGTGACCCCACCATATGTGTTTGGGAGCACATGAGATCAGATATCTGTCTCCTGGTATCACTCCCCTGCATCTGGCCCTTGACGTACCCTGGTTTTAAGCCTGGAGATTACACATCTCCATCATGGTTTGTAACCTGTGATGGACTTTTCCTCCAGGAATCTGTCCAATCCCCTTTTGAAGGCATCCAGGCCAGAGCATCCATATACTGCTGCTAGCACTGCCATTACCGTCTTCAAAAATCACACTGTTTCTTTCTCTTTCTGTCTAGCAGATCCTGAGCTATAGTCACCTCCAGATGAACGCAACAGTAAAAACCTTGGTGAATAATTCAGCTGATTTTAACACCCCCCCCTCAAAAAAAAACACAAGGCCTCACTCTGCATGCATGCCTAAAGTCTGTGTGGGTGGGGGACGTTTGCTCACCCTGCCTGGATGAGGTGATAAGGTCGCTCTGGTGCCTATTGGCTGCATGGTCTTGCCTGATGAGGGTGGGGAAAGCGAGCCTTTATTAATCAACCCTGACCTCCACCAGTTCTCTTTGCAAGGAGAAGCACTGTGGTTTAGACATCTAGCTGCGGAGCCAGAGGCTGCAAGTTCAGTTCCCCACTGTGCCTCCAGGACAGGGGCTGGACTGGATGATCCATAAGAGCCTTTCCAGCAGTACGGTTCTAAGGATGGTGATGATGATGATGATGATGATGATGATGATGATGGTAGAGGTGGTGATGATTATGTTAGGGATCCTGGGATCTGTTTTGATAGATCTGTGCGGATAGTGCATGTGCTTGTGAGTGCACGTGCGCACTGCACACGTGTGTATGTGCCCGTGCACGCATGCACACACACACACACACACACACACACACACACACACACACACACACACACACAGAGAGAGAGAGAGAGAGAGAGGGGGGGATATATATATATAAACAGAGAAGGGATCAAATAGTGGTGATGACATTGGCATAATGCTTTAAAAAGGGAATTGGACAGATTTCTGGAGAAAAAGTCCATTGCTGGTTAAAAGCAATGATGGAAACACTTGTTCTATCCAGGCTTAAAAGGGTACCTCAAAATGCCAGACCAGACACAGGTGGTAGTATCAGGAGGCAGGTATCTAATTGTCCCATGCACTTCCAGAGGCATCTGGTGGGGCCACTGTGAGAAACCAGAAGCTAGACTAGATGGGCTCTTCTTATGTTCTTAATAAATTAGTATTTCATGGGTATCTTCAGTAGATTCAAAGGTATGTGTCTACTTGAAGCATTTTGTGCAGGACTCAGTAAGATTTATTTATTTATTTATTTATTTATTTATTTATTTATTTATTTATTTATTTATTTATTTATTTATATAGCTTGTATGCCGCCCACTACCCAAAGGTCTCTGGGCGGCCCGCAATCAGAATGGACAATTAAAACATCAAAATACAATAAAATTAGAACAATAAAAACATGTAAATGCAATAAATACAATACATTAAAAACACACCACTAAAATTGCCATCAGGACCCACAATCATTAGTTAAAAAACTTCTGGAACAGGAAGGTTTTTACCTGTCGCCAAAATGTTATAAACGTCGGCACCAGGCGAATCTCATTTGGGAGGTAATTCCATAGTCTGGGGACAGTTGCTGAAAAAGCCCTATTCCTGCAAGCCATCCCTTTCACCTCATTAAGGGGTGGCTCTTTCAGGAGGGCTCCCTGACTAGATCTTAATTGATAGATAAGATAAGATAAGAGAGAAGAGGGGGACACTTCTTTCAGGGAACACAGACTAACATGGCTACCTCTTCCAAAACTTAAGCCATACTGTATGTGTAATTCGTCAGTGTGAAGTAAGCCCTTCCCACCATGATGATGAAAGCATTGCATAACATGGTCTCTTGACTTTCTGGAGTGTCTACTTTAGGGCAAGGGTGTTATGATCTATACCTTGATTCCACACTTCCTTTACAGAGTCCTTTCGTGTTAGGAATGCTTGGTTCAGGAGACTGCCTTGCAGCCTTGAGTAGAAATCTCAGAGGAATTCCTTTTGTTGTTTAAAAGGATTGCTTGTTCTGTTGCTTTTCCACCTCTACCCAACGTGTCATTGCCCTCGCCAATTTAGAATATTTGCTCAAGTGAAATGGACAACTGACGCATCTGTAGAAATGTATGAATCTGCACAAAGGAAATGAGCTGCACAGTGTTCTGTTTTGGGTCAACCCCCCCCCCTCCCACAATGTGCTTGTTTTCCTGAAACGAAAGCTAAGGGAACCAGAATGTAGGTACATTCCTTTTGGGTTCCTTGGTAAACTGTTCTAGAGAAGGAAGGGTGGGAAGAAGGTATGGGGCAGGAGAGAGAGGGACAGAGACAGAGAGAGACGGAGAAACTGAGAAGGACTATGTCTGAGCTTCAACAACTTTTCTGTGAGGTAGAACTGAATCAGATGACCACATGCTCTTTTCTTATTTAGATGAGAGTTTTCCTTTCAATAACATCTTTCTTCCTGGCCTGCTTAAAAATTCCAGCGAATGAAATCAGCAGAAGATTTTCAATTCTAATTGACCATGTGCAGAGAGGAAGGGCAGTGGGGAAAAAATCAGTGGAGCCATTGTGAGGCACGCTACATCAATCTCGCCTTTGTCTTGCATCCCTGCTAGCCAGAGCTGAAATAATTGGGAATATTTCATTTATATGAGATGGACTAGAAATGTGACACATTAACTGTTTTTAAGAGGGAATGGAATATGTGGTGACATCTGGAATGTGATTTCTGGAATGATAGGATGTCTATCTACAGTGGTGTTGAGGCAATAGACAAATTGGTCCATTTTTGGTAATGTCACATTCTGGTGTGTTCTGTTCTATCTAGGTTTCTGCATTAAGAAATCCACACCAACTCACATTTAATATGTATTTGAAAAAGAGTTTTTGCAGAATACTTCCCTTTTAAAAATGGGTGTTCCTAAACATACCTGGCAAGAAAAAGTAATGTGAACCTTTTGGAATGTCATGGTGTTCTTCATTGATATGTCATACAATGTCATCTGATCTTTCTCTGAGTCAAGTGTACTGACAAATATACATGTTTTTTCTTTCTTTCAACTGTACAGTTATCCGGAATAATACCTGCAAAAATACCTACCAATATTTATTTGAGGCTTTTAGAGTATTTGGGAAGTGTGAAATCAGGTGGATAACTTGTGTTCTCAACCATGTACTATTCCAAGAGGTTTAGATTGGGTTGCTTTGTTGCAGAATTCACAAAAGATTAAGTCTCACAAACCTCCTCAGTTCCTTCCCACATTCATAAAACAGGCTAATTCTCTCATAGCTTATTCGTACTAACTACGAGAGCGGGAAACACAAGCATTACAAAGAAGGGAGAATGTAAATTATAGTGTTCTTGTTGCTTTGGTATTGTTAACTGAAGGGTGAATGTGCATAGGGAGAAGTGGCTGAGACAGGTAATTTATAACTGAAAAGGTATAACAAGGTACAGAAGAAATATATGCTGTCTTTTCTGGCTATTACCTTACAGTATCTTACAGGCATATTTTAAATGTGACTAACAGCCACACAACATAGATGAAAATATTTTAAAATGGTTTTCTAAGTAAGGCTGTCATCTAAAGCTACATAAATATTTGAAATCATTACTATATTATTATTGTTAATGATGTTTGAGAGTAAATGTATACTATAATTATGGCATGGTCTGGCTCATGTTAAGTCCACTTACTTGGTAGAGAGAGATTTGGCTTTGCTGCACTTTTCATTAAAATAAATGCTACCCTTTGCTCCAATTTTGTTACAGCATAGCTGGCATTAATATTATTTATTTTAATGATTAATATTCATTTTCTTAACTAACAAGTTAATCATGAGGTTATTTGATTCCAGAAGAATTAGAAGTGACCTCGGAATTTAGTTGGAGAAAAGCAAAATGTTGGCTCTACGGTGATTACTCTGTATAGGAATTTTATTTTCATTACCTTATCCAAGAAATGTGCTGGCATTAATAATGCCTGTGGCTGAATAATGGAATCAGAAAACTTCTCTGGTTCACCAGTCACAAGTGCCTACAACATCTACGATGGCAAGAACGTTCTCATCTCACTCTTAGGTAAAACAAGTTGCCTTGAACAGTTGCTCAGGAATGATCTGAAGTATTTAATGCACTGTGCAGCCAGAGGAACAAGGTCCCCTGGGAGGATGGGAGGCAGAATCCTTCGGTTAGTGCCCTTGAAAATAACTTGATGTGTCCAGTTGTAGCTAACTGACTTAGGCGTCGGGGCATACACCAGTCACACACGATTACACCAATGAGGTGCATCTTGCACGTTCACCACTATTAACAGCAACAGGTCATATAAACCTTATGTAAACACTAGGATGAATCTGGCCATGGTTCATGTTCACATTGCTTTTCATGCCTTTTGTGCTACTCCTTGTGGGCCTTGTGGTACAGTGGTTCAACAGCTGTACTGCAGCCAAAACTGTGCTCATTCCCAGGCAGCCAGCTCAAGCTTGACTCAGCCTTCTATCCTTTTGAGGTTGGTAAAATGACTGCTCAGCTCATGGTGTGTGTGTGTTGGGGGGGGGGATGTATAGCCTCCATAATTGTAAACTTCCCAGAGAGTGATTTAAGCACCATATAAGCAGAACATTTGGCTTTTGCTTTGCTCCTTGTGCATCTCTTGCTATCTTGCTTGGAAGCGTCATGCCTCTTTCACAACCGGAATGGACATGTATTGTATACTAGTTGCATATTTGAGGTTTGATGGTAAACAAGAGGAATGCAAGTCATTTCTTTTGATTTATGTTTAAGGATGTAGTTAGAAGAGAATCTGTAGATGAACAGAAGTAACACAACTGATGAGACTGTGAGATGAATGCTGTAATCAGACCAAGAGCCTTGATATAATTCAGCGTTCCTTAACCTGCTTTTTCCTTTATTAGTTTCAGAGTGTTGCTCAATTTAAAATTATTGTTGTTCAGTCATTCAGTCGTGTCCAACTCTTTGTGACCCCATGGACAAGAGCACGCTAGGCCCTCCTGTCTTCCACTGCCTCCCGGAGTTTGGTCAAATCCATGTTGGTTGCATCAATGACACCATCCAACCAACTAATTCTCTACTGTTCCCTTTTCCTTTTGCCTTCAATCTTCCCAACATCAGGGACTTTTCCATGGACTCCTCTCTCCTCATGAGGTGTCCAAAGTACTGGAGCCTCAGCTTCAAAATCTGTCCTTCCAATGAATATCCAGGGTTGATTTCTTTCAGGATGGATAGATTTGATCTCCTCGCAGTCCAGGGGACTCTCAAGACTCTCATCCAGCATCACAGCTCAAAAGCGTCAATTCTGCGATGATCAGCCTTCTTTAGAGTCCAGCTCTCACTTCCACACGCCACTAAAATTATACATGGATACATCTAAAATTATAGATGTGTACAAAATATAAAGTCCAAATTTAAAATGTTAAAATGATTAGACTATTTTTGATCAGACTAGAACTTTTTTTTTCCAGTAAATGTGGTGAGGTATAAATTGCATGCACATCAATGCTGCATTGATTGAATTTCTCCACATTTACAGAAAAATTGTCCTGTATCCAAATAGCCCCATATTACTTGAGTATTCTTTGATTGTCTCACTTTGATTTAAATCTATTAAGTGATTTCCAGATGGTCTAGCCATAATCTTGTACTGGTGGGAGACACCCTTCAGCATTTGTTCATTCATCATGCTTTTGTTCTCCATAGGTTTAATCCTTGCGAGTTGAGGTCTGTGCAGGACATGCTTCCTTGATTTGAGCCATCATCTAGGGCAGTGGTGGTGAACCTTTGGCACTCCAGATGTTTTGGATCACAACTCCCAGAATTCCAAGCCTGTATTGCCAATGACAAAAGGCTGTGGGAGTTGTGGTCCAAAACATCTGGGGTGGCATCTGGGTTAGCCACCATTGATCTAGGGCATTAGTGTCCATGAAGTGGATGAGCTTGTTGCTGTATTACCTAATTTCATTTGATATTTGCTACATCTCTTAGTGTACTTTTAGCAGGGCAGTGCCAGTCAAATAGCATACTTTTTCAGTGGTGATAGGTTTCAGGCAGCCAGTAATAAGCCTGGTTTATTAAAACCATAGAATCATAGAGTTGGAAGAGACTCAGGGGCCATCCTGTCCAACCCCTTGCCATGCAGAAACTCCCATCAAAGTACTCCCAATTCATCAAGTGCTACATCCAGTGGTTTGGCATGTTTGTTCATTATTTGCTAGCACCCTAACTTGTGTTGGATCATTAATTGTTCATTGTGGTGCCTTGTGGTTCACGATATTTGGAGAGCTCCAGCATGGAAGAGGCTGGGTTAGTAGTTCTAACAGGTTAAAATGACACCGTATTAATTCAAGTTAAATGCAGCAGATTAAAATGGCACTGTATTCACACTTTCTTCCCCAACACCTACAGCAGTGGCACTTGGAGCCCTTTCTGTGGGCACCCGACATTGCCCCTTCCGGTTAAATTGCTGTATAGGCGCTTTGTGAATAATTAGTGGGTTTTGAATCACAGTTTGGGTACACGGTCTCTAAAAGGTTCGCCATCACTGACCTACTGTGTTGGTAGGTTCGTCCCCACATTCAGTCCTGATAAATTTGAGATGTGAATGCCTGTATGTATCATTATGTCATTATTTATTGTACTTATCAGGGATACTTTCACCTCATTTTGAAAGCAAGTGAAAACATGGTCTTGAGTCATCTTAAGAGGTTTTTACCTTTTGAAAAAGTATTTTTAAAAGGTTCAAAGCTAGATGAAAAACACTTGGGCCACTTTTTTTTAAACTTTACATTTCATAAGTGCCTTTTTGAAATTCAAATGAGTTTCTCCTCTCACACAAATTTGTGACTCTCTTCCCCACCTGCTTCAGTGGAAAAGTCGAATGGAACTGTAGGGAGGCATTTCTCTGCCCCTAGCTGTTGTCCCAGGTACAGCCTCTCCCAGACCAAGAACATTACTCATGATCTTATAACTACTAGACTAGATGGACTACTGTGACGCATTGTATTTGGGGATATCCTTGGAGACCATCCAGGTTGTATAAATAATAGAGAACCAGAACTGATCATGGTTAACAGCACTGGGCATACAGAGTCCAATTTCTCAGCCTGTGGTTCAGGACAGCCAATCGAGGGGGTTGCTGTGGTTGTTTTTATATAATATACAGTGGTACCTTGTATAAAGGAATTAATTTGTTCCAAATGAAATTATGTTAAGCAAATTTTCCTTTATACAAATTCCCATAGGAATGCATTGAAAGCATTGTAATCCCATTTTTATGTTGTACGGATTTTCCCCATAGGCAATTATGTTAAGCAAATTTCCCCTATCTCCGGAATTTTTTATGTTGTACAAATTTTATGTTATACAAGCTGTCTGTTATACAAGGTACCACTGTATATAATATATATTGGATTCGTTTCTTAAAGTCTAAGACCAGCAGTGTTAACATAAATTAAACACAAATATAGATACAATTTTCTAAAACTGTGCAAAATTGTACATACTTCCTCAGCCATCAGAGTCATATACTCAGAGTTTTTATTGAATCTCCTCTTCCATATTTCCAAATCATTATATACAATATATCTTTCTCTGTATCACTAAAAATAGGGTTAAACCACTTTTATTGTTTGATTATAGATCTGTAATATAAAACAAAATTCATTATTTTAACCCTCTCGAACCACAAAGACAACCTAGAGTTCCCCATTATTTCTGTACCGCTTTGGGTGGATTTGCCTCTTGTGTATGTGCATCATTCCCAGGTCCTCTGCAAGATCCACTCTCACTCATTTATTTCCGCTCCTCCTCATCCATGTTTGGAGGACTGGCGTCAGCCCTTTGTACCAGAGTGTTAGCCCAACTCAAAAAGACCTGAATGGGGAGAGTGTACAATGCATGCTGGGAATGCCATTGCCAAAGATGGCGACAGAATTGAAAGGCTCAGATTTGTTCCCCCATAATTATGCATTTTTACATTCATATTAATATATTATGTTAGAATTATATTCAGAAAAACCAATTTTAATGTGTTCCCTTTGTATTCCCCCCATCCCCAGGCAAATGTGGTGGGAAGGTTTCAGTTACATGGCTGTTATAAGGGGGGGGGCATGACTCCAGAAAAGGTTAGAAAACACTGGTATTGAGCATGTCTCCCCATTCGTGAACAGCTTCACTGGCTCCCAGTGTTTCTCTAAGTTGGCTCAATAATTGATAACATCATACCTCTTTTATGTGCTATATATGCTGGGCTGTTTCTTTTCTGCTTCAGTGGCTTTTTTTTCCCAGAGGACATTGACAGAGAGAAAAGTTGTTCATGAGGAAAAATTAAGAAAATTCTAATCTGCTGTTGCTAATATATTACTATCAGTATAAAGTGCCATTTTGTGCTTTAAAGTATTTATTGATGTCTGCTGGACATCAGTAACCCTAGTGATATCACTGGCAAAGATAATATTTCACCTAATGATTATCTCAGATTTAAGTCATTAGCTTCTCATTTGTTTCAGTGCATTCCAGCAATGCACTATCCATCCCATTTGAAAATAAACACTATTTGGGAATTAAAACTGCAGTGTCCCCTGCTGACATCAGCAACTCTTGCTCCAACTTAGAGATGGGCACCTAAAATGGGGAAATTTTCAACTTCTCTGATAAACCCCAGAATTACTAATTGGTACATATGCTTAAACTCTAGCATTGTAAAGACTACCCAGGGGCTACTGCTGAAACTACTGGCTAGACTAGAGTTTCTAAGTAACTTCTTTTCCCTGATAACTACATTGCGCTCTTATTGTTAATTAAGGATGGGGAAAATAATTCCTTTTAAGCTGCAGCTTGAACATTTAAGTTACTTTTGTAACTAAACCAAACATTGATTTGACCTTACTTAATTGATTGGCAGGGTGGGGTGGGGTGGGCATGACATGGTTTAAGTGTTGCCTTAACACTGTGCTTCGTACCTTTGCCTCATTTTCCATTGTGGGTGATCTTAGACCAGCACCTTGTACCACTCAAATGTTGTTTTAAAAGTAGCAGCAGAGACCATTTTCATTACTTTTAAGAGCAAAAAAAAAAAAAGTAAATATTTGTCTTTTAAAAAAAGGAACTACTGTAGAATCCTCTACTGGGTAAAAGGCTTAGGCTAGTGTCAGGAATTACATTTTAAAGGTAACATTCCATACTTTGCTAGATGTAGCGCTAGCATGTTATAAAGGAAGTGTTGAAATAAAGCTGAAACCAATTGCAGCTTCTTGATTATAGAAGTAAGAAATATGCACAAGGAAGCAAATGCTTGCAACATAATTCAGTTTTATGGGTGCACATAAAGTCTTTTCTATGTACCCATAAAAAATTTGAAGAGGGGGTGTATTCGTCAGGCAAATGAAAAGGTTGGCCAGTAGCAAAGTGTAAAGGATCACAACTGGTATTTTATATATAAAAATGCTTGCACTAGGTCAGCAACAAATAAGCCTACCAGAGTACTTTGCTGATGCAGGACTTTGGCCATAATATAAGGCGAAAAGAAACAGGTTGCCAGACTTGTTCTTTTCTCTTAACCTGTCCAAGTTCTGCCACTATTTTTCCAGGTGTGAAAGGCAGGAACATAATTCTTCACTTATTTCATTCTCAAAGTTTCACCCGTTCTCTCCTTGCCAGATGAGATTTTTCACAATTCAGTACTTTTATGCAATTGATTTATGGTAATATCTTTTTCCACTTGAAAACTTGGATTTAGTGCAGAAAACCTTATATGCAACATAAGTTTCTTTTCATAAAATATAAGGTTTTTGTATGAGGTTTTGCACCCTTAGTAAAAAAAAATGCTTTCATAATATGGCTGAAATCCTCACTTCAAGTGTAGCCAAGTATGAGACCCTTAGGGCTACATCACACATGCCCAAAGAACCCTAGTTGTATCAATTCTGCTTTTTAAACTATCATTTATAAATTTCCATTCACATGACACATGGTTAATTGTTTTCCCCTCCACTCACTGGGAGTGTTGTTTTAAAATATACTGATCATGTACAGTATTGCTTCATTCTTTATCATTTCAGCTTGTGTGAACATTGCTGTAAATTTATTTATTTATTTATTGAAAGAATCAGGTTTTTTATGGCCACTGAGCTTTTAACCATTTTAAAAAGAAAGGAATATCGATAAATCACTAATAGAAACCTCTTCCACCACAAAAACAACAGGAATGCATTGCTTGGAAGGAGTCAGCCTTCCCTTCTCCCCTGCCTGTGAAAGGAAGGAAAAAGTAATGAGGGCATGAAGAGAAAAGGGGCATTTCCTGCTTTGAATTGTAAAGAAAAGAGCATTGCATTAACCACTTATTTTAATACAGTACTGCTCTTCAGGATACTTCGCAAGTCTCTTAAAGCCCCCTTCTTTCTCCTGATGCTGTTCAAAAGGGAAAAGAAAAATGAAAGCCAATAACAGAGAGGGAGAGGTAGGCAGTAAAATGAGGAAAGGGTGATGAGTGAGTAAAGGAGGGAAGGGAAGAGGGGAGGAGGAAAGAAGGAACATTGGGAAAGGAATGGGGAAGCAATCATTTTAATAGGAAGGAAGGGCTGCATGTGACATATACCACCCTGTTTCATATTGACTGAGTTGGACACGACAGGAAAATAATGCTATATCACTTACGGATTATGAAGAAAAGAAGAAAAGAAAATTTAATGGCTGTGGAGACTCCCAGAAACAGGATGGCAAATGAATCAATTTATATGAGTTGGCATGTACAGAACTGGTACAGACAGCAAGAAATGTGCCGTCTGAACTGTCACTGAATGGGCCCAGTGGTATATATACCATGTGATCACATGTGTCATCCAAGAAGGGTTAAAAAGAATTGGTGTAACTAGGGTTCTTTGGCCACATGTGATTGAGCCTTTAGTTAATATTCTCCAGCCCATGAAGGAGATGGAGGGGATGGTGAAGCATGAAGGGGAGCTCTCAGTGAGGTGGCATTCTGTTGACTGACAAGATTGCTGACCAGTTAATTGGTGCAAGTAGGCTCACATTGCACCCACATAGCAGGTTGTTTGCAATCTGGTTTAGCCAGGCGATATGATATGTAATTAAGAGATGTAAAATCAACCACTCCACCAGGCACTGAAGTTACCTGGAGCAGATGGGAAGTTTATCTCCTGAACCAGCAGTGACTGCAAGTGGTCCTCCCTATTCCTTACATCTGAACGATTGCCAGTTGTTTCAGAAGAGGAAAGTAAATTCCTCCATTGAATGTGGAAGGTAGCCTTGCTGTCAATCCTACATAGGTGCATTGTGAACAGGCGTGATCTGGTAGATATTAGTCCTCTCTCCCAGGGTCCCAACTATGCTTTTTCAGATGGAGTCAGCAAGAAGCAGAGGGTGGGGCTACAAGTCTTACCCTGCTTAAACTGCCTCAAATGCAAGTGTGGGCAAGATAAGACATATAGGCCCATCCTCTCCCTCTTGCTGTCTACATTTGAAAAAGTATAGAACAAAGAAGAAATAGTGTGCTGTGCGCAGAAAGATAACAGAAGCAAGCACCCCTTCTACCCATGAAGACAGCAGAACATAGAGGGACAGGATCCATCACCTCCTGGGTCGAGGAGGACTCCCTGTCATCCTTCCCATCCTCACAAGCAGATAAGAAGAGAACATAAGAACATAGGAAGAGCCATGCTGGATCAGGCCAAAGGCCCATCTAGTCCAGCTTCCTGTATCCAGCTTCCTATATCTCACAGTGGCCCCACCAGATGTGTCTGGGAGCGCACAAGACTAGATATCTGTCTCCTGATACCACTCCCCTGCATCTGGTCCTTGAAGTACCCCGGTTTTAAGCCTGGAGGTTACACATCTGCACTTGGTGCAGATATCAGTGATGGCCTTTTTGGTTGTAGGACTCTTTCTGCTGCTGTAGACAAGGATCTTTCTTTTCAGACAGGCTTTTAAAGTGTCAAGTGCAATTCAGGAATGGATTCTAAGTAGGATTCTTTATTTTAAAAATCATTTTGAATGTGTTTTTCCAGTATTTTAAAGGGATTTTATTTAGTACCTTTTAATGAGTGTGCTTAATTATTTTAATTGATAAAGGAAATGGGGCAACTCCTATTCAAAGACAGGCTATGCAGGGTGGGGGCTAGTTTGCTGAGAAGGAAATGGTGCTTAAAAGGAAATGTGGCACACGTGTATAAAAACAAAGTAGACAAGGGAAAGCCTTTCCCTTCACTCTCATATGACTAGAACCCAAAGTCATCAGATGAAACTGGTAAGGAGGAGATTCAGGACAGGTAAAAGGAAGTTCTGGCTTCTGTAGTGCAGAGTTACTTCGTTGCTGCTCAAAACAGTGACAGCTGCCAACCTGGACAGCTTTGAAAAGCTACTGGATGATTTCTTAGAAGTTACTGCTATCCATGTTTACTCTTCAGGGTGTCTATAGGTCACCTCCAGTATCAGAGGAAGATGGAGGGTGCCATAGTATTTCTGGCAGGTTTGCCACAGGCAAATGAGTGGCCACTGGGTGGGCAAAATGTTTAACGTTGTTGTAGTTACATCCAGCATGGCTCTTTCCTACACCTTATCAGAGAAATGCTGTGGATTAGAAGAAACACTTAAGGCTAAATCCAGTTGAGTCTCAACCAATGCATATTTACTTCTTGCTGACATCTCTCATTCCTTCCAAAGGATCTACTCTATTGGGGACCGTGATTGAGTTTAGCCCATAGTTTTTGACCTTCTCTGGCTTGCTAGGTCACATGCTTAAAAATATCTGGTGAGGAAGCCTAGTTGAGTAGAATGGGATTTAATTCTAAGTAATTATTCATAGAATCATGTACTTAACTGCCTAGAATAAGAGTATCTGGGCAGACTGGTTGCATAACTGTAGCTGAGTGTATAATTTATTCCCTTTTAATTGGTTTTTTTTCCCACAAGAAACAGACAAATGGAATATGTAGAATTTATTAAATATTTAAATTGCGGCTGAACAGAGTCTCAAGTTTTAAATAACCTCGTGCCAGCCTGCCATATTGTAGTGATACAAAATTGCTTTCTGACTCAGGTAAAAGGGACTATAATAATCACATGTTTTCAGGTCAATTTTGAATTACAGTGACCCTTTCCAGAGGTTTATAGGTAGAAAGAAGTGTTTCACCATTCACTTTTTTCTAGGGGTGCCCTGGAACACCACAGCTTTGTGCAAAAGCTATACAGGCTGTTACTTCTTCCAGTAGGCACACTGGAAAATCAGGCTCTCAGTCTTTGGCTCTTTAGCCAAGTACTCCACTCACTGAGCTATCTGCAACTAGAGTGAAACAAATCAAAATGAAACAGTTTAGATTTCTGCTGTCTTTTCCTGCTACTTCTCTGTAAATTCAGTTATGTCCTGCGTAAGATGTGAGAAGCTGCATTCTCTGCATTGATTACTCTCTCTCTCTCTCTCTCTCTCTCTCTCTCTCTCTCTCTCTCTCTGTGTGTGTGTGTGTGTGTGTGTGTGCATGTGCATGTGTACGCACATGCTTGTTCTGTGCTGTCAAGTCGGAACACATTTATAGCGGGCCTAAGAGAGCTTTCAATCCTTATCTCAAACTGAGATACAGTATTTAAGGGTTTGCCAGTTCCACTCCCTTAGTCATTTTCCATGACCAAGTGGGGATTTGAACTCATTTCTCTGGAGTCCTAGTCCATCACTCTACCAACTACATCATACTGGCAAATTCCAGTACTTTGCAGCTGCTGCAATTGATGTATTTTTAGTGCCCTCTTGTTGGCTTCTGGGTTGTATTTTTTTAAAAAAAAACTGAAAGTGTTGCCCTTAGCAGCTCCACTGTCTTTTCTTTTGTATTAGAGACTCAGTCTCAAGCAGTCAGTTCAAAAGAAAATGACCATTATGGTTTGAGTACAAAATTAGTAGCGAAGTGACCTACTTTGCTAGTTTGCTTTTCAGTGGAAGGCATCAGCCTGGTATTAGCATTTGAACCTGTCTCCTGAGCTGCAGTAATGGGACTGAATAAGTAGATATTAAAATCTGTTTTATTTTATGGAGTCAGCTGGGAAGGGCTTTGGGCACAGTCTTGCAGAACAGAGCAAGGCATGAAAACAGGTCTGCAGTTCTATCATTTTCAGCAGGGTTAGATAGGGAAGATTACCCCATCTGCCGTGGCCTGAACTAGGAGGTTCTCATAGTGTTCATGCCTTAGGAAATTGTATAGTGAGGCTAGAGTGATATTTAACAGTTGCTCTTTCAAGAAAAATGCTATGACTGGGGAAATTACCAATTGAAATTGCTTTAATTTGCAGGGAAGCAGACATCTTGCAGTAAAAACGATGTCATATAATACTTTAAAGGCAAACAAGTGTCATTTCATATAACCTTCCATGGACTACTATAGCTCACTGCTGTAATTCTTATCAAGCCATTTTGGGCTGCAGCTCATGAATGGCTATGGGAAATAAAACCGGCTAGTCTTAGAAACGTTTTAGATAATAGATGTATTTGATTGCTTATCACAAACTTCAGTCTAGACTTATCCCTGTTGAGAGTTATAGAAAATAAACACACACAGTGAAATTAGGACTGCATATCTCCCTTCCAGGGATGTGGAGAGGGTTTTTTGCTGCTTGTGTAACAGTTTTAATCTCCATATTAATCTACCCAGGCTTCGTGAAGAGGCCATTCCAGCTTTGCATGCACTGTGGAAACAACACTGAAGGGAAATGGCAGTTAACTGGTCTTTTTAGCCATACTAGATGTTGCTTTAGAACTTTATACAAAGCATGATACCATAGTCTGTCAAGATGGAAGGATGCCTATGATCTCCCTTCTCCCAAGTACATGTTAGCAATTTCCCCATATTTGCATGACAGTGCCACAGAGTGATTTGGACTAAAAAATAAAGAAAGCAATTTACAAGTATTTGTGGTTCAAATCAACTTCTTCAGGCCATGCACAGATATTGCATCATCATCATCATCATCATCATCATCAATTTGGAAGTGCAAAGCTGGAAAGGACTTTACATATCATCAAGCCTAGCCCCAGGCAAGGCGGAACAGTACGGAATTGGACTCCCAACCTTTGGCTCTACAGCCAGATCCTGAGACCACTGAGCAGTTCTATAGATGAAAATCCAAAACGTTCCTTGCAGAAGTCTGCCCGTTGTACTTCTTAAGATGAGTCCAGCCACTGGCAGTGTTTCCATGCCCATTACTCATCTCTTGCCTGTGTCATACCTTGCAGATGCAACATTCTCCCTCCCCCTTTATTATTTAGCGTGTGTCTGTGTTTCCCATGCTTTGTGTAGTGTGCCATGTTTTTAGTGCAGCATAGAGCCTGTCTCTTATAGGACATCAAGGCGTATCTTTTAGTCAGTGTTCCCCAACCATTTTAGAACAAGATGCCATTTTGTTGCTGTGTGGCGCTTCTACTTGAGTACATGTGCGGGGAGGAGAGGGAAGTGTGCGATGGAGGTGCTGCTGGGGGGGGGATCTCATCTCCTGCTTCCCACTCCTCCTGTCCCTGGGCTAACAATCACCAAGCTTTAGCTGGGGAAAAGGAGGGGGAATCGTGCTACAGAGGTGATGCTTGAAAAAGAAATTGCCTGCTTGGTGCTGTCTGTGCGCTGTGCAGTTTGCACAGGAGAGCCTTGATCCCCAAAGAGGGCGTAAGAAAGAGGGACACTTCTCCCTCTCCCTCGCTGCTCCCCTAGGATCGCAGACCCCTTACTCAGTGGGTGAGATGCTCAGTGGAGGTGCTGCTTGGGGCGGGGGGAATCACCTGCTTGCCTCTCCTCCTTTCCCCCACTGAAGGATCTCCAAGCCTTATCGGGGCAAAAGGAGGACTGCTGGCAGGACAACACATGGCTTCATCCTGCTCCCCCTCCCCTCCAGGCACCCCCAGATTGCTGCATACCCCAGTGCAAATGCACTATTCCGCCCCTCCCTAGTTACCCCAGTGATCCCTCGCTCAGAAAAGTATCACAATATGGACAGCAACATGAATCTAGGAGGCTACTTATATGGGGGAAAATATTTCTCATTAGTCTGCCAGCAGTTAGGTAGCCAGGTCCATTTAGGGAAATGTTGTTGAACTTCAAAGATAAAGTGTTTTTAAATGCACTCTTGTTTTTTATTTTCACAGAAGTGCTGTTAATAATTAAATGCAGATCTGTTACCTTGATTGATTTATATTTTTCTGATGGATCTGTACATGCTTGGAATATTTATTTATTAAATCCATAGTTGCTGTATTCTACACATCACCTGCCTTCAATACTGTTTAGATGTTCTGTGATGGATCAACCAGGATTTGGCTTTGATTTCTTATTATTCTGCATTATGCCCAGCATGCAAAAATATAACAAAAAGTGTGTGTACTTACGAATGATTTGATCATGCTAAGTATGACAAAGACATATATGTAGCTATGAAGAAGACCAGTGGGTAGGCAGTTGTTCATTTACATAAACATCATCAGCCCTTTGGACTGAAGCACTGGATATACATTTTTGGGGAGGTCTCCCTCCCCTGCCTGTTGTAAATTTCTAAACCAAGGCTCTTGCTATTTTTGTGGTGCAGGATTTCTCCCCTGCATTATTACAAATGTGTTCCGTGCTTCTTACATAGAACTCAGAGGGAGTATTTTTTTTGCCTAGGTTTTCATTGACTGTGGTATGAAAAACATTATGCTGAATGGTAATACACGTCCAGCTAATGAAGATACATAGGTGAGGGAAACTTTTAATTCAGTGTCTTATGTGTTGTCCACCACAATGGCTTCTCCCAGCCTAACACCATCCAGATGTGCTGTACCACAACTCCCACCGTCCCTGACAGATGGTTGGACCCAGCAGTTGTCATTTGTATATAATGAGAATTAATGGGGGCACCAGTTAGGGAAGGCTGCCCTAGGCGACACTGGCTTAGAAAAGGGCAAGGTAAAGGAAAGACAATACCCCAGCGGCCTGGTGAGCTATGAGACAAATGAAAGGGCAAGGAATATACCCATCAAATGACTAATAGCCATCAGTTAGTGTTGTGGGGACATCATATATCTTGTAAGTGAGCAAATGTGGCTTTAATGTGGTACAGGGTATTTGCTGCACTAGCATTGGTATTATGATGCTCTTCTGCTTACAGCAGTGAAATGCAAAATAAAAGCCTCCAAATAGATATGTAAAATTTCTGGAAATTTTGAAGCTGGGAAAAAAAATCCCTGGTTTTTAATTTTTGTTTATTTATTTCCCCCCAGAAAAAAAACAACAGAATTTTTTGAAAAATTGAAAAGAATGATACATTAGCACGCACACACACACCCCTTTACAGCTTGAAAGTCATTCTGTTACTTTAGGAAGATAAACTATGACTATGGACAATTTGACTTGGCATAAAATTATCACCACTAGCATATTAAAATATAGTGTATCTAAACAATTATTACAAACAGAATTTACTTTTTAAATAATATTTATTTGTAATTGTAGTACTAATTAAATTATTATTTACATAAAGGTTATAAACTAATGTAGCTAAATGATTTAATTTTCTGGAATCAGATAAGTGTAAACACTCACATAACATACCCACCCACATGCAAAAACAGAAGTGAAACCTTATTCTTTTTCTTCTTGTGACAATAGCAGCACCTCCTAAAGCAGTGTTGGCAAACCATTTAGAATCCCTTCGGGAAAGTGAGGGCCTAAGAGCAGGCTTTTGACTTTTGTATTCTGTGGCTGTGGAAAATTCAAAAACCTGATCTTTAATCCTCACTTTCCTGAAGGGTAGCACCCCTGCTCTTCGATCCTCACTTTCCTAAAGAGTAGCACCCCATCCCCCCCTCTGCCCTGGGCACAGAGGGGGATGGGGTGCTACACCATCAGGAAAGCCAGGGGGAGTAGCAGCGGCTTTAGGATTCCTTCGTAGCCTCAGATTACTCTCCAGCCACGCCACTCTGGGCATCCCAAAGCAGCATGACTGGAGAGTAAACTGGGGCTATGAAGGAGCCCACAAGCCCCTGCCTCCCCTTCACCCAGCTCTCTACACAGAACACAGTGGCATGCTCCAAGCAGAGGGGAAAGTGCCGTGGCTGTGAGGGGGCGATGTTGCATGCCCACAGAAAGGGCTCCATGCACCACCTTTGGCAACCAAGCCATAGGATCGCTAACAGTGTCCTAAAGGAAGAAATGCATCTTGTTCTTGTTTTGGAGAGTTCACTTTGTAATCTAGGACTTGCTTGTCCTCAGTGCACAGAAATTAGAATAATCGGATACTATGCCTATTGTTTAGAAATGAATAGGAAAATATTTGAACATACTGTTTTAAAATATTTTATTCATGTTAAAATAAAACATTCCATAACCATTTTTTTTCTGTTTCTTTTTTCTATTTTTCCAATTTTTCAGAAAATAAAACACCAAAAAGGCTTCAGGAAAAAAAAAAAACACAGGGAAAAACCAGTCCCCCCCCCAATTTTTTTCTGGTTTTCCCCCAGGCCTTTACATCTCTACTCCCAAATCAAGATTATTGCCAAGTCCTGTTTAGGCGTTCTTAAATCACATGTTCTGCACAGGTGAAAATTGGAGTGTGCTAGCCACATCCCCTCTGTTTCTGCTTCCGTTATATAAAAGATGCTGTCTGAAGGGTGTGAAGGAGTTTACGTTCTTGTAGAGATGGGCATGACTCAGCGAAATTTTCGTTTTCGTTTTTGTTTTCGTTTTTTCGTTTCATTACGTGATGAAAACGAAAACGAAAATTTTTCAACAAATTTTTCAACGTTGCGGCAAATGCATTGAACTAAAAAGAATGCTAACAAAACAGCAATTTTTCATTTTCGTTTTCGTTTTTTGTTTCGTTGCAAAATGAAAACAAAAATGAAAAATTTGGGAAAAACCCAACGAAAATGAAAACGAACCGAAACGGACCCCTAAACGACCAAACAACAAACGAAACACCATTTTTTTTTTAGTCGTGCCCATCTCTACGTTCTTGTGTTGGCTGTCTGTATTAAGCAACCCCATCTTTTTCATGTTATGTCTCGTGGGGAGCTTGCGTGGATGCATACAATAGTTTTCTCCTCTTCAGATGGTCAGTTTCAGGTATTGAAACTGATGGGAGAAAAACAGCAGGGTTAGGATGCTCACCTTATCACAGGTAAAGAACAGGTGCTTTAAGGCTGCCCAAATAGGGCTGAAAGTTAAAAAACACACCTTACCTTGAAAAATCTATAGCTCTTTTGAGCAAGAAATTACTATTCATTCAGCTGAGAAATTAAAAAGAGGTGAATTCACCCAGTGGGTTACTTGTTGATTAGCCAGTAACTCTATTTGCAGTAAATACAAACTAATCTCCAGCTTTAAACACATTTAATCATTGTTAGTGGGTAGACATGTTTGGGGTTGTGCTGAAAATATACTGGCGTTATCTTAGTAATTCAGTAATTCATAACCTTCAGGCTGGGGTCGGTAGAGAACATTTGTTTGCAACAAGAAATAAATTAAATTATGAAAGGCTCTTCTGAGCCTCGAGTAGAGTGGCCAATGTATCTTCCTTTATAGAAGATCAGCTTCTATTCAAAAAGAGAGGTTTGATTTAAAGATAAGACAGCAGCACCTGATCAAAGTCTTCCTTAGTATGATGAGATCAACAGTGCTTGTATTTAAATTATCACAATTATATCTAATTCTGTATCTATCCATATGAATTAATAAGTGCTAATGTTCCACAATTTTGCATCCTCAGTGTTTTGTAGGGATATGAAGAAATCTCACTCAGTTACCCGTACTCAAAAAGATAAACCATGTTGGTACATTGAGGTAGATTGCTGAAAGATTTTAACTTCTATAAGACTTCTCATATCCAGTCTAAAAATCACCTGTTTGTTGAAGTTTTCGAAATATACTCAGCTGCTGAAATTCAGTAACAAATCACAACTAGCTAGAGTAATCCCACTGGAACTTACATAGGTGTTCACTCACCAACTCCTCATTGACTCTGTGGGTCTACTCGAGTTGTAACTTGCTTCTGGATTTCAACCATGACTTGAAGTCACAACTAAAATAAGCCCATTTGAATCAGTGGAACTTATAGAGAAGTTGATGTACCAAGTCCCATTGATTCATTGGCCTACTGTAGTGCCATTCACTACACTAAGCAACAAGATTTCAACCAGCATGTTTCTGCACAAAACCTTTGAAGGACGCTGATGCCAGTGCTGCCATCATGCTCCCAGGGACCACTGCCCAGCGGTCTACTAGATATACTTTCTTGTATAGATGACTGCTGGATGACATCAGCAGCAGCAGTTGGGGTAGCAGAGTGGTGCTTCCCCAGCTGTCAGAGGAATTGCAATATTACTGCCATCATGCTTCGAGCTGATGCTTTCCAAACACCAGCTAGACCAGGCATGTCCAAACTTCGGCCCTCCAGATGTTTTGGACCACAACTCCCACAATCCTTAGCCATTGGCAAGCTAAGCTTAGAATTCTGGGAGTTGTGGTCCGAAACATCAGGAGGGCTGAAGTTTGGGCATACCTGAGCTAGACTAACCCAGCTGACCACAGAGGAAGCCCTACTGAGATTTAAAATGCTGTGCATTGGATGCCATTTTAAGCTACATTAAGTCTTGCCTCACTTGAAGTTGTGCTGCAAGTCAAAACTTGTCTTCACTCTAAACAGCTATTAATACCTTGTATATAAGCAAAAGCAAGGAGTTATACAACCAAGATCTGATGTCTTATGGATACCCCATGGATGAGTAAATTCTGAAATGTCCTGTCCTCAGCTACCCTCCTCAGCTGTCATACACCTGAGAATGTGCCATTCTTTAAAGCATCAGATCTCATATTTCGTGTTCCTCTTTTTCTTCTGTCTTCCACATTTCCCAGCATTATTTTATTTCCCAGAAAATCCTGCCCTCTCACGGTGTCCTTGAAGTTTGACTTGCATACAACTCTCCTTACAAGACACTTATGATTTTGGGGTAGGGCTACCAAGCACACACATGTAGCAGAGACCAATACTGCTGGGCAAAAGATACCCAATTGATTGACTGAGCTACTGAAAGGCAGATCCTTAAGAGTTAAAAAGATATATAAACAAGCCTGTTCTATATTTTATTTCATGTTATCTAATCTCTGAAGAATGCTGTCCTGCATTATAAAGACAATGAGGCTTCCCCTAGCTCTGCCCCATTATGCAAAGTCATTTTTGAATAAATACCTTCTTGATTGAATTCTGTTTCTTCAAGAAAGCCTCCAAGTGTACCAGCTGTATAAACATATTTTTCACTTTGTGCTGTGTCCTAATGCTTCTGAACTGGATCTTCACTTTAAGGTCAGATGTTAGTTTGGCTGAGGGATCTACACATTCTTTGCACTGTTCCACTGACAGTAAAAAAAACCATGTTGCTAGTTAGATAAATCCAGACTTTGACTGAAAAGGTCAATCTCTTTCTGCTATCTGTTTTAAAATCAATTAACTAGTCAATAATATAAAGAAAATTGTGTATAATGGGTCTGTGCAAAATATTTTGATTTATTTAACATACTATTCTTTTCTAAGTGTGTGTTGATTTTTGCAGCACTATGTGAGATAGTGGTTAAAGTGAATTCCAGATTAGCCTCCATTCTATAATCCGAGAGCATTGCTGGTGTGTACCATGTATTCAAAATAAGACTTCTTGATAAAATTTAAGTTTTATCTTTGTATACACATCCATCCATCCATCCATCCATCTATCTATCTATCTATCTATCTATCTATCTATCTATCTATCTATCTATCTATCTATCTATCTATCTATCTATCTATCTATCTATCTATCTATCTATCTATCTATCTATCTATCTGCATGCCTGCCTGCCTCCACATCATATTTCTTACTACATTGTCCTGTTGCAGCCCAATCCTAACTGTAAATATTGGGAGTTAATGCCAGGGATTTCATTGGCTCTTAGAACTGCACTCTTATAAGGAGACATGCATTCATTTCTACTCAAATAAAGATCACCAAATTCAGTGATTCTAAATATACACTGGATTGCAATCTTAATCACCCCAAAGGGTCTTGCTGATATGCGTCCTAATCTCATAAAAATGTATTCTGATGTGTCAATATGGTTACTTCAGTCTTACAGATGTTTGCTTAGCAAGTAAAGTCTATTGAAACTAATCAGAGTTACTGGAGTGTCAATACTGTATCATCTCTTTTCTTTCTGGCATATATCTCAGAACATCCTTTTGCCATTTTCTTCTAACACTATTTTTAGGTAACACATCAGTAATTTCAGCTTCTTGCAAAACTGCATTTTTACTATAAAGAGAAGAAATAATGTGCTGTGTTGGTATGTCTTATAGTGCTAAAATGTTTAGATGTTCAAAGACCATCCTCTAGTTTTCTTGCAGTTGAGTTGCTTTTTATTTTTAATGCAATAATCTATAAGTACAAATCAAATGCAGTTGGTCACTATAAAATTTTTGGATACTTGCATGTCATAGACAGGGTCAGCCATCCTTTATCCATGAAAATTAATCTCCCCCTCCAAACCCGAACCCTCTTAATATCTTTGGTATTTCCATAATCAGTAAACATGTGCTTAGCTCACCATGTTTTCCTGCAAATTGAGAGGATCTTCTACAATTAGAATATCTTATAGGGAAGGAAGGAAGGAAGGAAGGAAGGAAGGAAGGAAAAGTAAAAACGTAATACTCCAGTGTTTCATTTCATTTTTTTGCCACATACATGTCCATAGCATTTCCTTTGTTTCTGTTTTCTTCAATGTGTGCTTAGTAGAACAATCACTTTGCCTCCAGTTTGATTTATGTTTTGTGTGCCCATGCAATTAGATCATAATGACCAGAGAGGGACAGTGAACTCCAAAGATGCACTTACTGCAATTTTGGATGATGTGTTTATGATTTATGTGCATGTTGGAACTAGGAGCTGCAATTACATTGGGCTAAACCAAATGAAGATAAGTGACTGTAGAATATATAATGCATTATTTGTTATTGGAAGTGGATCTCACCAAGATATTTTAGCATTTCTTTAAAAACATGTGAAACAATGAAAAGCAATTTTCTACCCCTTCACTTCTCCAAGCATAACATCTGGATGAGACTGAATGAAATGCTTGAATAGCACATCTGTTTCCAGGATCTTCAATGCGAAAACGGAGAAGAGCAGATACTGCACAATTTTGTTTCATGGTGATATCATTCATGCATCACCATTAAGAGGCAGTGCTTTCTCAGTATATTTTAGACAGCAGTATTCTGTGTCTTGAAATAAACTAATTGAACGTAGGGTGTGATTTGAACTTTGTTTGTGATACAGTGGACCCTTGTATAACAAACAGCTTGTATAACATAAAATTTGTACAACATAAAAAATTCCGGAGATAGGGGGAATTTGCTTAACATAATCGCCTATGGGGAGAATCCGTACAACATAAAAATGGGATCACTCCGTTTTCAATGCATTCCTATGGGAATTTGTATAAAGGAAAATTTGCTTAACATAATTTCATCTGGAACGAATTAATTCCTTTATACAAGGTACCACTGTAATTGTTTTAAACTACAACAGAATGCAGATTACTTTTCATTGACAGCCGATTGGTATTATTTGTTCTTTATTAGCATAAGTAAAAGTAGAAGATGGGTGTGGTATTTATTCAGGTAAGAACATTGGCAGGAATCAAGAGGGCAAGAGGTTTTACACATTCTTGAAGGGGCAGCAGTTTGTTTCCTGACAATAAAATCAGGGAAGTCAGTGACCCCTTCCACTCAGCCACTAGCGTAGGGCAGACTTGATCCAGATCTGACCTTTCTTCCAAGTTTAGTAAGAACCAGGCAATGAAACTTGATCAACTGTTTGAGTTAAGTGGGCAGGACAAAAACATCAACAAAAGTTTCCAAAACCCCTTGTTTGCCTGGACAGTGCCTTTCAGAATAAGATGTTTTCTTACATCTGCCATATAATATAGTAGTAGGCATGATATTAATTCTAGCCAAAGAAAAGGTCCTGCATTTGAACAAAGAAAGGAAGGCAGCTGGTTGACCCATTTAAAAAGGAATATGGAAAAACAATGCCAAACAATATTTGTTGGTGACAGTACAAAGGTCCTGGAATTCGATATTCAGTATTCTTCTTTTGATAATTTGGAAAGCTTGTCCTTGACTTAGAGATCCAAGAAAGTCACTATGTATACCAATTGATTTTTTTAAAGGACCATTGACCCAAAAAGCACAATAGAATCCAGCAAATGTTTATGTAGTAAGCTATCTATGTTTGAATTGTAATGAAAAATCAACCAAAATTTGAAAACATTCAAACAAGCCACAATTTGTGTAATAAGGATACTCCAGATTCCAGGCAGAGCACCGAGTAGGGCACACATCTTGGTAATTCTAACGCTTTGTCTAAAAGGTGGAGTGTAGCTTTTCAATTTATTTATCAGTAGCATTTGCCCAGATTGGAAAGTGATAAAAGGCTTGGGGAATAATTTTGGACTTGAAAACTTGGAATGCTGTCGGGAAAAACTGATTTCCTGAATTATGATAAAAATGCAGAATAGATTGAACAGTGATCCTAGCTATGTTTATAGCCATTTTTGGTGGGGGACCGAGGAGTGTTTATAATGAAAAAGTACACCTAAGTATTTAAACTGACCTTTTCTATCCACTTACTATCTAAATTCTATTGAAATTGTTTCCACGTTTAGGCGAAAAACAGTATTTCTGATTTGGTGTAGCTTAATTGCATTCTGTTTGGTTCAAATATGACACAGATCAATTTATCAAAAGTTTCAGGCAGTGGCAATGAGAAGGGAGATCCAAGCAGGGTTTTAAATTTGGCGCCACCTGCTCTGCCCTCCGTTCTCATTGCAGCCACCTCCAAGCTGACTTTGGCAGTCCAGACTGTGAGAAAGGGGAGCACCCCCTCCCAACACCCTGACCTGTCAGAAAAAATCCAGCTGGGAGGTGGGGGAAAGGGTGACACAGCAGAAGGGAGCAGGGTTTACTGCCTGCTCGCTTCTCCCATGTTGCCCCTGCTTCCGCTTCCTAGCTGTGTGTTTTTTTTTTGGACAGGTTAGGCTGTGGGGAGTGGGGGCACCTCCCACAGCTCAACCTGTTGAAGAGAAAACCCAGCTGGGTGTCGTTGCAGTAATGGGAGGGGAGAGAGGAACAGGCAGTACAAAATTCAAAACCCCTGCTCCGCTCTCCCATCACCACCACCCAACTGGTTTTCACAGGTCAGGCAGTGGGGAGGGGGGCCTCTCCCCAAAGCCAGAGCTGTCAAAACTAGCTGGATGGTAGCAACTAGAGATGGG
The DNA here is from genome assembly GCA_023846285.1 of Phrynocephalus versicolor. Lineage (NCBI taxonomy): Eukaryota > Metazoa > Chordata > Lepidosauria > Squamata > Agamidae > Phrynocephalus > Phrynocephalus versicolor. The sequence continues at coordinate 13,007,537 of JAHTLZ010000129.1, read as the reverse complement.
CACAAATAAAAAAAAATGATGTTTCGGTTTTTTTGTTTTTCGTTGCGGATCTGTTTCAGTTCATTTTCATTTTTCATGAATTTTTGAAAATAATTCATTTAATTTTTTCATTTTTCGTTTTTCATTTTACCCGTTTTTTTGCACAACTTAAAGCATTTCTGCGTGCGGACATCCCCCAACGTCCCAGACCAGAGGGAAAACACTAAAAAAATGATGCTGGCAGAGACACAGTATAGACTAGGTATGCAGGGAGGCTGCAGAGGCAGTGGCAGGCGTTGCCCAGGGCGGAAGGCAGCCGCAGAGTGACTGCACTGCGGGGCAGGGGAAGGTACTCACCGAGAGGTACGCACGTACACAGGGAGGCTGCAAGAGAAATCTCTTTTTTCTCTCCCCTAAGAGCCAGGCTGCAGCCAGCAGGAACACAGAGACACACACCTGCCTGCCTGGCCTAAAGTAACCAGTTGCAGAGACTGCAATCCCACCCTAACTCCCACCACAGACTGCAAGGAGGACGGGAGTTGCCAAAGCTTTTTATGCCCTCTGTGGCTGCCACACCTACCCAGTCTGCAGCCTGGACATGCTATTGGTTGAAATTGTCCAAGAATTGGCATGATCCCATCACATGGCTTGCATCCATCTTGTGGCTGGAATCCATTTTGTGTCATCCTTAAAGGGAAAAGAAAAAATATATCACAAAGGGAGAAAGACAAAAACAAACGCTTTAAGGACCGCAACCCCCTGGTAGGTAATAATTTCAAATAATTATCACTGCGTTTTTACGGATGTAAAACTACTTATTTTTTTAAATGGTACAGTATCATTAAGTGCCATTTGCAGATAGCATATATTTCATTTTAGCTAATATTTATAGAACTTTCAGTAGACATTATAAATCCAAGTATGCAAAGAATGGCTTTAAGAAGTGTATTTAGTGGCAAATTAATTTGAAACCCTAGCAAAACATAGATGCCTGCGATGTTGTAGCATGAAACAATTATAAAAGAACTGCAGTGTTGGAAGATATTCTGCACAACACATTATTTGAGTGCAACTTCTTAATGCATAATTGTATTTATTCACAACATAGTGGGCAAATGTACAAGATGTTCAGTTTATGAAAGCCTCCTTCCAAGATCTATTAACAATAAATGTCATTTAAATGTGTGTTCATTTATTGCGGTATAAATGTCGTCATCCAGTAAACCCATTTAACACCAGCACCATTTAGCTTGTTCAGTTACTCAGTCATTGATAAGAAGAATTGAAATTTTATGGAGAAAGCAGCACATAATTTATTCATTTTTACTACGTGATCTTCATATACATTTTCTGCTTCATATCACTATGTACCTATTTATTGTGACTGATGACAAGTGTATTTAGGAACTACCAGAATACAGTATTTGAGAGAAGTAGAAACTGCTAGATATCAACAGAGCACCCCACTCCCATTCAAGTTCCTGCTTTTATTCTGCCATTGCTAGCCACCTTTTCCAAAATGGGTATTTCTCGTATGGTTGGGACTCTTAACTCCAATATGCCCCAGCAAGCATGGACAATGGGCAAGAACACTAGGGCGGTTACTTCACATCCTTCTTTGTTCCGCGACTAGTTTTGTCCCATGACAGCATTGGTCGCAATCACATGGTTTTGTCTCTGTTTCAGTGTTCCCATGGTCATGAGAACTTGTCTCATGACAAGTGTTACCTCATGATCTTGTACCGTGACAAACACTAAATTTGTCTAGCTTCCTTTTCCCTTTATTTTTTTTTGGGGGGGGGGGTTAAAAATTCTTTTTCGATATTTTGCTTCTGAAAAGTCAAAATCTTTCCAGGCAGGGAAGGAGTCTGTGGCTTGTCTGGCTAGCTTTCACTTTCTCCACATGGCCACATTGGAATGCTCTGGGTGATAGCCTTTGGGCTTTCTTTGTTCTTTATTCCTTTTGCTTGCTAATTAATTGTCTCTCTGGTGTCCCTCTTGCCTGGCTTTGAAGTTTGTTTTGTTTTATTGGTATTTAACGGAGGAGGCCAAGGGGGTGGTGATCCTCTGGGTGGGTGGGCACTTTGAACGTAACATCCAACCCAGTACCTGGGACACAGTTTTCTGAGAGAAACAAATGTTTTGTTGTGTGACAGTTGTTACCTCACGGTGTCTTGTCTCCGAACAGAAACCAGGAACAAACCGTGACAAGGAAATACCCTACCCCAGAACCAGGTACAGATTTGTCTTGCTTAGCACCTGTTCTGAGGGCATGATCAAGACAAATTTCAGTTGTTGCACGATGGACGTGAAGTAAGATTTTTTTGTACCACTCCAAAGCACAACACTTAGAGAGACAAAATGGACATGAAGTAACCACCTAGGACTTGTAGTCTAAACCATCTTCCCTTGGGGTTGAGAAGGGCATCCTTATCTGTTCTTGCTTAATTCTAACAATATAGTTTTCACCAGATGGCTGCTATTCCAAACTGCAATCCCTTTGATGGTACATGGGTTACACCTAATCCCTTTGGCCTAATTACCCTCCCCCCAGCTTCAGTGTTCAGGGCCTTCATTCCAATGAGGAGGCCTGTCCTGTAAAACTGCCATTCCATATCTGTCTAGTATGGGCCTTGTACCTTAGAGGGGAAGTTATGCAAGGAAGTGAGCTGTTACTAATGAGAGAACAGTGCTTGGCTATTTTCTTTTGACTACCTTTTGGTTGGTTGTCTTTGTGGGGAAAGGTTAAAAGTTTTTTTTAAAAAAGGAAAATATAATTAAATAGAGGCTGTCATACTTGGGGCACATCATGAAAAGCCAAGATTCTCGGGGGGGGGGCATTCTGTGAAATGGTGAAGGCAGCAGAAGAAAAGAGGAAGAAGTGGATTGAGTTCCTAAAACAAGTACAGCCTTGAGTTTATAAGAGCTGAGCAGGTATGTTGAGGACAGATCATGTTGGAAACCCGTCATTCATATAATCACCAGAAGTCGGAGGTGAGTTCATGGCATATAATGGGGTCACGAAGAGTCGGTCAGGACTGTAACGACACAACACACACACACACACACACACACACACAATGACAAGGTGGATTTCAACTTGCCAGCACATAGCAATAGCATTGTCCTATTAACTAATGTTCTGATTATTTGAACTTTAAAAATGGACTCAATCAGCCACAACAAGAATTTGGTTTTCATTTCACTCCTACCAATTTGCTGTGGGCTCATTATTTTTCCTGCAATCCACATGTCATAAAGCTGGTCTCATGTTTAAGGAGAAAAGCTGTGAATCAAAAAGCGTTGTCCTTTTACAAAAGCATGGACATATCTGTAACTGTATAGGTATACTGTATGTGTGAAGAGATGTAAAATATTTGGAAGCTTTGGGTGGAAAAACAAGGGAAACTCCCCCTCCCAATATTTGTTTGTTTTCCTAAGTTTTCCCCCCCCATGGCTTCAAAATTTCTGGAAACTTTATATCTCTTTGATGGACGCATAGGAAATCTAATGCAATAGCTAGCTATTAGAGGTGGGCATGAAAAAGAAAACCTATAGTTTGGGTTCATCTGTTTCACAACCACCCCTGGTTCAGCTCGGTTTGGGTTTGTACGATTTTTTTAAAAAAATATTGTATGAACCCGAACTGAGCCAAACCAGTTCAGTTTCAGCTTACTGGGCGGCGGCAGCGGGGCGATCCTGGCCCTGGCGGCAAGGGATTTTTGAAGCTTTTTAAAAAATTGTTTGTTTTTAAAACGCCAACCACACGACTCCTGGGGCTGGGTCAGCGCTTGTTTTATTTTTTTAATGTAATGTTTTGTTTTTCAGCACCGACTGCACGGCTCCTGGGGCCGGGTCAGTACTGGTTGGGTTTTTTTAAGGTTTTTTTTTTAAGTGCCAACCACTCAGCCCCTGGGGCCAGACCGGCGTTGGTTCCTCACCCCCCATTTATTTTAGAGTGCCAACCCGGCCACCCCTGGGGCCAGGTTGGCGCTCCTTTTTATTTTTTTGAATATTTTGGGGGTGGGTGGGTTTAAAAGTCCTCAGTAGGGGCTTTTGAGGTGCTGGCTTGGGGCCAGTGCCTTGGGGTTTTTTTTCCCTTCAAGCACCGACCACATGGCCCCAGGGGCCGGGCTGGCGCTGGTTCTTTTTTATTTTTATTTTTATTTATTTTAGAGCACCACACCAGCCACCCCTGGGGGTGGGCCGCTGCTCCTTTTTATTTGATTTGATTCTTGGGGGGGGGTTAAAAGTCCCCAGCCAGGGGCTTTTTGAAGCGCTGGCTGCGGGCCAGTGCCTCTACAGGCCTACCTTCCCTGCAAGGACCAGGAGGACAAGGTGGGGGTAATGAAAAACGAAGTGAACAAAACGGAAATTTCCATTTCATTTTGTTTCATTTTTCTTTGATGGGTTGGTTCGTTATTTGTTTCATTAGCTAATGAAATGAATAACGAATAACAAAATGAATTAAAAGTTCATTTTGTGCCCATCTCTACTAGCTATCAAAATACATACAGTAATACCCTGGTTTAAGAGCGTTTTGCAAGACAAGTGAACATTTCTTCTAAATTTTGCCTTGATGAACAAGCAGTGCCTTGATATAGAATCACTGGAGCAGGTCACATGATCACAAGTGAGCCAATGGTGGATCTTCCTCCCTCCCTCCCCCTGCTGGATTGTGGGTGATTGTGTGGAATGAGGCAGCTCCCAAAGCAGAGGGAGGAGAGAGGAATAGAAGTTTACCTTGTACCAGCCAGGAATTGTGTAAGTTAAGGTGTTATTTTTCTTTATATTTTCTTTTAATTTGTTTTCAACATTCTTTCTTATTTTTTCAAACCATTTCTAGTCCTGGTGCAGCTGGTCAAGTGTGCATAGGGCCAGGGCCGGCGCGTCCATTAAGGCGAACTAGGCAGTTGGCTAGGGCGCCAAAATGGAGAGGGGGTGCTGGCCAGCCTGCTGCCCCCTGCTGCCCCCCCGCCACTGGTCACCGCCGTTCATCCCCCCTCACCCATCACCGTCCGCCCGCTGCCCCCCATGCCCATCGCTGCCCCCCACGCCCGTCGCCGTCCGCCCCCATGCCCATTGCCGTTCCCATCAACCGCTGCCCCCGCTGCCCCGCCCCTGCTGCCCCATCCCCCGCTGCTGCCACCCGCCCACCCACCGCCCCACCGCCCCACCCCTCAACTAGCGTGCAGTACATTCCAAGCCCACCTTGTGCCCTCTTTGTTCTTATTGTAGAAAGGGTGGAATACACGTTAAGGCCTAATTAGATTATCTCCGGGCAAAAGAACAGTAGGCATTCTTGAAGTTTAGCTTTTACTGCATTTGGATTTGGATTTGCAAAGGATCCAAGGATCAGAATTATGTGCTTCATTTAGTTGTTTTTTTTTTTAAAAAAAAAAAACACTGTTACAGCTAGGGTTGCCTGTGCTCTAAGTTGGGAGTCTATTCTGCTGTGATGGAGCGAGGTACTGTTTTTGTTAGATCTGGGCCACTAATACTTGTGGTGGCTGAAATAGAACTAGCACACATACAGTGTAGTAGGAACTTTCATTGACATGATATTACTTCATTAGTCTTATAAGAATCTGTATTGAAGCTCAGAAGGATTATACTGTTTGTTTGATTATACTGTTTGTTTGATTATACTGTTTGCTTGATTTCTATTCTGCCTTTTTCCTTGTGGAAGGACTCAAGACAGCTTACAAATGGCTTTTAAAAACCAAATATTAAAACCATTGCAAATATAAAAAATTACAGAATTTTAAAAAATATATTAAACATAATGGGTGAATTCCTGATCCTTAGCCTAGTAAGTCTCATTAAAGTTGGCCCATTGAATCAATGGGGATTTTGGAACTCAACCTCTCCATAAATGCTAAAACAACAACATTTTGGCCATTAATTATCAAAAAGCACAAAATAAAACCCCTGCTAAAAGCAGATAAAAGCACACATTTAAAAAAGAGATGAATAAATAATTTTTTTAAAAGTCCTTTCTTAGCAGCAGTTTACAAACTGAAAGCCTTTCTGCAAAATGAAGATCTTTGTCTGCTGGTGGAAAGACAGAGGGGAAGGGGCCAGTCTGGTCTCCCATGGGAGGAAGTTGCTTCCATTCCCTGGGAGCAGCCACCAAGACCCTCTCTGCATGGCGGTGAGGGTGGTGGAGCCAAAAGATAGACCTCCCCCAAATATCTTAAGTCATGGGTGGGCTAGTACTGAAAGATTTAGTCACTCAAATAGCCTGGACCGAAATAATGTGTAGCTTAATATATTGCAGTGGCTCATTGAGCTAGAGCGCTGAAACTGTTGGCTCCAAAGGCAGCAGCTCGGCTGTTTGAATCCTGGGTACCATGCAGGGGAGTGAGCTCCCGCTGGCAACCCCAGCTCCTGCCAACCCAGCAGTTCAAAAGCATGTCAATGCGATGAGATAAATAGGTACCACCATAAAAAACAGGAAGGTAACAGTGTTCCATGCACAGAAATATATTTGGCCATGCTGGCCACATGGCCACAGACTTGCACAACACTGTCTCTTTGTCTTGAATACGGAAATGAGCACCGACCCTAGAGTCAGACACGACTAGCATGCATGTCCATGCCATAGCCCGGGGGGTGGGGGCTTTACTAGATTGAAAGCAGTGAAGCTGTTGTACGTGAGATTTTCTGTTCTCCATGTAAACAGATCTAGTCAGGAGTCAAGCTGCAGCTTCCCTTATCCATGGAAGCTTCTAAACACTGTCCAGAGGCAGCCCCACATAGACTCTGTTACAGTAATCAAGAGCATTAATTTTCTGCAGAAGAAATGACAAGAATTCTCTGATGTAATAAAATTCTGCAGATTTATTCTGTCATGAACTTTTGGCAGGGAAGATCCTGCTTTATCAGATATATGATATAGAGTCCTGTTTTTAAAAGCACCCATCAAGGTTGAGTTTTAATTTTTTACCAAACACTTTGTTGTTTTGGTCTAGTATACCAAACAAATATATGTAAATGTTTCATAACAAGCTAGCATTCCCATTCATTGGGTTCTTCTGTGCCCAGAGATACATCCAGGTGTAATTTTATTCAAGGACGTGATGAATATTCACTTTGGCCAACCAATGGTACATGTCTGGGAGAGGGAGGGGAGGGGGCGTCAATTGATGCTTCATAATTAATCTCTGTCCTAGCATTATTAGCACTGTACATTCTTGGGCAGATAGGAAAAATAAGCAACATCTTGTGTTTGAGAGAGAGAGAGAGCGCTCGCCTCTCATGAGGTTTCTTTCTTAGTATTTATTTCCTTTGCCACATACAGTGTAGTTGTTAATCTACCAAGCACAAAAGAAGTTGAGGGGAAGTAATATAAAAATATAGGTTTTTCCCCTTGTCTTTTTGGTGTTCACTATTTCTGCATCTACTATAGGAAGATGGGAGGAGGACACATGCTATTCTACTCTAGTCTGTTTATTTATTTAGAATATATATTATATTATAGTTTATATTATATTATATTTTATGTTATATATGAAATGACCAGTCTTTAAAAGATCTAGGAATTCTTAAGCATCAGCAAAAATATCATCCTAGCTGTCCTGTTTTCAAGGTCAATGTGAAGACAACAGGCAGGCACTAAACTACAGCATAATTTGTATAGAAGGCATGAGAGGTAGATAGAGCCATAATTCAGCAAACTAAGCCCCACACAACTGACTAATATTAAATCGTATATTCCTGTGCTCATGTATTTGCCTTTAGTTTCCATAAATGTCAGTCCTTTCTGTAAGTGGAGTAAAAATTTATTTGACTACAGCTAGTTGTGATCCTAGACTAAAGCAACACTGCTGACTAGAGATGGGCACGAATTAAAAAATGGTGTTTCGTTTGTCGTTTGTCGTTGAGAGGTCCGTTTTGGTTCGTTTCCGTTTTTCGTGAATTTTTTGGAAAAATTTCATTTTTGTTGTTCGTTTTTTCATTTTTCGTTTCTACCCGCTTTTTGCGCAATTTTTAAAAGCATTTCCGTGCGTGGGCATCCCCCAATGCCCCAGACCAGAGGGAAAACACTAAAAAAATTGATGCTGGCAGAGACACAGTATAGACTAGGTTTGCAGGGAGGCTGCAAAGGCAGCGGCAGGCGTTGCGTAGGGTGCAAGGCATGTGCAGAGTGACTGCACTGCGGGGCAGGGGAGGGTACTCACCGAGAGGTACGCACACATGCACACAGGGAGGCTGCAGGACTGAAGCTAGAGTCGCAGAGACAGCAATCCCACCCTAACTCCCACTGAAGACTGCAAGGAGGACGGGAGCTGCCAGAGCTTTTTATGCCCTCTGTGGCTGCCAAACCTGCCCAGTCTGCCACCTGGGCATGCTATTGGTTGAAGTTGTCCAAGAATTTACATGATCCCATCACATGGCTTGCCTCCATGTTGTGGCTGGAGTGGCGACATCCATTTTGTCATCCATAAAGGGAAAAGAAAAATACATCGCAATGGGAGAAGACAAAAACAAATGTTTTAAGGACCCCTACTCCCTGGTAGGTAATAATTTCAAATAATTATCGCATTATCACTGCATTTTTATGGATGTCCAGGGCATTTTAATACCCAAGAAATCAATATTAGGCATCTGGGAGCCATTTTGGGTCGATGTCCCCTAACTCCCCTTAAAGGAAAAAAAAAATACAGCGATCTGAGAAAAGACATAAATGCACGTTTTAAGGACCCCAACATCCCCCCCCGGTAGGTATTATCAGACAGTATAAATAATCATCACTGTGTTTTTATGGATGTCCAGGGCATTTTTTAACATTTAAAACAGCTCATTTCATTGCATGCTGCCAGTAACGGAAACAAAACGCAACGAACACAATTTTTGTGATTCTGTTCGTTTCGTTTCATTTTCATCACAATTTTTGTTTGTCGTTTTGTTACATAATGAAACAACAAATGAATAACGGAAACAAAAAATTGTTTGTTTCGTTCCCATCTCTACTGCTGGCATTATAACAGAAAGGAAATTGTGTCAATTAGCATAGAAGGATCCTTACCCATTTTTTCCTCTTTGCAATGTATAATACAGACACAGTAATTTCTCAGTAGGAAAATAGTGGGTCATTCATCTGGTCTTTATACTTAAAAGTAAACCTACACAAACGGCAGATTGTAGGACAAAATTGTTCTTATGGGCAGACTTTAATATTCCCAATTCAAAGGCATGATGCAATTGTTATTTCTTTCTCTCCATAACAGAATTTTTTTTTTAATGATGGGGGAAAAGATTGAAGGTCGTGGGAGAACACAGCAGGGTTACAATACAAAGTAATGGTGCCTGGGAATACTTCCTTCCGTAAAATCTTATGCATGAGGCTGAATAACAGAAAAATATCATCTGGATGCTTCTCTTGATTGTACCATTTTTAGTTTGCCAGTGAGGAAGAATTACACTACTGGATGCTCCTGGATTCCAACCCCCTGCCCCCTTTAAAAAAAAAATTCTAGGGAAAATGATTGTGTCAGATGGCAGAGTTCTAGCCTGCATTTACCTTTGAATGCTTATTCTGAATATCTGTGGCATGCTTCATTGTTTCACATAATATAGAGTTTAAACATGTGACTTAGCTTTCATTCTGCAGTCCAGGAAACAGGTTTGCCACAGAATCATAACATACTGTTATGTGATTATTTATAAAGTGAGATCTTAATGTTGAGATTAATAGATAGTGCAGAACATGCTGCCTGAAAATGTCTGCCAGAGCATCCATAGGCAACTAATGAGTTTTGTGCCATCAAATTGGAACCACTGTATAGCAACCCAAAAACGGTTCTCAAGATATTTGAGGTATTTAAGGAGTGGTATTACTACTTCCACACACACAGTGAGTTTCCAGGGCTCAGCAGGGACTTGAACCCTGTTCTTCAAAGTCTCAATCTGTGTACAACTAGTGATATGTATGCAGTATAGTATATGATGAAACAAATACGCAGCTACATCATTATCATTTACCGTATTTTTCAGTGTATTTTTTTTCCTAAAATCATGACGTCAAACATTAAGGGGCATGGTATACACGGAAGTAAGCCTTTTAGGGGGTGGGGTGGGGATGAAGGAGAACCCAGACTCACCTTGCTTTTTTCACTCCATAGTTTCTTTTTTGCATGATCGGCTCCATGTTTCCTTGCGTTCTCCACTCCCACCACCACCATTGTTTGCTTTCATTTACCCATTCTAAACACTCCTCTCAGTTTTGGTGAGTTTGATTTTTGCAGGATCGGGCTCCATTTCTTAATGGGCTGCTCAAGCCTGAAGGAGCCTGGTCCTGCAACAAACAAACTCACCAAAGCAGAGGAGTGTTTATAATGGGGAAATGAAAGCAAACAGCGGGGTGGTGGTGTTGGTGGATGAGAATTCAAGGAGGATTTATTAATTTTATTTATTTGGGGGTCTAAAAAGTGGGGGGCATCTAACAAAAGTTGGCATCTTATAGATGGGAAAATGTGGTAAATGTTCAAATGCACTGCATAATTTATTTTTCACCAAAGAAATAACCCCGGAAAGTATAGTTGGAAATCTAGAAAAGTTCATGTAGAAAATGTGTACTTTGGTTTTAATTCTGCACTTCTAAACTTAATCTTTAAAACAACCAAAAGGATCAGGGAACATGTTTTCTTTCTGAACAAGTAGTTCTATTTTTGATTCTTCCAGCATATACATATTTGTTCCAGGAAATGTCTAGAATGCCTAAATAATAAAATAAAATGTCTCAATAAACAAGAAAGGCTTCCTATCAAGTTAAAGCACCCCAAATAATTACAAAGTAAGAAATGACTGAAATAATTCAGTGATTTTAAAGTTGAGAATCTAAAGCAGTAATTAAAATACATTGTATCATTAGATTTCAAATCTTCTGACACACCTTACTTACATTAGTACGCTTTTAATTTTCTTCCAGAATCATCTGTTCCTATATGCTTGAAACCAAGCTGTATTGCTCAGAAAGAATGTATCATTACTGGTAGCATGTTATTGTTGTTAACGGCCACTAAATCCTTATTTACTTGCTTCCTGTTATTCATTTTGGGAAACAGTATTTGTTCAGGCCAAGAGGAAGCTCTTTTAACTCCTGTCTAGTTTTTCAAGGAAAGTATGAATGAGTTCACGCTACACTCGAAATTGAGTTAGCAATTTGTTTTAGCACAAACATGTAAAGATTTCATTATTTCACACTAAAGGATCATGCTGCAATTCCTACCCATCATATTAGTCACCAGAGGAATAATTTCTTACATAACTGGACCTTGTCTCAGTTTATCAGGCTGATTAATTAATAGCTCTCAGTTGGAGCTTAGATCAGAAAAGCCTGCAAAATTGTGAAAGATTGGTAATACTGTTCCATAAAACAGGGAAGTAAGATTCCTATGAAGCATGAAAGAAAGGACTCCTGTGCAGAACCAAATTTGTGGAGTTCTGTAGGCTTTAGGGAGCTTTCATATATCACTTTATGGTTATCTAATGATTTATGCAGAGGAAGGGAAGGAAAAATACACTGCTTTACAGGAAATGCCCCAAAGGAAGGCGGGAGCCTTTTTGTTTTGGTTGAGGAGATATGGAAGCTTAAGATTCTAAACAATATATCTGGGGGAAAATGATTTTAAAAACATTGTTGGGAAATTCTTGTTGGGGACATTGTTTAACTCACAAAAGAAGAGAAGCATATGCCAACAGTGTCTCTGTCCACTGAAATCTGCAGTTTTTTTTTTTGCCAGCATTTCTTCAAATCAAAAAACAAAACAAAACATCTGAAGTCTTCTACTGCCCATGGTTCATTTAGTGGTGTTTTGCTTAAATCCAACCCTTTTCCCTCCCCTCTTTGGCTGTTACTGTCTGGCAGTTGTTTTAAGAGCTTTTGACTTGCTTCAGCTATGAAAGTTTCCCTCTTCTCAGCCCCTTTAATAGTGCTGAGTGGACGAAAAATTACAGATGCAAAAGGGGGGAGCTGATAAATGACTGCATGGTCCCCTCCCCCCTCCCCTCCCCATGCGTTCCAGTGCCTCGACAGTCAAAGCTTCTGCCAAAACATGCCTGAAAGCTAGCAAAGGAGACAAAAGACGCCGAGATCCCATTTGCTTAAGGAAAATAGACTTTATGGGGGGGGGGGAGGAAGAAACACCAGCAAGAAGAATAGAAAGCTGGCAAGGTATCGAAGGCTTCAGGGGCAATGAACATGGAAGAAATGGTCTTAGGGAGATGAGAACTGTGTACTCAAAGCTCAACAAAACAACTTTGAAGGGACATTTTTAAGTGGCTTTGCCTAAGCATCATGCTCTTCAAATGTATTGGACCAAAGCGTCTATCATTGCCAGACCTTTTTTCGGCCTGGGATTTTGAGATTTGCAGGAAGGGCATTGTGCTGGGGAAGGTTTCTTGAAAGGCACGATAGATTACGTGAACAACGCGACACAGAAGGTCATGAGACGCCTCTGCTTTGGGCTGCTCATTCTCTTCACCAAGATGACTTCTCCAAGAGTTGCAACAGGGCAATTGAAAATGTGTGCCATCAATAAATTATGCAGATAAAGTAAACCTGCATGTGTTTGCTGAGTGTGAAAAATTTATTCGCCGATTGAGATTCAGGCTGTCAGAATTTAGATTGTTTTCTCCAGGTCAAGGTTCAAGAGTGGTGGGGAGGAAGACCATGGTACACAGAGCTGGGGCAGTGTGCCTTGGGGGGGGCGGGGGAGCCGACTAAGCCATCTACATTCTGAGTCACTCTCCATTTGATACTAGACCTCTCTCATCAATAAACACCAAGAGATACATTTTGGCTGTTGTAAATTCTTATAAATATTACTAATTGAAACAAAACAAGTTGAGGAGCCGTGTAGCCATCACAAAAACCAAATACAAAAGTGGAACAGGTGATACCTTTAGGCTAGTGAGCTTCAGCTGAGAGGCATGCACCTCTAGTAGTATGGGATCATGCTGTTTGAGCAAGTGTTGCTAAGCTCCACCTATATACACAACACTTGCACAAGTGGAAAACTTAGCTGTTGAGTGTTAGTACAGTAGCTAGTAGAGATGGGCACGAAATGCCAAAATGGCATTTCGTGTTCGTTATTCAGGCCTTGGGGCTCACTTTGTTTCTTTACCATTATTCAGGGGCTCCAGGGCCCGCTTCGTTTCCTTTTATTCATTTTTCGGGTGCCTGGAGCCGGCGGCAGCATGCGGGCTGGGAGAGCGTTCCCGCAGCCACAGGGAGCCCTCCCGGGGTCAGGCGCTACCATAGCCGACAGCAAGCCTCCTGGGACATCTGTCCCGCAGCCACGGGGGGGCCCTCCCAGGGCCGGGCACCGCCAGAGCCGGTGGCAAGCCTGCTGGGAGAGCGATCCTGTGGCCATGGGGAGGCCTCCTGGGGCTGGGGGCCACCGGAGCTGACAGCAAGCCTGCTGGGAGAGCCATCCGGCAGCCACGGGGAGCCCTCTCGGGGCCGGGCGCCACCAGAGCTGGTGGCAAGCCTGCTGGGAGAGCGATCCCATGGCCACGAGCCCTCCTGGAGCTGGGCGCTGCCAGAGCCGCTGGCAAGCCGGCCAGGAGAAAAGTCCCACACCAGCGGTGCCTGGGGGGGCTGAGGGGAGATTTAAAATAAGTCCGCTCTTCCCCCACCCCATCAGGTGTGAGGAGAGAGCAGGCATTTTAAATCTTCTCCCCTCCCAAAGCTACCACTGAGCGGCTACTGGGCACTGGCTCTGGGAGGGGGGAGGGGGGAGAGCATGCTCTTCTTCCCTACACTCCATGTGGTTGTGGGGAGAGGTTGCTGTTTAAACTCCTTTCCAGGCTCCCAAAAGTAGCAGCAAGCAGCTGCTTGTTGCTATCTTCGGGATCAGGACCCTGGAAACAATTTTAAACAGGGCACTCTCCCCACCACCACTGCTTGCTGCTACCTTAGGGATGGAGGTTGGAAACAAGTCTAAAAAGCTCACCCTTCCCTTCACCACACAGGGTGGAGGGAAGAGTGAGCTATTTAAATCTCACCCCAGCCCTCTCTGGGGTCTCTTCTTCCTCGCTCTGGATGACACCGTGTGGGGCGCGCTGTCATCCAGTGTGGGGAAGATCCCTTTAGAGAGACCCCCTGCTGATGCTTCTGCATCCAGAGGCACAAACGGGGGTCTCTCTAAAGAGATCTTCCCCACGTGGGTCATGACAGCACCCAGCGCTGTCATGACCCGTGCGGGGAAGCCGAGACCCCCCTTCGCCCCTCTGTGCTGAAGATCCCTTTGACACCCCCCTTCACCCCTCTGAGTGCAGAGGTGCAAAGGGGGTCTCTGCCGAGGCTCAGCCATCTCCTCCGTCCGGGATGACAGCTGCCCGGCCGTCACCCCAGGTGGAAGAGATTGAACCGTGATCCCACCTCCATGCACAGACGGCCAAGGCTCAGCCATCTCCTCCGTCCGGGATGACAGCTGCCTGGCCGTCACCCTAGGTGGAAGAGATTGACCCGTGATCCCACCTCCATGCACGGACGGCCAAGGCTCAGCCATCTCCTCCGTCCGGGATGACAGCTGCCCGGCTGTCACCCGGAGCTGAGATCGCTGGAGAGGGAGCCCCGGTCCCGCCTCCGCTTGTGAGACAAGAACGGGGCTCTCTCTGACAGTCCTCCCTGCCGGCAATTACAGCCAGGCTGTCATTGCCAGCGGGGAAGAACAAACTGAACATAACCAAACTAATTTGTTCCTGTTCTGTTCGGTTCATTCCTAAATTACTCTGGGCTTTGTTATTTGTTCTGTTACATAACGGAATGAATAATGATTAATGGAACAAAAAAAAATTCATTTAGTGCCCATCTCTAGTGGCTAGAATGCTAAGGAGACCTCAGGCCACTCAGTGTCTCAGTCTGATCTGCCTCATGGGATTTTGTAGGACTCAAGTAGGGGGGAAAAATACCAATGTATGAAGCCTTCAGCTCAATGGATGAAAGGCAGGATATAAATGCAATAAATAAGTAAATATATGTGAATAAAGGCTATCATGGAGTGTATAATACTAAATGTATTATTCAAACAGTCATGGCTAAAATAGGCTTTAAAAAATAAAAATGCAATTATGATATATTACAAAGCTGTAGAAGAAGCGCCAAGGTATAACAAATCAAATCTTGAGGAGAGTTCTGCTTAGCATTTGGCAAGATTCCTCGACCGATGGAAAGTCTCAGGAAACTTCAACGGGCCCAAAATGCAGGTGGGGTAAAACTATTCAAAATAAAATAAAATAAATAGGTAGTAATCTGGAGAATTTCTTCAAGAGCATCCGTACAAGAGCTGTAGCAAACATTCCTGGCACACCAGCCTATTCAAACATGGCAGAGTACAGAATACAGTTGGCTGCTGTTGGTCTTGTTAAGTTCACCTTGGCTGATGTTCATTGCTAAGCTGTGTGTAGGCTGCCCAAGAGCCAACAAAACAGATGTAGAGGAAAGAATAAAAGGGGCAGAAGAAGATTGTAAGACTTTTCTACAGCACATTTGTAGATCAGAAAGTTAATATGAAATGGCATAAACAAGGCTGGATTACCGGACTAAATCATTATTAAGATGTAAGATTGTATTTATTGTTTTGTTATAGCAGAGACCAGTGGCAATACACTTTGTAGGACAACTATAAGCGGAAATAATGTGATTTGAACTGGCTGAATTACAATGTCTCTATGAACAGAACCATTTGCAAAACTGGAACATAATTTTCCAATTATGAAGAGAAACAACAGAGTGAAACATATGCTATACCTCTTATATCCAGGCATTTTGTGGGCAACAGAGAATCCAAGACTCACAATTTTATGTTGCCTATGGATTTAACTTTGTTTGATTTGACTGACCACAGGAAGCAGCACACTATGCACGACAGTGGTGTGTTTCACAGTTATATAAGCACAGCATTACTTGGGATGTCCTTTCCATTTATTTGAATGAGATCTGGTTGCCTTGAGTTATTTTCAGTGGAGCAAGAGGTAGGGTGTTATGCAAAACCTCAATAGTATTGAATTTGTTCCCTTATTCTGATGTAACTGACAAGACTATGTATATATAGATATAGATATAATGCATATAGATATAGCTATATCTACATACACAGAAAGAAAGAAAGAAAGAAAGAAAGAAAGAAAGAAAGAAAGAAAGA
>JAHTLZ010000129.1:12935697-12985987 GCA_023846285.1 Phrynocephalus versicolor | reverse complement strand
GTGTGTGTGTGTGTGTGTGTGTGTGTGTGTGTGTGTGTGTGTGTGTGAGAGAGAGAGAGAGAGAGAGAGAGAGAGAGAGATGAAATCCCAACATCTGTTGTTTTATGGAAGCAAAATTCCACTTCAGCTTCTCTTCAGTACGTTTGTTTAAGGCAATCCAGTGAATTTGAATTATTAAGACTTTGTTTGAAAAAGTAACCTATCTTTCCAAGTTCCCGCCCCCTCCCCAGTTTCAAAACTTTCTGATTGTTTTGCCAAGCAACCAAGTATATGCCAGGTTTCTAGACTGCTTCCTTCAAACTCCAGAATATATTCTTTAAACAGTAATCAACAACAAAATAGATGTTTCTTACTTTAACAATATTGTATCATTCTGGGACATGGCAAACTGTGAAATACTTATAAGCCACCATCTCAAATCTAGCCATTAGGAAATAAGTGGATGAGGAAAATATCGGGACCATCGTTTGTAGTTTGTTTTGTCATCCAAGAAAGTCTGGCAAAATCTTTGTGTAACAGTAGGCCAGTGAGTTTTGTGCCCAGCCAAGCCCTTCTTCAGAGGCAGTGACTCATGTGATTTGTTTAATATTTGTCATCTGAACATCCTGCTATCAAACAATAACAAATCTTACTTCAGTGTTACTAGTAGGCTCCAGCCTAGCACAGGGACGTAGGACAGACCACTCTGCACATGCAGCTTGCTTCCTGATTGCTTTGATGCTGTTCCACACCTCTTTACATCTTCAAAAGCAGAAGCAGTCCTGCCCTGTGGTGTAAGTGTAAAGGCGTGGATGAAAGGACTTGCCCACTGCAAAGGCCCTCTAGAGCCATTGGGTGCAGCAACTCCCCACCACCACCTACATTGCAGCCCCATAGTATGAAGAAAGTAAAAGATTTTGGGTTTTTTTTTGTTTTTGTTTTTGTTTTGTTTTTGCAAAAGATTTTAGGTTTTTTTCAAAAGAGGAAAATGACAATTATTTGTGGCAGAAGAAGGCAAAAAAGAATGGGATGTCTTGGATTTTAACACTGGAACGAGCAAAGCTTGATCCTTTCTCCCAATAGCTGCAGCATCCATGGGTAATGAAGCCTCTTCCACTTTGTATATGGGAGTTCAGGGTGAACCATGGGCACTGTTGAAGTCATAGATATGCATTTTTCAGCTGTTGGAAGTTTCAGGGGTATCTGTTAAAAACTGAAGATATGTGTGTATGTGTGTGTCCTGTTCTTAAACATTGGTGTTCTTACAACACCTTGAAGGTAAGCTCTGTGTATACACCTTACCATGCAAGAGCTCCTTCTCTGCTGTTTTTATGTTTTTATACATACGGTAGATACATAACACTGGTTAAGACAAATCTCTGTTCTTTTTTTCTCTCTAGATGCATAAGGAGATACAGAAGAGCAACTAAAATGGCTTGAAGTGGTTGATCCAGCATCTTCTTGGTCTGTTTACGAGGAGCAGAAGAGGCTTATTATCCGATCTCCAAGGTACAGTACAAGGTTCCCTGTTCAGGGACAACATCATTAGACAATGATCCTTTTGAGCTGTTTCTCTCAACTTCATCCAAATGCCAGAGATGTGCAAAACTAACTAAAATGAACTTTTAATAAAATACTAAAAACAAAGTTTGAAACATTGTCATGGTAAAAAGCAAATTTTATCAAATGGTAGAATTATTAGCAAATAAGATTAAATATTAAAAGGTTAGTTATATTGTTTAGTGTACGGGCAGTCCTTAGTTAAGTAGCCTTCAGGTTATTCTATTTGTCAATTGAAATGCTGTGAGGCTCTTCATAAGAAACAAGTATTAACAATAGAAGGAAGCCCATACCAAAAACCTTGTATCCCTGACAGATTACTTCTTCCAATACACCCTCTGGTATCTTTGGCTATGTGTGCCTTTATGCTATGTACTCTTTACCATTTATTATTCCCGACAGGATGTTCTTTGTGCTATCAGACATTTCCAAGGCTATCTGCTCTTTTTGTGTACACAAACATATTTAAGGACATTTCCTCTCCAGCCCATCCCCACCCATGGGAGAGAGGATCCAGATATTATTAAAAATAAAGAAAGAAAGAAAGAAAGAAAAACTTACCAAGTGGTGAGACAGACTGGAACTCCAGAATTATAGGTGAAAGGAATAAAATGACAGTCTAAAAGCTGTAATTTTTCTATTTGTGGTGCCATCAGAAGCAGCTGTTAGAGAGAGGCAAATTAAAGATTAGGGTTTCTGTAGACAGTCAGCTTAGGAACAGAGAACTACTGAGGAGAACAAGTAATTTAAAAAAAAATTTGAAAAGTTCAGGAGTTTCCTAACATTATTTCCTGTGTGTTTGTTTTTCTACTTTTCTCTTATCCTCCAAGAGCTATTCCCCTCTATGTATGTGTCCCTGCTCATTGCTGGAATATTTACAGTGGTTTTGGCCCTCTGAGGGTGGAACTTTGTGTCAAATCAAATACACAGTGCACAACTGAGCCCCAGTTATCTACTTTAAGTGGAACTACCCCTGACAGAGGTTGAGACTACCACACACTTGTGTCTCTGTGTGTTGTATAAGTCAACACCCCACAGTCATTTTCCTCCTTTCAGTTCATCACCCTTTCACTTAATGGCCGCAAAGGGCAGGGGATCTTTTGGTCTGCATGCAGTTTTTTCCATTTAACCCCCACATTTACAAAGAGGAGTAGGACTGAGGATGAGACAGTTGTGAAGGGAAGGTTTAAAATGTCCCTACCCATACACATTGGGTCCAATTCATATTGGAGGCCTGCAGACTTAGCTTGCAATTAAAAGAGATAAGAAAGGAAGGCTCGGGAAATGTTTCCAAGTTCAGCATATTAAGCATTTCACAGTGGCTGAAAACCTGTTGCTTAGTCTATTAAGTCACACTGGAGGAAGGTAATTGAATCAGTGGTGACTTTCATTGATTCAAATGGGCCTGATTATACTAATGAAAGTTGCAATTAGAGTAGGTCCATTTGAATCGGCAGAACCTATGGAGGAATTGATTCACCAAATCCCTTCTGATTCAGTGGTCCTACTGGATTTAACTTGCTATACTATGCAACAGGATTTCAGCCAGTATGTACATAGGCTGCGGAGAACAGTGAGTTTGGAAAGGCATTATCATTTAGTTTGCTAAATTTTGTTTTAAAGACTAAAAAGCAGGCGCTCTAAAACCATGCTTCTCTGAAAATAAATGCCCTTAAACTCAGGCTGCTTTTACACGGCCCCTAAAATCTGATGCAAAGGGCTCCCAGGTGCGGAACTTAAAATTGTTTTCCCACCAGCTGCAGACTTTAAAAAAAAATTAAGTACAACCATGCCCACCAAAGCGCGGCCCAGCACATTTTACAAGTACCTGGTCTCCGGAGGTAAACAATTTCTGATGCGGATTTAAAGCTGTGGATGCCGGGCTCTCCTCGCCTTCTGTTTGTTTTGTTGTCCCTGCCACCCCTTTAACAGACAGGAATCCCAACGGGGCTGCTCTGACTGCAGACGGAGGTGAGCCTGCCTTTTTTTCTCCCTTTTTTCTCCCTCCCCTCACCACAGACAGGAGCAATGGAGTGCGGAAGGGTGGGAACACAGGAAGCAGAACAAAACCCCATGATCTCTGGTCCGAATTTAAGTTGTCAGCGGATTTTAGAGGTCATGTAAAAGCGACCTCAGTGAAGCTACAGTGGAACCTTGACTTACATGCTGATTGACTTGCAGCATATTTGACTTGCAGCAAGAAGGGGCCTGTTTGACTTGAGTCGCAGGCTTTGACTTACAGCTCGGAGCCCCGGCACAAGGCCCTGGAATCGGGCGGCAGCCATGACCCAGCATTGTGGCTGTCGCCTCCAAACTGCTCCTGCCTTCTTCCCCTCCTCCGGCAGTGGTGGCTTCGGTGAGGTCAGCTCTGAGCACCTGGAGCTGGTCCTCCGCCTCACCAAAGCCGCTGCTGCTGCCGGAGGAGAAGAAGGGCCGGGAGCTCGGGGCTGGCCTCGCTGGTTAGACAATCGGCTCAGTCTTGTAAAAAATCTGGCTGCAGAAGTCTGATCCACAATGGAAGCATTTTAGTTGGGGAGCAGTACAGTTGTGGGACTCTAATGGTAAGCATAGAGTTGTTCAGAACTTGGAATATCAGGATAAAAATCAGTAAAACTTAAATGTTAGACATTGTTGCTATGATCATTAAAAAGTGGAGGCGTATAACTTGTGGACTATAATTCCACTGCCTCCTCCTCTCTTTGAAGAGACATTTCATTTACATCCCCAGAAGGAATCTCCTATCACAGTCAAATTTGTGTTAAATTGCTGTTTTCGGGGGTCTTTTTCATCATCTGGAATGGATTAATCCACTTTCCCATTATTTTCTATGCAAAAAGTTCATTTGACTTAAGGCATGTTTGACTTATGTCTAGACCTCTGGAATGGATTAATGACGTAAGTCAAGGTTCCACTGTACTTGGGAAGACTCAAGACTAAACCATTTAATGTGCACTCACCTTCTATACTATTATCTCTGTAAAACTTGTGCACATGGGATAGAGATTCCCCAACCTGTATTATCTCTGTTGTGCCCCATCCAGTATTTTCTGTTAGATCCACTCTTGACATTTCTGCACATTTAGAAATGTGCACTTTGTTTCACATTTATTGATGGAAAGGTGGCAAGTGTCCGTCCTCTGCTTTGCTTTTGTCACATGGCCTGCTGATTCTCACTGCAGCCATTGGGGGTGTTGCTAGCATTGTCAGGCTCAGAGGGCAAACTCCACACACACCAGCATTCCAGTTATGCCCCTGTTCCATGGCAGGTTGCAGGGCATTTCCCCTACAAAAATCCATCCATATTTGAATAGGTATTTTCCCAAAAAATTGTGCTGGTTAAATGTGTTTAGCTGTTTTTGTTTTTTTTTTTTAAAAAATAACATTTTTAGTCATATACCTATATAATTTGATATGTATTTTATCTTCAGTGAAAATTATCACAGTGCTTAGGCTTGTTGGCCCCAGCTCAATACATATGTACCATATATACTCATGTATAAGTCAACCTGAGTAGAAGTCGAGGCCCCTAATTTAACCCCCCAAAAACTGGGGAAACTTATTGACTCCAGTATAAGTCTAGGGTGGGAAATGTAGCAGGGCCTGGCAGCTCCTCCTTTGTGAGCTGGGGGAGAGGTGTGTGATGTTTAAAATGACTTTTAGACACTGAGGCAAGTGCTTGGGTCGGTGGCTAAAAGTCATTTTAAACATCGCACGGTGCTCTTCTGTGATGCAGAAGGGGGTCAGGATAAGTAGCACGCAATGTTTACAATGACTTTTAGCCACCGACCCAAGCACTTGCCTCAGTGGCTAAAAGTATTAACCTGAATATAAGTCGAGGGCCTCGTTTTTAAGACCAAAATTAGGGCTGAAAAACTAGACTTATATTCGAGTATATACAGTACAGTGGTACCTTGTATAAAGGAATTAATTCGTTCCAAATGAAATTATGTTAAGCAAATTTTCCTTTATACAAATTTTCCATAGGAATGCATTGAAAACAGAGTGATCCCATTTTTATGTTGTACAGATTCGCCCCATAGGCGATTATGTTAAGCAAATTTCCGGATTTTTTTTAATGTGGTGCAATTTTTATGTTATACAAACCTTTTGTTATACAAGGGCCCACTGTATATGGAATGAACAGGAGGTTGGTATGTTAACACTTATTGCATATTGTATTTGGGAAATCCATTGATCTGAGGCTAAAACTGGATTTAGGCCTTAGAAATGTATGGATTTCCAAGACATAAGAAAATTTGTTTTCATTTCCTGTCTCTAAAGATGCAAAACTGCTGCTAGCACATTTTTAGTGTAAGGTTTTTATTATTGTTTTAATTATTTATTGATATTCTATGTTTTAACTGTTTTAATTTTTTTATTGTAAGCTGCCCAGAGACCTTAGGGTAGTGGGCAGCATATAAGTTGTAAAAATAAATAAATAAATAAATTTGCTACATAATGGGCACAGTTCACATGACTGATTAACTAGTATAGTCAGTGGATGGGCAGGAAAGTGACCAACCTTGCATCAGCATATTATTGTATATCATTCAACTCTTAGAACACTTCTTAGTAATACTATTAGCAAGGTCATTATTATTGTTCCCAAAGATCAAGTGGAATAAGAGTTAAGATGAAAACACTGATGGAAAACACCGTGAATAGGCCAAGTCTGAGCCTACTAAATTTGACCTTCCCTCTGATTCTTTCAATGGCAAAATGTCCCTCCCTGTGACACCATTGATTTGTGGTTTCCTAGCTTTTGTGATGCTTTTTCTTTTCATTTCAATGTATGGGGTTGAAATGCCTCTTCTAAATGTGAGTGCTTTTGAATAAAATGTGCTGGTATGCCCAGACCCATTATTTTTCCTTTGGCCATACTCACCGCTAGAGTGTAGCCCCTGATAACTTCTCAGAAATTGAATCTGGCTTTTGACTAAGAAATGTCAGCTTGCCTAAGGCTGCCTATTGAGTTCATAGTGAATGTGATATTTGAACAGGGTTCCCCCCCCCCCTGGTTCCCTGCTCACACACTCAGGGCTCTATCCCACGATCGCTAAAATGCACTTTTAACTTCCAGAAAGGCCACCTCCAAAAATCATGCCCTCACAAGCAACCAGCTTTTCTGAAACAAAACGAAAAACAGTTGTCAGCCATGCCCCCTGAAGTGCATTTTCCTGGTGCTAAGTCTGGGGGCAGTGTTTTTTGAGTCCCATGATGATGCACCTCTTTACCTGACTCAAAAGACAGAGGGGAGGAAGGCTTGCAAAGCAGGAGGGAGGGCATGTGTGCATGCTGAGAAAGAGGTGTGTGTGTGTGTGTGTGTGTGTGTGTACTGAGGAGGGAGCTACCCCCTTTCAGTGTTTATCACCTGCCACCTTTCACATGATTGCGGAGACAAGAGGGGAAGGGCTTGGACGGTGCAGAATGGCGTTAACTGCCTGCTTGCCCATCAACCACAGCCTCCTTTTTAAGGGTGGGAGTAGGGGGTGCGAGGCTCCAGCTGTTTTGCTCTCCCCTCCTCTCCTTTCAGTCCAATGACCAAAGTCTTTCTGGTGCTTCCTCTGCATCAGACACACATGCACGCACGTGCACAAGCACACACACACAGCCGAAGGGGAATGGATGGCATTTGATCCCTGGAAGGCACCCTTTTTTGCTAGACTCCTGGCTTCCAGAAGAGAGAGAAAGGGAGGGAGGGAGGGGTAAAATGCCGTTTTGAAGTGGCTTCTGGACGTGTGAACACATCCAAGCCGGATTTGATTTCAGCGATCATGGGGACAACATAAAGCAGCTCTACGATCACATGACCATTGGGGCAGAGAAACCGCATTTTATTTTGAGTCGCTTTTTCCGGCCATGGGATAGTAGCCTTAGTCATTGTGCCACTCATTTTCTTTCAAAAAAAAAAGTGGATATTTGGCTCGGTGATGTGTTGTCTCTGTGGTATTCTATGCAGAGACCTTTATGAAATATTTTGAGATATATTTCACAAAGCAGGATCGTTGAAATGGGAGGGGGGAAGATAGTTCAGGGGAGTGGGGAGCTAGTGGTTTATTTACCCCTTTTACGTGCCGGCTGTTTTTACAGTGTCGGATAAACAGTTCCTTTTATGCCGAACAAATACTTAACACTTGCTGGCACACAATTGGAAAGAAGAGGGGGTTGGTTTTCTTTCCCCTGCAGAGAGGAAAGACAAACGGCTGAATTATTTGGCCCTTGACCTGTGCTTGAGCAACACCTGAGCCAAATATCTCTAATAAATGTTTTATACCATTTGCACTGACATTCTGGCCATACTGTACATCCCCAGGTCATTCCAGGGGGAGAAAGGTAGTACTCATGGTTAGATCTTTTTAATTGTCTTTTCTACAAAGAAGACTTTTTAAAAAAGGCTTCATGCTCCATCTTTAGAAAAGGGAGTTTCTGGGAAGAAATTTTGTCTGATCCCTCTGCATGATACCCACTATACATTCTTTCAAAGTGGAAAAAAAGAGAGCCCTCCACCCTGATTAGGCCCTTTCACTCTGCTGGGATTTAAACTCTGGCCCCATTTCTTATTACTATTATACATGAATATTAAAACCACTACAGGCTAGACACTGATATGTGGGTATGTATCACGAATACACATCATACCATCTGTCTGTTCCATTTGTCTGTTCGGTTCTGCAGTCAAAACAAATCCGTCATCCCAGATTTGCTAATAGTAGGTTGCCTAGGAGCCACGATTACAACACTGCTTTCAGTGTGTGTGTGTGTGTGTGTGTGTGTGTGTGTGTGTGTGTGTGGTGGTCTTTGCTGTCTTTCATGATATTACTCGACTCCCTAGTTATAGCCCTCCCTGAAATATCTAAGTCTTTTGAAGACTTTTCACAAAGCAAACTCGGTTCCCAAAAGATAGAACTGTGGAGACAAACAGAAGAGTAGTGGTTGAAATGGGCATGTTTCTTGTCATGCTAGTGATAATAATGGTATTTCCTAATGTCTCAGTATTACCTCAGTATAATGTGCTGGCTCTGTCTCAAACAGACATAAGTAATTGATGGGGGGGGGGGGATATTACAGCAAAAAAAAGTACTTCTCTATAATTTTCAGCTACAGGTTGATAGATAAATATTTTGAGAAGATGCATTAGTGGTATTTAGACCAAAGATTTGAAAAAAAAAATAAGCAGCATATTTAAATGCCTCAGCCATGTTCAGTTGTCTTTGTTTCCTCTTATTTGAACTTTCCCAAAATGGCATTTTCAAATATAGATTGAAAATGACTGCCTTGGCATCCTTAAAAGTCTCCTTCTTCTGACACTGCCTCCCCCCCCCCATCTTTCTCTGTCTCCCACCCATCCCACCCATAAATATGACCCCACCAACAGCGTACATGTGTGTAATCTTATAAAAACTTGATACCAGTTTTCAGGCACTTTTCAGATTTCTATGGTTGAAAAAGGTGGTGTCCAAATATCTATCCTCCATGTAATTGTCCCTCTGTAATGGAGAAGGCATCACACAGGGGAATACAGTGTATCCTAATTAATCAGTATATAGTATGTTGTACCTCTAAGATTAAAATAACCAAATTGAAGCAAAAGTTAATTAAATTCAGTTTAATAGGTAGGAGCCTTTACAGCATTGTAGGTATTTATTCGGAACTTTTATGAAAGCTGTGAATGCTGCAGCTAGACATATGCACCGTTACCTGGAAGTTAGATACATGTGGACAGCATTTGCATCTGTGTGTCCATTGATTCACAACATCTTGGACCAACATTTTTTCCTAGGTAAAACATGGGGTGTTCAAAGAAATGCTTTTTACTTATCTTCATCAGTCATATGCCTCTGTAAGAAATTCATTATGCGTAATCACTAGTAATAAAAACAATACATTAAAATTGTGGGTAGGGAATGGCAAGAACTACAATATATATTATAAAGCACTACCAAGTAAACAAATTTAAAATGCTCCCCCAACACACAGAGATAGCAAAAAAAATAAAAAAATAAAAAGAGAGCACAATATCGAACCCTATTTTGGTAACAGCCTGTAAAATTGTTGCAATCTTTGCTGTTACTTGTTTTCATCTCCAGCTGCAAGGGAAAAGGTTACATACAAACCTGAGGAATGCCTTGGAATAGAAACCAGTAATTTCCTGTAACAGAAACCAGGTTTCATCAATAAAACTACCCATTTAATTATATTGACTTTCTGTACTGTTGTCTCTGTTGTGCCATCCAGATCTGGTTGCTGTGTAACTAAGAATGTAATGGATATTTATGGTTTTTCTCATCTTCAACCTAAAAAAGGCATCATGATAAAATGAAGCATTCTGTGAAAAATGGTTAAGAACTGAGACTTTTTTTTGCCTCTGTGTAAGAGTGAAAAGATCAGCAGGTTTTTAAAAATAAATAAATAAATCTGTGTAGCCTGTGGGACGAACTGCACATAATCTTTTCATTTTATACAAAGGATGAGTTGAAATGGTTGTTAATGCAAATGCAAGGTTTTTGCACACACATAATCTCCATGATTTTTTTCACACACACACAAAAAAGTTTTAAAATGTACAAAAATGCCTAGGATTTAACCCAACAAGGAGAAACACCTTTGATTTGTTCTGTTCTCACCTGTTGGATTATTCATGTACCTCCTTCCTAGTGTTTTTGGAAATGGGATAAATTCCAGAGGAATCTCTTCAGACAAGGGGGTGGAAATTTAAAATTGCAAGCATGATTCAGTGCAAGCAAATGTAAAAGCAATTCACGTTGTGGTAAAAACAAAAACCTATCTTTGCTCATGCATTGATGGGGTCTGATGCTGAGCAAGCACTGCCTGGACAGGAAATGTTTCTTGGAGTTGTGGTGGATAATTTGAAGAATGTTTCGACCAAGTGCTATGAAAATGCAAATCCTGTGTCGGGGAAGCAGTTGAAAAGTGATCCAAAAAGCGGGGTGGGGGGATATCCTATCAATATTACAATATGTAGTATGTATCTGTTTATGTGTCTAAGCCTACAGGAAATATTATTCTGGTCATTTCATCTCTGATAGGATATTGTAAAAGTGAGAAATGAGGCGGGAAAGGGTAACAAACAGGGTAAGGTTGCTACAGCAGCTCAACAAAGACACAATATGGCACTGTGGGCTGCCTAGCTTAAGAAAAACGGCAACACAGGGGACTTCTCATTATACGTGGTACTGTACGGGGAAAGTGTGCAAGTGGAAGTGTTCTCCTTACCATAACAACAGGACCTAGTAACTGAATGTTGGTAGACAGATCGATAGGCAGAGTTCAAACAATGCCTAAGTAAACTATGAAATTTTCTCCCAAAAGGTGGCAATCAATTAGGATGCCTTTAAAGGGGAACTGGGAAAACTAACAGAGGATTCAGCTATCAAAGACAGCTGGTCATGATGATGTGATGTCATCTCCAGTAACAGAGACAGTTAGTCTGTTGGTACCAGTAGCTGAATATGAATACTCCAGCTGACCGCTCTACTAAACAGGACTCTGGTATGACCGGCCTCAACTCTTCTGTGTTCTTATATTTTTGCTTAGGAAATTTTAAGCCTAAGCTTAATGTTTATGAAATAACTCCATACCTCTCCGCACATGCACACAGAACATTTATATTTTGCATGCACTTAAGAATCATTTCTATTCATGCTATACAATTGTAATTAAACTCATGAGATGTGATTGTCACCAGTCCTTTTGCATTCTTTTATTTCTGTTCAGATTCTGTAATGAATTGGAGATTTCTAGACTCAAACAAAATGGACAGCAGTAATGTTACATAGCAAAATTAAGGGTGGAAAGAGTTGATATAAGCAAGCACTTGGTAAAAGGAATCAAAAGTATGCAAAATTGTTACACCCCCTGGGCAGGATCCTGTCAGTTTTAAGTACTTTAAGCCCTATTGATTTCCTTTGAAGAAATCTATGTGCCTCTGATTAAAATCAGTGGAACTAAGAGGGCATAATTTACAGGAGATTTGACAGTCATCCTTCATCCACCAAGTTTGCGTAACAACAACAGCAAATGAATGATTTATTAAGCTTTTCTGTTATTTAATAAAAAGGTCCAGTTTGACTCAATGACTGGATATGATATTGAAAAGCATTTTCAGAGGTTTTGGAATGAAATATGGAACACTGTCCCAATTATGTACAGGTCTGTGTGGCTTAAGCAGGAATAATTTCAACCCAGACATAAGTACATAATCTTCAAAGAACACTGCTTCTCTAAAGTACAGTATATACTAATTGTTCTATAATGCCCACTGTAGAGTCCATGGCGTGAATATTAAGCTTTCATTTGAAAATCTTAAAAATAAAGTTTCTTAAGCTATCTACTTCAGTTGCTTTGATAGCTGATGTGAGATGGTTCCCCATCCCAATTTTCAAGCTGTTATATAAACATTGTTTTACTGTCATTTAGTAAGCCATATGCCTTTTCTCTAACACTATGAGCCTTTTCACATGACCCCTAAGATCCGCTGGCTACTTAAATTCGGACCAGAGATCTTAGGGGCTTGTCGCTCTTCCTGTGTCCCCACCCCTCCGCACTTCCTTGATCCTGTCTGCATGAGGGGAGGGAGAAAAAACAGGAAGAATAGAACGTGGCTCACCTCTGTTCTGCCTCTCGCTCTTGCCGTGGCAACATTCCAGTCTCTTAAGTAGCTCTTAAAGGGGCAGGAGCCAAAAAAACAACAAACAGAAGCGAGGAGAGCCCCGCACTCACTATCGTTACACCGCATCAAGGAATTTTCACCTCCAGAGAGCAGGTACTTGAAAGGTGTGCTGGGACGCACTAAAGTGGGCGTGGTCGCACTTAATTTCCTGTAAACTCCGGAGCTGGTGGGGAAACATTTTTAAGCTCCGGAGCTGGGAGCCATTTGCCCCAGAGTTTAGGGGTCGTGTATAAACGCCCTATATGAAATACTTTTTTTATTGCTCTTTCTAGTCAATAGCCAAATCAAAGCCATTGGAGCAGGTGGGCAGAGTAGCTAGCACTGAATGAAAGACAGCATATAGGTAGATCATGTTGATCTTAAAAGTAAATAGACTGTAAAAATAAAAGAAAGGAACTCTGATTTCTCAACCAATAATCTTTTTTTAAAAAGAAGGAGGAGGAGGAGAACCAGCCTTAGATATTATTCATTCAAAATCAGATGTACACTGGCATTTGAGTTATTCTGCGGTCTCATTGTCAAGAAGACTCAAGGATTGTTCAAAGGGTGCAGAAATCTCTGTAAGCAGAGATTATGGTTTAAGTGGAGTACTGTGTGATACATTCTTCTAATTGCATGGAAGAGAGATTAGTTTATATTATATATTATATATATATTATATATTAGGTTATATTTTTAATAGGCTTGTTGTCGTGGTGACGCTGGGGCGTCCCCACATAGCTGTTTATCCTGTTATGGTTGTTTGTTTATATTGTATATTACCTATGTTGTAAGCCACCTAGAGTTCAGGTTCGAAGATAGGCGGGGTATAAATATAAAAATAAATAAATAAATAAATAAATATTTGTTTTTGATAGGAATTCTGTTTCAATAGAAATGTCATTGAAAAGAAATTATCAGCATAATGTCAACAGGTCCTCTTTCTCTGTTTCTACACTCAGTTTGCTCTTCGGTTTTTGAAAGACCAAAGTGTTTTCCAACCATTGTACAAGCATCTCAGACAAAAGTGTACAAAGTAAGTGAATAACACTGTAAATAGTGCGGAAAATATCCTTTTTGCTTTCTCATTACAAAATGTGTGCAAACCTCCCATAGTTCAAAAGTCCAGGTTTCCTCTTGGCTTAATTAACAGTATAATAAATACGTGTCCTACTATACTGTCATTTATTAGAATTGTCTCGTGCATTAATTAAGCACTTTTCAAAAATCTTTAGCATATTAAAAAGCCTGTACACATCCAGTCCTTTGTCACTATAGTTTGCTGAGGAACTTTAATAATATCCACAAGGCACTGTTATGAATCTTGCCATATGAACCTGAATGGGACAAATCCTCAAGGAGGTAGGTGGTACTGGGAGGACATAACATTTAACCCCACCCCACCCCACCCCAAATCTGGAGGCTGTGCTGACCAGTGAGCCAGTTTGCTGCATTGAACTCATATTTATCACTATAGGCTGAAGCAAATTTGGAAATTTTATTCTCTTTTTGGACCACAGATTCAGAATCCTGCAGGCAGGATATCCAGTGACCATGCTTGGTAGGACAATCTAGGAGCTGAAGGCCAACCAAGTAATCTTTTTCAAGAATTGGTAATGATACAGAAGCCATCCTGCTATTATGTCTCTTTTAAGGGCAGAAATAGCAGTGGAGGCAGTGGATGATGCCGCCAGTACAATACAAGGGCATGAGCACATCCAGCAATTATGTGTTTGTATGACCCTCACAGAGGCAACATAGATGAGTAAGGATCAGATGGTCTTCCCCTGCATCCACCAGCCTTGTCTAGCTAGCGAACTGCATAACCTACCACCACTGGGACAAAGTCACCCTCCACGCTTCTAGCCAGAAACTTTTTATAACCTACAGTAGGAAATCAGCTCCTTGTGCAATTCGGTCTTCTTAGTGAAAACAGCAAGTCATGTAACATGTCGCTTGCATATATTCAAGGCTGTTTCTCCAAAAAAGGTTTTCTAGTGGAGTTGTATTAACTGTGACTCATCAAAGCTCTTTTCTTAAGAACAGTAATTGAAATGGCATTGTATACATTTTGCACAGTTTACATAGGCCACCACTTCCTTTAAACAGCTGACCATCTCATTGCATTTCATAGCCATCTCATAGCAGAACAGATTTATGAATGGAGCATCCACTGCCAAATTTAAAAGGAACGTAGCTCTTTTATTTTCCATATCACCTAACCATATGCAGCATTACTGACACTGATTGGCAAAATTAGAGCTACAGTTAAATCTAATAAGGTATGGAAAGGTAAGATCCAAAGGCAGATCAGGTGCTTGCCAACACTTTTAAGGAGGTAGACACTATTCATTTTACAACATGGACTTTTAAAATATAAATAGCTGTTGTGCATTACTGCCACAACTACCAGAATGGTTTTGCTACATTAGGAATCTGAGAAGAAACCATCTTAAAAAGCTGAGATGTGTATGTGAGTAATTTGAGTAGGAGTTAATCAAATCATCCAACCATGACCTATTTCTGTCCTAAAATAATATAAAGTCTGACAACAGAAAAGACATCCAGGGCTAGATCTGCCACTGCAATCTTCATTCCCTCGGTTGAATTTCTGCAGTGCTCAAATCTGCCCATTGCATAAGCTTTCTCCTACATGCTCCCATATTTTGTGTCAAATAAATTAAGCTTGGAAAGACAGTGGGTTTTTTTAACCTCAATTTGTTGGTTTTCATCAGCTTTAAATATTTGACCTTAAGAGTTTTTGCAGAAAAAGGGGGGGCAATGAAGAGAGAAAATCTATTTGTACTACATGCCATATCTTGTTGCCTTACCCTATGGAAACCACTGTTTTTTCGGGTTTTTTGGCATGTATTATCAGATATAGGATGGTGACTAAAACACAAAACAGCCTTTGCTTTTTATCGTTGCTTCTACACATTACAGTGTATTCCTCTCAAGATCCCTCAAGTCCAAGGGACCTGAAAGCGAAGAGAGCATTTTATGAGAATGGAAATAGGGAGCTAGCTAACATGGAAACAAACCTAACATAGGGTGGTTTAGATACTGGACCCAAGACTGCTCCCAAAAAGAAGTTCCACATCACATCACCCTTCCAATATACATAAAGTTATATAAGAATCTACCTTATAAGAAATTAGACTATTTATTTGCTTATATAACCTAGGATTGGCTAACCTGGTTACTAGTGCTTGTCTAGGACAGAGGTATCTTCTGGATTAGGATAAAAGATTTCACCCCCAAATTTCATGAGGCACCTCCCCAGATGTTCTTGGACTACATCTCCCAGAGAGCCTGGCCAGCACAGCTGGTAGTGGTGAAGACTTCTGGGATTTCTAATCTAAGAACATATATAGGGTATTTCAGTGGCTTTTCCTGCCTTGTTACTAAGGAGTAAGTAAGAGATATTTGGCTTCTAAATCTCACCAGCCTTCACTACAGTTTGATAGCACTTTTGAAGTACTTGAAAGCAAGTCATACAGAGGAGGGGGAGGGTCTGTTCTTGATCCTCCCAAAGTACAGGGCATGTAATAATGGTCTCAAGCTGCATGAAGCCAGAGTGAACATCAGGGAAGCCTTCTTAACTGTTAGAGCAGTATGACAGTGGAAACAATTACCTCAGGAGGTGGTGAGCACTCCAGTGCTAGAAGCATTCAAGGGACAATCGGACAACCATTTGTCAGATATTCTTTGATTTGGATTCCTGCTTTGAAAAGGGGGATGGAATTGATGGCCTTCATACTCAGTTATTTTAGGATTCTAGGATGAGCTAAAATAACCAACGGTGAAAGATGCTGGGAGTTGCTGGATACAAGTATCTAGAGCAGTGGTTCTCAACCTGTGGGTCCCCAGATGTTCCTGGACTGCAACTCCCAGAAGCCTCCACCACTCTCTGTGATGGTGGAGGCTGCAGTCCAGGGACATCTGCGGACCCACAGATTGAGAACCATTGATTTAGAGGGTCATTTGCTCCACATGACTGTATGTACTTTATAACAATACAGTTAAGCCCCCCCCCCCCAATAAGATTTACTCACATTACCCCAAATACAACTCCCCCCCTCCAGGAATATGTATGACCTTTTATCTTTAAGAATTCATGTGCTAATATACCTAATCCATACTTCGTGAACTAATGGAGTTCCAGAAATGTGATACTTCTTTCAATGTTGAGGTGGACTAAGATGTTACAATACATACTTAAATATGCTTTGCTATTATTTTGCTGTCTCAAGATAAAATAGGCTTATGTGTAACTGAAATATTTTGCTAAGAGAAGAAATAGCATATTATTGCAGAAATAGAATAGGATTTTTTTTTTCAGTTAAAAGTCATAAAAGCGAAATGGATGAGAAGCAATTCAGTCTACTACATTCTTACATTTCTGTAATCTTGTGCTACAACATTGGCAAGGACAGAGGAACTACATGGACACATTTGTCTACCATTACATAGATCCTTCACCTCATTTAGCATCACATCTAGTTCAACCTTCATATGTACTGACAGGAAATTCCAAAAACTGTTGTCATTCGTTGATTTTTTTTTTTCATGATATAAGAATGATTGAAGGATAGAAAATGTTAGTGAGTGTAGAAAGAATTTGGCCTGGTATTGAATCTATTACCTGTGGTAACCTGCTGAATGTCTTCCACGTGTTGGCTTACAATGCCCCCAAAACCTCCCTCAGTTACTTGGGGGGCTTCTCGCAGTTCAACATGTATGAAGGTTGAACTACAGACATGTATTGCAGCTGTGTCCACATCAGTGCAGTGAAATGTGGAGCGTTTGACAACATCATCCAATAATGTAATTGTATCCCTTCCTTCCTGAAATTATACAACTATTCCACATAGCAGACTGACATCTGGAAAACCTACTGCACAAGTAGCAGCTGTAGTTCCTGTGCTAAATCAGGAAGACAACTGGATTCCTCCCTGGTTTTGTTACAAACCATTTGTGTAACTTAAGAGGCATCGCTATTAGCTATTTTGATCCATGGAAAAAATGTAATAGTTCTCAATAGACTCCTCCTTGCATTGCAGATATTTTTTGTAAAATGTTCCGTTGTTCTTTAAGTCTATTCAGAATAACTGTTATATCATCAATTGGCTAAGTCTCTTAATTTTAATACTTGATGTGATAGCCCAGATTTGAAGCAGGAGACAGAACTTAAACAAAAAGTCTCTCATACACTGATGGCCAAACCTGGGGAAGGAAGAAAGGAAGGAATACTGATTTTATAGTGAATTGGAATTAATTCAGGGCAGATATTACTAACAGATGTACAAATAGGTTTATAGGCTATTGTAAATGCCTGGAAAAAGCTTGTAGTTCACTTTGTATGCTTAGTCCCAACGGGTTAAATGAGGTTTACTTGCCTAGAAGTACTAGGACTGTAGCTACAGGAAAATATATAGGAAGAAAGATACTATACTTGCAAAGAGATAATTAGAGCCAAGCCATTGCAAGAATGCGTCACATCTCATATCATCATCACCCCAACCCAACTCCCACTCCCATGATTATTTTTATATAATATTGACATAGTCCATTTTAAAATACATTGTAAGTACAATAATGCCATATCACCTCAGGCCAAATGAAAATTCTGCACATTGTTCAAATTTATGAAAGGACAATGTCTTTGGTCACATACTTGAAAAGAAAACCAAATTTCGATTTCAAGACGTGATAACCCTGAAATCAGTGGACATCATTTTTGTCTGGGGAGATGTGTCCCCAAAATGTCTCATTCGA
Source organism: Phrynocephalus versicolor (assembly GCA_023846285.1). Taxonomy (NCBI): domain Eukaryota; kingdom Metazoa; phylum Chordata; class Lepidosauria; order Squamata; family Agamidae; genus Phrynocephalus; species Phrynocephalus versicolor. Next base: position 12,968,001 of record JAHTLZ010000129.1, on the reverse strand, counting down.
AGCTACCCAGATGTGTGAGTTTCCACCACAAAATTCATTTGTTCCCTAAAGCGCAGCCAAAGACTTTCTCTTGATTGACATACAACCCAGCTTCCCACTGTGATCTTTTATTCTACACTGAATTGCAAGGCTTAGGGCCAGAGCTCATGAAAGCAGCCTCCACCTGGAGGCCACTTTAAATTACCCCCTGTGGTGAACGTCTCTGTGCAGCAGACTGTTTGTATGCATTAAATTGCTATGTCAAATGAGGGAGAAATTCTCTCCACACCACTATAAACTTAAGAATTCTCAAGAAAAATGCAAATGACCCTGTATGCAACATGGGTTCCACGCACTAAGGTTTAGTCGCTTCAGATAATGAAGTGTCCAAGCCCTAACCTGGGAGATCTAAAATTCGTTTTTAACCTTTGTGCAAACAGATACCATCTCAATCTATATATACATTATATAAAGACACCAGGCCTTTTGTTTGGATTGGGAGGGGACTAATTTCCTGTCTTATTGAGGACCCTGCTTTTTAATATGTTCACCCAGGCACCTCTAGGAAACCTGCAAGCCTGCCGTTAAAAGGATACGGCTGTCTTCCTCTTGTTTTGTTAGACGAAATTCCATTGTAGCAGTTGTCAAAGTTACTTTTTCAAAAAACTGAAGTTCCCCAAAAGTTTCTCATCTGCCAAATAGCCTGCATAGGCTACCAAAGGTTGAGGACCCGGCTCCATCCAAACTTTTATGCACATCAACCCAAATTCTTGCATTACAGTCTGCATTGGAATAGAATTATTTTTCAGCATCCACACCTCTCCAAATCTTAAAATGCAATTCTTGGCTGGCTAAAATACTGATCTGTCAAAACCAGACTTTAAAAGTCTGCATTTTAAATGATAAAATCACAGTGGAAATGAGATATAACAGACTTGAGAGTGAGCATGTGAGCTGACTTGAAATAGAATGATTTGTCCACTGCAAAACATGATGAATGGTACCCATTAATAAATCTGTTCTCTGTGAATTTTCCCCCCTGACCCCTTTGTGAAGCCATCAAAGCAGCACAACTAATGGTAGTGAATGTTTGTGAGAAAGCATTTTCACATAGAAAAGGGTCATTGTGCCAATATGCAAACTGAGTTCTTATACTCTCAAAGCCACCCTATTCATTCAGGTAAGTACTCAAAGTGAGCGCTAGTCATATGTGGAGTGTGATGGTGAAGAATGTATTCACAGAAGACCATAGCAGCTCCTTACTATGGAAAGAGATTTGCAAAATTTCTGCTTCGGGAAGCAATCTGATTTTTATACATCTTCTGATGTTACATTGCTCATGTGAGCAAATCACTCTGATATAGTCCAGATGCTATGTTGGAGAAAAGCAACTTATGACAAAAGAATCATGGTATCTAAAAGCAACAGGACACAGATATGCTGCATACAGTAATAGCAGCTGCTTAGTATGACAGTTTTTTTTTTTTGGGGGGGGGTATTTTTTATTTCAGAAGATTCAATTACTGGTTCAGTTTGATGGAGCAGTTCAAATGCACCAATTACACATTGCCATGAGTCTTGCCTGATTAAGAATTGTTAGTTGGCTAATCACCTGCATTTCAACCAGCTGATTAAATTTAAATATATCTGCATATCACTAAAATCTGAGAATCTGTTCCTTTTGAAGACAATAAAGGAAATGTAAAATAGCTTTTCAGTATTGGATTTAAAAAATCATATAGTGAACATGATATGAACCAAAACAGCTTCAAAATACAAACAGGTGCACTGTTTGTCACAATGTCAGTTTTGCTGATGGGCAAGACTTTAAAAATAAACCAATGATGAATACAGGTTCTTACCAATTTGTCAACTAACATGGTAGTTGAAGTGCTTTTTATTTAGAAGTTACTGCTTAATGTTTTATCTCCAGACCAGCTTAGCACAGTGGCAGTTATTTCCTTTTGACAGCACTGAGTTGGTTTCAATGGTGTTACATCATAATTGACTTTAGCAGGATTTACATCATCATGTACATGGGTGTTATTTTACAGATTTTAAAGACAAGAAAAACTGACCCAAATCCTCTTACCTATTTATACTTCCATAATAAAAATGGTGGGATATTTGGAGTCAACTTGCCCCAAATAAAAAAAAATCACTGTAGACCTTTATCAATTGTGCACTGAGCTGTGTGACTCAATATATCACTGGTAATGTAGGCCAACTTGCCTCAGAAAGTTATGCCATTTGCATAGCTAAGCAAGAAGATTTGGGCCAATGTAGGAGATTTTCTTGTATCAAGTTTTCAATATAGTTATGAAAGAACTTTCACTTATTTATTGGCAAGGATATCTATTTTAAATTACAGTACTCCCCCATTTATTGCAGGAGTTAGGTGCCTGGCCCATCTGTGATAAAGGAAAATCTACAAAATGCAGATGCCTCACCAAACTGACCTTGGGCTGCTCATGCTGGGTGCACTTCCAAAGAGAGGCTTTAACCCCCTCCTGACACCTCAGCAAACTGACATTGGGCTGCTCGTGCTGGCATTAACTTCCAAAGAGAGGCTTTAACTCCCCCCTGACATCTCAGCAAACTGACCTTCGGTGGCTACTGATGGAGTGCACTTCCAAAGAATGGCTTTTAACCCCCTCCTGACTCCTCAGCAAATAGATCTGGGGTGGCTGCTGCTGGCACGCGCTACCAGGAGCCCAAGGTCTGTTTGCTGAGGTGTCGGGAGGGAGTTAAAAATTGCTCTGTGGAAGTGCATGCAGGCAGAAGTGGCCCAAGGTCTGTTTGCTGAGGTGTCAGGAGAGGGTTAAAAGCCATTCTTTGGAAGCATGCTTCTCTCAAGAAAAATTCCATGATATACTGAGACCTTGCTTTCCCTGACCATTGTTTGTCATTTCACCCATCTTGCTGATCTGGTTTTATATTTTAATCCACCTCTGTTTGTTTTTGTATGTATTTGATTTATTATTATTGCTTTGTTACCAGATTTAATTATGTTTTATTGGTTACTTTTATTTTCACATATACATTGTATATACAGTGGACCCTTGTATAACAAACAGCTTGTATAACATAAAATTTGTACAACATAAAAAATTCCGGAGATAGGGGAAATTTGCTTAACATAATAGTCTATGGGAAGAATCCGTACAACATAAAATGGGATCACTCCATTTTCAATGCATTCCTATGGGAATTTGTATAAAGGAAAATTTGCTTAACATAATTTCTTTTGGAATGAATTAATTCCTTTATACAAGGTACCACTGTAGTTTAATTATATTATTTATTGTATTGTCTATTTTGTAACTTTTTTAAAACTTCCCAGAGTGACCATTGGTCAGATGGTGCAGTATAGAAATCAAATAAATAAATAAATAAATAAATAAATAAACAAACAAACAAACAAACAAACAAACAAACAAACAAACAAACAAACCGCATTATGGTGGGGGACTACTGTATTTTATTTGTCCTTACATAATTGTATCAAAGGTGGTATAAAAATGCAAATATATAAGCATGACTGAAATGGAACAATGAATATTGTCATCAAGAATGGAATTTTGATGAAATCCATACATAAATGTGACTGTCCTTTTATGTAGCCTCCTTCCTTCGTTTTGTTTTCCATGGGACAACAGAACAATGCTGCTTTTATGATAATCTCCTGCCAGAATTGGAATGTGCAAATGATGCACCATAAGCCAGTGATGACTGATAGTCTGGCTTCTAAAATAAGTTGGATCTAATATTTTGCAGACGGTTCCTGCATGTGTTGCAACACAAGGTATATTTCCCATTAGAAAGTCTAATGCAACAATAAGTTCAGTAACAAGAAACTATAGATCATTCTAAAACCTGGTCTCTTAATGTCAGAGAGAGAGCATGTGTGCCCATGAGAGGGGCCCCTCTTGAGCCACCCGCTTTTCTACTAGACACTGCCTCTCTTTTCAGCCCTCCCTTCTAGGGTCCTCCTCACCATGGAAAAACAGCTGAGGGTCTCAGCTGTTTGGAACTTCTCTGCCCCACAAGTCTAATGATCAACAAAGTGCCAATGTGGGTGATTATGGAGAAGATAACCTTCATCCTCAAAATGCAGAGGATAGTGTGGTGAGCATGTGTCACATTCCACTGGAGGGAAAGTCATCTTCAATGGCCGGAGGAAGGTTTTTTCCACCTGCCTGCTTTACTTTTTTTCTCTGAACCTAATAGCTTCCTCCCAGGACCACTTACAGCTTAGGGTTAAACACTTTTCATTTCTTTGCCCCCAACTCTGTGGGCTAAAGGATATATTCTAGCCACAGAAGAGAATGTGGCAGGCCTTTTTGAATTCCCAGCAATGTTTTCCAGGGAGGTTGGGTTTTGCATAACCCTTCCTTTGAAAGGTTACTTAACTCTGACTTGGGCTCAAGGGTTGTGTTTCTGCCAGCAATCAGTGCTGTCAGAAAGCTTGTCTAGCCTGTTTTTTGCCCTTAGCTGTACTGCATGTTATCTGGAGTATGAGCAGAGATGAATGCGGTAAATCATATTTAAATCCTTTTTCACAAACCCATCTGGTGCCTTTTCCCCTTCATTCTTGTTAGGATTTTGGGCACTTATCATTACAGCTTCCCAGCCTGTTAGAGACCATGCAGCAAGCATTATGTGGCCAGAAACTGATTTAGCCCATCAAATTTGGCGGTGTGTTGGCAGTGCAAACACTTGTTTCATTGCTGTAGCAACTAGCAACATCAAATGTTATAGTAAGCACTGACCTAATAGCTTCAGCTTGGATAGGCTCCCCACCACCACCACCACCACCTTTGACACCCATTCTGAGCAGGGCCCAACAGCACCTAATTATGATGCAATTTTCACATTTCATACTGTCCCACAAGAATCACAACCATCAGTGAAATACATTCTCTCCTTTTCAGATCAGGTCTGCTATCAACATATAAAACCCATGCTGCCCAAATGATTGGGTAAGTCTATCAGCTGACTCATTTGTGCTCTCTCTGCTTCTAGGACAGTGTTGGCGAACCTTTAGCATGGGTGCCAAAGGTGGCAGTCAGAGTCCTTTCTGTGGGTACACGAAGTTGCCCCTTCACAGCCACATGTATTCAAGTTAAATATTTCATTTTCAGAATGCTAGAAATCCCCCGATTCTTAGGACATTCAACAGCAACATTTTCAGGCATTTGATAACATATGCCCTTCTGCAAACTCATGCCAGTTTTTTTAAAAATAAAAAGTCTTTAAGCTGCTACATATGGTATCCTTATGCTTATGCATCCTTATGTTCCCATAAGCTATAACAGAGCAGGGCTACTGAACATCTGCTAAGATTCTTAACAACTAAATGACTGAAAGGAAGACACAATGTATAGTCTCTGGAGGCTACTCAACTGCATTTTGCTCCCCCCCCCAATTATTCTTGTGAAGCTTAGGTTTGTTACCTTTCAAGGAATGGTGCCAATCTAAGCTGTGTGCTCCAAGTTTTTCCAGAGGTTAAAACAATGTCAGAATTTAACTGGGCACAGCTTATTTGCTGGCAGCTGCTTGCTTTGCTTTATGTCAGCGACTGGCATTGGGGGGGGGGACCTAATACTGTATATTTGAAATTGATTCTCCCCTCACCCCACCCCACCCCATTCAGGAAAAATACAAAAACCTCAAAGCTGCATCTCTAAGGGAGCTTTGGACTTGGGTTTCTCTAGCAGCAATGTCTTGTGCCACACAGAAAACACTTTGAAGCTCAGGGAATGTTCAACAGCATTTCACGATGCGGCAAAGGGTCCTTTTGTTCAAAGCAACAGAGACAAAAATTTCACCAGCTGTGCCTGAGCAGACAGTTTGCCCAGCGTAGTTCCTTGTACCTCAGCCTTCCTTTAATATCCTAGCAACATGTGTTAACATCAGCATCTTGGTGAAGTGTGTTGTTGGAGAACTCAACTAAGTTGTTTGAAATAAAAGAGTGATTAGGGCAGCGTATATGATGTTGCTTTTGTATAAATCTGGGTTTCAACACTTTTGGAAGTGCTGATTTCTCACTCTCGGAATGCTTGTGGTAATTATTGTGAAGGAGAACTCAAAGGTCAATTTTAAAAGGAGAAATTCATCTTTCTATTTTTTTTTTTTTTTAAAACAAGTCATATAAGCAAATCAGAATGCAGCTATACCATATTTTGCACTCTATAAGACAAACCTGACCGTAAGACACCTAGTTTTTAGAGGAGGAAAACAAGAAAAAAAAGTTTAGCCTAAAGCTTCATGGGCAGAATCCTGGCTGCAAAAGGGGAGGTTGCAAACAAGGTGATTGGAACTGTGGAATCCAGACTGCAAAAGGGGAGGGTTGCAAATGAAGTGATTGGGACTGGGGAATACAGGCTGCAAAAGGGGAGGGTTGCAACCAAGGTGATTGGGACTGAGGAATCCAGGCTGCAAAAGGGGAGGATTGCAATGAGGTGATAGGGACTGGGGAATCCCAAGTTGAAAAGGGGGATAGGAGATGCTCCGTGGAGGAGACCTCTTTGCAAACAGATTCCCCCCCCCTCTCTTTCTTTCCCTTCCGCCATCGACTGCCATTCTTGGGATGTTGTTATATTAGCAGCGAGGGTTTGAAACAATGGGTGCTCCCCTGCTGCTGCATTTTAATTTATATGTATTGGTCTGTTTGTTTGTTATATTGCATTGTATTGTGTATCTGCCGACTGGTTCAGCTCTGTAAGCTGCCCAGAGTTCCCTTTGGAAGATGGGTGGGGTATAAATCAAATAATAAATAAATAAATAAATAAACAGTGGAATCTAGGCTGCAGCAGGGGATGGGAGAGGCTACGTGAAGGTAATGTCTCTCTAAAAGAAAATGTGTGATATATATGTAATGGGGACTACTGTATTCTATCTATAATACACACAGACATTTCCCCTTCCTTTTAAGGGAAGAAGTGCATCTTATAGAGCGAAACATACCATAAATGTCTTTGAATTTCTGTGCTCCTGTTCATCATTTTCAATAAGAACTCACTATGGGGAACAACACTTGGAAGTGTGTGAAGAAAAAAGTTTAAAAATGTGTCCAAACATTTGAACAAAATTATGAAAGGTTTGTTCAAAAATACATATGCATTTTCATCCAGGCATTTAGTTAATTTTGCTATTTTTGTGAACTGTATCAACAAGGGGAAATTAATTAGCAGTTAGATAAAGTGAATCTTGAAAACACAAAATCTATAGCTTCCCCCTTCTGTGATATGGCCCAGGAGAGTCTTCATTCTTGCTAGGGACAGGAGAGGATAAAGCATTTGCAATTTGATTAGTAGCAAATTAGAAGCTGTTGCCTAACAGGGAGATACTGCTGAAATCCAAGAGACTGTGGCCAGTGCAGTAAAAAACAAGATGTTCCCCTCCACCCTCCATAACCGTAGAACTTGAGAGCTGAGATTGTCAATATATTCTATACCAAGAGGTATTTCCTCAGACAATATTGATTGAATTTTTTTGGAAATATGTTGTTCAATTACTCAGAATGTTTCAAAATGAATTGGATAGATTTGGGGAAAATAATAAATGTACCAACATGTGTCAGTGGCCTATATGTAATGTTAAATACAAACAAAATAGAGCGGTGTAATTCATAGTGCAGTGCAACTCCCATAGGCATCTAGCCTCAGGTAGAAATAGAATGCAGGAAGAAATACACCTTTGATCTGTTTAGAACAGGACAATTCTTCTAGTCTCTCCTTCTCTGAGATGGAAATGTTAAGAGCTGTTCTCCAAAACATCTGGAGGGTACCACGCTGGCGAACATTAGCTACAGAAGGCAAGAGTGTAGATGCAGACCTTGCAAAATATATGTGCACTCATAGGACCACAATATACTTTCTCCTCCAATCTGACGTCAGTGTAAAAATTCAGGGATTACACAGGTCAAGCTACCGCTACCTGTGGGTTTCTATGTGCTTGTAACATTGTGTCACCATGCACAAGACTAACAAACAGGAACTAACTCAGATTTATCAAACAAAATCTTGATGAACATTTTCCTAAATACAGTCACCCCACGCCATTTTGCGGTTCAGGTACTGCGGTCCCACTACATCACTCCCCACCACCCTCCCGGGCCCCTCCGAGAAGCCTCGGAGCCGCGCAGGGGGGCAGCGTGGGGCGATCAGGTCTCTCCGCTCCACCCCCAGGCCCCTCCGAGAAGCCTCGGAGCCGTGCGGGGGGCGGGGGGCCCATTGGAAAGCATTGAGCCAATGTTTTCCAATGGGGAAAAGTTTCTCCATTGAAATGCATTGCCAATGCATTTCAATGGAGACTGCCAGGACAAGAAGTCTCGGGCGGCGCAGGCGGCTGGCGGCTGGAGGTCAGATCCCCCTGCTGCCGCTGGCACGTGCCACCCCAATACTTCTCGGACAGGTGCGCAATTGCCCCCCCAGCCCCCCCACTTCCGCATATCACGGATTTTCATGGACTGCAGGTGGGGTGGATTCCTAACCCCCGTGATCGGCGGGGGGTTACTGTACTGGGGTACCTTGTATAAAGGAATGAATTCGTTCCAAATGAAATTCTGTTAAGCAAATTTTCCTTTATACAAATTTCCCATAGGAATGCATTGAAAATGGATTAATCCCTAACCATGACCGTTTTTCTGTTGTACGGATTCAACCCCATAGGCGATTCTGTTAAGCGATTTCCCCCTATCTCTGGAATTTTTCCCCTTTAAGCAGATTTTCTGTTAAACAAACTGCTTGTTATATGAGGATCCACTGTATATGGTGTTTTTTTCTATTTGTGTCAGTGACTTAGCTCCATTCTCAGCTCACAGATAACATGCTTAATCTCATCAAAATAAAAAGGGCATTCCGTGTTTATTCTTGGAACTGTGGCTTCTGTGGGAAATTGACTTATACTGTTGCTGAAAATGAAGCCCAGTGTGTTTGTGGATATTCATGTCAAAAGCCAGAGCAAATGCAGCATTTGATTTATGTACATTTAAAACCACAAACTGTATTTGTAACCCCTTTTATTCATACCAACAGCTTGCTATTAAAGCCATTGTCTATTGGCTCCATATGTCCAAAAGACATTTTACAAATAAAAATAATCTGATCATGTCTTGACTGTTTTTCCATGGCTAACGATGATGATGCTACAGAAGATGGTTTTGAATGCCTCCTTTGTTCTTCTATGCCCCTGTTCCATAGCATTCTTTATTATTCCTTGGGTTTCTAGACAGAATCAAGCTGTAAACTAATCCTGAGCCACATCCCCCCCATTGTTAATTTTTGTGTAGGCCTAGTGGGATTAAACCCGGGTATCCCATACCTTCCATGAAAAAGACTGACATATATCTTACCCAAAGCATGACATTTGTTTTAATAGGAGTCACTTTTTAAATAAAAATAATGACATCAAATGTAACTCTATCTGGGCTACCCATTTCTCACTTGTGCAAAGAGACACTGATGTTCATTTTGAAATGTTAATTCAGAGGCATTCCCTACTGTATCAGGAATATTGGTAAATATTCCTCTCTAAACGGTGTGCCTTTATGCACCTCCCAAACTGTTCATTGAAGGCATTCCTTTGAGAGACATCACTTATATGCAAGCCACAGTCAAGGTCACATGGACCGAAACTTCTGCACTCGGTCAGATCGAGGAAATCTTCACATTCTGACAAACTGAGGCAGGACCTAGTTTTCAGTAAATAGCACAACTGCTCAATGGGTGAGGTAGTGGGCAATGCAAAATACCTCTGCCTGAGACCCCAGAAATCCGAGTCATAATTATTCCGGTGTAGACTGTGTGTAAATGACTTTTGACAGAATGATGTCTCAGACACTTTGAAGTAAAATGAAGAGTAGATATGTGTTGTTACTCCATCCAACAGGCTCTGAGTACATCAAAATAATGTTCATTTAGCCAAGTGATTTTTAATTCTCTGTATTCTCTACTCTCTTCCTAGAAAAACAGAAAGAAATCAGGTTTTTGACGGCAATAGTTGTTTGGGTTCTCTCGGTGGATGCTCAAGGCATTTTGCTGCTGGAAGCTATAGTCAGTTGGTGCTGCCTTTGGTGAGTGGCAATACTTTCAAAACAAAACAAAACCCTGTACCATCCAGGTAGACATTCCTGCCATCACCAGTCTTACTCCTCCAGAGTGTCACCTGAACAAGATGACATTCTCCTCCACCATGACAAGGATTGTCTCTGGATTGTAAATGTGAAGAATGCTTCTTCCAGTCTTCATTTTATTCTTTTTCTTTTTCTTGTCAAGTTCTCCGTAACTTGTGCAAAAACTCTGAGCGCAAACCTAACATCCCTTTGCCTTTGAGTAATGAAGCGTACACACAGAGCAAGTAGCAGAACTGCGTAGTTCTTTAAAAAGAGGCAAACAGTCCATCCAAGACTCCTCATTCTTCAGAGGTCATGAAACAGAGCAGCAGACTTAATCATTTATTTGTGCTATTTGCACTATTTATGTGATATTTGCTCAATTTTCTCACACTGTTGCTCTCATTCTCATTCTCTTGTAGAGAGGGTCATCCCCTTGTCTCAGAGCAAGGAGAATAATTTTGTGGGTTTTTTTGTCCTTCTTCACAGGGACAAGGCAAGTGAGAATTTCCACCACTACCCTGGATGTTATTGAAATGAAATAAGTTTTGCAAATCAGGAATGTTTGCTTGCTTGATTGTTTTTCTTCCTTCCTTGCTTGCAATATTTTGATTTTATTGTGGCCTGTCCATGCTCTTCTGTTTACCTACTCTCCCATGGAGTTTATCTTGTCATTCTGTTAGACATTATGTGTGACAGAGCACCAGGATTCTAGACTGACATTACAACGTATTTGACAGTCCTTAACATAGCTAATTGAAAGTCAGTAGTCACAACAATAATTCAGTACGGTTTATTTCATGATAATAATAACTTCATGATAATCAGCTAGAGGATTTTCCCTCTGCATCGCCATAAATGGAACCTGTAATCTGTATGTCTCATTTCAAAAACATTTTGAGAATGCTGATTTGTTTTCTTAATTCCGCTAAGAAGCTAACAGTGTCCGTTCCTTTCCCATTTGTCTTCCTGTCTAAAGCAGCATTTAGAACAAGGGATACTATGTTTCTTTCTCTCTTGCAGAATAAATCTACCTATACAACTTGTTCTTGGTTATATCATAATAAAAGTGGAAATACAGGTATTCTATAGAAATAGTAATAATGTATAGTGATTTAAAGAGAATGGAGAAGGGGGTTTCTCTTGAGGTGAATCATATGATGAATATTAAGAGGAAACAAAAAAAGGATTACCTATAATTTTAGCATTGAGACTTGTGATGTAGTTACCTTGTATCAGAGAAACTAGATATGCAGTACAAAATGTGACTTTCATCTGTTAAGCAGCCATCTCATCCATGCAAAAAATATATATTGTACATTTCTGTCTTATGTGCATCAGTTGGAAAGGTTATTTTGTTCCACAGGCCATTATCACCACTTTTTGTCTAACAAGAAATTCAAAGCTAATGAGATTCTTCCCTGGCTGAAAGTCTATTAGACCTGTATAAACCGATACCATTGAACTATCACAAGCCTTGTTATGCCTATGATTGCACATTTTCAGAATTAGCCCAAGGTTTTGCCCAAAACTGTTTTGGACAACACATTGTCCAGACAGTTGTGAAACCGTTTGTTGCAAAACCTATTGTAGAGTCCATTGTGCAGCTCCTTGATTGGAGAATCCAGTGCCTTTGCACCAACTTGGATTTTCAGTCCATTAGTACAATATTGTGTTGGATTTAAAGCAAAGTGTTCTGCTTATATACCGCCCAATACCACTTTAAGTAGTCTCTGGGAGGTTTACAATTTTTAATTACAGTGTGCAGGCTACACATTGCCCCCTCCCCCAAGCAAGCTGGGTACTCGTTTTACCGACCTCGGAAGGATGGAAGGCTGAGTGAACCTTGAGCCTGCTACCTAGGATTGAACCCCAGGTCGTGAGCAAAGGTGTCAATGGAAGGTCAAAGATGTCAATGGAAGATAAAATGAGTTTGGACAGGAGGGGAATAGTGATGCCACACATTAATACTTAAAGAGAACATTGCTCTATCAGAACCAATCTTCATTTACATGAAATACAACTGGACCTCTTTTGCCCTTTACAATCAATTAAAGGAAATCATACAAGATGGGATATTTGTTTTTCAGGCATCTGTAATGTGCCCAGTCTTTCCCGGATGATGCAATGGATACTGACGCCACTCACAGGACAGGACTTGATAATCTTTTCAAGAAACAAGGCAAGCATGTGTACAATTGCTTTGTATGTATACTTTTTATTTAGTTTAATTTTGGCTATAATTGGGTTTTCGGTAGTAGAGAATGAATTTGTTAGTTTACTTTCTTCCATGTTCATGTTTGAATATCTCATATTCTTACCATCCAGTCTATGAAGAAAGCTGCAGATGCTGGCATGTTCTCATCAGTAATAAGCCAAATAAAATTCTTATCCAATTGCATCAGCTGCATTCATTTGTTAAAATGGCTCATTAAATTTTATGTTGCCCTGCTTACCATGTAACTGAAAAGATGAGAGGCATGCCAGACACGAAGAGGTGGCAAACCAGTTTCATCTAAGTACTGTGCAGAAAGTCATTCCTTAGATAATTTTGACAGTTCTCAATCAGTCGGAAAGAAAAGGTATTTCCTTATGTTAGTACCTTAGGAGGACACTAGATAGTGTGCCCTGGAAGAAATAAAATGGAGTTACTGAGAAAAAAAACCAAAAATAAAATAAAGCACCCCTCCTTTGGCAGAGAAACTAATGCCATGATGCAAACACTAATGGTGAGCTACATCTGTCCAATGCATTTATTCATAATATTTTTGGAAAGTTCTTACCTTCTTTTTGTTCTGCTTCTCCCATGGCATCCCGGAGAGCATCCCTACTCTGGTCTGCCTGCCTGCAAGGGGGCAGCCTCAGCACACCACAAGACATCTGCCTCAAGTTCCTCGCTTAACATCCAGATCCTTGTCTTAAGAACAGAACTCTGTTGTTAAGTGCGCAGTGCCTGTAGTTATTTTCCTCTGTGAGGACCTTTTTTTTAAAGAGCTATACACATTCTGAAGCACTTGGAAATGCTTGAAAACTCTGTTTCTACTCAGAAGTACACCCCACTGGCCTTACTGCCAGGTAAGTGGGTAGAAGATCACAACTTCAGTTTAGATTCCACTGTGATTCAGTCCTGTAAAGAGCAAGGCAAAACGATGCCTCTATTTCTCTTAAATCTGTGACATGCAGATGGAAAATTGCTTTTGGGGGGAGATTAAAGTTTTCGGTTAAATAAAATTCAACTTCTTTCCATCCATTGCACTTCCTTTTTTCTTATGAGCTATCATGTTAAGATGTTCTCTTCTCCACGCTGCAGACAAACACAGACATAGTCTCTTGGCATCTAGCCATCAGTTAGAATGGCATCCTGCCCAGCTCAAAAGAAGTTTGCTTCATTTATCAAAACAAAGAGATGCTAAGAAGGGTTTGGATGGACAGGTGAGAGACAGTTTTGACATCTTTCTGCAGACTGGATTTTCACCTTGAGGCTTTCCCAATGCTGCCCCCCAACACCACCACTTGGACTAGATTACATCTGTTGGCAATCAAGGGCTATAATTTCACTCCACAAAATGTTAAAGTAGAAAAGGAGATCATCGGTAATTTTTTTTTTCTGCCAAAGGAAAGATTATTTCATAGCACAAACTCTGCCAAATAGTATTTCCGAACACATATAGCTTGCAGACACACTGTTTGAGTAATCTCACAGAACCGTAAAGGACTCCATCTGAGACGAGCCAAACACAAGGCCTTGCGTTTGCATCACTGGTTGCACAGAGCCAGTCAGTCCTCAGCAGCACACCTCCAGCTGATTGTTCCAAAGAGCAAAAGTGCATGGCCATATTATTTTGACAGTTGCAAGAGGCATTGACTTGTGTGTGTGTGTGTATGTGTGTGTGTGTGTGTGTGAGAGAGAGAGAGAGAGAGAATAACTAGTTGCTAGGAAATGAGTTGTAATGGCCCAAAAGGTAAATTTGGAGTACAGAGTTCAATCATAATTGGCAGGATCTAACCCTTTACTAAGTCTTTTTTAGATCAAGTTCAAACCTTCCAAAGTTCTTCCCTGTTAAAGCTGCCTGTGCTATCTATTCCCTTTCCATGACCAAACGTCAACTGCAGCCTCTTGTGAGTGGAATCTCTGTTAGATTTTAGACCAATAGGAATCATAGGGAAATGTGGCTCTATTGATTTCGTGATATCCAGAGAGATCAGGAAGATGTGTCCCACCGACGCTGGAGACCACAGCCATGCCTTGTAGGGTAAATAATGTGGCAGCTACCACTCACTTTGTTCTTAGCAGACCTTTGCAGGGTCCCATGGAGGCTCCATTTATGAGGTTTTAGGCGAGTAGAGCAGCAGAGGAATCTCTAGGGTCCATAATCAAAACACAGTAGGTTCAAACTACAAAACAAGCTGGGTTTTCTACTTATTTTTTTAAAAAATACATTGTGTGAGTTGAGCCCATGCTAAACTGCTAGGGGAAAAAAAGCAAAACAAAGAAGGGGGAAGTAATGGGCAAGGTACTATGCAGGCAGATGATTCCCAAATTGGGTGCCATATGGAAATGGCTAATTTGCTTCAAGAAATTCTTCTTCTTCTAAACTAAACCAAGCAGGAATTGATAGATGTGGCTGTATACTGTGCCTCTGAATGAAGTACTACTTAAGCTTTGTCTCCTCCTCCTAACCAGCCCCTGTTGAGGTGGGTAATTCTGTTATGTTTCCACAACAAATGCAGTTTTATGGTCCAAAGGAAGGGCCTATTTAGCTTGGATTTAGCAGTTCCAGGTTTCAATTCTTACAATTCCTAGGTAAATTGTTATAATCCCTGGAAACTTTTCCCTGTGCAGTATAACCTCCATTATCTGCTGATTCACTAACTACAGATTCAGTTATCAGCTGGGTTCTTGGTGGTGGCAAGGACAGGGGGGAAATTAAAAATAAAACCACCACCAATGCCCTCTACCATCACTACCCCAGCCTCGAGGTCCTCAGGCTTCTGAATGTACAGATTGCATTCTTTCTGTTTTGGTATAGCTAAGGAGAGTCAGATCCGCTATTACCCTTTACCATCCTGCTGTCCTGGTTCATATCAGAGTGTCGTACTACATAAAATTATGGAGATATATTAGAAATAGATAAATTAAAAACAAACTTAAATGTTGAGCTTTTAGATAATTTTTGACCAGTAAAGTGCTACTAGCTTTGCCTTAGCCATTTGCTTGATTTCTTTTATACACATGGTAGGGCATAAGCTGCATGCACATCAGTGCTACATTGATTGAATTTCTCCACATTCACAGAAAAATTGTCCCAAGTAGTCCCATGTTTATTCTTTGACCCTCCTACTATTAAGTGACTTCCAGATGGTCCAGATGGAGACTTGTCCGGATGAGAGACACTCTTCAGCCAGGTGTGTTGTTTCCATGATAGCCAACCAGGGTAGAGGCACCACCCTTGGCAATTAAATGCAACTTAAAATTAAAAGGAACAAGCAAACAAAAACAGTACCAGGAGAGCTGTTCCTAATGCATTTCAGAACACTTTAGGCCATTTTCCCAAACATAAATGAAAATCCTTGGGATTATATCTTTTGTGTCCCAAGGAGCAGTAAGCAGCTTTATAGGCTAATTAGTTGCACAGGTAGAAGCACAGCAATTCTCCCATGTGCTTGGAAAATGCTTAGAAGAGCTTTTCACCTTACAATGTCATTTTAGAAGGAAGCAGTTAATCAGCAGGGCTATGCAAAGAGCCAGCTTTTGACAGAAACCCATTAGACTTATCCATGGGATGCATCTTACTGCTTTTGCTGTACTACTTTCCAGGCAATGCTATATACTTTGCTGAGGGTACATTTGGGGTTGTCTAGTAGTTATATCCAAGTACATAGCACCACCAATGAATTGAAAGGTAATGGATGACATGTATAGAGGGATGAAACCAAGAGATTAGGTTTCAAAGTCCCACTTGGTCTTGGAAACTTATTAGAGGAGTGTAAAACCACTTTTTAATATCTCACTTGCACTTTGAAAGCCCTTTTAAGTCAGTTTAAATTTAATGCCACATAATGACCGGGGGGGGGGGGTTAATCCAGCTCCCATCTACCAATGCCAAAAAAAGACCCCACCCTCATACGTGTTATTATAACAATCTCATTGAATTTCTGACTGGTGGACTGAGAAGGAAAATCATCTGTGAAACAAACATGTGGTATATGATTTTGCACATTATATATGTGGTGCTTTCACATATGCATCTCTCCCAGGCGACTGGGAAAGCTGACCTGTATGCCAAGTCATTATCTGGACTTGGGGACTTAGGGACACTACCCCTGTTCTCACATGCACACTGTAGGGAACTTCAGAGGAGTACTCTAAATACAAAACCCACACAATATGCACACAATGGCTGCAAATAGTTGGGAACCACCACCTGTGATGTTTTTTTCCATGAGTAGTGTATATTAAAATAATAATTGGATACTATTCAGGTCTCTACATTTCTTTTTCCTTTCATTTTTTAAAAACTATCGTTCATTCATTCATTTTGGAAGTGAAATCCATTAAAAAGGTTCTTTCATATTGTGACATTTTTGGATTTTATAGAGCAGGGTCAATTCCAAGCATTATGTGGAAAAATAATATCCACAGCTTCCCAAGTGACTGCAGTTATTTAGTTGATTAGGGAAGTACCTTTTCTCCTTTTCTCTTTGTGAATATGGCAGGCAGGTGGCGGCGGCAGGGGGGGCGCAGGGGCGACGGGCGGCAGCGGGCGGTGGCAGCGGTTGCCAGCGGCAGGGGGCCGCAGGAGGCAGCAGGCTAGCCAGCAGTGGCAGGGGTGGCGCCCCCTGTCCATTTTGGCACCCTAGGCAACTGCCTAGTTTGCCTTAATGGACGCGCCGTCCCTGAGTGCATCCTTGTTCGATGCCCCAAATTTCAGCAGAGGTCCCTGGTCTCATGATCACTTTCAGCTCACATTTTCCATTGCAGAATAAAGTAATGGGGGGAGGTCAAATTAGAACATTCATCATGAGAATTGAGTATGGTTACCGAACCACCTTAAAAGACAGTCAGGCATGGAATGGGATGTGTGTTTGACGGCTGTAGCCTGATGCAGACTGACTTCAACCTTACTATTCAAGGCAGGGTTGCAGGCTATGGAAGATCATGGAAAGCATATTCATTCACAGTTTTGGAAATAATTTTTCATTAAACTATGGGGCTGATTAGTTACTCATTCATATTTATTCATCTCAAAAGCTATTCACCACTCTTTCCACTCTCACCAAAGCATCTTTCCTCCCTTTACAAACATATTCCACGCAGGATCTATTTAACAGTATACAATTACTGATTTGAAGAGATAAATGACAGCCCTTTAATTATGCTTGGTAGCTGCTCAGTGCATTGGCTGCAGTTCTTTTACACAGAAGACAGGCTGCATGGATATGGATTATTCTCTTCTCAGGTCTGAAGACAATTGGTAAGCCCAACTGAAGTAGGTCCATTAATCAGTGGCATTTGTCTAAGTGTTGACCTGCTGTTCAGTAGCTCATGCAGTCAATCTACTACTGAAATTTAATTTGCTGTCTATGACCCAGTAATATATTATTCTTACATTACTCTATAATGATAATGCACGGCATTGCTGTACACTAGTGAAGGGTATGAATCAGAAAAAAATGGTGATTCATTTTGATCTGTGATTCATCAAGGTTGACAAGAAGCTACTTGAATGTGTAAGAAAATGTTTCAATTCCACAAGAAAATAAGTTCAGTTGCCCGTGACTCAATTCCCAGATAACACATACTTTGAAAACCCTATTAGGGTCGCCTTATGTCAAATGTGACTTACCGGCAAACAAAAATGGGGAAATGTATAAACACAATTGTAAGACCATTAAAACACAGCTCCTTCCTGTGTCATCAGGCCAGTACTAGAACCACAGGCCATCTGTAATAATAATGGATCATCAAACATTCCTCCCACATATAGCCTTATGTTCCTTCGGAAATCTGTAACAGTTATATTTTGAACTTTTTTATTTTGCTCTGACTTAATAGGAGAATGGGTGTGTGCCTTGCGCTCTGGATGGAAACCCTGAAGAATGCGGTGGAGTCCATTGTGTTTCATTACCACTGATCATCTGTTCATGAAGAAGGAAAGGGGCAAATGAGGCAAGGTTTCGTCTTCCTCCTCTGTTCTCATGAGCATATAATAAGAAATGTGCAATAAGTAAAGCGGTTGAAATGTCTGTGCTGAATTAATTTGCATGTGTATTGTTTCTCTGCCAAAGGGGCAATTTTGTCCCAGTTTAAGCACAAGTCTACAGATAACTAGAAGGGGGAGAAATCTATGTAATTTTGATGTTATTTGTGCACTTGACTACTTTTGCACTTTCATTTCCGAAAGTGCAAAAGTAGTTTGTGCACTTAACTGCATTTGTGCACTTAAGTACTTTTGCACTTTCATGAACTGAAACCTGGATCAAAATTCGGTTATTTCCAAATTTTGTAATGGAGTTTTCTAGTATAAATGAGTACAGCAGAGCATATGTTAGAGAAAAAAAGCAGACAAAACTACACACTTTAGTGGCAATGATATTAAAAATGCATTGTAGGAATAAAATTTTGGCAATAAATAATTATACAGTATTGAATCAGGTTCCATACAAAAATACAGACATTGGAGAAATTGTCTCAACAAACTGTGCAAGTGAAATGTGAAACTGTTGCTTTTTAAAAAAAGTTTCCAAGTTTGGAAATAAGCAACATGGAGATTCAAGGTTTCTCACAATCTGGGATAACCGAACTTAAGACTGGGAAAAAGAAGAGAAACTCGGAGTAGATGAGGTTGACAGGTCCGTCTTTCCCTAACAAATAGACTTCTTATTGCAGCCCATGAAGATCATGTTTATCCTGCCTGTGGTTGTTCACATAGCAAAAACAGATTTGAGGAACTCATTACCCAGTTTGAATGTTAACTCGTCCAGGGAATTTGCGGCAGAACACTCTTGCCTCAGTTCAAAAAGTTGGTGTTGTATATTGTCTCCTACACACCATTTGAAATGAGTTCCTCCTCAAAGTGAAGTCAGGACAACTCACAAGAAATTCCCCTGAAAGGAAAGTAATGGGCATGGGAAGCTGCACAGCAATCTCTCACACACAAACAATTGTTCTGTTCCAAGAAGAATTTCAAGTTTTCATCATGTTTCCTACGATGTTATTTCCACTCGGCTGTTCGTGGGTCTCAGCCTACTTGCTCTGCGCCAGAATCTGATTCCAGTTCTCACTGTCTGGAAAATGATATTGCCAAAATATTTGCTAATTCATTAAAACCTAAACATGAAGTCAGGATGGGAAAACTTGCTTGAAGGACACTAATGAGAAAAGCAGTTTTCTCGTGCTGTTTTGCCTGATTTACAGAACAGATGTGTATGTATATGATTTATAAGCACGAAAATGGGGGCCTCTGTCTACAAATACTCATGCATTTCATTAGTGAACTTCACTATCCAGATGTGAGAAGAAAAACTGTTTTATATGGCCTATCACTCCTTAGTATGAAATTGGTGACTTGTTTTAAAGCCAAATGTGATTTCTTTAGACTGCTGCAGAAATGAAGCACAATTAACGTACTAACAATCATAGAGTCATAATTATAAATTATAATTATTTATAAATCATAATTTTAATTATAAAGACTTTGTAATGTGAATCTGTAGCCAGTCTTAGAGTCTAAGAGCATAGACCAGTGGTTACAGATACAGTCACTCTATTTTAGATATGTGTTCAGAGGCATATGCAATTTTTTGTCCACACGTGTGTGTTCAGTGTAGTTACAAAACCAATCTACATGCAAGATCAGTACTCCCTTTCAAAATGCATGGGAAAGGAATTAAAGTAGTAAAACTCTGTCTTTACATTGGGACTTACAGTTTAAAAAATACTATCGTCGTTATTTAAGATTTGCCCATTCAGAGTTGACCATGGGAGAAAATTTAACTAGATAGCAAGTTCATAAGATTATAAATATATGACAGAATTTTTGTGGATAGTTTTTCTCAAAGGAGTTATGCATTTCCCAAGGACAGTTGGCTAGCCATTACACACACATGAGCTTTTCCTGAAATTAGCATGGCTCCCCAGTGCTTCTTCTCTGTAGATTTGTATTCCACATGAGCATTATTAGCTGAAGGGTTTCGTTTAATTGCTTAATTCAGTGTCAGAGAGGAAGTACCCTGCAAAGAGAATTCATCATCTTTTGAGTCAGTAACAGGAAAGAGTATAGGAAATGATTGACATGCATACTGATCTACTGATCCTTCCGGATCAGTGCATATTCTTGTCAAGACATTTCACATTTGGCTGACAACTGCTAGCTTCCTCTTAAATCAGTGAAGTTTTTTTTGGTTAAGCCTCATGACAACATTAAGTTGGTAACGGCTATGTGACAATACTCTTTCGTTCATTATTTGAGAAACCATAGAATTTACACAAGATGAAATGTGATTCCGTAGGACCTCCATATCTGTGGGAGAAGAATCTGCAGTTTCACTCCTTTGCAGTCTTAAAATGTTAATATTAAAGGGAGAAGAAAAATAGAAATATGTATTTTCATGTTGTATTTACCAGAACTGACCAATAGAGGGAGCCAGAGACCATGCAATGTAATCTTGTTGAATTTGGGTAATACATGGTGAATTTTTCCCCCTAGATTTTATCTGTGCTTTGCAGTATTCTTGGGATGGGGTGGATTGGATACTAGGGTCCTACTGTATTTCAAACATACATTCTTCTTCAGTCTTTCCTGCAGTGTAGCTGAAATCCTGTTGTGTTATTACAGACAGAAAGCAAATGGCTGCCATCTTGTTGGCAGTCAAACCATGCTTCCCACCCCAGCCCCCAGCTGCTGTATTATCCTTTCCAATTACAGACCAAATGTAATACTTCCAAACTTCTAGTTTACTACCAGTTGGACTATGTTCAGTATGTATCTTATACCACTCATAAAACTGGATTTGCTTTGCACTTTCATTGCAATCTGAAGACAAGCATGTTCCCCTTCGCAATCCACTGGAAAGAGGGTCATGGGAAATGCAGTCACAAAAGCTGCTTTTGATGGAACTAGGCAAGCAATAAAGACTAGCTACAGGAGGGTAATTATTTAGTCCTTAGGTTATGACTTGTGAGTATGGTAATACAGACATACCTAACAAACTATTTTCATCGTCACACATTTGCAGGTCAAACTGTAATATGGTGAAGTTATGATGTAGAAGCAGATCAAGACATCGTGAGGTCGAAACCGACAAAAATGGTAAATATTAATAAAAGAAGGCGCAAGGAAAACAAGGGAGCTGTATCTCTACAAAGTCTTGCCACACAGGGAGGCTATTCCTTATCCCCCCAGTCAACCCAAGCAAGACTGATGCAAACTGATGTTAGTTCAATTATTAATTTTATGCAAGCTGAAAAAAATGCCTATGAAGTAACTTCTTTTCTCTTTTATGTGTGTGTCTTTTCCCCTACTTTCTCCTTCTTTGTTTACGTTTAGGGCCTAGCCTCTATACTTGGCTGTTTTCTTTTCATCAGATATTCTAAACATGTGAAATATCAGTCTTTTTTTTAAAATGGACATTGGGGAATGTCCACAATGATTTCGCTTGAATTGTATTTTATATTGTACATAAATGTGGCAGCAGGTCATCCCATTAATAAGTCATGTACTGGAACCTGATATATTTCTAAAAGATAATCAGCTGGGTGTATAGTTCTAGGACCAAAAATCTTGATATTTCTCATTTCTGTTGTAACAGTGCAGTTGCCAACATGCACTCAAACTGTTATAGAAACATGCATGGTTTTTCACATGGATCAATAAGGTTCATTGAGGGCCAATGTGAACTTAGTCTTGGCTGTGGTGACTATTTTCCTAAACAGTCGATTGGCAAGTAACAGAATTCCTGGTATTTACAAACACTGGCATAGGAGGACCAGCATATGTTTCAGTGGCACATTGCTGAGCAACTTATGAAATCAGGATAGAGGTTTGCTGTTTCGTGCTGAGTTCTCTGTGCTGGTACACAGCATTAGATGCCTGTGCTAACTTGTTAACTTGTGATTATTCACTGTGAAGATTTATGTTGACTTAAATACGGAGGTGTAAAAACATGGTAGGATTCTAGCCAATGGATAACAAATTACAAAAACTGCAGATCAGAAAGAAAACTAGCGGTTCTAATATAATATGAGCCTTAAAAGCTGTCATTAGTGGAAGAAGAATAACACGAGTATTTTTGGTTCGTTGTGTTTGAAGGTCCAGGTTGCCATAATGCAGGATGCAAGGCACACTATAATTTTATGCATCAGTACAAGGAGTCATTCAATATTGCCTAATAAAACCTCATATGCTCCTCAACTTGTGACACTGAAAGTAAACAGTGTGCCTGAAGTCTTGGGAGCTGCCTGTATCTCATGCTGTGATTTCCTGTTTTCTGCAAATAATGACATCATGTCACAAGCCATGAATTCATGAAAGAGAAGCAGTGCCTTGATCTTCTTTATGGATCATAGCAACATCACAAACACAGTTATGTCTAATGCTCTCTCGTGTGCCAAGCCTGTCTGTGGAAATATGCAGCAGAAAACAAAATGGCAAGAATTTAACATCACAACGAGAGCCCTGACCAGCTTTCTCAAGAAGCCGTTCACAGCATCAGTCCTATTCTCAATTCCCCTTGCCATGGTTGCATGATGCAACATGATCTGTATGGACACTGGAAGTGAATGGCTCTCCATATCTTATGATGATGATCTTTTTTGAGGTGGGGGAAATAAAGAACATACTCTTAGGGATACCTCTGTATACTACTTCCCTTGTTGTTTCCTCCTCTTAAAAAAATCTGAATGCTCAGTTATCTACCTTTACCTCTCCCTCTTCCAAATTCCAATCTGTATTGTTACTTCTTGACCACTCTAAAACATGACAGAATTTTGCAAAACTGATGGGTGTCTAAAGCTCCAAAATGGGAAGAAATTAGTGTCCTCTGATGAAATCTGCTGCCAGTAGATTTAATGCAAACAAAAGCAAGTACCTTTTCTCACACTTTATACAGTAATACCTTGGTTTAAGAGTACAGTGGTGCCTCTTAAGACCCATTCCATGGGTCAATTTGTCTTACAAAACTTGTCTTAAGAGGCACAATTTCCCATAGAAATACACTCAAAACCTATTAATCCATACTGGAGGGAACAGATTAATAAGTTTTCAATGCATTCCTAGGGGACAGTGGAAGGCTGTTCCCCTCCCTCCTGCAGTGGACAGATAGCTGATTTTGAAGCTCTCAGCTGGCTGGCTGGCTGCGTGCAGCAGCCTTCGGCTGCCAATGATTGAGGGGGTTTACCCCCAACCCAGAATATATGTGAAGCTTTTTCCCTTCTTTGGTGGTTTGGGGCAGGGGAAAAGCTTCCCCCCTTTTGCTGGCTACCCCAAGCCAGGAGGGGAAGTGGGTGAGGTATGACTCACCTGCTCATCCCCTTCCTGCGTTGGGGCAGCCACCTCCTCTTTGCCCAGGTCTCTGCGCCGAGGCCTGGGTGAAGAGGAGGTGGTGGAAGCTTCTATCCTGCCTTCCCTTTCCTGTAGCACCCATGGATCGGATGCTACAGGGAAGGAAAGACAGGCAGGCAGGCTTTTGAATTTCACATGCCCAGAACCCCCTTGGGTTGTGGGCAAACGAAATTCAAACATTTAGCCTGGAAGACTAATTTTCTCAAGACACTGGGAAGGCAAACCGTCGTCTTGTGAAAAATGCCTGTCCCCGGAAATTTCATCCGTCTTACAGGGGATTCGTCTTGCGAGGTAGTACTGTACCTTGGTTTAAGGGCATTTTGTAAGACAAGCAAACAGCTATCCTTTGATTGAGTAAATCTGTTATGATTATGTTTTACAGCTGGGAAACTGTAGTAGTAGATACCTTAAAAACACTTTGCACAGCGTTAGCCATCTTGTACAATTTGTTGGTTCCAAAAAAGAAAGATATAAGTACATACCTATCATTGAAATTTAAATCGTCTAAATCATAGTATTCATCATTAACCAATAACTGTTATTATTAATGCAGTTTCAAGCAGTAGTGTTTGGTTATTATGCCATCAGTGTTTTCTTTTGTTTCTTCACATTATGTATCTGTAGGACAGAATTTGCCAATGGTTAAGTAAATGCAAAGACATACTTGAGTAAACTGACAACCTTAAGTTCTTCCCATTGACCTCAAGCTTGCGAAGTACAAGGAAAACATTGTTTCCTTCTAATTAACAGGCTTAAAGTTGCAGCTTGGCCTAGCAAGAAAACAAGCATTCTGTGCGGTACAGCACCCATATCTTCAATTTAGGTCAAGCCATCAAGACGATGCAAAGGACTGAAGACAGAAGATGAGATGCTCTATTTCACATATACACCCTCTGGAAGGGCTGGCAAAGGCAGCCACTTAAATTAAGCACAGGTCATCAGACAAGATATTTAATGTATTCCTAAAACAGACAACTTCCACTGCTGAAATCCCTATGGCCTTTACAGCAACACAATGAACTACTTCCTCGTGTACTCCTGTCAAATCACGTTAGGTTCCTTGTTTTTTAGAAGTGATATTTCATGTACGCTTATGACTGGATTGCTCAGAGCAAGGAAAAGTGTTTTGGTTTATTTATGACCTACTAACCTTAAATAAAGAACAAGAAAGAAGTTACAGCCAATCTGAATGTTCTCAGAAGCCTGGAGATACGAAATGAACATAAAGCAAATCTGGCATTTGTAGTGCAGGCCACATGGCCAATCCGCAGGGTTTCTTTAAAAAGGAGAAGATGGAAACCAGATGAGAGAATAAGAAGGGGGAGACTTCATTGTTACCTTGTGTGTCATGTAAAAGGCTGAGTGAAGAACTGAGGTTTTAGGAGAGAACAGAGGTTTTCAGGTTGCACTGAAGGTGTGAAGTAGAAAAATTAATGGCGGCACTGAGATTGCAAACACTGGATTGGGAAAGAAAGATAGAAGTAAAAAGCACCCAGATCCATTGTTCAGAGATCAAAATACAATACAGAGGAGCCAGCAAAGGGGTTCATTTGCCCTATTCATACCAAGTGAGTAAGAGAGTGGACTGGCGGTGAGGGGAGTCACAGGAAGACGACGGCATCTGAAAAACAAACACAGAAAAGAATAATATAATGGGGAGATGTTAAACATGACTGACTCTGAACCATGTAGTCTGCTTTCTCAATGGGTACAATGGCGAACACATGGAGATGCATTCAAAAGCCTGTAGAACCCAAACAACTAGGTTTATTGTTTGGCTTGTAGTGATGTGAATTCAGAATAAGTGTGGCTGTGCTGAAATTGCAGCAAAAAAACTCAGACTGCCAGCACGAGGACGATCTGCAGGAAGTGTCAAGAACTCTTGGGGAAGGACAGCACTTTTGCATTTTGTTTATGAAAAGTTACATACGTGTATGTATGCTTATAAGCTTTTCAACACCTGGGGAAATGTTTCAGGTTATATGGCATGCAGATGATTGAAATCATTGTCTAGAAAGCTAATCATTGGGTTCCGCAGTACATTGGTACCTCAATTTACGAATTTAATGCATGTTTCATACTGAGAAAAAATTGTAAACCGAAACAGGGTTTATAGGATGATGCTATAAACCTCCCAGGCACAATGCATCCTGGGGAAACTTGCTTAGTATTGCCAAAAAAAATATTGTAAACCAAGGCATTGTCAATGGATTTTCATTTGTCAACCAAAAATTACATTAACCAAGGCATTCATAAAACGAGATACCACTGTATTAACTTAGAATCATGAACTGGTGGATTGACCAATAAATGCTGCTAAAAATGTCTTTCCTACCACAAGGGACCCCCTACACACAGCACTTGGCAGTTCTTGTGAATCTCTGCTTTCACTCCACTAATGGCAGTCCATGGTGTGAAGCAGTGACAGGGGAAAATCAGAAGACTCCATTGAGGAGAAGGGAAACCAGTAATGCAGATGGCATTTGGGGTGGAATCCCTTTCATGATATGCATGAATATGAACTCAAAAAAATCAGCTTCTTAAAGATAGCAGAGGAGTCAAGTACCATCTCCTAAATCCTATTGTGAAACAGCATGCATGGAGCAACATGGTTTTCACAATTTGCTGCTTGTCGGCCATGCACCTTTTCACCTGGAAGATGGCAGGACACATTGCAGGCAGGTGATATCATGTCTCCTGTTGGTTCCTCTTTTTTTTGGTTGTCAATGTCGACACAATAGAATTTTGTCCAGTTCAATGATGGGACAAAAATCTTTCTGAGTAAAAAGCTCCATTCTATACAGTAATCAATTGAATTTATGATTTTTTGGCTTGGAATTTGTAACTATCTGACTAAACTACATGTAGTCTTGTTGTTCTGCCTCTGACATACTACATTTCGGTCTTTGATCCTTCCCAACCGAACAACTGCAAGTACAAACTGAAACAATGTTTCTGTGGAGGCAGTTTGTACAAATCATTTTCATAGACAATAAAATCTTCCCTACTTCATAACAGTAAATGCTTCCAGTCATTGTTACCTGGCTACAGAGGGTGGAGCCCTCTGATTGGATTCTTCATAATCAAGTCAAAACACAGTGTGAAATGTGTAATTCTGATTTACATCTGGGCCATAAGGATGCTTTGTGGCGAGAACTCGAGAGTTATAATTATAGATAGTTACATCATAGGATTAGTTTAGCTGTAGCAATGGCATCTCATTTGAGGATGGGGCATTATCATTATTTCTAAATTATCTTTTAAGGGTTCACACAGTAGTCATCAGTAAAACAACTTCCACAGCAATAATACTTTAGTAAAGCTTAATAGCAGAACTTGGGTAACCCACCATTTCGAATCGAGAAGAAGGATTAATTAAAGTATAATTTGTAACTCTAACATGGCCCATACAATCTTAGCCAAAGTTAACTGAGCCTTGAGTTCAAAGTCAAGAATGTGCTTGAAGGACTCAGATAAGCCAGTGAGAAAGGTAAAGATGTGGATTGCTTGCAATACTGGGAATCATTTTCTAAATCTCTTTTGAATTGGAAACAGGTAGATGTATTTGTTTCCTCTTCTGCAAAGAAGTTTAATAATTTGATGACATCTCTCTATATTTTCCTGGCTGATCTTTGAACTCATCACTTTGTTTCATTGTCTTTTTAAATGTCTCACATACCTCCGTTGCCGAGCCCGGTCCTCCCCTTGGTTCACGGGGGAGCTCAGGGTGATGAAGCAGGAGAGGAGGAGGCTAGAGCGCAGCTGGAGAAGAGACCGGACGGTATCAAGTAAGGCTGCAGTAGACGCCCAGACTAGTCGCTATATCAACGCGATCAGGGAGGCTAGGTCATCTTTTAACTCCCTGAGAATTGCTGAGGCCTCGAACCGCCAGGCAGAGCTCTTCCGGGTGGTTCGGGACCTCAGCAATCCTAGTCTGGCCAGGCCTCCTCCTACTGAGTTCAGTAGTGAGCAATTTGCAGCCTTCTTTCGAACTAAAATAGAGGCCATCCGTGCCGGTCTTGACTCCGGTTGCAGTGGTCCCGCCCCGCCATCCCCAGATGCTGGTCCGCCTTCGTCGCCTCGGTTGGATGCGCTTGGGCCTGTTTCTGCTGTCGAGATCTCCAGAGCTATGGCGCATTGCCGGCCTGCCTCCACCCCTTTCGACCCTTGCCCTGCCTGGCTAATTAGAGCTGCCAGAGGGACTATGGCCGAATGGGCTTCTGTCATCGCCACCGCCTCCTTCAGCGAGGGGTTTTTTCCCTCTCGTCTGAAGGAGACGGTGGTAAAGCCCATTCTGAAAAAACCTGGCCTGGCGGTGGACGACTTATCAAATTATCGCCCAATCGCCAACGTCCCGTTTATGGGCAAGGTGATCGAGAGGGTGGCGGCGGTCCGGCTGCAGTCATACCTGGAGGATCGGCAGTGCCTCGATCCTTGCCAGTCCGGGTTCAGGCCTCGCCGGGGTACCGAAACAGCTTTGGTCGCCCTGCAAGATGACCTTCTCAGGGCGGCCGACAGGGGTTGCTCTACCCTGTTGGTCCTCCTGGATCTGTCAGCGGCCTTTGATACCGTCGACCACGGTATCCTGTTGGACCGGCTCTCTGAGGTTGGAATCGGAGGCACTGCTCGCAGTTGGCTCCGTTCCTTCCTGGAGGGCCGTCCACAGTACGTGCAGCATGGGGGGGAGTTATCGGCCCCTTGGATCCTCCCTTGTGGGGTTCCACAGGGGTCGTCTCTGTCCCCCATGCTGTTTAACATCTACGTAAGGCCGTTGGCGGGGGTCATCAGGAGTTTTGGAGTCTGCTGTCATCAGTACGCTGATGACACACAGCTCTATCTCTCCTTTAACACCTCTGCTGTGGAAGCTGTGGAAGTCCTCGACGGGTGCCTGGGGGCCGTACTGGCTTGGACCGGGGCGAACAGGCTTAAGCTCAACCCCGAGAAGACGGAGGTCATGTTCTTCGGGAGCTCGCCGTCGGGGTACGGTGGCCCTCTCCCCTGTCTGGGGGGAGTTTCCCTCCAGCTCGCGGAGAGGGCGCGGAATCTGGGTGTGCTCCTGGACCCGGCGCTTACCATGGAGGCCCAGGTGGCGTCGGTGACCAGGTCCGCCTATTACCATCTCCGTCGGATCGCCCAGATCCGCCCGTACCTCGACGCGAACTCTCTGAGAACAGTGGTCCAAGCTCTGGTGATCTCGAGGCTGGACTACTGTAACGCCCTCTACATGGGGTTGCCCTTGACTCTTCTCCGGCGTCTGCAGCGGGTTCAGAATGCGGCGGCCAGGCTGGTGGCTGGTGTGCGTCGTTATGACCACATCACCCCAGTTCTGGCCCGCCTGCACTGGCTGCCCGTTGCAGCCCGGATTAGATTCAAGGTCTTGGTTTTAGTTTATAAAACCCTCCATGGCTTGGGACCGGACTACCTGGCAGAGCGTATCGCTCAGCGATCAATCTCGGCCCGTCCCGTTCGGCAGGTGCGAGCGCACATGCTTCGGGTCGCCACCCCTCGTGAAGCCCGGAGGACGAGTACTCGGACCCGGGCTTTCTCAGTGGCGGCCCCTAGCCTCTGGAATTCCATTCCCAGTGAAGTGCGGTCTGCAGAGTCCCTGCTGGCCTTCCGGAAGGCGTTAAAGACCTACCTTTTCCGGGAGGCCTTTGGCGATTTTTAACTTTTTTTTTGTTTTGTTTTTTCTTTTCTCCTCCGCCATCGCAAACTATTTTATTTATCATTGTTTAGCCTTGAGGTGCTATTAGGCTTTTAATCTGTTTAGTGTCATTATTATTTGATTATCTTGTCTTTTGTAATTTTATGGCTATTGAGGCCTTGATGTTTGTAAGCCGCTTAGAGTACACATTGTAGATAAGCGGGGTATAAATACAATAAATAATAAATAATAATAATAATAATAATTGAATGCTTGTTGGGTTTTCTATAAATTGAATGCAACTTGATGGCAAATGACAACACATGCAGTATTTATGCTTTACCCCCATGTATGCATGCAAAGAACTTGGGCATAAATGATAAATTGTCTGAGTTTTTAAAGATATGATCTTCATACAGAGAAAATTTTCCTCTCTCTTGTGAGGAGAAAAATCAAGGCACTGATCATGAAGATACTCAGAATATTCTTACAATTTTTCACCCAAGCTATGATCTCAGGTTTCTGGTTCACTTGGTGCTGGCTAAGAAGGAGCGCCTTGTTATCATGTGGGTAAAACCTTTTTCTGGCATCATGCTTTATTTTATGAAAAGATTACAAGAACAGGATTTCAGGGAAGCAAACACATTTCATTATAGCTGAATTGTTGCTAACGGTACTTTTGCTACAAGTATGCATTGTATTTGTGTGATCAAATGCCAACTAGATTAATGGCTTCCTTGTCTTATACAGACTTAAGAAATCAAGCCAGCCACTTGGGCCCAAAGGCCAAGCTGTGAGTAGCTGCGTGACCAAGAAGGAGTGGAAGATAGAGAGCTAGATATGAAGCTCAAGAATGACAGTGTTTCTGCCCAGTCCAAAAATGTGATATTGCCTGAGGGGCTACATATCTCTTATGAATCAGAATGAGTTCTAAAGCTTCTCCAAGTACCATATAGCTCAACATCATTCTTGAAATAACTCAATACCAAGCTAAATATTAGCACGTAAGAGCCTGTTTCAAGACCCTGCAGTTCTGCACCCTAACCCTCCCTAGACATTTGATTTGCTTGAAATCAGCATGGGGAGACTTCGCCTTTCTAAGCCTGCATTTAGCAAACAAAACTCTCAAGTTATAACAAATGTTTAACTTCTTCCCCATTTACTTTTATGCTTTTATGCCACTATAAACACTTGCAGTGCATTAGAAAAATATAATGCACTTGGGTGGGTGGGGATGAATAAACCAGCTGTCCTGTTTGTGACAGGTGCTAACTGTTGTAGTGTATGTAGCAGTTGCCGGGGGGGGGCACCTGCAAATAGCCTCATCAAGGCAGCACAGAACTTGTTGAAGAAGCCCATATATAGAATAGGGTCCTCTCAATTCAGTGCTTTCTGCATCTCTGATTGCCATGGACCTGAATGCATGCTTTATATTTCAGCCAATCTGGAGGGGGATATTAGATCAACAGATCTGTGACAACCATGGATGCTCCATGCTTCTAACTGAGCCAGATGAATTCCTCTAATCGTGGAATATTATTACAAGAAAATTTACAGAGGGAAGTTGTGTGATTTTGTTGTCATATGATCGCTTAAGTAAAACGATGGCTTCTTCCACTGCTGGAAGGATGCTGAGATAGGATGACTTGCTTAATGCAACTTAGCTATGTATTAGAGATGGGCACGAATAAAAAAATGGCATTTCATTTGTTGTTTGGAGAGTCCGTTTCAGTTCGTTTCCGTTTTTCATGAATTTTTGCAAAAAAATCATTTTCGTTTTTGTTCGTTTCGTTACCATTTTGTTACCATTTATTTCAATTTTTTTGTGATTTTTAAAAAAGATTTTAAGCAATTCACTCATATTGCAGTAACGGAAACGAAACACACGACAAAATTTCCGGTGTTTCTGTTCGTTTCATTTCATTTTAGAGACAAAATTCGTTTGTCGTTTTGTTACGTAACAAAATGAAAAAACGAAAATGAAAAATTGTTCGTTCCATGCCCATCTGTACTATGTATACTTGAACCTTAATCTTGGTATGTTATCCAACACTTCAATTCATCACTTCCTTTATTATTCTAGTGGGTCAATTTGTGTATTAAAATAATACTTCTATTCTGAAAAATCAGCATTTCCAGTAAGGACAGAATCAGATGAAAAGGAGAAGGTCACATTACATGAGCCATGATTGTATAGAAATCTCCATATTATTTCAGGCAACCATGGGAGTTTTTTAATGCTGCTTTTAAGAAGGGATTCCCTGCCTTATGGAAGGAAGACACTGGCATGTACCCTTTGTATTAAAAACCCATGTGCACATGGGGGTAGCATGCACCACCTCCTCTTACACTGGCCTTAAATTGCTTATGGATGCCCCAGGGTGGCTAGGGATAGAATTTAAAAGGCAAAGAACAGTGGATACCTAGTTATTTTCCATGGATTTCTTGGAAGTCATGTTCAGTTCTAGAATTCCCTCACTTGAAAACTTACCCGAGTTCAAATATGAACATTCTCCTGGAAAACAATTTGGTTTTATTTTGCGATTGGGGACAAATGCACATGGAAGCCAATAGAATCACATGTCAACACTCAAGGTACTAAAAGGTTGCTACATGTTGTGTATAATATACTTGAAATGTGTATAGGTATTTGTCATTAAGCAATTCTATGATCTGTCTGATCAGCCCCTTAAAAGGCACAAGAAAGGAAAAAAAGACATACAGCCACAAGCAGGTATAGAATAGAGGCCAAGGAACTAAACCAGGGACCATGTTTCCCCCACTTCTGCCATGACCGCATTCCTGGGGCAGCCCTACCTACATTCAACCAGTATAGCTATGGTGATCCTGATGGGTCTATTGTAAGTAAAGCATTTATGTGAAGTTCTTGGAATTCATTTGAAGTGATACATGATGATGATGATGATGATGATGATGATGATGATGATGATGATGATGATGATGATGATGATGATGATGATGATGATGATGATGATGATGAT
>JAHTLZ010000129.1:12912514-12935687 GCA_023846285.1 Phrynocephalus versicolor | reverse complement strand
ATGATGATGATGATGATGATGATGATGATGATGATGATGATGATGATTGTTTAACAATGGCCTAAATCCATCTTGAGTCTGGTTTCCATATATTTTTGTTCTAGCTCTGTATGTAGTGTGGTGTGGTGGTGTGTGTGTGAGAGAGAGAAAAGGAGAATTCTGCTTTTATATAATACTTCCCTACAGTGCTTCATGGGGACATATGCCCTTTATTCTTGAACCCACAATTTCCAAAAAAAAAATTCCAATCTATGCTTTTCTGTACCTGAGTTGTAACTTTCTTCACTGACAATTCCTTGGTAGACTAGTTTAGTGAGATTAATCCAGAGATATGGGGATAAAGAGTTAAAACTAAATGATCTATGGAATGGAAGCCTGTTGTACTTTTTCGATCTTCCCAGTCTACCTCTTATTCCTCTACCCCTTCTTCAGACATTTAAAGATGGATACTGCAAAGTCTGTGGAGTTCTGTTTCTTGTGGTTGCTTCAGTGAACATTCAACGCTGTCGGTGAGTTTGGGATTAAAATGAAAACCATCGACCGTTGATTGTACCCTCCAGCTAACCATCCTCCTCCTTCCTTCATGCTTTCACATCTTTCAGTGGAGACACTCAGAAAAACCAGCACACAATATGTGTTTTGTTTTTGCCTTCCTTGGCAG
This sequence comes from Phrynocephalus versicolor, assembly GCA_023846285.1. Classification (NCBI taxonomy): domain Eukaryota; kingdom Metazoa; phylum Chordata; class Lepidosauria; order Squamata; family Agamidae; genus Phrynocephalus; species Phrynocephalus versicolor. Next base: position 12,935,026 of record JAHTLZ010000129.1, on the reverse strand, counting down.
AGAGCCTCACAACAGCAGCAGCGACTACAACAAAAAGGTCACAATCAACATTCATTGCTGTCGGTGGGTTTAACTATGTGGACAAGCTCACTGAACAATGAATGCAACTGTGGCCCCACTTTTTACAGTTTCAGTAAAGAAGAATATGGGCTTTGAAAATTACACCTGAAGTGGATGGATTTAGTTGCCTGACAACCTACATTTCTTAGATCAAAAGACTGAAACATTTTCAAGCATGTTTTTTGGAGGTTCAGACAAAATGGAATGTCATGACTAAGAAGTCTTTCAGCAGAGTTCCTTACTCCCCTCAGCAGGCATACGGATGGTCCAAGGAAAGAACAGACCTGAGTTTTATGTATCATGGACAGTGATCTACAGGGAAGCATTATAGGTTTTCTGACGTTCATCTAATTCAGTCTTGGGACTGACGGACGGGTTTTGAACAAGCACATCTCCCAGCAGCATCCAGGTATCTGGCCTGCTGTCCGACTGAGCTGTGGCCATTTTACACAGTCACACGCAGATTCTGAAGGGGGGAAATGTACTTTCCTTTTCTTGTTTTTCCAGGAGAGCTTCTCACACTTGAAAAATCTTGGTAGTCATATGGAATCCATGTGTGCTACTGTGACAACAGTTATTTTTCACCTTGTTCTGTAATGATACTCAGTGATTTTGTAATTCATTTACTGCTAAGTTTTCTTCACCGTGTCTCAGTGTTTTATTCTTTAACTGGTTTTTTCTTGTGTATATTTAAGTCATATATGTGCCTAGGTTCTCTATAATTTCCCAACAGTGAGATGTCTTATACAGTTAATGTTACCAAAGCTGATTTGCTAAAAACATTTTAAGGTGTACAAATGAATGAATGAATGAATGAATGAATGAATGAATGAATTGAATTGAATATTTTCAAAGGACAGTTTACTCTGGAAAGGATAGTTGACTGCACAAGGTATAATTATAATTATGCTATTATAATTCAGAGGATTATGAGAACTGATATAAGAGTGTAACACAGAAGATTATAACTGTCATTACAAATAGCTTAATCATAGTTCATTTGCAAGTGTTTTTATTCCTCTTATATTTTATGATTTGAGCAGAAACTGGCAGGTCTTAAGAAAATAAATATTCTGTAGACATGAAATGCTAAATGAATATTATTCATAATGAAAGGATGCATTTGTTGAAGTATCAAAATGCAGATCCAGTAGAAACAACATTTATTTTGGATGAAAAGTGCTCTATTTGTTTTTTATTGTTTTCCAGTGTTTGGTTACCTAGAAGAGTTTATTACAGAGACATCATTATAAATGCAATGGAAAGGCCAGTCTTGCCAAAGATCCAAATGTTGCTGATAAATTGTACCCGTGTGCACATAAATGCACCTGACAGAAAAGCAAAGCATCGGGATGATGGTTTACTGTTCGCTCTGTCTCAGAGACTTCTGCATTTACTGCCTTTTGCCCTCCGGTGACATGAACAAGGGACAAATCAGAAGCTGCTCTCAACCATGGCAAGGGAGGCCTCCCAATTTTTTGTCCATAAGCTTCTCCTAGGAAGACGTACATATTTGCCCCTCATAGCGATGACAGGAGAAACACATTCTGGGATGTTTTGCTTCTTCATCTTTCAGAATCATTGCATTAGGACATGACCAATTTTGGAAGTATTTTGATTTCTTTTGGATGGGGTTAAGTCCTAGTGTGGGAATTACATGAAGTTTATGTTTATTGTTCAAGACACAGAGAGCTCTAGTGACTCCAGTAACTGGAATACACTTTATAAGTATTAAAGGGGTCACAGAATTGGCTATTTGGTAAAGGTGAATTATACTAAGTGTAAGCCACAAGCTTTGGAATTCGTAAGGCTTGTTGCTTCTTAAGCTAATAACTGGGACTCTCTTCATGCATTATTAAAAGTCGAACTATATTAAGAGAAGACTACCTGGTTATTCTAGTAGGAACTTGCCATGATCCATAGAATGACAAATTAACCTGCTTTTATTTTATAATTGCTCATTTTAGCAGTATCATGGCTTTGTTTGCATGTCTGTTTTCCTAGGCATAGAACACTAAACAATTTGCATAACTAGTGAGCTAACATAGCAAGAAGAGGTAAGGTTCATTTGTGCAGACAAATAGGGTAAATCAGGAGTAAAGGGGGGGGGGCTGCATGCCTTTAAACCAGGCATGTCCAAACTTCAGCCCTCCAGATGTTTTGGAACACAACTTCCACAGTCCTTTGCCATTGGAAATACAGGCTTGGAATTCTGGGAGTTGTGGTCCAAAACATCAGGAGGGCCAAAGTTTGGACGTGCCTGCCTTAAACCAACTGTGGCATCCAAAAGATACCAGGAAATGTGGTGCCAATTTCATAACTTCTGAGTTTTCATGCTGTACATGGGCTGGCAGCAGTTGCGTAATGGCAGGGGGAAAACTAATCGTGGGCTGGAAGTGTGGTCAGCTAACTCAAAAGAAATGTTGACCCCTCACAACCCTTGTCCCCAACCCTGTGACATCACAAATATCCACTTCTATGACATCATAAGAAACCACAACTGTGACTCCTATTTCCTGCCCCTTGTCAACATTGGCCTTAACAATTCTGGCAGTGTGTTGCTGCTGACCCTGAAACCCTACAGAGATATTAGGAGGCTACCATTGCTTCCTTGTCCTGTGATCCGTACAGTATCTTGCTTTTGTCAAATGTTTCATTTTTCCTCAAAACAACCTCACCAAAACCTTTTCCTCAGAATCCTTTACAGCAACTCTTGATGGCAGAAGAAGAAAAGAACAAAGAAAGCAATAAACAGGCATGGGTCAGTTCACACGATAATCTCTTTACAAAGCCCCAGATGCTTCATGAGGGAACACAGGCCAAAGACAACATTTGGATCTGAAAGGGCATGGAAGGCCAAACATTCAGGAGGGTGCTGGGAGGATAAATTCTAAGTAAACGTACAACCTTTCAGAATATCAGGTCTTATCATAGGGATGCCTATTAAGAAATAAATGTTACCTTTTACATCTACCTGGCTTTCTGGAATTTGAGGCAGGACAAGACAGGTTTGTAGTCACTGAATATTGATTAGAATACAACAGGAATGCCAATTAAACACTGAAAAGCATTGTGGTACTGGAATTTCAGTTCAGATAGCAGTTAAGGTGATGGCACTAAGACATTAATAACACGTGCACAATGAATGCAGGTGGGAAACAAATGAAGTAAGACTATAACAATAAGTAGACAGAGTTAGGGAATAATCACTGTGGTGGAGTGGATACTGTGACAGATTAGGATTCAGGAGGCCTGAGTTTCATTCACCACTAAGCCATGGAAACTCACATGCACATCTCACTTACCTTGAAAACCCTGTTAGGGTTACTTCAAGTAGATCCAACTTAAATTCATATAAGTTATATAAAGAATAATTTAAGAAACCAATAATTTGTCTTCATCATGAAATACTGGGACACAGAAGATCTACAAGAGGTGCCTGAGATACAGGCATAGCTTTTTTTCCATACATAATACTTCCATGACTTCGAGCCTCTTGGATGTCTGAAGTTCATCTAACTCAGATGCATAAATACCTGTGGGCATCCAGATGTTTTTGTGAATTCCAGGCATCATATATAGTGGTCAAAATGGCCAGTGATGTAAACCATAACATTTTGAAGGTTCAAGATTCTTCACTTTTGACATAATCAACATTCTGTCTTCACCAGTAACCAGTCTTATGCATCCAGGAAAAATGTGAAGAAGGGACAAAGGCAGCATATTTGGGGCTACCTTCAGTAGTTGTTAAGTCTGAAGGAATCAGACAACTGTGGTTGAGGCTAAACACTAAATGTGGGCATTAGTATTCAACAACACAACACAAGCATCCTGAGCAAACTACCTGATTTTTATGGAATGCTGATAAAGCACAGGTGGGGTGCTGCTTCTCCTAAAAGTACCCTAACTTTTGTATTTGCCAATCCAACACCAGATCTTCCACTCACATTACCTGTGCTGGGTCACAAAGAGCTATCTAGTCCAAATTTCTGTCCCTGCAGCAACTGACCACATGTTAATGGAAAACCCACATAAAGCTTGAAGACATTAGTATTCTCCCGCACATATTCCCAAAGAGCTTAAGAAGACATGTAGCCATGGTTATTCAGGGGCACACATAGGGCATGGCAACAAGAACTTTCCTCCAGGGCATCCAATTTAGAGGGTGCAACCTGGTCGGCTACCATAGGGAAAAGACAGAGCAGTTCAAGCCTGCGGAGTGTCCTCTTTTTTCAGCAAGCCACACAGCCAGCATTGCCAGGACACACCAGAGAACAGCATGATTGGCATAGCAGATCCCAGCTTTGACAGGGCTGTGATCTCCTGAGGAGGAAAAATGTCAACAAGGTTTTCAGAGCTGTAACTATTTCTTGCATTATTTCCCCATTGTGAATGACATAGCTAATTTGGAGGCACACTTTGCTCTGTCCAGTTAGCCAAAATTGCCAGTTACAATCTCATTGTTGTTTATAGCCTCGCCATCCATTAACCATTTGGACCTGGTGTGACCAAACTGAGTCCGGAAATTACAAGGTGCATAAATACCGCATGATGGTCCCTTCCTGTAATTGCTAGATGGTTTTGACATATAAAACAAAATTATTGTTATGCAAATCATGTGCTTTTCCAAATGGACTTATTCTTTTACTGACTGGTATTCTCTTTTTCCACTCTTATAAAACTATCCAAAAGAGAAACAGGTTACAAATATTACCTATTTAACTCTGATGGTCATATTTTAGATAAGTATATGTATTAAGCCAGATAGCTCAGTGGCTTAGAGTTCTAGCTGTGGAAACAGAGGCGGGGAATTCAATTCCCCGCTGCCTCCTTGAGAAATATTGACTCAATGATCCAATAAGCTTGTTACTGTTATTTGCATGAAGTACTTACAAGAGGATCCTAGAGGCATCACTATTGAACTAACTGAACACAGATGCATACTTGGCAATTGATGTCAGATGACTGGTCCAGTTTTTTTAGAAACAATAAAGAATAGAAAACATTAGAGATGGACATACTGTCAGAATCGCTCAGAGAAAAAGGTTTACAGAAGACAAGAGAAAGCTGGAGGACACTCTACTATTATTATCTGAAAGAAGCCTGCAATTAGTATTACTCCAATAGTAAATTAGAGCTTCGACTTTGTTAATATCAGAATTTGAAATGATGGAATTTACCATGCAATCCTCCCCCCTTCTTTTTAACCTATGGAACCCCCAACCCAGTACACACCCTGAAGCTATCCTGGTCCTAGAAAATAAATAAAATATTTTTTAAAAAAGAATAGAAAACATTTTCTCACCCATCAAGAAATAGAAAAGAATGATCTCTGCCACATTTTGTGCAATATAGCAAAGTTTATTGGCCTTGTTACTCTGCCCTTTCTTTTCCATGCAGCCTGTTCAAACAAACAAAAAGCAATACAAGCCACAACAAATGGTGCAGTTGGGGTGGGGGGAGAAACAGAGACAAAGTATGTTTCAGAGGACAAAAGGAAGACACCTCTACAACATCAGTGAATATAAAACCTCGTTCTTTACAATAGGTGTGTATTGGACATCAGCAACAATTCAGTTTGCAGGTGCTGCATTCTCTACAAGGATTCCTGGACTTCTTCATATGAACAGAAGAGGGTTTCATTCCGGGAAATCTAATTTCCACACACATGTGCACACACTTATCTATCAATTATTATTTGTATAGTAACAACATATTAAACTAAAATATACCCCAGACTTAAGAGCTCTTTGTGGTACCTTGATGTACATCAAGATGAACAGCTTCAGATGCCCTTTCTTCAGGCAGAGGAGGAACCTGGCAAAAGATTCTAAAAATGTAGTCTGTCATATATTATTACTCACTCTGCCATATTCCAGAGAGCTTAATGTGTATTGAACCTGATAATTTTTGAAAGCCTGTAATGCACAGGAGTGCAGATCTGGTCATTTACATCCTCAACAACATTTCCTGCCATCTACAGCTGTTTGGCAGCTGTGTGAGTAGCTTGGTGGTTTGGGTAGCTGACTGCAGAGCAGGAGGTTACAGGCCAGATTCCTCACTTTTTCTCCAAAGAGAAGATCCAGCCTGTGTGGCCTTGGGAAAGCTGCACAGTTTCACCCCCTACCGCAAGAAGGGAATGGTAAACCACTTCTGAGTATTCCCTAAAGTCAGAATTGACTCGGATACTATGATTATCATTTACAGCAGTTCAAAGTGTGCTTCCTATATACCTTTCCCTAGCACTTAAAGCACTCTGGTCAGTTTACAATTTAATTATGCGGGCTATGCATTCCCTACCCACCCTTGTGAGCTAGGTACACAATTCCCCAACCTCAAAAGGATAGAAAGGTGGGATTCAACCTGGATTGTCAGCAGGATGAGCCACCTGAGTCTTTTATAGCCTAGTGGTGCAGTGGTTAAATGTCTGTATTCAAGGAAAACTGTACCGCAGGTAAAACTGTTCTTATGACCTGGGGTTCAATCCCAGGTAGCAGGCTCATCGTTGACTCAGCCTTCCATCCTTCTGAAATTGGTAAAATAAGTACCCAGCTTGCGGGGGGGGGGGGGATGTGTAGCCTGCACACTGTAATTAACAGCCCAGAGACTACTTGAAGTGGTATAGGGCAGTATATAAGCAGAACACTTTGCTTTGAAGTGCTTAATCAAGAGATAACCAAAGGTATAAAGGGAGTATTGTTCATCTTAATTAGGTATGATACACAGTATTAAAGTGTCAAGTGTGGCTTATGTGACTTGCAAGAGGTTTGTATGAGAACATACATAGATAACCTAGACTGGAAAATGTTTTGAGGAAATGGTTGGGTGGCTGTAAAATAAATCCATGACAATAACAGGCTGATACCAGCTGGAGTTTGTCCAGACTGCTTTCCTAATGGCTCCTTGATATAGGTCGGGATGCAGATGAATTTTACTCCAGTCACATTTGATATGGAAAACAACAATACAAACAGAGCAAAATCACTCATAACTTTAGGGGTAAAAAATGCTCTAAAATAAATAAAAACAAATAAATAAACTGCAGAAAAAACCCAAGGTCTCAAAGGCTTTCTGTGGGTGATCTTCACCTGGAAACTCCCATTGGATGGATTACTGCATAACTATAAACTATGGCAGTATTCAGCCTTAATCTGAGGGTGCTGACAGAGATTTCTTTTCCTCCCCCATGGATAGTCCTGATATCTAAGTAAAGTGGATGGATGAGAAATGGATGTATAGATTCATTACATCGTACCTAGATCAAATTTCAACATTACTTTTGCTGCTACAGATGCAAAGATTGTAGCTGCAGTTCTGCAAAGAAGCCTCCATTTTATCCAGGAAATGCCCTGGTTCCCTTCTCCATTTCCTTATGATTCCAGGCACGCATTTTGCAAAGGAAGGATGAGGCCCGTTCAATTGCTGAGGAAGAGCACAGTGTGCAAACAAAGCCCAGTGTGCCCTTACAGTCCAAACAGCTGCCGCTGTGCATTACACTACTGCTAAACCATAAAAGTATTTTAGAAATTCATACAGAGCTTTAGGAATGGGGAAGATCTGGTTCTATTTCTTCATATTTTGAAAGGCAGAAACTTTTTTTAAATGAATAAGGAAGAAACCAAACCTGATTTATCCATCTCTACTCAGAGTTTTGAGTGCTTAACTTTTAAAATTCTGGGTTTAATCTACAGTCGTTGTATCCATAGTAGTGCTAAATTTTAATTGCCACCATTTTTAAAAAAGAGACTTCTCATCTAATCACCAAAAGGTAAAGCAACATGATCATATTCATGCTGGGAACAGCTGTACCTATGGAATTTGGACCACATGTGTCTGTGAACAATATCATTTTGGTTTGTTATGGGAGAATTTAGACAAATTCACATGCATGAGATGGAAGGAACCAGAGGGTTGTTGGGTTTCCCTACCACCACCAACCCCCCCCCCCATTTTCTACCTATACAGAGAATTGTGTGGTAAAAAGCCAGGAACAATTTGATACACCAAAGTGTATGTATGATTCTACCAAGCAACAAGGATTGTTTATCTATGCACTACATCCAGAGTGATAAAACTGTTGGTGTTATAGCTTTCAATACAGGATGTTTTCTTGTATCCACCACATATAAAAATTTGTGCATACTCTGAAGGGCAGGATAATGCTCTCTTCATTCCTCACAGAGACATGGACCAGGCCTGCATCTTATCTCAAAAGCTGACAATGGGATAGTAACTTTGTTGGCATGGCGCACAGGGCAAAAGGCTAGTTTAGGGCAAGCCACAAGACACACACAGCTCTGTCCTCTAACAATTCTTTCTCTCAGGCCTTGTTCCTTGTATCCGTTGCCTGAAGTGGCCAACTCTTCACGTATAATAGTAAGGTTGGACCTGAACGCAGTGAATGTGCTCTCTGTCAAAATAAAGGCACACTACAGCAGTGTTTTGACATCTGGATGTCCTGGAGTGAGGGGACAAGGATTTTCACACTATGGCTTGAAATCTACCTCAGTGCTTACATATAAGATAGTTTTTAAACATACACCTGCAGCTGTTAATTTTTTTCTGTCATAACATGAATGCTGTCACAACCTCTGAGAGGATGTCTTTTTTCAAAGTTTGATTGAACTGATACTCTGTGAATAATGCAAGCTAAGGTATTTGAGGGGGTTGGGGGGGAGGGGTTGAGGTGGATTCAGCCATCATATACTACTCAGACAGCCCTTAGAGTGTCAGAAGAGCTTTTGAAGCAGTCTTACAGGATGGAAGGTTGGTTTGGATGAATTTGCCTGCAATACACAGTATGTGAGATGTGCGCTTTTTCATTGGCGCAGCTCCCGCCAGCGGTTATCTGTGTGACAAACGACTCTCAAGAAGTGTGTATAAGAAACTATAAATCATCATTAGCATGATAAACTGGTTTGTGTGGATGGACGATACAGTATGTCATGCTAAAGCAACTTAGTTTTGCCCTCCCACTCCCACTGGCTGACACTTGTGTGGGTCAAATACAGCTTCCAAATCTGCTCCAGCTAAGGGATAACCTGAAAGCTTTGTAGTCAATACTTTCAGGATCTTTTTGCCATCCTGAAAAAAGAAAAAAGAAAGAAAAAAAGAAAAAAAGAAAAGAAAAAAGGATTGGCTTAATTCTTATTTTGTTCCTTTTTTTGTGCAGTTTGTGTCTCCTCCTGATTTTGTGTAAGTACTTGTTTTAATGAGTTTCATCTAAAATAATATCAATGTTACACTCACGTTTAATGAAAGAGCCTGTGTAGCTTGCGTGATCTGGTGAACAGAGAATCTTGCCCAGGGCTGGTAGAGTCAGACTTTTAAAAAGTTCTTCTTAATAGTTTGTGTTTGTTTAATTACAGGCATCTGGGTTACTCTTAATAAGAATTCGGTGGTGGTAATTTTTTTTTTTTGGGGGGGGGATAGTCCTCACTAAAGATTAAATTGTTGCCTAGACTCAATGGCTGAATATTTCACCCACTCACCCCCCCCCAGCAAATACACTGGTGAGTTTAAAGGCCATGAGAGAGGAAGAAGGAGATACAGACTCCTTACATTAACAATGAGAGCCTTGTCAAAATTACAAGCTTCAACCCATTAATTTTCATTCACTTTTCTCTATAATGAAGCTTGAACATTTCCCAGTAGGACTCCATGGCCAAAGAGAAAGCAGAGATTCAGCCAGTCTTCTGCTGCTTGGATACAAATACTCAGAAAGATTTTTTCAGGCCTACTGAGAAATGTTATATATCAGTATTAACTTTTACTTGAGCTTCACTATTAATTTTTACTTCATCAGTATTAACTTTTAATGCTATGGGATGCCTCTACAGTATTTTGGCATCCTTATCAGGCCAACTGGAAACAGTCCAAGAATGAGAACCCTAAACTGACAGATTTTTGACAAGAGAGAGAGAGAGAGAGAGAAAGAGAGAGAGAGAGAATATGACCTCACAGTAATATACCACTGAGATGAAAAAGGCAAATACCTCAAGGCCAATGAAAACATGTCTAAATCATTCTTCCTCATCTTGTAATAGCAGAGAAAAAAAGCTGCCACCAATCTCATAATTTTTGGCTTCAACCAGTTGGCACAGGTGGTTGCCCCAAATGTCAATAACACCATCTGATTTATAAATCATTTTAATTACCAAGTACAACCAGTGCTAATTAATGCATTTGTAATGAATAAAGCAACCAGAGAAAGTGCCCTGCTCTTCTGGAACCTACTTTTTAAGTCACCTTAAACATCCTAGCTAGGCAATCAGCAGAGTCGCATGACACCAAACTGAATGTGAGGGTATTTTATAAGCCATTAATAGTCAAGAGCAAAGCCAACTGGCTTCTTAGGCCAGTGCTTCCAAAAATCCTGGCCAGCACACCTAGTGGGGAAGGCTTCTGAAAATTTTAGTCCAAGAACATCTGGAGACCCAAGATTAGGAACTACTATCTTAAACCAAGAGCTGCCTTAACCTGAAGGCACTGATAGAAGTTGGGAGATTCCCTACCGATCTAGTGGCCAAGGATGATTGTTTCTCTCTATATATATATATAACTGCTACCATTTGTTTCCTTTTCTGATAGTAGTCACTGATAATTCAAGTCTTTACTGTACTTTATGATACTTGTGATGTTCCCCATAGTTTACTGGCAATTCCTGCACACAGATACAAGCACACACAAAAATAAATGTCAGAATAACAACAGTATTATTAAGATAATTAGTGTTCTCTGAGAGTGTTCATTATTTAAACATCCTGGCCATAAGAGTAGTTAACTGTTTCCTAGATATTTGAAGTTAAAAGGAAGTGGCTTGGCCTTTTTTCTGAATTAACTTCTAATTTTATTTATCTACAAAACTATAAAGAAAATTGCTTACTCAATATACAGTCAACACCTTTGTGTTTGTCTAATCCTTTAAGATGCATGCTGAATTGCTGATCTTAATGGGTGTAACTCCCTTCAGATATGTCCCTCTCAAATCTCCCATTGTAAACCCTTCTTTTGATAACAGCCACTTGGAAATTAGTGATCTAGTGTCCAGAGAGGGTAACATGTTCTGAACCTGATTTCTGATATCAAATTTGGGCTCATTTATTGTATTGCATAGAACTAGTCACATTTGTCTTATGAAGAATGCACAGAATCAGTGTTTGTAAAGGATAGCAATGAGTGGATATGCAGAAGACCATGAAAACGAGCACCTGGTGACATTGCTGGAGCCCATAATGGTGCTGCCACAGTAGATCTAGGAGATGATAGGATTTAAGTTTGTATTAGGATATTGTTCCAGTCTCTGCATCGAAGTTGCATGTATTGATAAAACTGCTGATAGTCTAAGATTTAAGTTTGTATTAGGATATTGTTCCTGTCTCTGCATCGAAGTTGCATGTATTGATAAAACTGCTGATAGTCTAAAATTTAATTTTCTGTGCTTGTATGCATCTTCATAGGATTCCTCCCCATATTTGCTATGGTTCCAGAAACAAACTTTGATATTTGTCCTTGGCTTCCTATCTCATTCTAAGCCTCCTCGGAGCACCACTTCTGATACATGTTGATTTTTTAGTCCTTCTCATTTCCCCCAAAGTCTCATATCCTTGGTGCCTTCCTCACTTATTGAGTGTCTGGGTAGCCTGAGACAAAACTAAAATAATATTGAGTGCATTTTCATAGTGTTTCTGTGGATGGAAGCTGACTGGACTGGAAACTTATAGACCCTGGTAATCACCCAGGGAAATGGGTGACAGGTGGATGGTGTATTCAGGCTGGGGGTGTCAATCTTACTCATCTATGTCCACCAGGCTTCTCTGTAGAACAACAAGCAAGACTGGGGGGGGGGGGGGGGGAGGAGCGGCAATAGTCTATTGCAACTCCATCCCTCTTACTAGATTTCACATACCGCAGTTCCCTGGGTTTGAATGTATGTTCCTAAAAGTAGGAGCCAGGGACAAGATAGGAACTCTCGTGGTATACCGCCCTCCCCGAGACACAACAAGTTCTCTGCCTCAGCTAACTGAACTGATTACAGGAGTGGTATTGGAATCCTCCCAATTCATTGTGCTGGGGGACTTTAACGTCCATGCTGAGGCAGCTCTGTCAGGGGTTTCTGATGTCCATGACAACCCATGGGTCTGTCTCAAATGGTGTCTGCCCCTACTCAATCTGTAGGCCACACCTTAGACTTGGTCTTCTGCCCTGGTATGGATATGGGAAACCCTGGAGTAGAGGAACTTTCTGTAGTCCATTGTCATGGACAGACCATTATCTGGTGCAATTTAGGCTCACTGGAACTCAGAGCCTGGGCAGGGTTGGAAGTCAGACAAAGACAATTTGTCCAAGAAGCTGGATTGATCCTAGGAAGTCTCCCACCTCTTTGACGGGTGATTCCATTGAATCCTTAGTTGATCTCGAGAAAGGGGAAATGAGCAAAGCCATTGACCTGATCACCCCTAAACATCTCCTTCCTTGAAGTACAGCCAAACAGGTGGCTTGATTTACTAGAGAATGGGCAAATATGAAAAGGGTGGTCAGTGGAGTTGAAAGACATTGGCAGAAAACCCAAACTGAAACAGATAGGCCATTGGAAAGGCCATTGGAAAGCTCATTCCAAAGCAGTTGTAGCAGCAAAGAAATCAGTTTTCTCTACCACCATTGTTTCATCATGAAATCACCTGGCAGTTTTTCCAAATGGTCAAAACTCTGTTACATGCTGGCCCACAGGTGGATAACATAGTCCACTCCGTAACTCACTATGAAGAATTTGCACAACACTTTACAGCCAAAATTGTACAGATCCAGGCTGACCTGGATGCTGCTATTGATCTGGAGCCTATTTAAAAAAAAACTGTCCCCCATGCCTGCCCCATTTTAATGGATGAATTTCAGCTCCTACAGCTTGAGGATGTGGTCAGGACCCTTGGGGAGATGAGGGCCACCACATGTGTGTTGGATCCTTGCCCTTCCTGGTTCATAAAAGCTACCAGAGAGGGTCTGGCAGACTGGTTAGGAAGAGTAGTGAATACCTCCTTGTAACAGGGCAGTATGCCGATGATACTCAGCTCTGCCTCTCATCACTTCCAGATTCCAAGGAAGCTATTTTGACTTTAGATCAGTGCTTAGCTTGGGTAATGAACTAGATGAGGAAGAACAAACTGAAACTAAACCCAGACAAGATATAAGTGCTCCTGGTCAGTCAAAAAGGAGATCAAGGGATAGGAATGCAACTTGTACTGGATGGGATTACCCCCCAATTGAAAAAAGAAGTGCATAGTTTAGGGGTGCTCCTGGATTAATCCTTGAGCCTAAATGCCCAGGTCACAGCTGTGGCCTGGAGTGCATTTGCAAAATTAAAACTAGCACGCCACTTATGCCTGTTTCTTGAAAAACCTGCTCTTGCCACTGTGACACACGCCATAGTGACCTCCCGGCTAGACTCTTGTAATGCACTCTATATGGGACTACCAATGGAAAGTCTCAGGAAACTTCAATGGGTCCAGAACACAGCGGCCGGATTGCTGACTGGGGCAGGTTACAGAGATCATGTTACATCCCTACTAAAGCTGCTCCACTGGCTGCCAATCAGCTATTGGGTACAATTCAAAGTGCTGACCTTAACCTATGAAGCACAAAACACCCTGGGTCCAAGCTACTTCAAAAATCAAATATTGCAGTATGAACCAGCTCGGGTACTAAGGTCATCAGGAGAGACCTTTCTCTCCATCCCACCACCTTCACGGGTGCCTCTCATGAGAACACATGAAAGGGCCTTCTCTGTTGCTGCTCCCTTTCTTTGGAACTCCTTCCCACTGGAGGCCAGGACTGCCCCATCTCTGCTGTCTTTCTGGAAGCAGGTAAAGACCTTTCCCTGAATGAGGGACTACCTACTGTGTGACTTCATATGGATTACCATACATGATTGCATTGATTGATTTCCTAAGAACGCCAGTGTTTTCCATGTTGCTTTTCACCCCTCACAATGGGTTTTTCTTTTCTTATTGTGTGCTCTTTGTAGCTCTGAAGTTACCTTATAATGTTCTAAGATGCCTCTTCAAACTCCCTGTTCTTAACTTGAACATGTCTTAAATGTTCTGGACTGTCTATTGTCCCTCATTATTGTAAGCCGTCTTTGGCCCTTTTCCAAGGAGAAAGGTGGGGTACAAATATTCAAAAAATTAAATAAAGAAATATTATTTTGACCATTAGAACTCAGCTAGTTGATACATTTATTTAGCCTTATCTTCTTTTGACTTTGTAGTGTAAGTTCAAGCTAACTTGGAAGTGTGGGTCTCACAACTATAGCCTTCCTTTCTCACATTTAGGCTACATATTAATTGGCTTACCAACTTACAGTTGATTTCACAGACAGGGCTAACTTTCTGAATTAGCTCTTGGGTAGAAGCCACTTCTAAATGTTAGTCTTCAAGGACATTACATACATCTCTTGCCATTTAATTGAGATTCATCTTCTGCAATAGTGGGGAAAGTAGGTTCATGAATTCTTTTGCTAAGGGGAAATTACACCAAAAATAAACAACTGCCTTTTTCATCTTGTAGTGTCATATTATAGAGAAAATAGAGAACCAGAGTGGGCAATTATGCCCTTGGCTTTCATGTTCTTTTACATCATTCTATGATCAGCCATATTTAGAAACTGGGAGGCAATGTTCCAGTCACTCACTTTTGCCTCCAGTGTATTTGTTATTTTGTTAATTGCATACATTTATGTAACTTGAAAATACTGAACTGGGGACACAATTGGAACATTTATGTTGCCATGTTTTTATTATTACTATTTACTCAGCCATCAATATTGATATTGATGAAGAAGTAATCAGGGCTTGAAACATATTGGTCAACATTATTTGCCTAAACGGTATATCATTTTCATTTCTCACACTTCTATAGTACAGTAGTGAATAATCCCTATAACAATGCATTATTATATTATTTCAGATTTCTTTGTCTAATTTCTTTGTTTTTTTATTTAACATATTTACATTTTGTGTATAGTGTAGGATGCCCAGTATAAAAAGAGCAATATAAAAAGATAAAAGCAATAAATTATTATAATATTTAAAAAGAATTAAATATTACATTATTAAAACTAGTAGATAAAAATACTGAACGCATATTAAAAGCAACAAAGATACAGTTCTGTTTTTAAAAACTCTCTAAGGCAGTCAGTCCTTTTAATATTATTACTTATTATGTAAGATATTTGGATATATTTCTTCTTTTTAAAATAGTGTGTCCTCAATTCCCCTTCTCCCACTTTTGGTGAGGTTTGAATCAAATCAAATTATGATGGCAAGACATGTTTTGAATAAGAGTGATCTATCCTGCCCCTTTTATAAGCTGCACTGCTTCTTCCTGGCACATGCTATGGCTGCTGTTTATTTGGTGCAATTTGGAGTACTCTTGATTATCCTGTTCTACTCTCCATCTGGTTAGTTAATCTGTTCCCAAACAGAGCTGTGGCCAGTGCTCTCTGTGGTGACAGCTCTCTGTGCTATAGGCAGTGGGTTGTGACATTAAAAGGGACAATGGAGAAACCCATTCCTCTATTTTCATCCTCTTTAACTTTTTTTTTTCATAATAGTTCCCTAACTGTTACAGAACAGTTCTAGTAGATATTTGGGAGATGCTGCTCCGTACTTGCATTGTTATCTGATGCAGCTCTGACTTCAAAACATCAAAAACGGAGGGGGGGGGGAGTCACTACTGCCAGTTGGTGACAAAAAGTGAGGGTGGGGTGGGAAGGTGGTGTCAATTATCCAAAGGGGATCGTATCAGAGTGAGCCAAAGGCCTGGTTGGACCCTTCTCATAGGAAAACAAATGTCTCTGGTGTGAATGGAAGAAGTACTCAAGTGCAAGATAAAATAGCTTGCACTTATACAAGAACTTTTAAGTGGAAACCAAACCCTTCTGGTTCCCCCCCCCCATTGGACTGTGTCCTAGCTGCTCTATTAATATGAATTTTGAATAAATTATAAATTATTCCAAATTATACAAAGTCTCATTATTAACATTAGGGGGACACTGATCTTAAGGTCATTGCCCTTTCATTAACACATACATACAGGCATACACAAATGTCATGGGTAATGATGTTATGTGTAACTTTCAAATTCAGGGCCAGTCAAAGGCTTTCATAGCAAAAAGATACAGATTCCGTTCCCTTCATCTTCAACTTTGCAGCATTGTAATTTCCAAAATCTCAGCAGTCTGATCTATATGTTATCAAAATTATTTGTTAACTACACAAATATATGTGTGTATTGTTCCATCAAGTCCGAACTGCCATGTAGCAACCCTAATAGGGCTTTCAAAATAAGTGAGATATTTATGGAGTGTTTTTACCAGTTCCACTCCCTGAGTGAGCTGACATCCCTCACTCTAACCACTACATCACACTCAACAACATAAATAGAGCATGTCATTTGGAACACGTTCTACCAAGTGTGTCTACAAAAGGAAGTGTCCTATTGCTAGCAATAAAAACTTATTGAACAATGATTCCTTCTTTCTCTCCTCAAAAGAAGTTTAAAATAAATAAATATGGAAGTAGCGGGGAAATATACATGGTGCTAAACATTTGAAACATAGTTTAAAATTCCCACCCTGAGAAAAGTCTGCAAATGAAGCGGTGTGAATGGACTGCAAAATCCTTAGGCAGGATTACCCAATGTGCTATGTGTTAGCTCTTGGCAGAAATAAACATTCAGGACAAGGCAATAAGAGCAATAATAGTTTGGTTTTGGTTTTTGCTCATACCCTGAAAAAGGAACCTTTCATATCAATTTTTATATAAGTACCATTTTCTGAGCCTAAAAGCAGAGTGAAGCAAGTTGAGGAACAGATAGAGCCAGTTAGTGGTGTCTTACTATCCATATTGACGTTTCAAACGTAGATGTCCCTGTTCAGATTATTTTGTGCACATTTTGTTTCTCTTAAACTGCCCCATAAGATTTGTCTATGTGCAGGTCATCAAAGAAGGTGTGGTTTTTCTTGCAGTGAGTCTTGAGAGATGTAAGGAAGCTACATTTAATGAGACACAAGCAAAATACGTTTCCGTTCCTTCTTGTGACTGGAGTTCTGCAAAATTACAAATTTTGGTGGTGAATGAAAGCGTCTTGTAGTGGGCCTTACATAATAGGACAGCGGGTCTGTCTAAAGCAAACCAGCAAATGGAGATTATGCTCATGGAACAACACAGAAGCAAGGCATTTCTGCTGAAAACTTCACTCTGTCTAGATTTGCAGTTAAAAGTGCACTTTTTTGTACTTGTATGTTTATGCAGTTGGACCCAGGAAACAGGACATTTGCTGGCTGCCTGTAGCACCTTGTCTCTTTTACTCATGTGTATTCCCACCCAAACTGAGGACAGATTACAATGCCATGCAGACCATTTTAATTGTTTCATAGGTCTCTGTTGATGTCATGAATGGTCACACAGCTTTTTCTCAAGGCATGTGGCAGCATATTAATTTATCAACTCTTGGGTAGCTGAGTGGTTTTGATATGTTGGAAGTTTAATTCCACACTGTGCCTCCTTCACTGGGTCTGGATCCATAGAGCAACTTCCAGCTCTGTAGCTGTTTTTGTTTTGTTTTGTTTTGTTTTTGTTCCCAAGCCTGTGTTCCCAAGGCTCAGCAGTTTTTGTACTGTATTTATTCCATACAACAATGTGTGTGTTTTAAGCCTGTGGTCAGTGTTGCTGCTACAGCTGCTGTTCTGAGGAAAGCAAGGTGTCTAATTTAAAGCTGCTACCATTTTTTACCAGCCTGAATTTTCTGGACTGTTGCCTGGATTGTATGCCGAAGAAGGAAGGGGAAATCTCCAGCCGAGCTGCCCTTCCTGTTAATTGCATTCACACACAGCAAGGGCAGTGGCATGTTGCTGTACATGGAAAAGAATGATATCAACAGAAGCATAGTGTCTAGATCAAGGGAAGTGATAGTGCCACTCTATTCTGCTCTGGTCAGCCCCACCTGGAGTACTGTATCCAGTTCTGTGCACCACAATTTAAAAAGGAAGTTGACAACCTCAAGCGGGTGCAGAGGAGGGCGACCAGGATGGCTGAGGATCTGGAAGAAATATCTTATGAGGAACGGCTTAGGGAGCTGAGAAAGTTTAGCCTTACAAAAAGAAGGCTGAGATGGGATATGGTAGCTATGTTTAAATCTGTGAAAGGATGTCATATTGAAGAGGGAACAGGTTTGTTTTTCATGTCTTCAGAGACTAGGACTCGGAGCAATAGTCTCAAACCACAGGAAAAGAGATTCAGTTTAAACATTAGGAAGAATTTCACGACAGTTAGAGCTGTTCGGCAGTGGAATATGCTGCCACAGAGAGTGGTGGGGTCTCCTTCTTTGGAGGTTTTGAAGCAGAGTCTGGATGGCCATCTGTCAGGAGTCCTGTGATGGGGGATCCTGCATGGCAGGGTTTTGTACTAGATGGCCCTTGAGGTCTCTTACAACTCTATGATTCTACTACGCTGCTGTACCAAACTCAGCGCTTTCTGAAGAGGATAATAAAAGTGGCTGGCAATGTTATGAAGATATCAAGCTGCCTTCAGAGGGAATCAGCCTGTTGATTCAGCAAGCCCACTGTCTCTAACTGGAAGTGGCTCTCAGACAGCCTGTTTCGTGAAATCTTTTTTTTCCCCATTGCAAATGCAGGGAATTGGAAGCCTCTGTGTGCAGTGCCTATCTGAATTGTGATTAACCTCATCAGAATATGTTCCTATGTCTACAATAACTCCTTCACTTCCCATCTACTATATATGATTTCCTTCCATTCCCAAATCCAGTGTTATAGTTATGTGCCATCAAGTTGCTACCAATGTCTAACAACCCCAAAGTGGCTTTGGCTTGGGACTGTGTTCTAAAGGAGGAGCCTTGGAGTGGGGTCTCGATCCAGATATGGCTTCCCAAAGGGGATGATGCAAAGCAGCAGAACCCAAGAACTTCACCCCTCTTATTGAGAGGAATAACCTGAGTGGTCAAGAAGACCAAAGTGCCTAGCTAGGTCAGACTGAGGTGAGCCAGCCTCCAAGTAATGACAATGGTGGCACACGAAGTATCAGAAGGAACTACAATGTGGTCTGCAAGAACAGCTGCAGTGGGCCTTGACTCTCTCCAGACCTGCATCACTGACATGCCTCATGCCTTGGTCTCATTGTGGGCATACTATCCATCTGATACCCAAGCCTCAGAGGACAAGGTTTGAAGTAAACTTTAAGTAACCCAACCCAGTGCAATCAACTAATGGTATGGGGAATGACTGGACAGACACAGCACTAGTGAAGGTAAATATTTCTGTGATCTGGTCAATACCAAAGCTAGCTGTTGTCCCTTTTGTCCTTGTTCCAATAAACCCAATTTTGTCAAGACCAAAATGGCACAGTGGACTGGGGCATAGAAGAATGAAGACACAAGTGTGTGAGTCGGGTGCAGTGTATGCAGTGTGTATATATATATCTAATTATATATCAATCCTATGTTATCCCTAATCAAAGTGGTCTCATTAAAATGAATGACATTCATTTAATCACAAGTAACTTAGGTTTTGTTGGCCACAATTCCAGAATTTCTTTTAACACTACTGCAACAGAATCAGCATAAGGTGTTGCCGATCAAGATGTGTGACTAAGTACACTACAGCAGATGTCTCTGTTAACCCTCAATTTGTGACAATTCACCACAGACATTCTGCTGATTGTGTAATGCCATAGGGCATAGCTAATAAGATGTTGCCCACTGAGTTCATTGTGCCTATTCTAGCTAAGACTAGTGTTAGATTTACCCCATGGAAAGCCAAGGTGCAACACTGAAGACACAGGGTGCTTTTACATGACCCCTAAAATCCGAGGCAAAGGGTTCCCAGATCCAGAGCTTAAAAATATTTTCCCACCAGCTCCGGACGTTAAAAAAAATTAAGTACGACCACGCCCACCGAAGCGTGTCCCAGTGTACTTTTCAAGTACCTGGCCTCCAGGAGGTAAAAAATATTCCAATGCACATTGTAAAGTTGTGAATGTCAGGCTCCCTCACCGTCTGTTTGTTTTTTTTGTCCGTGCTGCCCCTTTAAGAGACAGGAATCACTACGGGGTGGCTCGGGGCGGCTCTGACTGGCAGACGGAGGTGAGCCTGCATTTTTTCTCCCTTTTTTTCTCCCTCCCCTCACGCAGACAGGAACAATGGAGTGTGGAGGGGTGGGAACACAGGAAGAGTGACAACCCCCCACGATCTCTGGTCCGAATTTAAGTTGCCTCCGGATTTTAGGAGTTTTGTAAAAGCGTCCATAGTTTTATGGAGAGAAATATCTTTCTTCTGTCTTTTAATACTAGGTGACTAATGACTCGGAGGCTTCATGGAAATCACAGGGCTGTGGAAGGGTTCTCTTGGCTTCTCTCTTTAGTCAGCCATTTCCCTGGGTTCCTCTGTGGGCCAAGGCTGCATCACTGGCTGCCATCAAATCCCTCACCAAAAAGGGCCTTTCTTCTCAGTGCTTCAGCCGGGCACTAGTTTTGCCTATGTGGGGAACAAGGAAAAGGCACAAAACTTTATCAGATGGCCATTCCAAATACCAATTGAAACCTGCTGTTTCAATTCTCCAACTCCCTTCCCAACATGGAAGATGCAGTGTCTGCACCACTAAGGAGAAAAGGAAAAACAGCATGAGAAAAAGCAAGCCCCATTTTCGATCCCCCACCCGCACTGCATGGCATGGCGAGTCCGGCTTGTTGCTTGCGAGTCCCCACCAGAGCAACCCAGGACAGGAGAGGGGGGGAGGCCGGGGACCCCCCCCCCAGAAACCACCCCTCTGGTAGGTGCCCTCTCAGACAGGCAGGCATATTTTCACCTGCTCTTTGGGCCGGGAATCAGGGGTTTTAAAACTTTTTTTCTGTGCCGCTTGAATTGCGGTGGCTGGCGGCGAGTCCGGCTTGTTGCGAGCGACTGCGAGACGACGAGGATTTCCCCCACCAGAGCAGCCCAGGACAGGAGGGGGGAGTCAACCACCCCTCTGGTAGGTGCCCTGAGCCCTCACTCAGGCAGGCATATTGTCGCCTGCTTTTTGGCTGGGAATCGGTTTTTTTTAAAACAAAAAAACTTTTTTTCTGTGCCGCTTGGCATCGCGGGATCGCCGCGATGCCAGGAACGACAACAACAAATCAGACCCAATTTTTCTTTAGTCGGTTCGAGTTCGAGTTCGAGTTCTGGCGGAGTAATTGTTGTTATCGTTTCCGTTCCGTAACAGAAACGAGGAACGGAAACGGAAACGGGAATTCCGCTAAGTCGTGCCCATGTCTATTGGGGATATTGGGCAATAAGGGCTCAGTATAAGCCTGCTTGCTGTCTTTCTATATTAAAGTACAGTGACCCTATCATAGAAGATTTTAAAAAGAACCCAAGAATTAAAACAGAGATGCACCATTTAATGAAAATAAAACCTTAAGGTTATGGATGAACCCTGTTGACGAAGGACAGGAAAATTAACTGTGCCCTCAGTCCAACTTTGTGGCCCAACATGCCATGGAAAATTATTCTTCCCTCTGAATTTATCTGAGCACTGTGAGGAACACTCAAGATTTCAGTGGCAGCCACAAACTCAGTTAGCATTGAAAGGATTTCCAGGAAGTTCAAAGTATGAAAGTTAGTGGTTTGGATTGAAAGTCATTATTCCCAGAGCTCAGAAGAAACCATTATGAACAGAGAGCACAGGTGTCACAGAGAACACCTTTAGTAACTTTCAAACATTATGTCTAAGAAGCCATTTTGAAAGATTCCCCCCCCCCCCACACACACACACACATACACCAAGGTTTATGCCATTCTCTTACCAGTTCTGAGTGTGTTATTTCTTCTGGTTTTTCCCCCCATGTACTTTCAAGGTGAAATATCAAAAGCGGCCACTAGGGGCTCTATCACACATCCTTCAACATGCTGATTAAATCTCAATATAAAGCATTTCCACAAATATTGTCCCCACAGCCACCAGGCTTTAAAAAAAAACCTGGTTATGCCCTCTCTAGTGGGTTTTCCATGACCTACCAGAGAAATTGGGAATTTTTTGCTCTGGTAAAACATGCAAGCCAGAAGTCCATGGGAGCTCGCACATGGTCCGGTTTTCTGGTTTTTCCCCCCCTAGCCCCGACCAGCTCGTCCTGGGGCTGGTTGGCACTTTTTTCATTTTATTTTAAAATTTCTCCTCCCCAAAGTGCTGATCAGCTGGCCTTCAGGCTGTCAGTGCTGTTTTTTGTCTGTTTGCTTGTTTTCATTTTTTTCCTAGCCCCACCAGCTCCTGGGGCTGTTTGGCACTTTTTTATTTATTTATTTTTATTTCCCCTCCCCCCAGCGCTGATCAACTGGCCTTCAGGCAGTCAGCGCTGTTTTATTATTATTATTATTATTATTATTATTATTATTATTATTATTATT
>JAHTLZ010000129.1:12891446-12902377 GCA_023846285.1 Phrynocephalus versicolor | reverse complement strand
GATAGATAGATAGATAGATAGATAGATAGATAGATAGATAGATAGATTATTGGACTTATATACCACCCAACTAGCCCGGGTCGTTGTGAAAGCAACACCACTCTTGAAAGCCACTTCAAGGAGAGGGTAAACAATGTCCACTGGTCATATGCTGAAATATGTTTGAGTCTTTTTATCTCAGAATAACTGTTTCCTGTTTGTAAGCATAAAGTTAGGGAACAGCAACAACAAATTTCTACAGTATAAACTGTTAATTTAAATTAATGAGATGACTTGATAAGCTCCCACTGAAAAGCTTGTTTGCTTTTTGAATTATGACAAACCTCTTTCAGCAACCAATGCTTACACATCTGTTAGAAATAATATATATGTTTTTCTGTCTATCTTCCCTCTCTTTTAAGAAACGGGCAGATCTATAGGCAGGATCTTCCCTTTGCTGTGTCGGGGGAGAAAAATGGGTTTATAATCCTTAGATACAGACACTATTATAAATCATCATCATCATTGTCTACCATGAATGAACAATTTATTAGGCGCTGGAAGACTGAAAAATTATTCTGTGCCCATGATTTGAAGGGAATATTGTAGGGTTCAAAATATTCGTGGCATTCTTCCTAAATAGTGGCAATAATAATAATGTTCTTCCAGAAAGGGTTTTCTTCTGTTTAAGCTAATTTCCTCCTGTTTTATGTTTCTCTTGCCACTATCAGTCTGTAATTCCTGCCCTTGCCTCTACATGTGTGTGTGTGCGTGCGTGCGTGTGTGCGTGCGTGCGTGCGTGCGTGCGTGCGTGCGCAGTCGTCCTTTATCTTTGCTTCTCTTCACACTTACTCCTTGTGTGAAGTCTAGGCTTTTTAAAATGAACCATGAAATTATGCAAAGCCTACCCACCCCCCTCAGGTCTCCTGTCTTTCCCACTCTCAGGCAAACCCTCACACTCCTAATGAAGGGCAGTTGGTAAAACTCAGCAGCTGCCTTCACTCACCCCAGATAAGCCTTTAATGAGATGCTTTGACTCTGGAACATTAGTCTTCCCCCCTCTCTCTCTCTGTGTGTGTGTGTGTGTGTGTGAGAGAGAGAGAGAGAGAGAGAATTCTCTCTTGAGTAAAGAAGGTTACAGCAAATGCCTGAGGAACCAACAATTTGCACCAGGAAATCTGTGAGAGAGAAAGAGAGGGAAACTCTTTTACACAATTCGCAGACAAAGATGCATGAACATGGTGTATGTTTCATATCCCTGTCCTACTCCAGATATTATCCAGAGAGCAGTGCTGTACCAATACACAAGAATATCCTGTCAAAAAGTCCTTGTGGGATTGCTCATGCATGGTTCTCTTCCATATTGGCACAAATCATGTCCTTCTGTATTGACTCTGCTGGAACCTCACACAAGCTTGGGTGAACTAATTAGCTGTAGATGCTACAAGCCGTTATTCCTTTACAAAAGTTTAGTCGATACATTTATGTTATCATTATAGTAGCAGCTTGCCAAATTATGAGTTACAAGCCCTTAAAGTTATAGCAAGTGCAGCAACCACAGAATTGGGGTAAAAAATAGTAAATAGTTAAAAAATTAAAAAATGTGCCAACCCAGCCTGCAGACCAGCTGTCAGCATGTGAAAAAATAGTAAAAAATAAAAAATAAAAAACCCGCCGAACCAGCCCGCAGGCCAGCTGGTCAGCGCGAGTTTTAAAAAGTGAAAAAGGGAACAAAACAAAAAATGGAACAAATGTTTTAAAAATTCATTTCATTTTAAACAAAACAAAAACCAATAAAAAACAAACAAACAAAACAAAATGAAACACCATTTTGGTGTTTCGTGCCCATCTCTAGTAGAAACAGTTTGCAAAAAGAAAAAGGCAGAAATATGAATTGGGGTGGGGTCAAGGCTTCTTGTCTCACTCCCACTAGGTGGCAACATCTTAAAGGGATGATAAGTTTCTCAACAATCAATCCTTGTATAACAAGACAGCCTCTCTCATTGAGAACAAGCACTTTGACAAGCTTTCTTCACACTTTACTGTAAACAAAAACAAAGTGACCTGTTTTTCCTTCGTACCCAAGTGTAAGAACAACAAATACACATTATTTACTTTAGTAGTAAAGGTTTACTAGTTTTTCAGATTTTCTGCTGAAAAGCTAGTGTGTCCCATTGCTCATACACTGTGAGAGCCATGAGGGCAGCAACAAGCTGCAACATGAAGGGCAAGTGTGAACTCCTGTACTCATTTGGCAGTGCTTTTCAGTGTTAAACATGCCTGCTTTCCTAAGACTGTTCATATCAAAAGTGGAACATGCCAAGTCAGCTTGTAATGTTCTTGGCTTTGTGTGTGTGTGTGTGTGTTTGAGAGAGAGAGAGAGAGAGAGACTGATTGAACAGCTAGCTTTAAGGCAGGCAAAATGGATGGTTATGTTACAAGGGTCCCAGAGTATGACCTGAAATGTCGAAATATCAGCCTCTCTGAGTGGGGAAAAGATATCTGAGAAATTTGCTCTGTCAAGGCAGTTTTATTTCACTTCAATTTGCATCACCTGGACCAAATACAAAGAGGAACTCAAGCTGGCATCAGGAAGTCATACCTTTTCAGTTTCATCATCCATTCTCCAGAAGAAAACACAGGTGGTCAAAAGACAGGTGAACTTGAGAAAAACATGGAAAAGCCACTCCGTTCATTTCTAAAGGGACACGAACACACACTTAAGTCATTGTGTTGCAGCAGACCAGAGGGAAAGGAAGGAAGGATGGATAACTTTAATTTGAAAATATTGGAAGAAGAAAAGGACCACTGAGAACCCGACTGCTCCAAATCTCCCTGTCTGACCATCCTCTGAACCTGGACATTATCTATAAGTGGCCTAATCTTTTGAAGTCTGGTCTGTGGTTATGGCCATTGCAATATTTTGCAGCCACAGATTCCATACTTACGTGACATTCTGAGTGAAGGAGAGGTGCGAGATTTCAAATTATGAAAAAAAATCTGACATGCTAGACTGCTTTATATGTTCCATTGGGATAATTTATGCTGGTTAAAGAGTAAGATCTGCCACAGCGAATTGCCACTAATTACAAAACCCCTGTATCCGTTACAGTGGTACCTTGGTTTACGAGCACAATCCATTCTGGAATCATGCTTGTAAACCAAAACACTCGTAGATCCAAGCAAATTTCCCTGTAGGAAATAATGGAAACTCAGATGATTCGATTTGGCCCCAGGAGTTTCCATTATTCCTATGGAGAAATTTGCTTTGGCAGGGAGTCCTAGCATCCGCAGCAGCCAGGACCTGCAGCGAGGGATGGAGGCTTTTTGCCATCCACCTCTAGCTCCTGCAGGCTGAGCAGGGAAGGCAGCATCTCTGACTGATAAATTTATCTAATCAGATCCACCTCAGTTTTAAAGCAAAAAAATATGGGAGGAGTGTGTTGTAAGAAAAGATGCAACATATACACATTGATATACCTATTAGCTTTGGATCTTATGCAACTCGGCTTCTATGTGGAGGGGTTCCCAGTCAGGCAATGAAACACCCTGCCTTAGTAAAATGTCCTTGGGTAGCAAAATGGTCTAGGCTACCTCTTCCAGGACACCCGTTTGTGGTGCACTCCAGCAATGAATGCCAAATCTCCTGCCATCAGTACATTTAGTGTTAGGTGGAGGGATCAGGTTATGTTAGTGCAAAACACACAGTTGCAGAATGGAGGCACTGCCAGCAGACACCTGTAACTGGCAATTTGCAGAAATGCCTCTTTTAATAAAAAGCAATATATTTGAATTGGCAGAATAAGCACTCTGTTGGGTCAAGATTTGCAGACATTGTCTTTCTTTTACCAGCCAATGGCAAAACAGTCAAGTCATGAAGATGCTTCTTGGAACCAGCCTCAGATCTTTAATTATCTTCCTCTTGTCAGAGCAGATGCCATCAACGAGACCCTACGGATGTTGCTCATCTGCAACCATCTTCAGCTTCTAGCTAGAGACTATGGGAGCTGAACCATCCAACTACCCCTGCAGGGCCACCCACTGTCCACCATGACACATTGCATCCTCAAGATCAGAGTGCATAATTTATGGAATGTCATCTGGCCCCAACAAGCTCAATTTGTCGAGTGTAAACTGGCCCAAACCAGCGCTTGTAAGCAAATCCATTGCCATAACTCTCAACGTTGCGCTTGCGATGGCAAAAGAAGTGTTGCCTTACATAAGGTTTTGCTGAAATGAGGCTACACAAACATACAGTTGGCAGCAACATCTGTTGTTTAATCTGGCATGCCCACTTCCCCCAAAAGACATCCAGCAGGCAAGCAGCTGAACACCTGCATAGACAAAGATTCTTTTTCCTCTTCTTTTTTTTTTTTTGGTCTGACTCGAACCATATCCTGTTCATATGCCTGTGTTTTATTTAATCCAGGTTCCTTAATGAAGACCTTAATGAATGACCCTGGGTTTGCTCTTCTTCCTGAAACTCCTTGCAACTGGCCTCAACTGCCTGACACTTTCAATTCCGATTATTTCAAAGGCTGAGGACCTGATTTCGTTTTCGAAATAGCTCTCAAAGTCAATACCGTGTGGCCATGCTGTGGTCTCTGGAGCTGACACAATTTTGCCGGAAGTGACCAAAAAAAGTTCCGTCTTTCTGTTTATTTTACCATTCATATTTGATTTGTGACAAGTACTATTTATTTTGGATTCTTTTGCTTTTGAGTTTCTGTTTGAGTAGAACTTGTTCACTTTAAGCATAAGATAATGTCTATTCCATTTCTCTTCAGCCAAGAAGATGACTGAAAGGGGAAAATGTTGCTTCACCAGTAAACAGAGTGCTCTATCAGATGGCCACAGACACACACACTGGAAACACTCAGCATGTCACTGGAAACCTTCACTGGCATCTTTGGTTAGAGATTCACACAGTAAAAATGCTCGTATTTTTCATGCACCGGTCCTTTTGTTTTATGCAGAAGAAATCAATCAATGGGAAATCAGTTTCAACCTTCCAATTCTTGTTTCTCCATTTGTATTCTGGTCATCCAAATGCCCCTGAACCCTCATAAAAGCTCCCCAAAAAGCAGGAGCAAGGAAACAGAGAAGTAATCTGTTCCAAAAGCAGACAACCTTGTATGCGAAGGAAAAATCATCATCATACCTATTCAAGTACTAATTTATGTTATGGCATCATTGCCAACAACAACACTGATCATGGCAAATCAATCCAGCAGGAAAAGCACCCCCCTCACACATAAAACAATAGCAACCTTTAAACACACACATCTCCTCTCCTCTCTTCTCCCCAAAATCAAGAAAGCCAGCTATAAAAGCAAACTACAATAACCCACTCACCTGCAAACCAACATTAGAGAACACAAGTAAATTTTCATTGGGTGCCTTTTCGTCTCTTCTGTGAGCCCAGCAGGCATCAGCAGGGAATCCAGGAAGCAGCGAAAACAATCTAATAAAAGAAAGGAACAAAAAGGAAGAAGCAAACAAGCAGACAAACACGAGGGGGAAATCCTCAAATAAATTGGCCTCTCTCTCTCTCTCTCTCTCTCTCTCTCTCTCTCTCTCTCTCTCTGTGTGTGTGTGTGTGTGTGTGTGTGTGTGTGTGTGTGTGTGTGTGTTTGTTAAAAAAACAATCCAGTGGAAGCATGCTGGAAGAGAGAGGCTGCCTGACAGCAGCAGAAATGAATAAAAGAAATAGGAAACACCTGCACCATAAAGGGAAATGGAAAATAGGAATGGGCACGAAATGGAAAAATCATGTTTCATTTCATTTCATTTTGTACCCCACATTTTTGTTGTTTCATTTGATATGAATTTTTGAAAAAAAATGATACAAAACGAAGCACTAACAAATGGTTCATGGGGGGGGGACTAGAAAGTGGCCCCGCAGGCCAGCTGATCACACTGTGGTGGGAGAAAAAACTCCCCCCCCACCCTAGTGCCAATCAGTTGGCAGGCGGGGCTTGGGGGAGGTAAAATATTTTTTAAAAATCATTTTAATAAAACCTTTTAAAACCCTTTAAAAAAACACCCTTTCCCCCACCCTAGCACTGATGAGCTGGCAGATGGGGCCTTGGGGAAGGGGAAAATGTTTTTTAGGGCTTTTTTTAAAAAAAAAATTCCCTCCCCCCAAGCCCCGTCTGCCAGCTGATCTGCGCTGGGTACCCTTCTTTTGTCAACACAGATCATTCTGTTTTTAGATACTCTCTTTCAGCAATTTCTGTAATAACCTGGATTACAGGAAGTAATAATCCCATCCCATGATTCTGATCCTTTGATGGTGTGGCACCAGTACTGAGAGAGGAGGAAGTGGGATTCCCATGTATCGGGATGACCCTGGCTGTGCAGAATTCCATCATATTACTATGTTAATGATTTACATTTTATAATGCTCCTTTCCTCTCCATGTTAGGCTCACAACATAGAAGGTTGTGCTGGGTGAGCTACCATGAATTCACCTTTGCTGTTTTCAGAAGCTAAGCAGAATTAAGCCTAGTTTGTACTTGGGTAGACCAAAAAACATAACCAGGCATCTCCAATGGGTCTAGTCAAATTTTATAGGACAGGGCTAGATAGACCAAAGTTCTGCTTCAACATAAGGCACCTTTCTTTGGCCGTCACTTCACGAGGCTCTTCGCTTCGCAGCGTGATTGCCTTCGCTTTGAATGCGAAGGCGATCACGTGGTCTCCCTTCGCCCCCACCCCTTTTTCCCTGTACTCACGCGGGCCGCTTGTCCCTTCGAATCGAGAATGACCTCACGAGCTCCATTCGCATTAAAACACTGATGTTCTTCCCCCGTTTCCCGCGTTCTTTGATTTTTTTTAAAAAAAAGGGACCGGTGTATCGATGCATCAATGCTTGGCTGTCATTCACGACAGAGCGTGGTTACTGTACGATCCTGTGTTTTGTTTCCTGGCATCATTGGCAGCCCCCCGCCGCCGCCGCCGCCGCTACTCGGGGGGAGCCCCGCATGGCACAGCCGCCCGCCCTCCGCCGCTTGCACGCTGCCTGCCCCGGGTGCCCTGCTCTGGCCGGGCGAGGCAGCAGCGGCTCCTCCTGCGCCCGCCGCCGCCGCCGCCGCCGCCGCTGCTGCTGCTACTTGAGCGAGGAAGTAACAGCGCAAAGCGATGAAACAATATAGCGATGCATCGATATCCCTGTTTGAATATTTTTTAAAAAAACTTGAAATAAAAGCCAAAAACTGAGACCACACGTGGCGCTGGGTGCGAAGCGAGATGCGAAGCGAAGAGATTCCCGTCCTCCGCCAGGGGCATCACTTGCCCCGGTTGGAGCACGCTAAAGGGGGCGTGGTCGGGGTGACGTCGCAGCCAAAAGGGAGGAGCGTGCGGACTGAACCGGTCGGTTCGCACGCAAATGACGGCTTACCGTGAAGCAAGCGGCTCGTGAAGTAACGGCCTTTGTTTCTTAGGTCACCCAGTGAGGTTTTTTTTTTTCTAAATGGACAAGTGATCCTGGACCTTTTCCACCCAACTGTCTAACCACTATACTACACTAGTTCCACCACAGTGATTCAACAAAAATGTCTAGAACCCACAAACCATGTAGTAAGTGTAGAACTTATTGTAAGTTCCCCATTGAGTACACACTCAACACACAGGTGACATGATATAAAACTGTAACAATGTTAAATAAATATAATAAATATAATTCAGTAAATTGTTGGTTTTGGGGTTAGTTTTGTATTCCCAAGATGGACTACCCCTCAAGGTATTGGGCTAGATGCAGATCCTAAAGGCTTTTTAAACACAGATGCTATACATTTTAAAAAGACTCATTGTCAGCTGCAGCAATGGCTGTGGATTAGAAGCTGCTTTACTCTTCTGCTGTATTCCAAAATATGACTTACTCACCTGTATTACAGAAAATGTTTCAGCACAGCCTAGTGGACAAAAGCAGGTAATTATTTAGAAACCTATAAACCCATGGAGACCAGAAACAGATGCTCTTTTGTATCTTCTTTCCCTTGTTGCAACTTCGTTTCTTCAGGCCATAATTCTGGGACAGCCTGAGTGTTCCTGTATGTCTCTGAGAACATGAACTTTGTTTTTACGCATGTGAATGTGAATAATATTTTCTCAGGGGGGTGAAGGAATCTCTGACACACTTAACGTATGAAGGAATCAGTTGGAAGCTACACTGGGTGACTTGAGGTTCTACTGTACTGTGGGTGGACTGCCCAGGTGAATAAATGGTTTAAGAACATATCAAAGTTTGGGTAAGAGTTGCCAAGGCAGATCCAAACCCACCTTCAAGTTTCTGTTTATGCAAAACCAGAGGGATTTTGGGACAAAAAGGAGTTGTGGTACATTATCTTCTTTGCTTTGTCACTTATAACCTGAAGTTTACTATTTAATGTGCAAAGGATAATCAAACTTTTTATTTATTTATTTATTTATTTGTTTATTTACCACACCATCTTCCCAAGGGAACTCCGGGCGGTTTAAAACAATAATATGTAATAATAAGAAACAAATAAACCACAAAAAACAAACAAAAACAATTAAGTAAAACAAGTAATAATACTCAGCAAGATGGTGGAATTAAAAAAAACAACAACCTGTTGGTCACCAGATACCTCCCTAAACAGCAATGTCTTCAACGCTTATCAACTTTTATCAAAATATGAACCAAATGAACTTCCCAATGATCCTGAAGTATTTCTGAGAGATGCATGTGAGTAAAACTGTAACATATAGCATGACATATCATGTTTACTTCTTCATGTATCATAGAAGTATATTATCTAAGAAGGATTATCCAAGAAGGATTATCTGCTGCTCCCTGTTATGTCAAGGACCTAACTCCACATCTACCAGATCCTTAGGGAAAGCTCTGAAGCAGTAGGCACTCTCTCATCTATGTTTCTCAGCAACTAACATCAGAAGCAATAGGCTCTATTTCTGGAAGTAGCAGGCAGCCATTGTGACTAGCCAATAGCTTTATTTTCCACGAATCTGAAGGCAACATACACATTCTCTGTGGATTTATGGGATACCCCTTTCAAACCACCTAGGGTTGAGGCCACTGGATTGTGTAAGAGCAAATTCTGGTGAGAATAATAGTTGTGTGGAGAAACACAGTGTGTGTGGGAAACACTGAACAGGTGTTTGCTCTTGCAATTGGTGTGGTGCTTTCCCCCTCTCTCACTGTGGTATATGGGAACGAGATCTCATATCTTCTTTCAGAGAGGATGGGGGGGGGGACCAACCTGCTTATGCCTTAGCATCAACAGATCATGCTACTTGATTGGCTTCAGCCTTGATGGAACCCTGTAGAACAGAGGACATCTCCAGGAAACAGATGGATTTCTGATAGATTGTGTGTATTTTCCTTTTTTTAAAAAAATCTACTGTTGGCATAAAGAAACAATGGGGGATTGTGGATCAACCCACTATTTTTATGGGTGGGGGGTGGAGTTTCCTCCCAGAATGCTAATATTGTGGACCACTTGGTCCGATTGATTAGTTTTGTTCTGAGTGCCTTTCCTGCTTGAATGATCCCAGCTGTCTTCTTGGTTTTCCCCACGCTGGGAAAAACAGAACTGATTGCTGATCCTATAATAGAAAAATAAAACCCAAAGGCATCCAAAAGAACACATATTGTAGCCATTAATAGTTCGAGTTCCAAGGTGGTGGTGCCCTTTTCTGCCGCCACTGGATCCATGCAGATTTGGTAAGTCTTTTGTATTCTCAAAGACTTTCACAGCCAGGATCTGATAGTTGTGAGTTTTTCGGACTGTTTGGCTGTGTTCTGGAAGTTTTCCTTCCTGACGTTTAGCCAGACTCTGTGCCTGGCATCTTCAAAGGGCAAGAAGCTCAGGGAACTAGGAGTTCTCTTTGCGCTCTGGGGTATAGAGTGACTTCTGGATCACTGAAAACCACTTCTGAGGCCTTTGGCAGGCTTCTGGGGCCTGTCGAAGGCCCCGGACATACTTTCTGGCAAACCAGAAATAGGTAGATAATAGGTAGGTAGATAAATAGATAGATAAATAGGTACTGCCATAAAAAAGCAGGAAGGTAAACAGTGTTCCAGGCCACAGACTTGCACAACACTGTCTCTTTGGCTTGAAAATGGAGATGGCCACCGCCTTAGAGTCAGACCAACTAGCACGCATGCACAGGGGGAACCTTTACCTTTAACCTTTACCAGTCTCACTCAAAGGTGTCTACTCCAAATCACATTCCCCTATACAGTGTTGTTTGGGCTTGAAACAATCTCTCTCTCTCTCTCTCTCTCTCTCTCTCTCTCTCTCTCTCTCTCTCTCTCTCTCTCCCCTTTTGCATTACAAAGAAACAAACAATCCGATAATGAATTGGTGAGTTTTATAATGCAAAAATATAACTTACCTCATGGTTTTATATATTTTTCACATTTAAGCGATCCAATATTTTTATTTCAAAGTGGAAATGGTCAGAAATGCAATACAGAAAATCATTTTTTTAGCATGAAACATTTTGAAACCTGCAAAATCTCAGAAGTGGTGGTGGGGAGAAATATATACAAGTATCAAAAGGAGTGGAGAGGAAAACACCTTCTAAGGGAAGTTCCATTCAAGCCAAGGGGAAATAAGAATACTGAGGAGGAGCACTCTAGGGAAGGAAGGGAAAGCCATAGAAGCAAATATATCAGCTGAAGAATGTTCCTCCCATATTTAGCAAAACATTTTCTGTTCCTAAGCTTATCAGATATCTTGGAACTCAGCAGTTGATTTCTGTGAAGACAGTGACCTCCAGCGGCTGCACTACAACATGGCAAGCCTTAAATGTTGGAATGTGCTGTTTGTGAATGCCCTCAGCTCCCACTGAGTGCTTTGGATTTCACTCATCCACTTCACACACTGGATCTATCATCACTCTCTCTCGGGTTTATGACTGCCTGGTGATCATATTGCCTGGTGCTCCATAGGGGCTCCAGT
>JAHTLZ010000129.1:12863726-12891436 GCA_023846285.1 Phrynocephalus versicolor | reverse complement strand
GGGGGGGGGCGCATCCGGCTCCCTGGCCTTAGTTTGAGGACCCCTGGTCTACAGTAGCAATGTATCAAAAAAGTGAAACATTGCAGCCATGTTTTGGCATGGAAATGCATACCAAAACTAGACTCAAAAGTTGTTAACATATAGTATCTCTGAAATGTACACCTACCGGCAGTGAATAACAACTTGAACATTCTTGCTGTGTGCGTATGCTTCAGCTGTTACATCTGAAGGCTGAAGTTTCTGCTTGAGATCCCGAATCATGGTGACCAAATCGTTGGGGTTTTCTGGGAGAGCAAAGCCTTTCCATTTATGGTACTGATACTGAAACACTTTTCGGGGTTCTTTCCTCTGCAAGAAAGGGGGTACACAGAGGGGTCCTTCAAAGCAACTGAGAGGGGATACGAGCCATGTAGCTGAAGACCGTCTGCAGCATGAGTAGGAAATTCCTGGTTCCCACCATTCTTTGATCAACAGCTCCCATCAGCCTCACCTAGGCCCTCAGTGGGTAACTTGAGGTCCCTTCCCCAATCTCTGAGAATGTGACTTCCTGTTCATCTAAGCCGAACTTAGAGAATCAGACAATCATAGAGATGGAAGGGACGGATGGTTCAAAGCCCCTGACCATGTAGAATAAGCCTGGATATCTTCAAATCCACTACTCTCTCTCCAAAAAGGCAGGCAGGCAAATGACTTAATCAATGCCTCCTCACAAAGACTAAATTTGACATTTTAGATTATGTAAAACCTCTGGAAGGGCCAAACCGATCTTTGTAAAAGGAATGTTTTTAATCACTTTCCTTAGAGTTGCAGAAAGAATGGCTCCCAAGATGCTTCAAGGCCACAGCTCCAGTCAGTCCAAATCCACGCAGTCAGCAGGGAAGGACATTTGAGGTTTGCTGTTTAATGGCACCTAGACCATACATTTCCCTTCCTCAGCTTAGTGATCTAATCAGGTTTACTAAATAAAAACCCTCATTTCTTCATTTTAAAACAGTTATGTCAAAACATTCAGCTATGAGATAGGCAAGGTGCCTCTCCTGGCATATTAGGTCCAGAAGTGGGACAGAAACTGGTTGCTAAATCTTTCCTGAACAGCCTGGAAAAATTACTTTTCTGGACAACGTCTCCCAGAATCTAGGAGGAATCATCCATATACCAACCTCCCCAGAAACCCAGCTCTGTTTATTTGTTTGCTTGTTTAATCTGCAGCCTTATTATTGCTAATACATTATTCTGGGTGGTCTAATAACAGATTAATATGTATAGCTAAACAAGCAATAAACAGTAAAATTAAAATGCATACCTAACAACATAAAAAACAATGATGCATAGACAGCCTACTGATGAAAGCATGTGACATATAGGGATGCTAACAACAGTGTCTAGGCCTATAGGATAAAGGTAAACGTTTTTGCTGCACATGGGTGCTAGTCATGTCCAACTCTAGGGGCAGTGCTCATCTCTGTTTTTAAGCCCAAGAGCCAGTGCTGTGCAGTAGAGATGGGCACGATTCAGCGAAATTTTTGTTTTTGTTTTCGTTTTTTCGTTTCGTTTCGCAACGAAAACGAAAACGAAAAATTTTTCAGAAGCAAAACGACAACGGAAACTAAACGAAAAATTTTGCCATGTTTTTCGTTTTCGTTACGGCGGACACATTGCATTGAAAAGAATGCTAACGAAATGAAAAATTTTCATTTTTGTTTTGTTTTTTCGTTTCATTTCGTAACGAAAACGAAAATGAAAAATGCGCAAAAAAACCCCGAAAAACGAAAATGAACCAAAACGGACCCCTAAACGACAAACGAAAAACGAAAAAATTATTTTTCTGAGTTGTGCCCATCTCTACTGTGCAGGTTAGTGGCCATGTGGCTGGCATGGCTAAATGAATTTCTGTGCATGGCACACTGTTTACCTTTCCGCTTTTTGTGGTCTGCTTGCATTTACATGCTTTCAAACTTCTAAGTTGTCAGGAACTGGGGTTAACAGCAGGAGCTCATTCCACTGCATGGCACCCGGGATTCGAACTGCCGAGCTGCCCATTTTGTACCTGACAGTTTCAGCTCTCTAACCTGCTGAGCATTAATAACAAGGACAGTTGTGTCCTTCTCAGGAGATGTGGACACAGAAACTGTCACAGCAGGCTGGCACCATATCATCTAGCAGCAACGTCCATGCCACAAGCCAAACCCAGCTGTCACCAACCAAATGTCCTCTTGATAATTTGGACTCCAACTACCATAATCCTGTCCAATGGCCATGCCGTCTTGGTCTGATGGGATTGGGCTGATAATGTAAGGCTGACAGATTTGGGAAAGATTGGCCTAGGCCAATGTTGGTGAACCTATGGCACGGGTGCCAAAGGTGGCACTTGGCACCCTTTCTGTGGGCACCTGACATAGCCCCTTCACAGCCACCTGTATTCAGGTTAAATTGCTGTATTGGCACTTTGTAAAAATAATAGTGGGTTTTCAATCACAATTTGGGCACTTAGTCTCTAAAAGGTTCACCATCACTGGCCTAGATTCTGATTCTGCATTGCCCTGTTTTCTTGCCACAAGTTTAAATTCAAAATCAGTCAGAAATCTACTATAGCCAGATTATGAACAGCCACCTCTGAGAAACAATCAGCCTCACAGATGTTTATGCATTCTAATCAATCACGTTCTCTCTACTTCCTTCAGGTTTTAAAAGCACAGCACAAAACATGGTGGAGGTCAGGAATCAGCTCTTATTTTACCTTTGCATGAGTGACATCAAAGGTCCGAATAGTATAACTGGAACAATTGTTGACATCTTTCAGTTCAACCGTGATGCCATTGTATGACATTTTTCCATCTCCCCAGTACTGTGCACAGAGTTCCTAGAAAATCAAAAAAAGATAATTAAGTGGCCTCAGTACCATACTACAAGGTATTTTTTAGGTTGGATGATACCGTCAGGGCATGTGTTAAAGTAAACACACATGGGTTCAAATTTCCCTTCTTTTGCAACTGATACTTTTTTTCAGCCTTATGAAAATTAGCCTTTTATTTCAATGTTCAAAGCCTACATTTCAGTATCTCTCTCAAGGAGATAGCATGTCCTATTACAGATGCAGGGAGATTAACTCACTTGGGTGTCATCTTTCAGCTCCGTCAACATAACAATCACTTTCACTTTTCTTTGATAAACCATGGCCCAGAAGTCATTAATGGTGTTCGGGAGTGGTCCTTGTGTGACTATCATTGCATTCTGAAGCCAGTAACCCTACAGAAGAAAGAGAAAGGGGGGGAATCTGAAATTGTTCCAAATAAATCATTTGGAAGGAAGCAAATCACGAAATGATTTTTTATTCATTTCATTTCATTATTCTTTATTCGTTTCGTTACATTAGATAACCCGGGGGGGGAGGGTTTTTAAAACATTTTTTG
Source organism: Phrynocephalus versicolor (assembly GCA_023846285.1). Lineage (NCBI taxonomy): Eukaryota > Metazoa > Chordata > Lepidosauria > Squamata > Agamidae > Phrynocephalus > Phrynocephalus versicolor. The sequence continues at coordinate 12,888,026 of JAHTLZ010000129.1, read as the reverse complement.
CCACCCCAAGCCTGTGCTACAGCTGATCAGCCCTTTGAGCAGCAAAGGGGGGGGGGGAGAAAAACATTTTAAAACATGCCACCCCAAGCCCGATCTACAGCTGATTGGGGGTTGGGGCAGCAAAAAAGAAAAAAATGTTTACAAACATTCCACCCCAAGCTTGAGCTACAGTTGATCGGCTCTTGGGGGGCAGAAAGGAAGGAAGGAAGGAAGGAAGGAAGGAAGGAAGGAAGAAAGAAAGAAAGAAAGAAAGAAAGAAAGAAAGAAAGAAATGTTTAAAAATCCTTCCTTTTCCCGCACCCGATCAAGTTACACAAGAACCACACACACAGTACACTAAAAATGAAACAAAACAAAATGAAAAATGAAATCAAATTTTTAAAAATTTGTTTCAAATGAAACAAAATGAAATTGAACTGAATGGTATTTCGTGCCCATCTCTAAACACAAGTCATTACAAAGACATCAATTCCATTCTACTAATGTGTGTGTATTGGTGGTAGAATCACTGTCTGAATTTTCCTTTCTTGAACCGAAGACCAAATTCAGCACAGCTTGATTCCAACTGTAGCTCCTCTGCTATTCAGCTTGGAGAAATCAGAGTAGAACAGAATCAGACCCTACAAAAGAAGTGGCATTGTCCAGCATGGGCAGAAGATTGCTGCTTAGTGGTTTTAGCATGGAGTTGTGGGTTATAACACTTGGTGTTCTGTGGTCATCTGTTCTGTGTTTGTCATATGAATGACTGTTCCACAACACCAGAACTGGGGGGATATTGGAGATATCGTGGCCTCAGAAATGCATTCTCTAAAATCTCAGGTTGAAAACCATCTGTAGATTTGAGCTGCACCTAAGAGTGCATGTTAATCTTTAAGATACTACAGAATTCTTCGTGGATCATCAATAGATTCAGAACAGAACAAAGAAAGTTGCGCATAACTGAACCTAGGAAACTCATTGCCATATGATGCATGATGGTCCCTGGGTTACCTGGCTTTAAAACAAGCCTGTTGTTGCCAGGGCCGGCACTGGGTTTTTTTTTTTTTGCGCCATAGGCAGCGGGGGGTCAGGGGGCGCGCAGGCAAGGGGCAGACAGCAGGGGGCGTGGGCGGGCGGGCGGCGACTGGTGGCAGGGGGATGGACGGCAGTGGCCAGTGGCGGGGGGCAGCAGGCTGGCCAGTGGCGGCAGTGGGAGGGGGCAGCGCCCCCTCTCCATTTTGGCGCCCTAGGCAACTGCCTAGTTCACCTTAATGGATGCGCCGGCCCTGGTTGTTGCCAGTTACAGTTAAACAGAACTTCCAGGTTGACAGAGCTTGCAAAGAAGAAAAGGCATTTGCTTTCATGACCTGTGACAGGCTTCCAAGCAGCACCTGTCTGGGCACTCTTCACAGCAGGTTGGTGGATTTGGTGGAAATGCAGATGTTTTTCATGAATCTGAGAGGGGAATCTGAGGCAAGCTCCAGATGTTTACCCACAGTCTCTTTTATCAGCCCCTCATTGGTTCTAATCTTGGATCACCAGAGGCATACCACAGCTCCTGTTATCCCAAATACTGCCAATGCTGGCAAGGTGAGAATCTACTGTAGTCCAGCAAAATCAGGGGAGGCAAGGTGAAAAAACATCCCACAAAGAGGAAAGTGTGAAAGAGCATAAATGGGGAACCATGTGTCTTTTCCCACTATCACAAGTGCAATTCCACACTCCTATTTTTACTACATAAAATATTATACTGACAATTAGTTGTACCAAGCCTTCATTTTGATGCTGGCATTTAGTAGCTATTCATTCTGCGCTACTCAAGACTTCCCATGAATGTGGAAAGGGAAAAGGGAATGATTATATTGTGCTACCAACAAGGGACTAAAACAGTATTTAAAAAATAGACCAGGAAAAACATCAACTACACATATTTTAGGGAGGGAGGTAACTTATCCAGACACACTTACGTGGATGAAAGATGCATTGATATATTTATTGGGTTCCTCATCACAGTCGCTATCATCATCAGAGGATTCCTCCCCATCACGTTCACTCTCTCTGCTTCCTTCCTCTTCGTGTTTGAATAATACCCGGTTATAGTCATCTGTGTGGCAAGGAAGTCAGGGGTTGGGGTTGAGGAAAGGGCTGGCAGTGAGGCAGTAAGGCAGCTGCACAGAGGTTCAAGGCAGTCTTGATCACAGAGGACAAGTCAGCAAAAAGTACAAATCTTTAGCGTTTTCTCTTAGTATAGCAGAAATACACCTCAGCTGAACTGGAGAACACTACTCAAAACAGTATGTGACCAAAACTAAGTCTAAATAAATACATAACTTCCCAAAGGTCTGGAAAAAGAGGGCCTGAGTTTTTGGTATTGCAGTAAACATTGTGGGGGGAGGGTTGTACTTGACTTTCTGCTGCTTTTTCTCAGTCTACGTTCTGCTGCCCTTTATGCCTGGGACTGCTAAAGTGAACATCTCCAAGAGGATATCTGTCAGTTTATATCTTCAATCCCCTGCTTCCCTTTGCCTCTCCACTTTTGGATCCTTGGTCCGCTTTGTCCGTTTCATTTTTCATTTCCCCATAGGAATGCACTGAAGCAATGCATCCCTATGGGAAAAGTTTCCCTTGCAATTGGTGTGGGGAAACCGTGGGCTTTTCTTCTGCCAGAAGCCAGCACTGCCAATCAGCTGTAGTGCTGGCTTTGGCGGGAAAAGGATTTTAAAAGACCGCCCTTTCCTCCACCATTTTCTGAGGGCTCCTGCCTAGCTGTCAATGGCTGGACCCTTTTAAACCTGGCCCAGCCGGTACCAGGGGCTCCCCCTGGTACCGACTGGGCCAGATTAAAAGCAGTCCAACGACTGACAGCCCAGCAAGCGTCTTCAGAAAATGGGTCGGGAAGAAAGTTGCAGTGATCCTCCGGACCTGTTTTCTGAGGGCTCCTGCCAAGCTGTCAATCGCTGGACCCATTTAAACCCAGCCCATTCAGTACCAGAGGGTACATTAAAAATGGCTCAGTTGCCATGAGGGGTTATCCCCAGTGCTGACTGGGCCATTTTTAAAGGGGTCCAGCCAATGACAGCTTGGCAGGATCCTTCTGAAAATGGCCCGGTTGGCAATGCAGGACCTCTGCGCTGGCCATGGGGCCATTTTTAGAGAGCTCCTGCCGACCTGTCATCAGCTGGGCCCCTTTAAAAATTGCCCATTTGCCACCAGGGGTTCTCCCTGGTGACAACTGGGCCATTTTTAAAGGGGTCCAGCCAATGACAGCTTAGCAGGATCCCACTGAAAATGGTTGGGATGCCAGTTTGGAACTCTCCCGCTGATGTCCCGACCATTTTCAGAGAGCTCCTGCCGAGCTGTCATCGGCTGGACCCCTTTAAAAATGGCCCAGTTGTCACCAGAGAGAACCCCTGGTGGCGACTGGGCCATTTTTAAAGGGGCCAGCTGATGACAGGGAAGAAGGGTCTCTTTAAAAGGATCTTCCCTGCAGTGGATAACAGTGCTGCGTGCCTGCTCAGGGCTGCTATCCACTGCAGGGAAAAATGTCAAAAGAGACCCCGCTTCTTGGCTCCGCATGTGGAGGCGGGAAGTGGGGTCTCTTTAAAGGGATCTTCCCCGCAGTGGATGACAGCTCCCGCTCGGCGCTGCCATCCACTGCGGGGGGGGGGAATGTCAGAAGAGACCCCACTCCTCGCCTCCTCATGCAGAGGTAGAAAGAAGGGTCTCTTTGAGGTGCTGGCCCCAAGCCAGCGCCTCTCAGCTGAGAGGCGCTGGCTGGGGGAGCTCTTTCCCCCACACACAGTGGCAGGGGAGAAGATTAAGCCCCTCTTTCCCCCAGCCAAAGTTGCACAAGCACCACACACACACACACACACACTGCACCCAAAATGAATAACGAATCAATGCATCAATGAAACTATTTTTTTCAAAAAAATCATTTAAAATGGAACAAAACGAACTGAACCCTAAAACAAACCAAACCAAAACAAGTCACCATTTTTTTTCAGTTCATGCCCAATACTGAAGGTGCGTGTTCATTTTTGTCATCCAAGTCTCTCTGTAATGTAGTACCATTTTCAAATCTGTAAGATGCCCACTACCTATAAGGCACTGGACACAGATATACCTAAAGGATCAGGTGTCGTCTTCCTTGCATCTCTGAATCAGGAACTGTTGTTCCGTGTAGGTTTGCAACCCAACCTGGTGACTGTTATGTGTCTGTTTCCACTGCCCTTAAATTTCCTGACTAGATTAAGACTGCAGTATGGGTGGGGCAACGGAGTCCCCAACACCCTGCTGTACTATATTCCCAAGGAAAACCAATTTCAAAGGCCACTATTGATTTTGATCTGGAATATGCATAGGTTTATTTATATGTTTTCATCTCAAGGGAGATATAAGAGTCAAGGCACATTTTCCCCTAGTACATGGCCATGGAAGGAAAGGGTTGAGGATGGGATTTGTGGGAAAATTTATCTGCAGCTTTTTAAAGGAAACAGAAAGGTAGCTTGGCACTACAAAATTAAGACATTATATTAAAATGAGATAAACACCTTTGCATATGGACTTGTGGAAATGATATGGATAGACAACAGGCTTTGATCCTGCTACCGGAGATGTAGAAAGAGGGTTTCAGATGTAATTTACTTGTAAAACATCTAAATGTGATCTGGAATACATGTTTTCTATTTATAATGGTCAAGAAAAGAAGATAAACATGGTGCCTGCATTTCCCCCCTTTACAATACAGTACTCACATGGAATAACCGTTGAACTGCGGTTTTTACTTCTGTTTTCTTCCCTCTTGCCAGCTCTCTGTGTCTGCCAGATCTTGTAGGAAGGCAGTCTCTAAAGACAAAGATGCAAGCAATAAAAACCAAAGCATCTGAAATAAAAAGATGCAAGTAAAAGGCCCTAAACAATCTCTCAGTGTAATCCCGTCCTAGTTTTAAGATGTGATCAAGTACCTGCGCCATCAAGGGATCACCCAGGAGAGTCATCAAGATGAAAGGAAGTGTGTTTGATCAGGAGCTGCCAAGGGTGTAGAGAATGTATGTGTGCCCAACTCACACCTCAAGGGTGGAATGATGTGATTTTTGGTAATAGATATTCTGTATTATCCTCTGCAGGGTTAGACAACAGTGAGCCTGGGAAGTTCTGGTGTGGAGAACAAGACAGTACTTTCCAATGTGCAAAGGGCAACTGGTGTGGCAGTAGTAGTGATGGGATAGCCCACTGGTGATCACACAGCATCATTCACCACAGCTTAGACGATGGAGGGCAGGCTGCTTCCCCAACCCTAACCCTACCCTTCTTCCAACAACTTGTTCCAAATTCCAGCAACTGCCTCAACCTCTCTCACGGAAGGGTGGCTGTGACATGGAAAGAACCCATTTACCTGGAATTCAGCTTCCAGGAGAGAAGGATCGCTGGGTGGGTCTTTCTTCTTCAGTTGATTAAGGTAATTGTGCAGTTCGGAGAGGTTGACCTCGGTTTCGCCATACTGAACATATTCAACCAGTGCTTGATGGATCAGGATGTACTGTGCCTAAGATGCCCCAGGGTTTCGGATTGTGTAGAGGGTGAAAACAAAACAAAATGTATTCTATATAATATATATGACACAACCAGGGACCTCAGTTATGTATGTAAAGGGGATGTACTTCTAAACAGACACACATAAGATTCCTTTTTCAAAGGCATACGGATTAATAAATTCAGCAGAGCTCATTGATGGGAAATCAAAGAATATCAAGTAAAATTACACTGAATCTCTGCCACAGTAACAAAAGTATATAAGATTACATAGCGATGAATCCAAGCACCAGTCAGGGCAATGAATCACAACTCTCTGATGGGGGTGGGCAGCATGACACACTTTGCAAAAACATGCTTGCCAGGGCACCACTGTTTAGATGTGTTTTTAGGTGGCCATTTTAAAGCCCTTACAATAATAATTGTGTGTTAACATATCTATTCTAACTTATGGCAGCCTTTTTTTTCAGGGGTTTCTAGGTAGAAAATAGTCAGAATTGAGTGACCATTCCCTTCTTCTGGGGGTGCCCTGGAAGGATGCTGGTTTTCCAAGGCTACCCAGGTGGTGTGCTTGTAAGATAAAGGTAAAGGTTCCCCCCATACATGCGTGCTAGTCATGCTCATCTCTGTTTTTAAGCCAAAAAAGCCAGTGTTGTGCAAGTCCGTGGCCATGTGGCCAGCATGGCAGAACACATTTCTGCACATGTAACACTGTTTACGTTCCCGCATTTTATGGTGGTACCTATTTATCTACTTGCATTTACATGATTTCGAACTGCTAGGTTGGCAGGAGCTGGGGTTAGCAGTGGGAGCTCACTCCTCTGTGTGGTACCTGGGATTCGAACCGCCAAAGTGTCAACTTTGTAGCCAACAGTTTCAGTGCTTTAGCCCACTGAGCTACCACACCCCCTATAGTGTCTCTGTGTAAACCTCTCCTATTCATGCATGGCAGTCTTGAGCCCAGTTGGGCTCCTGCACCTTAGTAGGAGGGAAGTATGGTTTCCATGCATGCACCATCTTTAACACAGTGGTTAGAAATCTTAATGAGGATAGGCGTTACATTTGGCAAGTTGTTGCAGCAAATTCACAAGGCGCCAGGGTACATCTCATTTGTGCCATCAGGGATAGGTATGCAACCCAGTACCAAATCCATTATAATCATTTAATTGCAGCAAGTTACACAAGCTGCACGTGAAGACCAATAGGATTCCAGTCAAAATCTAATCTAGTTCAAATTAGCAACCAGATTCAGGTCATTGGCTCTTCAAAAGCGCATGCGGGTGACTGACAATATGTTATGAACAGTCAACTGCTGCTTAAGGGACCAGATAGCAAGCACACAGAGTTGTTGCAATGACATTCCTGTTGCAGTTGACTACTTGGCTGAATGAACATGCACACAGTGAATAAAACAGGACGGAAATGCTAATATGCTGACTAAATACTTTCTGAATTAACTGATTCCTATTCCATGTTGACAGCACAATGTTGCAATGAAACAGAGCACTGATGTGGTTATAGTACATGTGGGTACCAAAATGATGCTGAACTACAGCATGGGCATTTTAGTTCAATAACACACCTTCCCTACCTTTGCTCTAGCATTCACATATGAGGATAATACTTGGGTTTCTCTTCAATTATATGCAGTCTTTAATTATATGTTATTTTCATATGATTTTAATTTTATTTTCATTATAGTACTGTATTTCTATGTTTTTTTTAAAAAATTATTGTATGAGTTTGTTCTGTGTTGTATTGTCTTGTATTGATTGCTGTTAACTGCCCAGAGTGACCTCACTGCCAGATGAGTGGTATAAAAGTCCAATAAAGAAATAAAGAAATAAATAAATTCAAGCCATAGAAATGTTCACCTTAACTCAGGTATAAAAGTGGGTTTTCAGTGTTCCCTGCTGGTGGCTAGATAGCCCAGTGCTTAAGGTATATAAGAAGAAGAGCCATGCTGGATCAGGCCAAAGGCCAATCTAGTCCAGCTTCCTGTATCTCACAGTGGCCCCACCAAATGCATCTGGTAGTGCACAAGACTAGATACCTGTTTCCTAATACCACTGCCTTGCATCTGGCCCATGAAGTACCCCAGTTTTAAGACTGGATATTACACATCTCCATCATGGTTTGTAACCTGTGGAGCCAGAGATTGGCAATTCACTTCTCCACTGTGCCTCCTAGGGGAAGCTGGACAGTGCCAGGATGGCTCCAGAAAAGGGGGAATTGCTCAACAACTTTTGTGTATTCTCTACCTAGAATACCCTGGGAAGGACCACTATAGTACAGAATTGACGATGGTGTGCAATTATTCTTAATTTCCCTTGCATCTTCCTTTTTGTGCCTCTGAAGATGCAAATGCACTCAAATGGGCATAAACAAATAAAGTTCTGGAAACCTACTTCTACTTGAACCATAAGGCATCGCTGACGACGTAGCTTGACAACGTATCCATAGACATCCACTCTTCCTTCGGATTCCAATCCCTCCAGCATTGCGTCAATTCCGATGTAAGTTCCAGTCCGCCCAACACCAGCACTGACAAAAGAGGACAACAAGGAATGAGCAGAAAGAATGATCTACCGGACTACTCCAAGATGGGAGATGTTGCTGCGACATTTAGACTTTTAGCTAAGCGATTCTGGGAATTTCAAGCCCAACACATAACTTTTCCCACACCCCAACGTACTGCATTTGCAAGGCAAGCCTCCGTTAGCAGGTGTTATAAGCCAAGCTTATTTTCCACTTAAATCTTACCTGCAATGGACCACAATTGGGCCGCTAAAAAAGTTACTCAGTGCATTAATGCGGCGGCGGAGCTTGAGAAGAAGATGGGGATCGTCAGGCACTCCATGGTCTGGCCAACTTGTGAATTGAATGTGGGTCACATCTCTTCCCGTTGTCTTTTCCCTTCTCTGGACAAAGGGTACGTGTGTTAACATTAACAGAGCAAGTTGAGTAACAGAGATACAAATAAGAGAGAGAGAGAATTAAACAAGCCAGTTAGCAAGACGAGATCAGTGCTAGTGCTAACGTTGCATGGGAAGAAAATAAGCAATGCATCCTATAGTCTAATTACTAAAACAGATGGAACTTCATTTAAAGGCACCATCTAGACTAGCCAAGCACGGATGGACTTCAGATTTAAGGACAACTTAAGGTTCTACTTTATTTTTCATTAGAATCCCAAGATCCTCTATCAGACCTTGACGCAGCAGACACAGAATTTGTTGATTGTCCAGATTGAAGGGAGCTAACATTCCCTTCACAATCAAGTCCAGTCCTGTTTACTACAAGGATTCCACACACAGCCCCATGCCTTATAATTTAAGAGTGAAAGATAGTTGTAATCGTGTAGTTAAACTAGTAGTTAGAAAATGTCCTAGGTAAAACTGCAGTTCTGGCTTCCTACGGGTAATGTTGTCACTGCCACAAGATTGCTGGTTATCAAAAAGCTTCTGTTTCAAATCCTGGTGTGTGTGTGTGTGTGTGTGTGTGTGTGTGTGTGTGTGTGTGTGAAAACCTGTTGCTTTGTATATTAAGTCACACTAGAGTAGCCCCATGAAACCAGTGGGGATTGGGAAAGTACCATTTCCATTGACTCAAATGGGCCTACTTTAGTTGCAATTTAACTTTAGCACAGGAAGTCACAACTAGAGTAGGTCAATTTGAGTTGATTCCCCAAGCCCGTGCTGATTTAATAGGCCTACTCAAGTGCACTTGACTACTACTACATTAAGCATCTGGATTTCAGCCAGCAAATTGCTTTATAATCTTGCCTCAGCTATACTTTCATTAGGTAGTCTGACCTAGGCAAACCATCCTAGTCTCAGTACAAATATAATAGCATTTCTTATCTTTTGGGATTAAAAGGAGTACCGTGCAAACATATATAAGAATTCGACACTATTATTTTATACATACGTTGGTGATATGCAGCTTCTGAAGGATGTAGTCAGGACACATCTTGCACTCATTGATCTTCACAACAATGTCCCCATAGGATGCACTCCCCTCCTCCATGGTTGGCCAGTACTTCGCACATTTGATCTGCAGAGGTGGTGGTGGTGGGGGGCAAAGGTTTTCAATTGACAAGAACCATAACAGGAGCATAACTTTTGCTTTCTTCTTAGAATCCGAGAATCATAAAATAATGAAGTTGGAAGGGGCTATAGAAGGGCATTGAGTCCAACCTAATCCTCAATGCAGGGATCCAAATCAAAGAAGATCTAATAGAGGGTTGTCCAATTTTCTCTTGAACGCCTCCAGCATAGGAGCACTCACCACCTCCCAAGATAATTGGACCCATTGCCATTTGAGGATATACAATAGGATAATTTTCAGAATGAAACTATGTTTGGTCCAAGGAAATAAGAAAAAGTAACATTTTTACTTGTATATATTGCACGTTGCCTTAAGAAAGATTTGCCACGAAGATTGTTTGTATATATACCTACATACATATATACATGTTTGTGTGTATACATATGCACACGCTTCATATTTTAGATACTCATTTGTTCATTCATTTAAAATGGCCAAGGTGAAGAAGATACCTAAGCCACTGAGATATCCAGGGTAGGATCTCTTCATTTTGTTTCAATTCCAGCACATGAGAATTCCTGGATAGCTCAGTGGTTCAGTTATTTGACTGTGGAGCCAAAGGTTGAAAGTTTAATTCCTTTCTGTTGCTCCCAGACAGGGGTTGGGAGCTCCCAGCTTTGCAGTTATAAGATTATTAATATATTATTATTAGAGATGGGCACGACTCAGCGAAATTTTCATTTTCGTTTTCATTTTTCATTTCCGTTACGCAACGAAAACAAAAACGAAAATTTTCCAGAAAACAAAACGAAAACGAAAACGAAACAAAAAATTTTGCCGTGTTTTTTGTTCTCGTTACGGCAGACACATTGCATTGAAAAGTATGCTAACGAAAACGAAAAATTTTCATTTTCATTTTGTTTTTTCGTTTCATTTTGTAACGAAAACAAAAACAAAAAATGCGCAAAAAACCCGAAAAATGAAAACGAACCGAAACGGACCCCTAAATGAAAAACGAAAAATGAAAAATTATTTTTTGAGTCGTGCCCATCTCTAATTATTATTATAAATGAAAGTATAAGTTGCTGCTTTAAATTTCCTTTCTGCTTTCAATTTCCCAGTATCATTAAGTGGCTGAAGGTGGCAACTTTGCTACTTCACGATATTGGGAAATTTCAAACTTCCTCTAGTGCTTCATGCAGAGTCAGAGGAAGGGAGAAAATGCTATTAGAATAGTGCTGATGCATTATATAGTACCTTTAAGGGAAACCCCCCCCCCGTGAAACTTTCTACCAGAAGGGGGGGGCAAAAAGGGGGATGTTTGTTGTTTGCATTTTTTTTCTTGAGCAGGGCTCCATGGCCTCTTTAGAACCAGGACACACAACCCGCAAGGTTCCCTAGATGATGTACACCCAAGCAGATGTGCATGCCCCCCCTTGCAACTGTTTTTTGTTTTGGTCACAATGGAGCCAGTATGAGGGAGGAAGTTGTGTGCTTGTCCATGCACAGGAAAAAGACCTGAACAGCAAGAAAACTGGTCCCTAGTCCCAAAAAGGTTGGGGACAAGTGTTCTTGGGGAAGGCAGGACAAATAGAGTTGCTTAATGAAGAGAAAGGTATTTTCCTGTTTCTGGAAGGACAAAGTCTGGGCACAGCAGCCAAGAAGGCCCTTTCATGTGTTTCCATGAGACGTCCCTGTAAGGGTTGCAGGGTGGAGAGAAGGGCCTCTCCTGATAACCTTAACACCTAAGCCAGTTCATACTGCGATATTCGGTCTTTGAGGTAGCTTGGACCCAGGATGTACAGTGCTTTGTAGGTCAAGGTTAGGACCTTCAATTGTGCCCGACAGCTGATTGGCAGCCAGTGGAGCTGCTTTAATAAGGGTGTAATGTGATCTCTATATCCCACCCCAGTCAGCAATCTGGATTAAGATAAACTCATTTGGAATAAACAGTATTTTTCATAAGAATGCACTATTTCTAGATCCAGAATCAGAATCTTTTTTCTAATCAACAATGAAGTGAAACAAAATTATCTCCCCTCCATTCTTAAAACTAGCAATGCCCGTTTAACAGCAGAAGCAACAATTTGTCTGTTTCTTACCCTATTTCCTTCCTCACAGCGCGTCACCATGACAACAATTGTTGCTTTCTGCTCCCAAATCATTCTCCAGAAATCATCAGTTGTCTCCTCTTTGGGACCTGGAAGAAAGATTAATTCCATTACTTGAAACTTCAGCAAAAGATAACTTCCTTCAGCCCCCACAAATTTCAATTAAAAAGGGAAATCACTGAAGAAGGTATTTCCAAGTGCATCTGCCACACCAGACAACTCATACGAGGACAACATAAAGAAGGAAAACATGAGGTGGGAGAAGAGAAAAGAGAATATCAAACCTTGTGCAGCAATATATTTTCTTGGTTCTTTGAAACCCTGTAATAAAAAGTCATAGATTGGTTATCTTGCCACCACAGGCTTCCTTAAGAATTCCATATTTCTGCATTCATTCATTAATAACATTCATATTTTGCCTTTCTTCCAGTGAGCTCCAAATGGCACATTATGGTTGTACTTCTCTGCATTTTACTTCCATGACAAAACTGAGAGGTAGGTCAGGCAGAGAAAGAGAGGCTTCCACTGAATTTGATGGCTCAGTGCAGATTTGATGGTAGTACCTTAGCCGAGTCTCATTCCAGGTCCCTGAGCCAGTGAAAGTCAACCTCCATGTAGTTTCTGAAGGCTGTTTTAGGGGATGCTTCTCTCTCCATCCCCCCCAAAAAAACTGAACAAAAACAAAACAAAAAACACCACCACCTCCCAAAAATATCATACATACACGAAACAGAATGCTGTATTATTGTTTCAGGAAGCCTCCAGGAGCTGGGTTTCTCTTTTTACCTGGGTCACACCTTAACACGCACAATTTAACACCAAAAATGCCATTTTTTCAAATCAGTTTGCTTTTGGAATATTTGGAAGATTGCAGGACAGATAATTGGCCCCTAGAACTACTAATTTTGCCCCTCCCTATTCCAGTTATTCCACCAAAAGCCGCATGTGTTATACACCGGCTTTTAAGAGGTGTACAAATTATGAGACCTTGAGCAATGTTTCCATTTTGACCTTGGGAATGTTGTTGACAAAAACTACTCACGTCAATATGGCTTGCGTTGATGTAGTCAGATCCTTGAACATTGGCTATCCCAGAAAGCACCACACGGTTGTAGTCATCTTTTCATACAGATAGTTAGGAAGGAGGGAAATCAAGACAAATGAATTCCAAATCAAGCTCTACAGTTGAGATATTTTAGGAAAGTGTGAAACAGCTGAGGTAAAGACTCAGTTTACAACATATACTCACAAGGGAGGATATCAACATAACGGTTTTTGTTCTGGTTGTATGATTTGCGGGCGTCTTTTATAGGGTATTTACTGAAAACTCTGGGAATGCTCTGTAAATGACAATATAGATTTCAGTACAACACATTATGTTAAATAGATGTGGTTGCCTAAGGTGTCCTGCTTTGTAATAATGATTAATTTTAAAAACAATTGTACTTGTTCTCCTGGTTCTGTTTTTTAGGCTGCAAGTCATTTCACACTTCAGAGAATTGCGGAAGCTTTACTCCTAAATAAACGGTTATTAAAATGGATTAATTTCCCCTGAATGATAATCAGCACCTATCATATCAGGCACTTTGACTGTCTCCTCTGGATGCATGTACTCAGTTAACAATCTCAGAAGGATGAAAGGTTCAGCCAACCTCTGACTGGCTCCCCAAATACAGGATCAGACTCAGGTTGTGAGCAGAGCCTTGACTGCAGTACTGCAGTCTAACCATTGCCCCACAAGGCCCCTTATTTTAGGGCTTTTCGAAAAAGCTTTCCCTGCACAAGAAAAAATAAATTTTCTACTCTCAACACCCTTCTTCCCAACCTGCCCTTCTGCCCAACAGGATTACAGAAAAGATAGGAAGACCAGAACAGCAGAAACTAGATTATATCTACAAATGGTGCAACAAGAACATCCCAGTCAAATCTCAGAACAGTGGGGGGGGGGGAGTTGAAGCAGATGACGCTAGTTCAGAGTGCAAGAGGAAGGACTGGCTGTGTAAAATGCAGCTCAGTGTCTATCAGACACCTGTGTTTGTTTTGTGCCCCTTTGTGTTGAGCACTGAATCTTTTTGTAAATTGTTGGTGTACCTCATGACTCCCAGAATCTAGGCCATGGGTCTGTACCTCAGATCTTGAAAACCCTGCAACATAACTCCCCTGACACTTCAGTTTTCCCCTGTTGACTGTCACCTTCCCAGCTTCCTTGACTGCTGACCAGCTAGACATTTCATCCTTAGCTCCCATAGCAAGGATAGAGAACTGCCCAAGCACAACAAGGTTCAATCTTTTCCCCTCCTGCCCATCCCTTCATCTTCTTAGAAGTCAAAGATGGGATTCCATTCCACAGCACTAAAGAAAGACAGGCCTTCTTGGTGCTCAGCAGGGAATCTCCCCCACCCCTCTCTCCAGCTCCTGTTACCTGGAGCAGTGATCAAAGATTTAAAGCCATCAAAACATTAAGTTCTCTGCTCTTTAAGGATCTTTGCATTTTAAAGAGCTTGGCATTTATCCTCCTAAAGCAGACATTTGTGAAACCAAGCTTTGCTTTCCCTGTTTGACATCTCTTCCATGGCAACTTACGGCTAAATGGATATACTTAGAACTGGATTTTGCTTTCTATGCTTGGTGGGGAAACGTTGAATTTGGTAAGAATTACACCTAGGCCCTAGCTATTTGCTCCTGTCATGCCTAATCTGTCTTTTCTTGCCCCCCCCCCCTTAGCCTTGTTTGCTGGTGGAAGGTAGCTCGTCAACCTCCTGAAACGGGATATTGGCCCCAGATAAAAATGGTTGCCGTTCTCTATCCCCACACTAAATTGAATGTCCGATTGCCAATACTTGTATTTCTGACATACAGATGTTGCAGGTTTTTAAACAGTGCACCAACCTGAAATTCATCCAGGAAAAGTCTTCCTTCATCTGCCGTCTTTCTCTTGTACGCCTCATACAAGAGTTCTGCAGGAATTGGTTCTATACTCATCAGTTGTTTTTCGTCATCTTTCAAATGTAGAAAAACACACACAGAGGGAAATATAATCTGCTTGTAACAAAGATGGTATGGGTGGAACATATTTAAACACATCCTAAAGCCCCTTGGTTACATAGCTGCATTAAATGTTTGCAGCGAATGAAATGGTATAAACTTTGACAATCCGCTATGGAATGCCTCCCTTGAAAATGTGACACATTATTTCAAAGAAAGCCGTCCAATTATTCAGGGTGATCAGGACGAGCAATTAAGAAACTCCTGAAGTTTACAGAATGAGAGTGATTACAATTTTAAAGCAATGGCTTTCCTAATTGCAGTTCTACAAATGACCCTCAACATAAACTTGTCAGCAGAACAAATTCTATGTATGTGTCTGCTCCATTAATCCCTGTGCACCGTGCAATATCCACAGAGACATTCAGGGCTGCACATAGCGTTGGCCTTACCATTTTCCTGCCAAAAACTGAGCATGAGGTGCTCTTGACAAGTCCTGCCATGTGTAATGACAGAGAATATTTTTTTCTGAGGAGACTGGTCATGTCCACAGTGTGTGCGAAAGCAACACAAATTAAATTTCTGGAGGGCTGAGGCATTTGTCCTGTGGCAGCAGAAGCACCAACATGAGCCTTAAGACAGCTTAAAGATAACAACTTTTCCTGTCATAAACTTTCCTGGATGCTGCAACTTTATTGGCCAGGTTCATAGGCAGGTGCTTGTGTGGGACAGGGCCTGGAAACAGTGTAAGACGAAAGGAACTAAAATGCAAAAGTTCAGACCCTGGCATCCTGCCTAAGTGTTCCATTCCTTTAACCCTGCTGAAGAAATGCAACACTCATTCAACACTGTAGAGACAGTACAAGGAGGGGTCCACTGTAGCCTGACCATGCGTAAGAAAGCACCTGTGATTCCTGGGCATTCGTACAACTATATATGCTGCGTCATAGCAACAGTCAGCAATAGCCACGCCTGCTTCAAGGCCAGGTCTGAGATTCAGCTAGACGACAGCGCCACCCACTTGATTATGGCAACTGCCAAAAGATGAGCAAGGTCATATTTACCTCTGGGAACAAGCTGCACCACTTCATCTGAATGTCTGCAAGAAGCACAAACCATTAGGGTTCCTTTCTGCAATAGAGAAGGCCTCTATAATGAAATTTTATGTCACATTTGCAATTGTATTGTCCATGCTAACAAACAGGAAGGTCTCTGTCTGAATGGTTGGCTGTTTCGCCCTTCCCTTTTCTAAGTAGAAAGTCAATAAATTACCCCTGTATCTCCCTAAACACTCTTCTATGAAAATCCTTTTCTTACTTTAATATTACATGTCAGCTTATCGCATTTAACTTTGCAGTTCTTTGCTGTTATTGAGTTGCTGCTACTAGATTTGTAATCAGTTATTTCACTGTTCAATTTCCTTATTTCCTTTCAAACATCGATAAAAGTGTTCTTTTAGGACATGTTCCTAAATTTAACTTTAGTACAGTATTTCACTTTTCTCTTTACAAACCAACTTCCAAACCATCACGTTCCCTCACATATCAAAGTACGTTCCTGTTTCCTACTCAGATCTCCAACATATTTTAGGATATTTTTATCCATACATTTCAATTTCATTGATGTTGAGTATTATCTCCAAACCTGTAAATACTTTTTTTTATTCTTACAGACATATATTTTAAGATTCTTTTATTCCATATATTCTCCTACTTTTTAATATTTATTTCCTTTCCCAAATCAGCTTCCCACAACATCTTTAAAACCTCTTGTTGATCATCTACTTCTATTAAGATTTTATTAATTTTACTTATCCCCTTCATTCTTTTACTCCCATAACTTTTCCATTCCCAACACTTCTAATATTTGTCTTTGCTACACATCATCTCCATCTAGTATTTTATTCTAATAACCTGTTTTGTCTTTAAACCTTTCAAATCTGTGGAAAATTCTCTAATTCTATTACAGGATGCAATGGAGATATTGATGGAATAAATAGTTTTCTATATCTGTTCCATATTTGCACCATTTTCTTAACAAAGGGCTTTTAAAATCTTCTTTAGAATACTAACATAACTTTGTAAAGGGACTAATTTCTAAATCACTGTCAACTTCTTGAAATTCCAACTTTGACCATATAAATTCATTAGGTTCCTTTAAAATAACAACCATACATTTCATTTGATTAACTATATAATTTTAGATCAGATAAGCCTAAGCCTCCTAATATTTTTATATTTATATTAACACTTTTAATTAATCTTTGCTTTCTTAAAAATCACCATTACAAAATACACTGTATTAATTATATTTTGCCAGGCTTTCAAGTCCTCCTCTGGCAGTTTTATTGGCATTGTCATAAATGAAAATATAATGTTGGGTAATATTTGCATTTACAGTACATATTGCCATTGCTAATACCGTGTTTTCCCGAAAATAAGACACTGTCTTATATTTATTTTTTTCTCAAGAAGACACACTAGGGCTTATTTTCAGGGGATGTCTTATTTTATTAAGTATAATATGCTTGAATGTCAGCCCTACACATAACCATAGCCACACCCATCACTAGGTCTTATTATCAGGGTAGGGCTTATATTTAACAAATGCATAGAAATCCTGCTAGGGCTTATTTTTTGGGGAGGTCTTATTTTCGGGGAAACAGGGTAGTTGTTTCAAATGGACTAAAGTCTGTGGCTGAGAAAGTGGCAAATTTTGGCTATGAACCCCCTCCCACTTCCTAAGCCTCCCGAAGACTTCCCAGAGCAAAAGGGTGCCCTTGGAAGCCTTAGAACAGGGATGGCAAACCTTTTAGAGACCGAGTGCCCAAACTGCGATTCAAAACCCACAAATTTTCGCAAAGTGCCGATACAGCCATTTAACCTGAATACAGGTGGCTGTGAAGGGGCGATGTCGGGTGCCCACAGAAAGGGCTCTGAGTGCCCACTTTGGCACCCGTGACATATGTTCACCAACACTGCCTTAGAATCTTAAAGTGTATGTGTAGGTGAGCGGGGGGGGGGAACGGCAGGATAGGACACCTTCAATAAATTTAAATACTGTATTCCTGCTATGTAAAAAGCTTGCAGACTTCTCACTAAATTGCACATATCTGAAAGACAAAAGAATGGCTTTTACCTTGATTTCTCTCTGTTTATAGTGTAGATTTTATACAGAACAGCAAGTAAGGCCAAAGTGGTCACGATAATGAGGAATATCAAAAATCCAATCAGAGCTTTAGCATTATCTGTTTATTTTTTTTTTTCAAAAAGAGAGAGTAAAACAGCTATATTAGCACAAGTTTCAAGGAAACATATCTTCTGTTTTATGTCTTAATATGGGAATTGAAGTAATCAGGAAATTTAAAATAGTGATTTAAATTTTAACTTACATTTGGTATTTACTTCTGTGGATTGAGCTTCAGAATAATATTCTCCATTGAAAAAAACAACCTTGTAAATAGGGAAAAATCAATAAATGAAAGCCTTTAAAAATGTGTTACCAAAGATAACATACAAGGGATAACAAAACAAAGTGGAAATCTTCAGAAATCTTTCAGAATGCTGTCTTCCATTAAAGCTCAAGGCATTAACTGTATCCTTAGATCTTGAAGTCAGGAGGAGCAACTAGCAATAATAAATAACAGTTTTGTGCCACAAAGTCAGTTCTGACCTATGGATACATTTTCTGGGGTTTCCTAGCGCTCAAAAGTACTGTAGTAGCCTGTCTTTCTGATAGGTACTGAACAGTGTGCCTTGCTCAAAACCACACAGGCTAACTCGTAGTGAGTTTCCATGGCCAAGTGGGGATTTGAACTTAGGTTTCCTGAGTCCTAGTGTATCACTGTCCACTACTCCATACTAATTCCCACCAGGAGCAATTGAGGATAAACAGCCCTCTCCTTTTCAGCAATGCCCAGCTCCAAAACAGAGGTCCACGAGTAGAAATGGGCATGAACCATGTTTCAATGATTCCGTAGCTACCGTTCACCTCCTCCACATAATCGCTCACTCACTGCCAGTGGGATGCTTCCCTCCAGTGCCTTCTCTGCATGACGAACCACCCACCACCAGCCCTGAGGGCTTAACCGGTTCCCCCCTCTTGTTGTCTAAGTGGAGGATCACAAGGAGAAGGAAGAGGAAAGTAAGCTGCTGGTGGCCAGTGAGCGAGTGCATGCAGAAGGCAGGGGAGGGAGGTGTATCGCCCCCGTGGAACACCTGTGTGGGCACCTCACCAAACAGGGGCAAAGCATGGTTAAGGCCCATTTTCACTCATGATTGTTCCAACAAATCAGGGTTGTGTGAAACCAGAGAAAGGGCAACAATTCATGAAGGTGTGATGGACTGAAATACCCCATCCTTGTAAGACAGTATGAATCAATGCAAAGTTCAGCTATTCAGAGTCCTAACTGTTAAATGGGGAACCTCCGTGACATGTGAATTGGAACATCGAAAGAGACCTTGAGTAAATGCATGTTATGCATCTTAAGTCAGTAACCCTCGTCCTCTAACTTTCTGGGAGATAAACAGTCTGGCAAGGCTGAGTGAGGTAAATGCAGCTCAATCCCAACAAGGAATATAGCTTTCTTAGTGGGAGTTCTAGAGGAATATGCAACGGCCCCATGTGACATGAGAAAATATAAGATCATATTCAAATATGCAAGGCCCCTTCAGCCATTGACTCCTAGGGAGAGCGTGCTTCTTTCACTCAAACAAAAGATTGTAACCTCAGTTGCTTCTGACAAAATTTATTTTCAAACCATTTAAAGGTTTTTCTGAGCATCTTTACACAATTAAACCTTGCCACACCAAACAATTTTGAAGACTGCCTCCTTATTGAATTATAAACAGACAGAAATGTCCTCTGCCTTAGGGATGTGCCCAGTTCCTCTCTTTTATGTAAAAGGGGATCTCAAGGCATGGGCATCCAAAAGGCCTCGTGTCTTCACTGAAACTGGCAAGAAAGTTTGGAAGACAATAGCCACCCACTCTCAGTTGAAGGGGAACTATTCTGTGTTAAGTGTCATGGAAGTGTCCAAATGATCATCATTAGAAGTGGGCAAGAATTAAAAAAGGAATTGTAGAATTCCTTCAAAAATGTTGCCAATTTGTTGATTGGTATTCTTATGAACTGATACCCCAAAGACATACAAATTGATGATTTTAAAGCAATTTTTGAATCATTGATTTGTTGGTCTATAAAATAGTCCCCAAGGCACCTAGATACACCAAATTTACAGAGAAGCTCCCCCTGACTCTACTCTACAATTCCTCTATGTTTGAGGAAGATTGGATTGCTAGTGTACCAAAAAATTATGCACCTCCAAATAGGGTCCCTCAGAGCAGTTCCCCCCCCCCAGGTAACTAGAGACACCAAACATTCAGAATGTCATGGAACTGGTGGCATAACATCTATAGAACAATAAATCAACGTATCCTTAAAAGACAATTTCCAATCAAGTATTTAGTGGCAAAAGGAGAATTATACCTCTCACGCAGCTCTGTCACTATAGGAATTGGCAACAGTGCTTGCATGCAAACATACCTACATACAACAGCCAATAAATATCTGTTATGAAATGTATATTTCATTACATATTATACTGCACACCTCATTCAGTTGCTATATGTCTGAAGAAGTGGGTGTGTCCACGAAACTTTACAGTAAAATATGGAAGTTAAGTCTTTAAGGTGTCACATGTTTTTTGTCTTTTGTTTTGTTTTGTTTTTATTTATTTATTATTTATTTATTTTTAAGGCTTGTATACCGCCCGTCTTCCTGAAGGAACTCCGGGCGGTTCACAACAAACTAATAAGCAACAAATAGGCAAATCAGCCATATAAACACATAACGGCAATTTAAAACACTTTACTCAAACAAAGAAAAAAAAGAAAAAGAAAAAGGCAGATGGCAGGGAAGAAAAGAAAAAAAAATTAAAAGTTTTCTTTGATTTTTGCCTCTTACCTTAAAATTGTACTTGGTTAAGTAATAAAGATCTGTTACGTTGAAGAGACATGTGTTTTCACTCAACTTGCCACCATCCCACGTCAAGTTAAATATTTTGTTGGGTCCATTTAACCGCTCTGGTTCTGTGCAAGTAATCTTTACAGCATTGTTCGCTTTGTCTAATAAGATCCCTTTGAGGTTTCTCACTGGGGTTGGTTCTAAAGCAAATCAAAATAGAATCAGAAGAAAAGAATAAAGGCTAACATTACCAGACCTGAAATCTGTTTGTAACTTTACACTATGCAATGAGGATGATGTCATCTGCTGAAGCTGTGCCCACACCATAAGTTATTTTTGGAAAAATAAAATGCCCCTAGAGCTGTTTCTCCAGGTTTCAGGGTTTCCTTGGGATCCCTTTCATCCCAGGGTGTCCTTTGGGAGATATAGAAGAGGAGGGGGAAATGATGTACAGTAGGACCTCCATATCCACTGATTCATTAACCACTGATTCACTTATCCACGGTTGGCAGAGGAAAAAAATAAATAAATAATTCAGCAGCCACAAAGCAAGTTACTGTCACAAAAAGCAGCTGTAAAGCAAGCTACTGTCATGAAACAGCAGCTGTATTGCAAGCTACTATCACAAAGCAGCAGTTGTGGGTTGGGTTTTTTGGCGTTCTCTCTTATCCATGGTTTTCAATTTCCATGGAAAAGCCTGGAACTGATTCCCAGCAGATGCCAGGGTCCTACTGTAAAGCAAAAATAAAAAATAAAAATCACTGCCACTAGTCCCGTTCCTGCCATAGGTAGGATTATCTCTTGTGCTCAGTACCTTTCACAAAGAGATAACAAACAACAGCCAAATCTGAGAACCTGACTCCTTCTTTTCAGAGCTCCCCCCCTCTCTTCATCTTTCTCTTTCGCTCTCTCATTTCCTTTTCCACCCTTCTTCCTTCACTCCCATTCTCCTCTTCTCTCGTTGTCTCATTTTCCCACGCATGTTACCTGCCACTCTGTTTTCTCTTTCCTCCTCCCACCACTCCTCTGTTTTCTAGGGATAAAGAGAAGGGGTGGGGGCAAGGTGATTCCCTTCTTTATGTGACTCCTTTCTTTATGACTATTTATTTATTGCATTTCTAGACCGCCCGATTTCCCAAATAGGGACTCTGGCCAGTTTACATGAAAGCAAATTAATCAATGATTAAGAACAAATAAAACAGTAAACAGCAAATATAAAAAACATAGACTAAACACACCAAAAATCCAGACCCCTTCTCCTAAGTGCAACACTAACAGAGACAAAACAGACATGAAGTAATGGCCTTTCTCATATTCTTTGCCTCCCCTCTCTTTTGCCACCAATCCTGTTCTGCTCTTTCCCACTGCCTACCCAGTGGCTACTTTCCGTGCATCTTTATTATGCTGCAAGCCCCAATCCACTGTCTTCCCCAGAAGAAAGCCTTGTTCACCTCTATGCAGCTCTTCCAGTTTCCTAGAATGACTGGCAACAAATTGGTGCAACGACTACAGAATATTTCCCCAAGCATCTGCAGCCAGACTGTATGAACATTTCCCCATGTAAAAGAACCATCTTGAAAGTCCTGTGCCTTCTAAGCATCATGATGAATCAAGTTTTTAAAAATTAAAAAAGGGAATCCTTTCCACGTCCCCCCCCCCATCCCCTGGGGGGGGGGGGACTGCAGAACTCAATACAAGCTAAACAAATGAAAGAGAAACATATTAATGGGGAGTGGCTTTTAAAATTAAAAGTTAGATCTTGGAAAGTATTTATCCATCCTTCTTGAAATCTGGCACAAAGCCAGTCCGTACCACTTCTAAGCACTTGGACAATTATGACACTGTTTCAAGTACCATTTTAGAAGTTACAACTTTGCTGCTGCTGCTGCTGTTTTTACTGTCCCTTCCTGTCTGAAATGGCTTACAGAATGTTGTTCTGACTGACGATATAACATCAGAGGCTCACGTCTGTGCCTCATGTACAGTGGTTGCCGTAGCAAAAAAAAAAAAAAAAAAAAGCAAGTCTTTCTCAAAAAGCTGGCATCCTACATGGAGCCCCAGGAATAGAGGATCACCTCCTAATGAAGTTCCTGGCTGAAAAATGTGCACCTGACAGCAAAAGAATCTCTGTGATAAAAAAAAAACGATAATCCTAATATTATCTTCAAAGGTTACTATTAGTGGCAACTAAAGAACCCATAAACCTGAAAGTGACCTTTAAAAAGGAATGCTCTCTAGTATGCACAGATAGTTTCATTGGAAACAATCCATATGCAAAATAGAGTTCATATATAGTAGACAAATATATGAGGCACCTCATTAAATAAGGAAAAGATTATTCATTTTAAAGTGAGCACAATATTAACAGAATGTAACTTACGTGCTGCGCAAGTACGAATACGTTGACTATCTATTTCCCCAATAAGCCTCTTCTTCTCTGTGTTTGTATACGCTGATATGTTGACCGTATACCATGTGTAAGGGTTCCTATCACTCACACTGACATAATGGGTTTTGCTGGAAACATTTTCTTTTCATATAGATTGGTTTGTAAAATGGGAAATAGAATAGACATTAGTTAGCATCATCAAATACCTGAGTGCTTCATAACTCTAAGTATTACATCAAAAACATCCAGGGCAGTGGTTAATGAGATTAAGCAATGTGGCTGTGTCAGCAGAGGCTGGACCCGCATTACAAACTATGGGTCAAAGAGAAAAAAAATCCAGACTGAGACACAAATTAAGGCACATGGTGAGGCCCTATTGTACTGCCATGTCACCAGTTATTCACAATCAACTTGAAACAGAATTAGGGTGTTCTTTGAGAAAAGCTAGAGCTAAATCATTTATGGTTTGAAAGTAAGAGACAGAACAAGTGACACTTAGTTCATATGGAGCTGGCTCAGGATTGCTATTAGCTTTCAACTAGAGATGAGCATGAAATGGAAAATAGTGTTTTGTTTCATTTCATTTCATTTCTATAGTGGTTTTGTTTTGTTTTGTTTCGTTTATTATGGATTTTTAAAGCAGCTTTGTTATGAAACGAAACGAAACGAAATGAAACGCTATGCTCCCCTGCATCCTAAAGGACCAAAACAGCCGGGGGGAGCTTCTTTGAGCTCTTTTCTGTAAGCCCCCAATTTGGAAAGATTTGGGGTTCAGGGGCTGACTTATGAAGCTCCAAAGGGGGTGCCCCTAGGAGCGTAGCTTCTGATTCCAAATCATTTTGTCCTAGAGGGGAAAATTGTGTTTTTGTCATGAAATGAAACATGTCCTACCATTTTGTTAGGTAACAAAGTACTTTTTTACCTAACAAAATGACAACAGCATTTTGTTTTTCGTTTCATGTCCATCTCTTCTTTCAACTTAGAGAACAGCTAGATGGGTATTTGTGCCAATGATGGTGTTGAATTTCTTATTGTTCCTTTCAATATTTATTCCATGCATGACACAATGTCTACATTAATCATAAATACATCCAGTCTTTGGGCGTGAATATGCAGCATATTTGATTTTCTCACAAAGGCTTGTGTAATTTTCCCAGAAAAAATCTATTTTATCTTGCCCTCAGCTTGTGTGATCACTTACATTGGTCCTTTAAGGCAAATCTGAGCATGTCCAGGTGACATAAGATAAGATAAGATAAGATAAGATAAGATAAGATAAGATAAGAT
>JAHTLZ010000129.1:12839626-12860844 GCA_023846285.1 Phrynocephalus versicolor | reverse complement strand
AAAGAAAGAAAGAAAGAAAGAAAGAAAGAAAGAAAGAAAGAAAGAAAGAAAGAAAGAAAGAAAGAAAGAAAGAAGTCATTACTCTGTATTTGATACATCCAGGAGGCTAATATAGGATATGCTAATACTAATTATTAAAGAGATATTTTAAAATATAAATGTATCTCAGTATGCAATAGGCCATATTAGCCATATTTTCCCCAAATATTTTTCTTTCCCACCTCATCTCAATCTGCATTCACACATAGGATTATAATAAAGCCCAAAGCTCATAAATACATTTAATTCTCCATCAGATTAAGAAAGACATCTAAACGGTTGGTAAGAAATCTTACTTTGAGGAAGGCAGCAGTAGGAATATGTGAGCTCAGAACACTGCAAATCTCCCATTTCCCAGGATAAAGTCACACTGGTGTCATTTTTGTCCTGTTCTGCAATATTCCTTCCAACTGAAAAATAAAAAAATCATTTCAGTGTTACTTTTCCGCATCTGAAAAAATGTTGGATAAATGTCTATATGTCTATATTTCAGACAGAGTTCCCCAGTTTTACACCACTTGCACACCCAATTCCCTGGCACATTTTTTTAGTGTTCACCTTCATATTTTACATGATTAATGGCTCCTGGTGGAAAGACAAATAATGAGTCATGAGGAATTTAGTGAACACACATTTATCTAGATTTGCACTGAGGGGATGGGGTCATGCAACTCAACCACAATTAAGCTTTTCGTTTTCATCTTTCAATAGAAGTGTTTTAAAGATAAGTTTAGATTTCCATTTTCAATCAGTAGGACAATACAGCACTACACTCTGCTTGAATAACACCCTATTTAATCCTAATAATTCTAACAGCATTTTAGATTCACAGAGTAACTTGCTATCTATATTTATGGATTTGTTTAGGTGGCTTTGCCAATGACATGAATATTACATGAATATTTTTACATGAATATTGTTTCTGTTAAGAAGGTGTGCCCTATTGTTCTTGAGGGAGAGGGAAAAAGCTCCTCCACACATTAATCACATAGGGAGGGGAGCGCTCCATAAGGCCAGGCAGCAGAGTTCAGGAACTTCAGGCTCGTTCACAACTGGTTTAAAAAAAACCCACAGTGAAACCTATTTGGCCATTTTTAAAATATCATTTCATAATCTTCCAAGAATACATTCCACAGTTAAGATCAGTTTATTTTCCTAGCAGACAGTTAAGATGCAGCCAGATTGGTGGGGTATACACATAAATAAAAAAATTTAGAATTTGTACTGATGATGCATCAATTCATTCCTTACCAGCATCCATGTTCCTATCAGTTCTTTCCCCACCTTGGGTCTCTGAGCCAGGCAGCTGCCACGATTGCAGTACAACTTCCCTGAATTTTATTTACTTAAAAATTCATGGTGGATATATTGGTATATATATTGACTGCCTCCTTCCATACGAACCTACCCGGCAATTAAGATTGAGCCGGGGGCCCTCTTGAAAGAGCCATCCCTCAAGGAGGTGAGAGGGATGGCTTGTAGACATAGGGCCTTTTTGGCAGCTGCACCCAAGCTATGGAATGTCCTCCCGAGTGAGATCCGCCTGGCGCCAACATTGAGGATGTTTCGACACCAAGAAAAAACCTTCCTGTTTTTTTAATTGACACAATATAGATTGTGGGTAGAGATGTGCACGACTCAGCGAAATTTTCGTTTTCTTTTTTGTTTTTTCATTTCGTTTCGTAACAAAAACGAAAATGAAAAATTTTTCAGAAGCAAAACGACAACGGAAACGAAACGAAAAATTTTGCCGTGTTTTTCGTTTTCGTTACGGCGGACACATTGCATTGAAAAGAATGCTAACGAAACGAAAAATTTTCATTTTCGTTTTGTTTTTTCCGTTTCATTTCGTAATGAAAACGAAAACGAAAAATGTGCCAAAACCCCCCGGAAAATGAAAATGAACCGAAATGGACCCCTAAACGACAAACAACAAACGAAAAATTATTTTTTTGAGTCGTGCCCATCTCTAATTGTGGGTCCTCTGATGGCAATTTTAGTGTAATGATTTTAGTGTAAGGTTTCTATTATTGTTTTAATTATTTATTGATATTCTATCTTTCAACTGTTTTAATTTTTTGATTGTAAGCTGCCCAGAGACCTTTGGGTTGTAGGTGGCATATAAGTTGTAAAAATAAATAAATAAATAAATAAATATTGATGTCTTTGGCATTACAAGCACAATTGCAGCTAGGTTTGACTCTGTGTGGCATTTGTCTTGTCTACTGCATGATGCCTCTTGTGGCTACTGCCTGCCAAGTGGCACAGCCACACAGACAGCAGGCAGGATTGTGGTGTGGCTTCCAAAGGCACAGGCAATGCAGATCAAACGTTCCCCAAGGGGAATCCCTTTCTGTTATATCACTGTATCAGTCAGGGGGTTTGAAAATAAAAAGAAAAGAAAAGAAAATGAGGGGCATCACTGCCCCCGGAAATATCAGAGGAAATAAATCAACTCCAAGGTGTAGCCAGCAGTAACAGTTCACATAAGAAAAAAAATGAATCAATATAGTTAAAAACAATGTGAACACATGGCCACCAAAAATATATCGATACAAAAGAGGTATAGAAAGAATTGGTATAACTGGAGTTGTTTTCTCACATGTGAGTGAACCTTTCGTCTGATGATTCTATTGTAGGGCACTATTAAGAAAGTTTAACTCTTATATGTCTGGATCTGAGTTTTTTTGCTAAAATGAAAGTAAAAATAGCCAGGAGATTGCTAAATACAATCAGAAAAAGAAGATAAGTCGTAAAAAGAAGAGTATATTAGTATACTCCCCAAGTACTCAAACATATTGTGCTACAAATAATTCACAATAAAATTATACCCGTATATACTCGAGTATAAGTTGACCCGAGTATAAGTTGAGGCCCCTAATTTAACCCCCCAAAACTGGGGAAACGTATTGATCTGAGTATAAGTCTAGGGTGGGAAATGCAGCAGGGCCTGGCAGCTCCTCCTTTGTGAGCTGGGGGAGTGGTGTGTGATGTTTAAAATGACTTTTAGCCACTGATGCAAGTGCTTGGGTCAGTGGCTAAAAGTCATTTTAAACATTGCGTGCCGCTCCCCTATGATGCAGAGGGGGGTCAGGAGAAGCGGCACACAATTTTTAAAATGGCATTTAGCCACCGACCCAAGCACTTGCCTCAGTGGCTAAAAGTATTGACCCGAATATAAGTCGAGGGCCCCCTTTTTCAGCCCAAAATTAGGGCTGAAAAACTAGGCTTGGATTCGAGTATATACAGTAATCTAGGTTTGGTATTGATAAATACAAATCTGTGCTTACCAGGAGGGACTATAATAGGTACACTTATATTGCAGCCATTAAAGTATGCTTTTACTTTATAGGTTCCACATTCTTGAAGATGAGAGAGACTGTTTGAGCCATTTTTCCAGCAATTGATGTGAGAAGACGGGGGTGGTTTGCACTCAACGTGTTGCAGATCAGAAGCTCCTGTCACATTGAGTTTTGCACTAACTCTGCCACCAGCGTACTTAAAATGATCAACTGAGAAACGAATAAGGCCTGAGATATGAAAAAGAAAGAAATGTTGAAACACCTCTTACATTATCATAATTATTCACAGGAAGATACCATAATCAGTTTAAAGGACCCAAAGCCAATTAATAGTCCTTACTAAAGTGAACTGTTGGACCAAATCCTCTGAGAAAGTTATTTAGGTAGGAGAAATCTGGTGTAAACTCACAGTTGCAAGTTGTGCCTCATTAACATTTTGACATTAGGATTCCTACACTACACACCCATGGCACATGAACAGAAATTGCCGGGGGGACGGGATGGGACTCATTAATTAGTGGCTATTTGCCTCTGCAAATCATGATTTTCCCTTTCTGTTGGTAAAAATATGCCAGACAAATTTGGTCGTTAAATCAGTTCCCGAATTAACAGTTCTGTAAATCACATTGGCTTAATGAGTCTGGTCTAGACAGTAGTACCAGTTGGCTTCAGGCTAGCATGCTCCTGGCTTTATCTATGGAACTGGTGTTCCAATGTTATTTTTCCAACCAAATGGGTCCATTCTTTTAATTTGTTGGATTTCTGAGAAATGCACGTACCACAGTCCAGAAAGGTACTACTAATACAGGTACTAGATTCTGTCACATTACTGTAGATAGGTTTGGTATCACATGCTAAAATGGGGCAATGTGCCAACATAGCCCACTGTATGTCTCCTAGTTGTACCACAGGAAAATGTGGTTTTGGAACAGCAAATTGGCACAGGTAAAAAGACCTGGAATTCATAATCAATAAGTGACAGAGCATCCATAGACATAAATGATACATTGATGAGACTGATCCACTCTAAACATTTTGCTGACATGTACTACAAACACAGGGATATGTTTTGTGTGAATAATTCACATGTGCAGATAACCTCTGTATCTGCTTCTTATTTGCAGCAGTGTTCTTATTTTTTAGTTGTGTCATTTTTATTCATGACTAAATTTTATGAAGTCCTTATTTTATGATGCATTAAGGTGATTGCAGGGACTTGATGGAAGAATTAACTGAAGAATTACCAAAGCCTTCAACAAAGTTAGCAGGTGTCTGTTTCTATTTGGGGGGGGGGCATTCAATTATTGGAGAAAGAATGTACACTTACTGCAGTCCCTGGGAGTAGTGGGTGCTGTTAAAAAAAGATAAATGAAGAGATTATATGTTGTACAAATTCTGAGGAGTTAAGTAATAAAAGAAAGGAACAAAAAGGAAGAAGCAAACAAGCAGACAAACACGAGGAGGAAATCCTCAAATAAATTGGCCTCTCTCTCTCTCTCTCTCTCTCTCGTACGTGTGTGCGTGCGTGCGCATGCACACGCATGCACGCGCGTGCACAAACAGACACATTTATAAAAAAACTACGGCTAATATATATAGACGGACAAAACATTAGAACTTTTGTACTATGTACTCTGATATTTCTTATTGGCATTTTAATGTAAGCAGGTCAACTGGTATTCAAATATGTTGTAAGTCAGGCAAACTATTAAACTATGTTAATATATTAAAGGCAAGCCAGGCAGTGAATGAATCAATCAATTAATAAATTACAAAAGTTGATAATGATGATGATAGCAATGATGACTAAAAACCTATAAATTGGTACAATCAATATGATTTGCATCCTAGGCCCAATACATGGAATTGGACACTAACAAAATTTCTGGCAGATTTAGTCCAGAATTTAGTCCCCACCCCACCCCCACCCCCAAGGTGTGGCTTTGACTAAGGTTCTGTTACAACTTGTCACCCACCAAACACATATGTTCCTGGCTTAGGACCAGGAGCAGCTTTTCCAGCTAGCTATATGGCTTTTTCAGTGGAGTTAGCCTAACCACTGGGGACCATGCTAAACTGGATCCTATTAATGTTTGGGATTAGCTGAGACTGCAGCCTCTGTTCTGGCCAGACAAGATCTCAGTGCAGTGGCATCTTTAGAACACATTTCTACTCACAGCCATTCAAAATTACAAATGGTAATCAAAAGTTGTCACATTTCTGCCTGTTTCATGAGAAAAGTTTCCTGTGCAAGTATACTGACATAAAATCAGACCTCTCTGAAAAGACTTGAATCCTATAACTGAGGCTTAACTAGCCAGATAAGGTATTTGGGACTGTATATTTTATGGGAGCTGATCTTGAGTCCTCCACTAGACGAGGTCGGTATAAAGTCCCTGAAGTAGATGGCAAATGTTCTTTTTCACTGATGCTTCCCAACTATAAGATCCTCTCTCTGATTGTAACCTAATAATAATTATTTAATAGAAGAAACCAGTAGAGATGCACCTGTATCCCATTTCTCATATGCCAGGTGTAAGTTCCGGCTGTTAGACCAGATTCTAGGACTGAAGTTAGACTTAAGAACTACATTCTTCTGTTGAGTCTCACTTGTTTCTGTAACACTCACACAGGAAAATGATCAAACACATGCAAACAGCATTCAGAGTGATATGCATGCATGCACTGTTAAGATTTCTCTTAAATGTGTGCAGGTTTGTCACCTATTTGACTCAAGGTGGTGTCTGGAGGAGCTTGAGAGCTTTTTGCCGGAATGTCAGTAGGTGCTGAAGTGCTGGCATGCATGGAAGAATTATTCGGATCATCTGCCAGGAAATAAAGAGAATGTTAGCTTTACATTCAAAAAGAAAAGAAAACCTACAAGAAGGTACCGATCTTGAAATACAACTGTGAGGAGAGATGATTTATTACCTCTTTTAAGAACAACATTCAAATTGTCAGGCATAGCACTTTCATTTCTATAAGGGTTCAGTGAAAACACTTGTGAATTTGAGAACAGAGAGATCTGAGGATTTTCAGTTCCATTTATAGGGAGTCCGGTGTTTTATTTAAAGATATAAATGACACACCCTTAATATGGCCTTAATTCTAAATGAGTGATTTCAATCTAAAAAAATCTTTCCATTGTTTATGGATAAAATTCACATTGATTCACTTTTTATATTAAACAGACATGGCTAAAATGACCATAGCAACTAATCCCAGTTTAGGAAATCCTTGACTTATTAGCCAACTGTTGCATATTAGAGCTGGACTTCTGGAACACTGTATTTTAGTATGTACTGTCTATTTTGTTGCTACTGAACCTTTACTTGTTTCTCACTGGCTGTGGAAATTTAATATTTATGGCAGAATTCGTCCTATACAGACAGCCCTGGAAAGCATTTTATCTCATGGTGCAGTGGTTGAACTGCGGCCAAAACTGTTAGCCGGTTCATGGCTGACTCGGCCTTTTATCCTTCCAAGGTCAGTAAAATGAGTACCTAGCTTGATGGGGGGCGGGGGGGGGAGGCAATGTGTAGCCTGAATAATTAAATTGTTGGTATATACTGCAGTATATAAGCAGAACGCTTTGCTTTTCACTTTTTAAAAGGCCATAATTTGGCACACCTCTTACTTAGGAGTAAATCCTACTGAAGATAATGTTGCTAATCTTCAAATACATAAGTATTTACAGTACATCCTGTTGCTTGATCCACCTAGGGTGGATCTACTGAATCAGTGGGATCTACATGGATATTCACTTACCATTCAATAGGAGATTTCATGTACAGACTTTGGATGGGGAACTAGCTGTTGAATTTAGGTTATTTTATCCTACTTTATGCAAGGCAGGTACCTCAAGATCTTGCAAAGGAGATTTCTCTCATGGATTATTGTTTATTTTAAAAAAAAGCAAATAAAGCTTAACATTTTGAGGACTTTAAAACACACTATATGAACACATGCTTATGCTTGTGACAACAATTATGAGTTGATCATACTGGGGGTTCCAAAATTGTTACCATTCCTCTTCGTGTGTCTTTAAAACATTTATGTGACATATTCAAATCAGGAGTAGATTTCTTGGTACAAAAGTAGAATGATGTGCACGTTACAAGACTGGGGCCATCAAAAAACAAGCAACTTGCTTCTCATAACTGTACACACATCAGTTGTCACAACCATGGTGCCCTTCTGGATTCAGAATGGGTTCATTTGGAGAGTGAGCTATGATTTAGACCTATGTGTAAATTATATTAAGAGGAAAAAAGATGATTGGAAAACACGGCTGTCCAAGTTGGCCCTGCATCTTTAGGATCCTTATCAAAGGCCATGTCTTGTAGCTTTAAGGTGGGCCTAAAGTAAAAGCCAACAACCCTTTCTGCTATAGACTAGCTCAGATAATATGCCCATACTGGGTCCCTAAGCACATACGAAGTGTGCAGGGTTATGCACATCGGCCCAACCTTAGCCATGCAATGTGTGCCACCCTTGTCCTTTTCAGACACTGATACTCAACGTGGCCAAGCTGAGAACAGGGAGAACACTTACTGGATAAAAGACCGATACATACATGCCTATGCAAACAATGTCTTCCCCCTACCAATGTTGTGCAGCTTACCATGCAACAGTAAGCTACAAAACAAAGCATGTGTCCCTGCTTTCTGATAAGCCACAACCATTGCAAAGAAAGAATACTATATGCCAAGGAATGACAAATTGTTGGTTGTTCCGGGACATGGAAAAGAGCATGTCAAACCTGTTGGTGCGTGCGTGACGGTGGAGGACAAAAGCGTAGGAAAGGCAGCAGTGCTGCTGAATGTCTGAGTGCTGGAAGAGTTTGAGTCCACATGAGGGGTGAGGGAGGAGACGCCCGGTGGAAAAGTCTCTGTAGTGACAAAAGTGTAATCCTTTTATTATCACCGTGGGAGTGCAACATGCAAGCACGGAAAAGATCAGAAGGCAAACCTATGTAGAGAGGAGAACAACTGGCATTTCTGAGGCGTCTCCAAACTTTCTGGCATTCACACAGTGGCAAGATTTCCAAAGGCTGATGCAGAAGTCTGAAGGCCCAGCTCAAAATTCCATAGCTCCATTCACTCTTTTTACATTAAACCACTTTCAAGATTCTGTGAATCAGACTTTCCGATTTGAGGGTACATCCACTCTCAGTCATGGCCTTACAGCCACTTGCCCCAAGGATCTGTAGAACCTCAGTGCGTGATTAACAACTTTGAGTATCTGTGTTTTATTGGGGGTTGTGGCCCTTACACTGGAGTCATGGGTACTAGAAGAGGTTCAGTCATATTGTACAGCCATGTTTGTGGCCTGCTCATGAAGAATTACTACCACACCAGCTACCACCACATCTAGAACTGCCGGTGTAACCCAGTTGATCCTCATCCCTTTGACAGCACCATGTGCTGCCAAAAACCTGTATTTTAACAATTTCATTACCATTTGTTTACAACAACAGATTCATCTGTGATTACTAAAGGAGCCAAAATGAGGAACACCACAGGGCCAGGTCATATGTTTTACCCAAATGAGATGGGTTTCTGCTAGGCATGTCAACTGTGTGGGCCAGTCATGTGATGATGGCCAAATCTAACCACAGAAGGGGAAAAATCTGTCACAAATCACACACATCCAAATGCCACAAAGTGTTTTGTGTATGAACGTCCTTTCATGCATGATGCTAGCCAAGCAAAAAAGGAGCATCACAGCTTCAAATTGCCACCACTGCTAGGAAGTGTAATGGGTCCACGCAGCCACCTTCAGTCATGGATCTTTGCATTGTATTTCCTTTCCTTTCATACTTAAATGAACAGAGATGCCCCATCCACTTACCCACAGTTACTTTCTTCCCTATGGATTACAAAGGTGATCATCCCCATTGGCTACTGTGCCGTATTGCCATAGTATAAAATCTGAGTCACAAGCATAATGCTTTTGACAAGGCAATAGTTACTTCAGCTTGGAAATGTTTCGTATATTTCCATCCCGACCCCCACGAAAGAATGCAGGGCACCTGGATCAGTACCACCTGGTATTGTCAAAGCTCCCCCAAGCAAACCTGTGGTGTTGATGGAGGCCACAGTGGCAGAAGTAGGATGTGCTTCCAGGGTGCTTGCAGGTGCGGGCGGAGTAGGAAGTGGAGGTGTGAGTGAAGGGCCAGGCGTTGGAAAGAGATTGGTTTTTCCTATGGTGAGCAGATGGGGTGGGGGACAACAACATTTCAGTCAGGTCACGCAGCAAGACCCTTAAACAGAATGGGGTGAAATGACAACAGTTCCTAGGAGTCTGTTGAACCACATGAAATTACAACACTATGGGTCCTTTCAAGGAGAAAGATGGGGGTAAATATGTTTTAAATACATTCAATAAATAAACAGGGTCCCTCACATATATGTCACACTCCCAGTATACCAATAAGGGTCAATCAATATGATACAATGTTGGATTTCCTGACTGGAACGCCTGAAGTCTCTTTGTTTTACATAAAGCAGTTGAGTGTGTGGGTGGACACTGGGCAGGGGGTTGAATCACAGAAACAGTGCGTGGATTTGCATCCCAGACAAAAAGACATCGGTAGTTCCAGTAGTGGATTTCCTTATGCTGCATGCAGTTCATTTATTACCCTCAAGGAATATGGGCAGAAACAGTGAGAGGTGTCCTGCTACGAGATGTTAGAGGGCACATGGTTCTCCTTCTAATTTTCACTCTTAGGCTCATTATTAATCACAATTAGGATAAACATGGATTTTAGAACAGTGGGACATTAATTCTCATCAAATGTGTTCTACCCGGAACATGTTCATGTTGCTGCTTATTTTTTATTTTTGGAGGAACAACAATGCCTTGACCCATGCCAATCTGGGTTCAGGCCTGGCCGGGGGACCGAGACAGCTCTGGTCGCGCTGCAAGATGACCTAATCCGGGCGGCTGACAGGGGTTGCTCTACCCTGTTGGTTCTCCTGGATCTGTCAGTGGCTTTTGATACCGTCAACCACAGTATCCTGCTGGATCGGCTCTCCGAGATAGGAGTCGGAGGCACTGCTCGCAGTTGGCTCCAGTCCTTCTTGGAGGACCGTCCCCAGCAGGTTCAGCATGGTGGAGAGTTGTTGGCCCCGTGGATACTCCCTTGTGGGGTTCCGCAGGGCTCGTCTCTCTCCCCCATGCTGTTCAACATCTATGTGAGGCCGCTGGCTGGGGTCATAAGGAGATTTGGAGTCTGCTGTCATCAGTACGCTGATGACATGCACCTCTATCTCTCCTTTTCCACCTCTGCAGTGGAAGCTGTCCGGACCCTCGACCAGTGCCTGGATGCGGTATTGACATGGACCAGGGCCAACAGGCTCAGGCTCAACCCCGAGAAGACAGAGGTGATGTTCTTTGGGAGCTCCCCATCTGGGTACGGAGGCCCTCTTCCCAGTCTGGATGGGGTTTCCCTCCAGCTGGCATCTACGGTTTGGAATCTGGGTGTGATTCTGGACCCGGCGCTCGCCATGGAAGCCCAGGTGGCCGCCATGTCCAGATCTGCTTTCTACCACCTTCACCAAATCGCCCAGATCTGCCGGTACCTAGATGGGGACTCTCTGAGAACAGTGGTGCAAGCGCTGGTGATCTTGAGGTTGGACTACTGCAATGCTCTCTACATGGGGTTGCCCTTGACTCTCCTCCGGCGTCTGCAGCGGGTACAAAATGCGGCAGCCAGGCTGGTGGCGGGTGTGCGTCATCATGACCACATCACCCCAGTCCTGGCCTGCCTGCATTTGCTGCCCGTTGCATCCCGGATCAGATTCAAGGTCCTGGTTTTAGTTTATAAAACCCTCCATGGCTTGGGCCCGGACTACCTGTCAGAGCGAATCGTCCAGCGATCAACCTCGGCCCGTCCAGTTCGGCAGTCGTGAGCGCACTCGCTCAGGGTCGCCACCCCTAGAGAAGCCAGGAAAACATCTACCCACAATCGGGCCTTCTCGGTGGCTGGCCCTTCCCTTTGGAACAGCCTACTGAGCGAAGTGCACTCTGCAGAGTCCCTGCCAGCCTTTCGCCAAGCATTAAAAACTCTGCTCTTTCACGAGGCGTTTGGCAATTTAGTTTAGTTTTTTTTTCTTTTTCCTTGCCATCTATAATGCTCGCCCGACAATTTGTTGCTGCAGAGCCTGCCTGTTTTATGATGCCTAGTTGCCTTTCCTGTTTTTAAAATTGCTTGGTTTTATTGTCTGTTGGTATGCTGACTTGTTCAGCCCTGTTAGCCACCCAGAGTTCCCCGTGGGAAGATGGGCGGGATAGAAACTCAATAAATAAATAAATAAAAAATAAATAAACTGCTTTGAGTACTTGGACTGCAGCAGCTGCTTTTTTCAAAGTTTTCTGGAAGATGAACTATCAGTTTGAAATAAAATAGCGTGCTTTCACCAATAAATAAAAATAACTTCCTTAATCCCTCCAGCTGTGAACATAAAAGGCAAATAAGGTACAACAAATTCAGGCAAACATTTTGACAGCAAGTCCGATATGGGATTAGCAGACTGCAAATACAGGACCAACGCTGTAAAGCCAAAGTAGGGCAGCATCCCACAAAATTGTACAAAGACGGAAATAGAAAATGCTATGAAGAGAAGCCATAATAAGAAGAGTGAAAGTGAATGGAAGCATTTTCTTTCCAGTGACAATGCTCCTTCCCAAAACCCTTTTCAACAGCTTCATTCCAGTTCTTCTGTAGCAAGTTCTTCTTTGTTCCTTTCACGTCCACCCACATCGGTTTTGTTCAATGGGTCATTTTAGGCTACGTAAAATATTAATGAGCCAAACCCTCGTGCAACGCTTATTTTAGAGACCAGCCAGGGACTGATCCAGTTCTTCTTCTCTTCCTTCCCATTCCTGCCGCTCCACTGTTCGACATTAGGAGACATCAAAATGTGAATGAATACACACGTGCCCTTTTTTCCTCGTGCCACGTTGACACCACCAGACTGAACACAGAAAGCATCTGCTGATGAGGATGCAGTGGAAGTAGGCCCTTGCCCAACATAGAGCTACAGGAACATCGCTGAATAAAAGATCTTCTAATTAAATAACAGATCTTCTCTTACCTTTTGGAGAATCAGAGGGAGGCGGTCCAGTTATTGCTTGGTCTAGAAAGAAAGAAGGAGGAGACGTTTATAGCCTGGAAACCAGCTTGCAAATCTCCTCCTCAAAGAGGTTGTAGGAATCTTAAGTATGATTTTTAAAAACAGAGGATGGGCTGACACCATTTTTTAAATTATTTATTTTAAAATGTGTGGTTTTGCCAGCCCAAGTTCCATGGATCCCTTGAGATGAAGCCTAACATCACCCTCTAAGCAACATCAAAAAAATCAAAAAGAAGGACAATCTTCAAAGGGATTACAACGGAACCCAGCTTGGAGGTGACCAAGGCATGCATCAGAACCACCACTGGGGAATCATTACTTACAAGAGTTCAGTTTGTCCAGAACATGGTGAATGCCACTATCCCTGAATAATGAACTATATATAATGAACCATTTATCAGGAAGATGTACCCACGTTCCTTGTGTGAAATGAGTTTCAGTTTACTATGTGTTCACTTCTTTATTGACTCCATGCAATGGTTGTATATTTCTACCTCTTCACAAATTTATTATTCATTTAAATTATTTGCAATATTTCTATCCTGCCTTTTTCCCTGAAAGGTCCCAAGGAGGCAAAAGAACTAGAAGGGAGGGGGTGGGAAGGGCATTATTTGCCCTACTGATGGCATCAAATCCCAAATGGATGACAGGCAAATACCAAAGAAAAACAAAACAAAGCAAAATGAAAGACACAAACATGTGGCACCTTAAAGACTAACTTTCATATTTTAATGTTACATTTCGTGGACTACACATCCACTTCTTCAGACATAAAGCAGCAGTGATTTCATCACAGTTTGCTCCATAGACATCAACTTCTTCATTGTGCCAAAAGCATCTCTCAGGCCTAACTACATTGTAGACAGCTTGCTATTGAACCTGAGATCTTATTTTCTGAAATGTTTTAAAACTGGTTTCTAATTTGTGGTTTGCTCAATAACCACAAATTAGAAACAGACTGAAAAACATTTTTTTTAAAAAAGTAAAATTAAATTTCTAAGTTGAATAACTATGCAGTTCCTCAGACTTCACCCTTACTGCTTTTATTAAAAAACAAAGCATGCCTATAATGGAAGATCTTTGCCTGTCAGCAGAAGGACAAAAGGGAGGGCGACAACTTAGGTTAATGGGGCAGTACACTCCAAAGCCAGAGAGCAACCACTAAGAAAGCCCTCAGAATTGCCTGAATCCTCACCTAACATTTTGCTCACATAATGGATGGGATTCAGGGCTTTTCTGGATGCTGACCTCTTCCTGACAAGCAGGGAGAGACACAGCAGAATCCATAAAGCATGGGCAGATGGAAATCGCTGCTGGTGTCATTCCAGGGCTCATGAAACGAGCAACTGGAAGGAAAAAAACAGGGGCATGTGAAATAGCGAGAGCAAATTTGTGGCATCTCTTTTTTCATGGCCCCATCAAAATGTATGTGGTATGTAAGATGATGACAAAATAAGACCACCCCATGACAATTAAGTCTGTCTGACCTGTACTGCAGTGGCACTTGGTGGCACACAGCCATATTATTAAGGATTTATAAATGTGCAAGAATTCAAAAGCAGTTAAGTATAAGGCTTGCTTAGCCATTGACCCAGGTTATTTGGGTTACTATGAGGTTCTAATGGCTTGAAGACTATGAGATGCTGAAACTCCAGCTACAACCAAGAAACCATTTCTAAAGCAGCAAGTTTAAATCCCAAAGCTCTATTCCGGCAATCTTCCCGCATGTATTAATAATACACACCTCACACCGTTTAGCGTACCAAGCCTCATTTATAAGCTTAAAATAATTCTTTCATCCCCTTGCTTAATGATCTGTCACATGGTATATATTACCCAGCAAAGAACAAGGTGCCGTACGTATTTGGAAAAATTAAGACCGAGCTTCTCTAGCCTAACTGGCTCATTTTCTGCAACAGCCAAAGAGGCTGCCGTGCCTCCTGTATAGCCAAAGTGTTTGATAGTCAGGATCTAAACTTTGCTCAAAAGAAAGTGGCATGAGATCCTGGCCCTTTTGAAGTTCAACAAGGCTTGGTCTTAGGAATGAATTTGTTCATCTCTCCTGTATAAAAACTAAACTGAGACAGCTGTAAAAGAGGGGAAATTCTCTAGGACAACAATGAGAGGCAAGCGCTGAATCCTGCCAATCAGTGGAAACCAGTGAAAAAGGGACAGCGACTTTGTGCAGTTCTTTCTTGGTGAACTTGCAAAAGGCGGGAAATGAAGTGCTCGTTCTAGCTACAGGCCAGCCAATCTATACAGGATTCCTTCCCAGACATACACGCTAGCAAACAGCTTATAAAGAGTTACTTGAGACGTTAACCTATGTTCTACAGAATTCGCCACACACTGGAAACAACAGTATCAGCCACATTAACGTTCAGTCTCCTTCTGCAACTTTTGTCTTTGAACTACCACTTCTGTGGCCCTTTACCACATGTTATGCTGGCTTCTAGGCCTGACGGAAGTCACCATTGAAGATGAACTGGAGAACCACACGTTGATCCACCCAGTCATGCAAGGGAAAGAGAGCATGGACAAACCAACGGATACCTCCAGTCCTTGTTTCACCAAAGAAGAAATTCCCAACTGACAAATCACATAATAAGATGATGGAGTTGGAAGGGGACTATAAGACCATTGAACCCAACCCATGATGAATGCACAAATCCAGATTAAAGTATAGCTGACAGGTGTATTTTTCCTTGAATGCCTTCAATGTGGGAGAAATTATCGCCGTTTGAGAGAATTGGTTTCACTGTCATACTGTTCTAACAGTTGGGAACTTTTTCCTGATATTTAGCTGAAATCTGACTTCTCATAATATCTGCATCCTGCACTCTGGGATGATCCAGAGTAGATCCTGGGCTTCCTCTGTATAATAATCATTTGATGATTTAAAGAGTGCAATCAGATCTACCTTCAGTCTTCTTCTTTTCCAGGCTAAACATGCCCAGTTCTTTCAGTCTTTCCTTACTAGGCTTGATTTCCATTTCCCTGATCAGCCTTGCTGCCCTCCTGCTGCCCTCTTTCCTGAAGTACAGCATCCAGAAATGGACAATAAAGTGTAAGCCTAACCAGTGCTGAATAGACAAGAACTGGCATTTCACGGGATTTGGAGACTATACTTCTGTTAATGCTGCCTAAGGAGATTTGTACATGACCCCTAAACTCCGCCACAAATGGCTGCCAGCTCCGGAGCTTACAATTGTTTCCCCACCAGCTCTGGAGTTTGCAGAAAATTAAGTGCGACCACGCCCACCTAAGCACATCCCAGCGCACTTTTCATGTACCTGCTCTTGGAGGGTGAAAATCCCCAGATCCGGATGTAATCTGGTCAGTGCTGGGCTCTCCTCGCTTCTGTTTTTTTTTTTTTTTTGCCTCCCGCCCCTTTAAGAGAAGGAATCAGGACGACAACGGGGCTTTGACCGGCAGACGGAGGTGAGCCTGCATTTTTTCCTCTCTCTTTTTCTTCCTCCCCTCACGCAGACAGGAGCAAGGAAGTGCAGAGGGGTGGGGACGCAGGAAGAGCAACGAACCCCCAAGATCTCTGGTCCGAATTTAAGTGGCCAGCAGATCTTAGGAGTCATGTGAAAAGGCCCTAAATTAGCCTTTGCCTTTGGTATCACATCGGCAGTGGATGTGGTGGTGTAGTGTGGGGGAGGGAATGGGCGGGAACAGTTGCCCTGGGTGCAAAAATTCTTAAGTGCACTCTCATGGCTGCTTCTCATGCTCCAGTTCACCGTCCCAGTCATCCAAGCTGTCAGGAGGTGCAGGGCCCCACCAACATCACTGCCACCTCCACTGATGCAGACCTAGGGCCGATCCATGGCCGCTTCATGGTATCTCCCTGGGGGCTTCTCCCACTGTGCCACTAAACATTACACAGGATTATGTGGCCCATGCCGTGCAGTACTTGCCTTGCCCTGGGTGCCGGAAATCCATGCCACACCACTGACTGGCCCAGACTCTCAAATGGCCATACATAGCACCAGACTCAATATCTGAACCCTCTTCCACTGACCCTTTCGTCATTCTTGTTTATTTATTTATTTACTAAAAGTTTTAGCTGCCCCACTACTAAGAGGTCTCTGAGTGGCATACAACAATGTATTAAACACTATATAAAACAATAAAATTATTAAAACTATGAAATACAATACAGTTAAAACAACATACAATATAAATTCTAAAACCCTGCTGCTCATGTGTCCAGCCAGAAAAATCTAATTAAAATGCTGGCTGAACAGGAAGGTCTTTGCCTGGTACCGAAAAGCCAAAATTGTTGGGGCCAGGTGGACCTCTGTTGGGAGGGCATTCCAGAGCTGGGGGAAAACTGCCAAGAAGGCCCTGCTTCGACATGCCGCCCCCCTTACCTCTTTGAGGGGTGGCACCTTCAGCAGGGTGTCCTGGCCTGATATTCACCCTTAGATGAAATTTATGAATTCAGCACAGATGGGTGTCCAAGAAAACAAGAAAACAAACAAATAAATAAACAGAAGGCTGACTTTTTAATTCCCCACCTCCTGTGCTACTCTTTTCTTGCCTTCTCCCCAGGTTTCAGGATTTTTTCCATCTCTATTTTACCTCAGCTCCCTAACAGGAGGCTTTTCCAACATCACTGCCACCCTCTTGCTTTTAAACTAATTGCTGCAAAGTGCAACTCTTACGTTCCATCACCCCCAAATGATACAGAAAGCTGTTGTGGGTGCTTTTGAATTGATGCCATTCCTGGCAGGAGATGACGTTGATACAAAGCATATATTTATTTGAGGGGTGAAAGCAGATACTAAAATATACACAATTTTTTGCAGGGGGGGATTTCACACCTCAATGCAGAAATGAAATGTAATGAGAATGTCAGCAGGAAATAAGAAAGAACAGGCATTTTCATATTCTCCTGACCAACTTGTGCCATATTATGGGACCAGTTATTTGCGAACTAGGTGCCAGGTTTTTTTTTCTTTCAGAAGATTCAGCATTGGCTCAGGACTGGCTTCTCTCATTTAACAGCCAGTGCCAATTTTTCTTTAAGAAAATTCCATTCTGGCTCTGAAACAAATCTCCCTCTGAATGATGAAGCATCTGAAAGAATGCAGATACTGTATGTAATGTAGGGAGGCACGAGGTCACCTCCTACTACATCATCAGATTCACTATGTGAAATCAACACACGTTGTATCCCTGTAGGCTTCTACATGTGAGACAGAATACTTCTGTTTAAAGCCGTGGTTCTCAACCTGGGGGTTGGGACCCCTTTGGGGGTCGAACGACCATTTCACAGGGGTGACCAGGAGCCAGTGAAGAAAAAGGCACAAACAGCTTGGGTCTGGATGAGGGGAGGAGGAAGGGTGGGGAAGAGTGAGTTACAGCTCAGTAGATTGGAGGGGATGTCAGTCAGTGGCATCAGAGGCTGCGATTGGCTGAGGGTGCCTGTATATAGAGAGAAGTTCTCTATGGCACCTGCGGCAGTGGCCTGCCAAAGGGGGCTTGTGGCCTCTTCCATGCAGGGCAAGGGGTCACCACAACATGAGGAACTGTATTAAAGGGTTGTGGCATTAAGGAGGTTGGGAACCACTGGTTTAAAGAAAAATAAAATCACACCTGTAGCTCATGTGAACACAGCATGCATGGACACAAACTGTCAAGTGTGTTCAAAGTGGTGGCAAAGTAAGATATTATTGTGACATTTACATGTTGAATAAATTATGAAAGGACCTAGTACTCTCTGTTCATCCCATATGATGTCCACATACCTTCTCAGCACCTGAATAGGACAAGAGATATTTCACTTTGTGTTTGACTAACTTAATTTTGGTTCCCTAGACCTGGATTCACATCTACTATATATAACATGGCCAGCGTACATCCAGTGAAACAGTTTGTTTTGCTGGCTTGATTCATGTCATTGTAAATATGATACCAAGCAATACATTCTGTGTTATCCATAATTCACAGAGGCAGTTTTAATCAAAGTCTACAAGCCTGATCCTCTGGGCTAGGAAGGTGCCTAATAGGTATTTTTAACTACACAGATTTACCATTTAAGTGGATTTAGTGATAAACTATTCACCTCTCTATTCAGAATAACTGTTTTTCGAGTACAGTTCCCAGAAATCCTGGCCAGTCCAGCTAATGATGAAACCTTCTGGGAGTTTTAGTCCAAGAGCATTTGGAGACCTGAGGCTGGGGGTCACTGCTCTAGATTACATTTTCCAGTT
Organism: Phrynocephalus versicolor; assembly: GCA_023846285.1. Taxonomy (NCBI): domain Eukaryota; kingdom Metazoa; phylum Chordata; class Lepidosauria; order Squamata; family Agamidae; genus Phrynocephalus; species Phrynocephalus versicolor. The sequence goes on along the minus strand of JAHTLZ010000129.1, from coordinate 12,842,142 downwards.
CCTCATTTCATGTTTAAATGTAAGGAAGGGGAGTTATCAGCAAGGCAAAAAAAAATTATAAAGGTCTTGTTGAGACACACTAGAAACTCCAGATATGATTTTTACCAGTGCCTTGAAACCATCCAGTGGTTTCAATGTTTAGTTTGTCCAAGGAGAAAGGCAGGGTAAAAATACTCTAAAATAAATAAAATAATAGTTACTAAAATACATGTGTGCTTGCTTAGTGCTGATTTTTCTACTGCTATACTTTTTTTTTTCAAGGCAGTACTGCAGTATGTGCTTTACCTATATGTCTCCAAAGCCTTCTTTTATTTTGCAGTAATACGTAGGAACAGAAGTTTACTGAGAAATCAGTAGATGGCACCATAGCTCCAAAATAAGTGTGTATGTGTATTACTGCTTTAGTGTTAGACCGTGTGAACATTCTCTGGCCAAATGGTAAATGAGGCTTACCCAGACCCCAATGTTATGTATCAATAATCAAGCAGCTCATCACTTAAGGCATTTCTTATAGGACTGCAGTTCCAGACCGACACCCAGGCTGGTAAAATTAAAAGCAAATTACTGTATGTCATTAAAACAGGCAATAGACGGTAGAATATTTCTACAGGGTTCTCCTCAAAAAAGGTCATTGTTTAGATCTGAAACATGGCAGTAGAAAAGAGGGCAATTTGAGGACAGATTATTCTTGGTTTGAAGGGGTATATTTTATACAAGCTTAGATTTAACTTTGAGTTTGTTGATTTCACATTTACCTCCAGCACTCTGAATACTGAGAAGAATCAGCTTGTCATTCATGGGAAGCTCACCTAACTTTCTGCAACCAATGGACCATACCTTCCTTGCCTGCCTAGGCACATGCCTGAGTGCACACCTGAGATATGTCTAGGGGTCACCTCAATTAGCCACGGGGAAATATACAAACCTCATATGGACCCCGGTGGAATCCCAGCTGCTTCCGGACTTTGCTGGGTTCAGATTTGCTAGATAGTTTCTTCACTTGCCCAGTATCTTTTCTAATCCATTTATTTTGTCACATCTAACAGAAGGCCTGGTATATGCTGCATACTAGCGTAAGACATGTTGCAGTGCTTTGAATGTTTGGTTAAATTCTTGTTGCTGTGGACAAGAACTGAAGGGATTCACAGTCCAAAAGAGCTATAATTTTTCCAGAGCAGACCACCCCTTTTCTTACGAAATGGCATTTGCAGTTTAATGAGCTGCATTTTATGCACCCCCATTGCCAAAAAGTGCATCAAAGCATGCTTTTAGGAGGCAGTACGGGAGCCGAAAGGAATGTCTGGTGTGGCTGCAGTGAGGAGGCTGTGCGGTCTATGGTGGGGCTGGCCTGATCCCCCGTGCCTCTCGCCTACCCACAGTGAAGCGCTTACTGGCCATGAGCTTCTGGGGCAGCCGACGTGGTCCACTTCCTTGCTGCTCCACCCATGGGGTCTGGTGGGGGCTGCTGCAGCTGCTTGCTTTAACCCAATCATGGGGAGGACCACGGTGGGGGGAGGGAAGGAGGTGGAGGGGGTGTGCATGTGTAAATATGCCCCCCTCTCTGTCCCCCTTCCCTCAGTGCCTGGTAGTGGCATCCGCGGCAGGAGGTAGCTTGGTGTTCCCTGGGGGGGGCCAATGCACCTCGGGACAAGAGCAGCAGTGTCTCAGAGCATCTAATGAAGGAAGGGTGCTGGTGGTGGTGGAAGAAATGACGGTTGGTGACCCTGTGCCCCCTGCCCGGCTCTCTGTCAACATAAAGCGTGTTTCTTTTCGGGAGGTGGCGAGTACGTTGGCAGGGAGCCAGGCAGGGGATGCAGGGTCACCTGCTGAAAAGAAACACCCGCTCGCCTCAGGGTTGCCCGAGCCGAGCCAACTCTTTGGCCATCAGCCCCCCCCCCCCCCGATTGCCCAGGCGAAGCTTGCTGCAAACTCCTCCAATCTCCCTCCACTGCGCACAAACACTCACATTCTCCTCAGGTTTTGTTTTATTTTGTTTTGTAGTGAAGGCTTCGGGAGGTGGGCGGGTCAGTGCCCTGCCAGACAAGAAGGGCTAAGGCTTGGCGATCCTTAGTGGGGGGGGGTGAGAAGGAGAGGGAAGCTTAGGATGGCGAGGTGCTGCTTGAGCCAAAGGAAAAAAGAAGTGTCTCAAATAATTACTACCCCCAGAGCCAGGAACAGGAAAACGCAGTGGGTCACACTTCAGGGTGTGTGGTTGAGGCTTTTATTTCTTGAACCGCATCCTGGTGGGGACAAGATTTTTGGATGCAGTTTTTAAAGAAATAAAAAGCGATTTTAAGGGTTGTGTGATAGAGGTCTTAGTGACAAAAAGGGCAAGATGGAGATTGACTTTGTCCCTGTGGCAGTGCAACGGTGCATGTGGAAATAGTGCCCTGGTGTATACGGCAAATCCACAAAGCACTTGTGGCTGCCCTTTTTACTGCCAGGGCACAGCTGTGTGAAATGCAAATCAGGAGGAAGTGTGTGTGTGTGTGTGTGTGTGTGTGTGTGTGTGTGTG
>JAHTLZ010000129.1:12817599-12834565 GCA_023846285.1 Phrynocephalus versicolor | reverse complement strand
GTTGTTGTTGTTGTTGTTGTTGTTGTTGTTGTTGTTGTTGTTGTTGTGTCATTACAGCCGTGACCGACTCTTCGTGACTCTGTGTCCATGGAGTTTTCTTGGCAGGAATAATGGAGTGGCTTGCCAGTTCTTACTCCAGGCCTACAGCACCTGGTAATCCCTTGTGGTCATCCATCCAAATGAAAGCCAGGCCCAACTCTGCTTAGCATCCGAGATCAGGCGAGACTGGGCGTGCTCAGGGCATCTAGGTTTATTAAAAACGGATAGAGAAGGAGACAGCATACCCAGAAATCTATATACTAGTAAAAGCAATGCACAAAAAGGTGTTATGTTAGCAGGAAGTAGTCTCCAAAATGCATATACTGGTAAACATAACAAATATAAACACATAAGAATAGTGAAAGGTCTTGCTAGTCAACTCAAAGTGTCTTGATTAAACTCTCTAACAAGCCACAACTCAGTGTGCTCAATCACAAAGTTGCAACTGGGCATGTTTTAATCAGAGGGTGATGCTTTACAGAGCACTGGATAGAAAGTTTAGATGGACTCAGTCTCTTTGGCTTTTTGGGAAGTAACCCTGTCATGCAACCACTGGATGACACTGGTATACAGTGGACTTTCATATAACAAACAGTTTGTATAACATAAAATCTGTACAACATAAAAAAATCCCAGAGATAGGGGAAATTTGCTTAACAGAATCGTCTATGGGGCGAATCCGTACAACATAAAAATACTCACGATTAGGGATTACTCTGTTTTCAATGCATTCCTATGGGAAATTTGTATAAAGGAAAATTTGCCTAACATAATTTCATTTGGAACAAATTAATTCCTTTATACAAGGTACCACTATACTTATGGAACAGGAATGTTGGCAAGCCATTGGGTCCAACCCCTAGTCCAAGTCTTGAATATAAAGTCCCAAGTCCCAAACCTGAGTCCCCATTAAAACAAGCTTATTTCCCTAGAAAAGGAGGGATGGGTGAGTTAGGAGTTGGGAGTCAAGTCATGGGGTGGAGGTGGGGCAAGTGGAGTCACCAGTGTAACTTAAGTCCAATTTGACAACGAGTCCTGTGACTTGAGTCCCCATCCCTGTTATTGAAGAAGAGGCAAGCGAACATAACTCCACAGCAACAAGAATTCAAGGAAAACCTTTCCCATCTTTTCTGCCTTCTAGATAACCTCAGAACCAAGAGGACCATAAGGACTCAGCTCCTCCTGGTCATTTTGGAACATCTACAGAGAAAAAAAAGCAAGAACTGGGCAACTAAGGCATGCCCAACACTGAGTATACGCACATGCCCAACAGAATCTGCTAGCCAATCTGAGCTTCATTATGCCTGTCCACAATCAAAACAGATGCAGTTGGGATGAATGAGCTATGATCAATGGCAAGCCTACAGACCATGACGTTTGGTCTGATGCCTGAAGTTGCCCTTTATGGACTGCTTAACTCTTTCATGCCCACTGTTTCTAAGGAAAATAAAAGGACTCGACCTCTTGCAGACAGGCTCGTGGCTAATTAATGAACAGTGCTGAATGAGAGGGGAAAGGAAAATGTTTTCAGTGCTTTACTTAATGCCTGCATCAAATGACTTAAATTAGTGGCTGGTGACTTCAAAGAGTTCTGCTTCGAGATAAGCTTTCACAGCTGATGGCAACTAAAAGTGAGGAATATAAACCACAGGGAATTAGCCAAGTGGCAGTCTAGCTTGGATCCACAGAAGTTCAAGTTAATTTCAGAAACTACCCTTGAATGTGAATCCAACTTTAAGATGAACTAGCAAGCTGCCTGCCCTTACAGTGGACAAGGTGGAGAGTGCATGGAGAGTGCTTGTACGTATCACAAGGACCCCAAAGAGGCTGTTCAGAACATTACCTTCTTCAGTGTACCACCTCTAAGACAGGGATGGGCTACATGCAGGTCCCAACATTCACACATTCATACAACTTTTTATGAACACCCCCTCAAAAATCCCCTTGTGCCCCCTATGAGATATGGGGCCAGTTGTGCCCTATTTGGAGCCCACTAGCAATCCCTGAAGCTGGCCATCTCATACTCTTTTAAATAAAAACATTTCAGGCTACCAGAGGATACATGAGGGTTTCTTATTGGGGGAGACATATTTGTAAGCAAACATTGTGGAAATCTTTGCGACCAGCCCTTCAAGCTCCAGAGATGAGCATGTGTATCCTCCATACCTCAGAATATTGCCCACTCTAGCTCTAAAAATAGAAACAGACATGATTAAAGCTGGAAGCTGGAATCACCTGGAGAGGTGATTCAGGCAGATTTCAACATTTGAGAGGTCACATTTGAAAAAAATCTCCAGGCTTAAATCATGAAGGCCAATGACGAAACAAAGCAGGCTTATTTATAAAATACTTCAAATGAGAAAAGAAATATCCTAATGTGTACTCAAATGCTTCCAGCAATTAAAGAATTATCTCACCTAGTGAGTAGTGACAGATAAACTATAAACTCTACTTTTGCCCTATGTATGGCAAATAGATTTTGCTCTAATTGCATCACTTTCCTGGTTACATTTTTTTTCTTTTTTCTTTTCTTCCAGCCACTTTTTTCTCGCAGGCATTATCCAGGAGAAAAAAAAAAATCAGTCAGTGATAAACCTACCCTAAATATGTTGACTCAGACATTCTGAATCAATTCTGTTCCAGTATAGTATTTGTGATTGTGACCTTAGCGTTCTTGATTTATCTGTTGCTTTTTACAGGCAGCTTGATTTGTCTATTACTTCTTGCAAGCTGAGAAAAAGAGAAACAATCTAATAAGGTAATACAAAGTCAGCCAGATATATGAATTTGACAGTTAAATGTATGGCTTAACGCGAGGTGTTAGGGTGTTAGTTTGGGGTGATGGCGAATGGAGTACACATTTAATTAGTTTGCTCATACTCTGAACAGTATGTCTGTGAAGTTTCTCAGTCATGCAGGTGAGTTTATCTGGAAGTTGAGTCATGGCTACTGGACTTCTTTTTTGAGAGATAGAAACGTTTTGCTGCTCATCCAAACAGCTTCATTAGTCTGAATACAGCTAGTGCAAGTCCTCCATCTTATAGTCAGCTTTGACCTCTTGTCACCTTGGTCTGAATTAGGCTCATAAGATGAACAATGGCCTGAATAGCACCTTAGGCCATTGTTCACCTTAAGGCTATGGGTACTATTGTCTCCCTAACGAGCCTATTCAGGCCATTGTTTATCTTATGAGCCTAATTCAGACCAGGATGACAAGAGGTCAAAGCTGACTATAAGATGGAGGACTCGCACTAGCTGTATTCAGACTGATGAAGCTGTTTCGATGAGCAGCGAAACATTTCTATCTCTCAAAAAAGAAGTCCAGTAGCCATGACTCAGCTTCCAGATCTGAACAGTATGATATTCTGGCAGCCAATGTAGGATACAGGACAGTACGTAACAGACCAAAGTGCCCAGTATTTAGCTTCCAATAACTGATACGTGAAAATATAATTGTTATGTTTTTGGGGATTGTCTTGATAATCAGATATGTCATCAATTATACTTCAGATATCTTATCAAACTAATTGGACCATCAACATTCTGTACTGCAGTGAACAGAAGCTTCACAAGATCTCTCACCTGGGTCACATTCATTATAGTAAGATCTGCAAAAGGAAATCGTTCTAGCTCAGCTACTTTAATTTGGTTCTTGACTCAAAGTCTCCTGGTATCATTTTCTCAGTGCACAGAGACATCTTCTAATTGCTTGAGAAAATTACTTTTCTCATAAATGCATGTACTGTTAAGACATGTTTACTTCAGGGACGAGGAACCTTTAGCCCTCTGGGCATTTAGCTGAGCAACTCCAGTCAAACCTACCCATCTTGGCCAATGGTAGAGGAACTGTAGGAATTCTAAGGCCAAAGCATGTGGGACAGCCAAAAGCTCCCCACCTCTGAGTTTTGTTATATCCTTTGCCCCTTCCTTGCTCTTCAACAGTGATTCCTAAGAATGTATGAAGAAGTCCCCAATGTCAAAATAAAGCCAGGTTTAGCTAAAAGATCATACTGGACTCTCTGAGGTAACATGAGAAGCAGTCAATGGATCTATGCTGTTGTCAGGATTCCATAGGCTACAATCATATTCCTGATCCCTTTAATACAGCATTGGTTTATAGTACAATAAAGTTGATACAGCTTGATGTTTATTAGGCAAAACCTATATATTTGCATGGCTGGATTGTATCACATAAAGTCTAAAGAAGGATGTTGAAAGCCAATGTGAAAAGGCTCAGTTCATACATAATCCAGGGTCAGAGTATGGGACCACCCAACAACATAGCAAACACCTAAAGCCACCACTAACCCGACTGTGCTTGGCAGAAATGCACTTAAGCATCTGCTTAGCCTAGATGCCCTGAGCACACCCGATCTCGCCTGACCTCAGAAGCTAAGCAGGGTCAGGCCTGGCTAATACTTGGATGGGTGATCACCAGGGAATATCTGGTGCTGTAGGCACCTGGAATAGGAACTAGCAAACCACTCCAGTATTCCTGTCAAGAAAATTCCATGGACACGGGGTCATGAAGATTCGATCACAACTGTAATGACACAACAACAGCAGCCACAAAGCTCAGTGGTTCTTTTTAAACCAGGCATTACTTCTCAACCTAGTCCCTCACTTGGCTAAGGAAGAAAACAGTAGGCATTGCCTTGAAGAATGGAGTAATTCTGTGAAGGTTCCTAATTATTGTGGACCCCACTAAATATCAGTGAAGATAGAATCACACAAAAAAAATGCTTTTCCTAATCAGCTGTCCCTTGGGATTGTGCCATTTCTTCTGCCAAGTTGAACTGAATTTTCACCAGTACTTGTCATATCTTCCCCTTGTGTTCACTAAGAGATGCCACTCACTAAACCACACTGCTGCTTTTTCCATTATTCATGACCCAGATTTCTGAAGAAAGCACCTAACCATTGCTGTGCTGATAGAAATCTAGCACCTGTTCCTCCAAAGAAATAAAGATTCGAAGATAAACATATAAAATAGAAAGATGCGTAGAGAAAGGAAGAATGTTTCATTCTCACAACCTACACAGCTAAATGCAGCAGATTACTGGCCCTGGTTGTAAAATCTGTTGTTTGTGAAGTAACCCACTGTTTGACCAGATTAATTCATGGATTGGTCTCTCTCAAATAGGACAGGAAAGTGGGGTATTCCTCTGAGACTCCACAACACTACCCCTGTAACCACAAACTCCAAATCCTTCTGGTCGGCTGGAGTTTTAGGGATAGTAAAATGTGTCATTCTTGCAAACCTCAAATACCGAACATGAAGAAATGTGTGGATGTTGCTCAATTCACATTGTTACTGTACTGTACGTCCTGTTATTCATGTACAAAAAGAAAACTATCCTAGCGCTTTCTGGGAGTTGTAGTCTTGCTGCCCTTTAGGGTTTATAAAGGGCACCTTGCAAAGAACTACAACATCCAGCACACATCATGGCAGCTTCCACTTTTTGTACATTGGCACCAGAAAGTTAGGCCTAAGTGAGGGATGGAACAGATGGGCCTTGCACCAATTGAGTGAAATACAGATATATGAAAGTGTCAATGGATGCTGGTCGGTAGGCTGGAAGTCCCAAATGTCTACCTGGGAAATCTTGGAGTTGGTGTACTTACAAATAAACAGCACATCCTTAGAAACATATATGAGCAGATGTTCACAGGACAATTTCTTTGGTGTGGACAGCCACATTAATTGCAGATGTCTGGACAGAACACAACATGCTACAACCAGCAAGATACCTTGGCTCCCCAGGAATCACTGTTCCTGTCAATAATGCCTAAAGGGAGCTTTGGTCACAAGAGAATAAAATTCTGTATGCATATAGCTTGTGTGTTCTGTCATTACAGTCATGACCGACTCTTTGTGACCCCATGTCCATGGAGTTTTCTTGGCAGGAGTACTGGAGTGGCTTGCCAGTTCCTACTCCAGGAGCCTACAGCGCCTGGTATTCTCTGGTGGTCTCCCATCCAAGTACTAACCAGGGCCGACCCTGCTTAGCTTCCGAAATCAGGTGAGATCGGATGTGTGCATATAGCTTATGACCTAACAAATAACAGCTTTTCCCCTCTTCAAATTTGTTACATATGAAATATTTTGTTAGTGTCATTATGCAAATCCATCACATCCTGGTCATTGCCTCTTTGAGTTGAGTTGCTGCCGTCAGGACGGAGATATAGAGTACTGAGGGCAAGAACAAACCGTCTCAAAAATAGCTTCTTTTTTAGAGCAATATTGGCCTTAAACGGAAATCCTGGACTTTGAAGTCAGCTTATTTTATATGTCATATTTTTAGTCATTTTATATGTCATATTATGTGTTGTACCTGTTTTTAAATCTATGTGAAATGTTTTTAAATGAGTTTTATATAGCAACCAAAAATTTTCGTTGTTCCTGCAAGGGGGCAATGACAATAAAGATTCCTATCCAAATAATGGCCATCACACAGTTTATTTTGATTTATGAACGTCTATACTAAGTATATCATTTTGGTTATGGCAGCACTTACAAAAAAAGAGGCAGAGTTTGAAAATCCCATATTTACAAGCTTTCCATATAATTCAGGTTGCTGCAATCTTAAATACAATATCATAAGTAAGAACAAACTATAACCCAATGATAATCCTTCCTGTCTGTATTGACAGATATAGCACTTTTAATGTTTTTTCCCAGCCTTTCTTGGATTTTTTGAGCAGAGGAAAAGTGATTTTCCTTTCTTGAATCATTTCATAAATAGCTAGAAACTGGAAAATTTCTCTAATTTAGTTTGATAAATAAGGTAAAAGACCTCTCTTTTTATCTCTGGCCCTTGTATACCTCAGTCTGATTCCAATAATGAAACGTAGGTTGTGAAACATAATGGTTAAACTTTTGCTGCCCTCTTTTTATGACTATATTGATTTCACAAAATGAATACAATCCATTGTATAATGAATGAATGAATCTTTATTTACGTTTATTAACCAAATCAACAATCCATTGTATAGCATTTTGCACTTTCTGCTGATCTCATTGGAAAATCTGAGCACTTGTGTTCTTTCTGTCCTCTTAAAAGTGAACCCACAGATTGTGGGACACACATGCACACTCACACGGATGGAGTTACGCAAAGTCTGCAGACATAAAATGTGCTTTTAAAACCTCAATGCTCTTTTCTAATTTGTTCCATCATTTACATCCAATAAAACATTGATGCAAAAAAGTCAAAACAACAGAATTATATTTCGGTCTCAAATCAGTCCCATTTTATTCATTTTTTCTACCTGGGCCTGCATAGTGAAAGAAAAAAAATGAAAATTGAAGAGAAAAATCCGAGATGCAGAATCTGTGAAAGGACTCAAGGCTTTGAAAGTCTGCTGCGGACTTCTGAATGCTGATACTTGAGGCCACAGAGAAAGCCTCCGGGCAATTGCTTCAAGAACATGTGATTACATGCTCCAGTTACCCTCCAACTCTTTTTATTGTGCTCAAAGACAGCAGTGAGGTTCACGAGCTAGGGAATTCAACAGACCTGTAAACATCTTTCCCTGACCTTGACAACAAGGTATTTCTGAGGTGTACAATGGCATTTCAGTTATTAGCACAAAGAGAGAGAGAGAGAGAGAGAGAGAGAGAGAGAGAGAGAGAGAGAGCAAACTACTACAAGAGGACATCAGTGCTATTTTGTTTTATCAACAAATCAGACCTTGGTTTGCAGCCACAAAGATCAGCACTTGGCAGAAAAGTGTGTGTAAATACCACCCGGAAACTTGGCAGAAACAAATCTCAAGACAATTCTGCCATGAAACAGCAGAGGAACATCTGTGCTGAGTTAAAGCTGCAGCACTGCAGCAGTTGTCAAGTGTTCTTACTATCTGAAACAGGTAGGCATAAACAGCGAAAAGGAGATGCTAACTCCTTTGCAATTTGTCATCTTAATCAGCTTGCCTGTGTTTGTCACAGTTTGGTGGAACAACTCAACTTTCATAAAGGTCTTCTTTCTTGTTGTCTCCCTTCCCCACCCACCCCAAATTAGGGGAGCATTCAAGGAATAAATACATTCATTCCTTAAATTTAAAGCCATGCCTGCAGAGGAGAGGTTACTTGCAGAAGCTTTCTTAGGAAACAACAAGATAGGGTGATCAAACTGTATTTGTGAGGTGAGAATGCTTTTCATACATGTTGTGCTTTTGGAATCTAATGAAGGGTCTCTATCAAAGATCAGGATGTCTGTCATAGTATGCATTGGATAAACACAAGATTTTACTTCCAATGCACACTTTATCAGTCTGAAACCCCTATAACCGTCATTGGTCCCATCTTACAAACCCTGGGTTTTTTAGTTTGTTGTAGTGTTTAGATTGCTCTGCCATAATTCAAAGGATCCCACAGGTTTCTAAGTGATTTCTAAACAGTGGAGCACAGCCATAACAGTTAAAGAGAAATCAAACTGTTTTGACACTACAAAGACACCCACCCTTCATGCATTTGGATTTTTTTTTTCTTGCAAAAGTCTGCTTCCCAGTTTCTCTCTTGACCTCACGAAAGAAGATACTGGTGTTTGTAGAGCTATGGGTTTACAAATTCATATCATTCAGATTTTCACATTTCATGTGCCTTCTGCTTCAGGAACAAGGAACCTGCCTGTGTTATCCCAATATTTTAGGTCATGGATTTGCAGACATCCCCTCCCACTTCTCACCAACTCAGAATTCCAAGGCGTTTCTTGTATCTGGAGACCAGAAAGCCACCCTGGTCATTGTAATGTGGTTTCCCTTCTCTTCAGTTTCCATTCTATGGATGACCTCTTATGTTACTCTTGCATAGGGGTATTGCACTGGTGCTACTCCCATGTCTATTCAATGAATGCAAGGGATCAGGAAGTAGGCATTGGCCTACCACTGTGATTAATGCACAGCAATTTGTGTAACCAGTTGTGCTCAGATGCTGAAACAAGAATGCTGCATATGCCAAAGTGACACGTCAAACCAGTACTGTTTGATAAACTCTGCAGACTTCCTGTGTGTACATGGAAACAAAGCAGAGCAAAACAAAATACTGCAGTATCTTCCTCTCTATGCAGAAACACAGGAAGAAGTAACATTACCAGAATAATATATAACACACTCTCTAGCTTACCCCTGCATTTGCCATTATTAAGCCCCACAAACATTCCTTGTGCAGAAACAGGAATTTACCATTATCTTCCGTACAAACATATTCCTCTTGTACATTCTCACATACATATATTCATTTGAGCTGAAGAATCAGAAGTTGAATTCATTATAAAGACAAATAAATAAAGTGTTCTGCTTATATACCGCCCCATACCACTTTAAGTAGTCTCTGGGTGGTTTAGGAACAGGAGTAGAACTAACTGAGCATGAGTGATATACTTAACATATCAGCTGATGCCCAGTTCTTTACTGGTTCCCCTTTATTTAAATGGGAGAGTTAAGGAAGTAGTGTGTTTACTTCCTTTAACAGTGATTGGTCTTCCAAATCTTTATTGGATCATGCTATAATTGTGTTTCTTTTTAATGTGTCAAATACTATATAGTCTCGACTCTACTACTCAGCTCACTGAAATAAAAGGAACTGGTAACTCACCAGCAGGGCCGGCGCTTCCATTAAGGTGAACTAGGCAGTTGCCTAGGGCGCCAAAATGGAGAGAGGGTGCTGGACAGCCTGCCGCCCCCCCTCCGCTGCTTGCCACCACCGTCCATCCCCCACTGCCCGTTGCCGTCCGCCCATTGCTGCCCGCCGCCACCCGCTGCCCCCCGCGCCCATCACCGCCCACCCCCTGCACCCGTCGCCTTCCCCCGCTATCCGCCGCCCCTGCCCCGCCACCTGCCACCTGCCCGCCACCACCCTCACCAGTAATGTAAATGCTGTTTAATTTAATGGGTCACCATGAAAACCAGTGTGATCAAAGTTGAGCGGTCACAAACTCTGACAAAGGATTCCAAATACTGCCATTTCTTGGTACATATAAATTTGTGATCTATTGGAGAAAGGAAATAATTTGCTCTCCCAGATATTTCAGTCTGCATCTTTTGTAATCCCTTACTGTTTGAACAGGATCTCTACCGGAGTGTACCTGGTCACATCTGATGTCACTAGCTAAGCAACTGATCTGGTTAGTACCTGGCAGGGACACTATCAGAGACAACCTGTGCTGGATTAGTGGAATGCATATTTTGAATGCAGCAGATCTCATCTTCAGTCTTCAGAACGTCCTGGCAGTGGTAGGAAGGAATCCTTCCTGAAGCCCTGAGAAATTGATGCCAGTCCAAACTGGCAATACTAGGCTAAATAATGAACCTTGAACAAGGCAGTTTTCTGCCATGCTCCTGCTGGGCTGACTGGCTGAGATTTCTGGAAGACAACACCCCCAAATATCTTAGAGAGGCAAAGGTCCCCTTCCTCATTGGTAGATTATGCTTATGAGAAAACCCAACAAATATCACTTGGAGTTCCAGTTAGCTTAAATAAATTGTAAAGTGTCTGTTCTTCAACTCCCCTGTCTCACATTCCATAAGCAGTGATGTTCGTCTATAATTTATCACCCACACTCTTTTCAAAAATCCTTAAGCAGCAGCTCACAAAATGCAGCACAATTTATCAACGGCAACATCATTTGCAAATATCTTCCTGTGCCAACCACTGTGAAAGGAAGTGAAGCTTCATGGCTGAGGTAGCTAAATGCAAAGGGTTTTTTTCAAATAAAAAAAAATACTTTTTGTTTCTTTAGAACAGGAATATTTCACCTGCAGATTCTTTTTTGTAATCATTAAGCTGGAGACTAAACACTCAGTTTCTTATCTCTATAACTAAATAGTTGTGTTAACTAATGATAATAATGTTTTAGTGGAAAAGGTGGTAAGGAACACAAATTGAGAAATAATTTATTTCAACTGTGAACAGGGCTGAAGAAATGAAGGGTGTGCAATTGCTGACCACACCAGCAGTATATATGTCTACACAGCAATTATCACTTACATTTGGTTTTATTTCCTGACACAAGACTGATGGCTTGAACAAATGAGTGTTATCGGATGTGGCTGTGTCAACTTTATCTCCTCTTCACACAGCCTACCCTGTTGAGTGTAAGCAGCAGCTGCATGTCAGGTTATGTTTCTGGGCAACCCCACCTACCTATTCCCATGAGAAGATCCCTTTATAAACTCACAAATTACAAATCAATTATACCTCAAGATAGGTGAATTGAAGCACTGGAGCAATACTTCAGATTGTAATGAGGAGTATGGCTTCCCACACACTGCATTTCCAACATGGGAAGTATGCCCAGTTATGAAACAATGGCTAAAATCCTGCTGCTTAGTTATGAAAACAGCATCACATTCAATTTGCTGTAGATTAAGAAATCTCCATAGGTATTGACTATTGCATTCAGCATCACACAACACAGTATGCAACAGATAATATCTACAGTGCTTGAGAAAACTGCTTTTTGGATTTGCAGGGTCCCCACTAGTTCTGCTGGCTGGGAACTTCTGAGGTTTGTAATTTCAAAAGGTAACTCTTCCATTGAAGAACTCAACAACAAAACAACAAAAGACAGACATGTTGGATTAGACTAAACACTATCCAGTAGCCAGCAAGGTATCTGTTTGAAACCCATAAAAAGGAAAGGGATATGATAGCATCATTCCTTCAAACAACAGAGATTTGGAGACATACTGTTTCTGATAGACAATATACAGTTATCATGGCTAGTGGCCACTAAAAGCTTATTCCTCCATCAGTTGGTCAAATATTTTAATGTCGGTCAAATTTATTGCCATTACTGCTTCGACATGTACTATTCAGTCTTTGTGGACTTCAGCTCTCAGAATTCTCCATTCTAGATATTCCACCTGACTGAACCTGGGCGAAGGTGTTCCTCCTTTTATGGCTCTTCTCTCTCACACCATTTCAGTGGTATAGTGGTAAATATGAAAGAGTAGATCCAATCCAATCACAGCCCCTTTCCCAGGAGAGCAGCTACATATGAAAAAAATAACTTCTATTACTTTTTCGGTTCCATCAGGAACAAGTCTCTCTCTCTCTCTCTCTCTCTCTCTCTCTCTCTCTCTGTGTGTGTGTGTGTGTGTGTGTGCGCGCGCGCGTGTTGTATCTTTACAGTCGTGACCGACTCTTCGTGACCCCATGTCCATGGAGTTTTCTTGGCAGGAATAATGGAGTGGTTTGCCAGTTCCTACTCCAGGCACCTCCAGCACCTGGTATTCCCTGGTGGTCCCCCATCCAAGTACATAAAGCTCTTAACTGTCCATTCAGAACCAAACCATTTCCAAACACTTATAACAGGGATATTTTTGCAACAATATACTGGGAGAATCCAGTATATTGGATACCTATAAGGATCCAGTATATAGTACCTATGAGGAGGAATAGGTACTGTGAGAAAAACTCAGAGGGGAAAGGGAAAACTAAGTGGGGTTGGCATATGATATCCACTCAGACGTCGGGATTTGACCTTGTGAGACCCTGCTCTCTTGGCCCTTTGATGTGGTTTACACAGCTTCAGCAAAGGACAGAAGACTTGTGACCCTCCTGATTTTGGTGAAATGCAACTCCCATCATCTCTCACCACTAGCTGTGCTAGTCAAGGATAATAGGAAAGGTAGTCCATAAGCACATCGTTTACAATTTGAATAGTCATTCACTTCTAGAATAAGAAGTGGTACTGCCAATTTGCACCGGAAAAATAAAAGCAGTTTCTTCCACTTAGAAACTTAGGAGGTCTCCAGATTTCCACAGTTTTCCTATATGACTACATCAGAGACATATAGTGTTTCTGCCTACAGTTTCCTGAAACATATTACGGTACAGATCTATTTTTCTGACATTAGCAAGATAATACAGGGAGGTCTAGAAAAATATTGGGCTGACAACAGGCCTTTTGAAGTTCTGCATTCAAAGCATTTTTAAAAATGCCTTAAGAGTGACTTGATATATCTTCCAGCCATGTCGAGCACCTGTGGCTTTTTCATGTTTGTGATGCTGTCACAGAATGGAAAGGGAGTGGAGGCAGTAATTTTTGGTAAAAACTGCAGCACAGATCTTGGGAACAACTGGGAAGGGTTACTTTTTTCAGCTGCATTTATCAGCAGGCATGTCCAGTTAACTGTAGTCCAAAAAACTAACTTTTCCAAGAGCTGGTATTGTTGCATATCAATAAAAATAGCCATGGGTCCTTCAATGGAGTGGCAACACTACTGATTTCACAGTGCATCCTTCTGTTACATTGGAACTGGAGTCTGGGTACATGCATGCACGCACACACCCTGCAATACTTACAGCACCCCCCTAATATTTTGAATCATAGATGCATATCTGACTCCATCCCCAGAGCCAAAATATATATTGCATTAAAATGTATTGTGTTTATTAATTAATACTTTTCAAGGCAGCTGAAAGCTTCAATAACTGAAGTTCTTTGGCAGTGTAACATGTGACACATATTGGTTCCTAAGATTGAAATAGACACTACCTTAATAATCTTTCTGATTTACACATAAAATGTAAGCATGTGGAACCGCTTTCCGTGGACTTTTATTCATCCATCCATTCATTAACTTGTCTACTACACTGATTAGTGTTTGGCATTGGCACTCTTCTGGGCAATTTAAATCCAAAGTAACAGAAACATAAAATGAATTGCTCCTTATTTTTAAATTTTGTTCCACATATAGGAAAAGGGATTACTGTCTGACCCTCCTGGGTGAGAGAAGTGAGAATGGTTGGGTGTGAAATATTCTGCATGGAAGACCATTTAATGATGAGAGTCTTTCTCCCAAACATGGGCAGATCAAGTCCAAGGAAAGCTGTATACCATGATTCTAACTGTTCCATGTACAAATCATCTTGAATTCTCATATTTTAATAGTTTTTCCAGCCTTTAATCTGCATGCTTGATTAAGTAATTTATTTTTGCCATTTCATATTTAAGTGGAAACAGGCCACTGTTGAACCACTTGGCAATGGTAACCATTCAGATTCTTTCACCTTTTTTGTTGCCAACGCCATGAGATGAAAGTTATATCCTTGTAAATCAAAATCGCTTGATGCTTGCAGTTCAGTATGATCACTTGATGATTTCATTAACAGATACGGCTACCAGTGCCCTCACAAGCAACCATTTAAGACTTCCACCATCTTGAACAGGAACACATCATGCTGAAAGCAAATGAGCCATCCATCGAAACAGATGCCATTATACTTTCCTGCTTCTGGAAGATTTTCAGAAATGCTGATTGCAATACAGTCTTGAGGTTGAAAAGCAATATATGGGTAAAGCCTGGAGTAAGTGACAGATCTACCACTCTATCAAACTTCCATGTCAGCTCCATTAAGCCCATGGAATCAGTTTAAAATAAAGCTGGCATATGTGAACTCCAAACTAGACTGAGCTGCATATAATAGCATACTTGGGGCATTTGGGGCTCTGGGTTTAATAGCCTTAAAACACATATATACAAGTTAGTCCCTCTTCAGACAGAAAAGGTGTGTTGCTTAGCTTACTTCAAAATAAGGTAACCCAGAATTGTAGAATTAAAAAATATATAGCATATTCATTACCATTTTAATAACGAATATGTTTAATTGTATTGTGTTTTAATTGTTTAATTGCCATTTAATTGGTTATTTAATTAGAATAACAATAAATATCTTTTATTGTTCTTTAATTGTGTAGTTTATTATATTTAAATTGTTTTAATATCTTTTAAAACTTTTGAAATCTGCCTTCTGTCCTTCTACAGGGAGAAAGGCAACTTAGAAATTAATTAAAAAGTAATTTTTTCCTCCACAGCAGTGGAACTGGGAGGTAAGGAATAGGTTTTTACTTTTATGTTATTATAATATCAGTAAAGTTGCAATAATATAGAATTGGAAAAAGAGTAAAGGTGGGCTTTCCTCCTAAGAAGCAATGGCCTGAAATAAATATATCCTTCACTTACTTCAATACTACTAAAAGTAATATTTTGGTACTACAGTAGGACCCCAGTATCCACCGGGGATTGTTTCCAGGTCTTCCTTTGGATAATGAAAACCATGGATAAGAGAGAACGCCTGCCCACCCACCTCCAAACTGCTGTTTCTGACAGTAGCTTGCTTTACAGATGCTTTGTGACAATAGCTTGCTTTACAGATGCTGTTTGTGACAATAGCTTGCTTTGTGGCTGCTGAATTATTTATTTATTTTTCTCTGCCAACCGTGGATAACTGAATCGGAGGATAATGAATCAGTGGATATGAGGGCCCTACCGTATTTTCATTTAATTAATTAGTTTAAAGGTTGGATAATTAATCAACTAATAATTAATTAATTTGTAACCCTAGTAACAGCCTGATGTAACATAATTCAGGTATTAAAGGAAGGAAATGACCTATATAAATTATACACCATCAGCCCATTTTAGTGTTTGATATGCAATGCTGTTGTGATACTAATGGCATATTGTCATAATGATGAACAGATACAAAATTTAATACCAGTATTTGCATTCCACCAGACAACAGAGCACCTGAATAAAATCACAACTGAGGATATTTTCTGTCCTGGCCTGTTTATAGGGAACTATATTTAGAGAAACATACATGATAAACTGCCAGAATTTCCAAAGACAAAACTTGATACAGGACAATCATTAATTTTGTACTGGTTAGATAGATGGCTATAAGAAACAGGTGGGTTCTTCTCCAAAAATTTAAAATTGCAACCAACACCAATAAGCCATTGTTTTGCATTTTTTTCCTCATGTTTAATTTTTCTTGGAAGTGGTGGGTGAATAATAATGGTTGTCCTCGTATTTCCTAGTACTCTGTCCTAAGATTTTATATATATATGAGTTATATACAGTGAACTCTTGTATAACAAACAGTTTGTACAACATAAAGTCTGTACAACACAAAAAATTCTGGAGATAGGGGAAATTTGCTTAACATAATCGCCTATGGGGAGAATCCGTACAACATAAAAATGGCCATGATTAGGGATTACTCTGTTTTCAATGCATTCCTATGGGAATTTATATAAAGGAAAATTTGCTGAACATAATTTCATTTGGAACAAATTAATTCCTTTATACAAAGTACCACTGTATATGCTCTCTCATAATCTTTAGAAAAGAAACAAAACCTATTTCCTTATAATCAGATAGCTGGAGCTTCATCCACATATATGTTCAATCCACAGAGCTGTCCATCTGCCTCAGCATAGTGACTTACTGGTAGTGGCTCTACGGGGCCATAGGCAGAGTTGTTTCAAAGCATGGGCTAACTGACGTCTCCCACCTTAGATATCGAAAGCATGCTCTCTACCATTAGGGCCAAACCTCCACTCAAGTACTAACTTTGTCAGGGGGTTTCCCAGTGAAGTTGAGCATCTAGAGTCTGATGCAAAGCTGGCCTTCTGCATGACTATGGCTCCCCAAGTGAAAGGAACACCCAACATGTGGCCCTAAAAATGTTTTAGGACAGCAGCTTCCATCAGTCCTAGCTAGCACAGCCACCCGGGGAAATGAGCGATGAGGAGTTGCTTTCTAACAAGCATTGGAGGATCCACAAAGTTCAAGCTGAATATTGGGTAGAAGTGGCAAACGATATATAACACTTATTCAACAATGGTTCTCTTTCATTTGTGAAGATAATATGCTCAGGAAAATTTCAGTGGCAGACCATCTGTGGTGCTTAAGTTGACACTACTACTGGCTTGTCCATGCAATCTTTAAACACATGGTCAGGAGGGGTCCCATTAGGCTTGGGCCAACTGGCCCTTAGAATATGTGTATAAATCTGATTTCATGGCACCCTTAATCTATGCTGCTGCTAAAAGTGGTTTACTGTGTAGATAGATAGATAGATAGATAGATAGATAGATAGATAGATAGATAGATAGATAGATAGATAGAT
>JAHTLZ010000129.1:12792484-12808214 GCA_023846285.1 Phrynocephalus versicolor | reverse complement strand
GTAGGTAGGTAGGTAGGTAGGTAGGTAGGTAGGTAGGTAGGTAGGTATGCACAGACAAAATGCTACTTTAAAACATTACCCACCAATATTATTCTCCTCCACCACCATCATACCATCCCAGTCAGAGAGCATTTTGTAGGCATTGGAAAGAGTAAGAGGAGATGTAAGCAATTTAAGCACAGATTGAGCCCCACTGAAGAACATAGTATTTCTTTCTGAATAAATATCCATAAAAGTTGACAAGCAATTTTAAATTCAAGCTTCTTTTACATACGATGACCCAACTTTCTGCCAAAAGAGGTGATCAACACTCTTCACAGAACCAAACAGAAAAGGAGACTGACCTTCCTGACAACAAAGACCAAGTAAAATCATCTTGAAAAGAACCTGTTCTGAAAGAATGCAAGGCTGTTTCAGCATTAGAATCGCCTCCTAGACCTTTGTCCCCTTTCAGATTTCTCTAGCAACAATTAGTCAAGTAAGCACGTGCCCCGAACATGTACTTCATGTAGAAAAAGGAGATGAAAACCTGTCTTTTGAAGAAGAAGAAAACTATTGTCATATGACCTCCCTTCCAGCCCCTTGCCTTGCCTTCTCTGTTAGACACTGCATAATGCAACAATAGAGGTGAGCTGCAGAGACAGACACTGGTTTACTCTTTCTAAAGAAAAGGGAACAGCAGTCAGCTGAAGAAGGTCAGTTATAGAAAGGAAATGCATAAGGCAGAATTCTGTTTTCAAGGCTTTGTAGTATCAGCCTATTTTCATATCCTATGCAACAGTTACCTGCCATCTGGTTTTGATGGCTATTCTGGTACTATGCTCATACACACAGGCTCATGCAAGGCAGGCGGCAATCTCTCACACACCCCAGAAAGTACAGTAGTATTGAATACTGCAGCGGTGGGAAAGAGATAAATACATTTTCAGACATTGGCCTTTATATTACATGAGATTTTAAAAGTCATGTTTCAATTTTGTGGTTTTATGGATGCTGATCCAAAGACAATGGATGCTCTGCCCCAAACTGGTTTTGGAGGCAGGTCTTCTTTGCTGCCCAGCCAAATGAGGTGCAGAACTGGAGTGCCAGTTGCATAGGCTGTCGGCGTTGTGAGCATGCTTATTTAAGTCCCTGGCGCGATCCCCGGGCCCAGCCTGCACAGTCTCCAGTTCCCCCTCCCACCCACCCTATATTGTGGATGGTGATGCTTTGCTTTTTGCTACAGGGCCAGGCGGGAATTTTTGACTCAAATTGGCCAGGAGAGACAGCGGGTTTTTGCCCATCCCACCATCCTCAATGAGCGGTTGGGCATTACCCGAAAAGTCCTCCATACCAGTCACAATGGCAGGTAGCGCAAGCGGTCTCTTAATTTAAATAGGTCCCACCATCACACAGCATCTTTAAGGTGCTCAGCAGTGCTCATATATAATTACTAAACATAGGAACCAGCAATAGGTCCATCTAAACATCAGGTTGGTCACCTAAAAGAGGGCTGCCAATGGTTAATGAGATTCACCAGGATAAGGATGCTTAAGTACCTGCAAGACATCTCACCAGTGCCATCATACCACATGCCTGATGAATCTCTTAGAAAGGGGAGGGACCGAGAATTTATAATATCTACTACAGCTAACACTTGTGCTACGGCACAGGCCCTCTTTAGTTCCCAGTTACCCTAATAAAGTTAAGAGTTAATTACTGTTATCAATAAATTGTGGCCCTTGTTAAAAGCCAAAACTTTGTGTTGCTTCTTTATTTCGGTCTGGGTGGGCAATAGGCAACCCTAACATTTTGGAATCAAGCAGTCCAAGGAAATGGCAAAAAAGCACTCTGAGAATCATCACCACAACTCCTGTGCATTCTAGAGGGTGTTAGAACATGCCACAGAGATGACAGGTGAATAGAGATGGGCACAAAATGGGGAAAAAAATCATTCCATTATTCATTATTTGTTTTGTTAAGTAACGAAATGAATAACGAAAATTGTGATGAAATTGGAACGAACAGAATAGAACCATGAAAATTAGGTTTGTTATGTTTTGTTTTCGTTAATGGCGACGCGCAATGAAATGAGCTGTTTTTAAATGTTAAAAAATGTCCTGAATATCCGTAAAAGCCCAGCGATAATTATTCTGCCTGATAATACCTACCAGGGAGGGTTGGGGTCCTTAAAACGTACATTTATGTTTTTTCTCAGATCGCTGTATTTTTTTCCTTTAAGGGGAGTTAGGGGACATCGACCCAAAATGGCTCCCAGATGCCTAATATTGATTTCTTGGGTATTAAAATGCCATGGACATCCATAAAAATGAAGCGATAATTATTTGAAATTATTACCTACCAGGGGGTTGCGGTCCTTAAAACATTTGTTTTTGTCTTTCTCTCATCACGATGTATTTTTTCTTTTCCCTTTAAGGATGACACAAAATGGATTCCAGCCACAAGATGGATGCAAGCCATGTGATGGGATCATGTAAATTCTTGGACAATTTCAACCAATGCCAGCCCCCGTCCTCCTTGCAGTCTGCAGTGGGAGTTAGGGTGGGATTGCTGTCTCTGCGACTCATTACTTTAGGCCAGGCAGGCAGGTGTGTGTCTCTGTGTTTCTGCTGGCTGCAGCCTGGCTCTTAGGGGAGAGAAATAAGAGATTTCTCTTGCAGCCTCCCTGTGTGCATGCGTACCTCTCAGCGAGTGCTCTGCAGCTGCCTTATGTCATGGGCAACACCTGCTGCTGCCTTTGCAGCCTCCCTGTGTACCTAGTCTATACTGTGTCTCTGCCAGCATCATTTTTTTAGTGTTTTCTGGGGTGTTGGGGGACGCCCGTGCACGGAAATGCTTTAAATTGCGCAAAAAGCGGGTAAAAATGAAAAATGAAAAACAAAAAAAGAAATGAATTTTTTTCAAAAAAAGTTTACGAAAAACAAAAACGAACTGAAACGGACCCACAATGAAAAACAAAGAATCGAAATGTCATTTTTTTCTATTTGTGCCCATCTCTACAGGTGAATTATCTCTCCACCTACACTTACTGCCCTTTTTCGTTTTTAGCAGGCTTATAATGTCAGAGGAAGAGATCTGCATTTGTTTACATTACCAATAGCTGTAAACCTTGCAGACTTTCGAGTGTGGAAATAGATGTGGGGGGTGGGGGTGGGAAGGAACATTCAATTTCCAAGCTGGCGTTTCCCTCATGATAGTAAGCTGGAAACGTGTTTTGAGGGAAGAATTAGTAGGCAGGAATTTGGTTCTTCTTACTCTTTCTCTAACCAATAACCATACATTTTCCCCACCTCACCCACCACAAAGCAGGCTTTTTTCTATGTTTTTAATTTCTCTCTTTTTCCACTTAGGCAAGCCTTGGGACAGGAGTTGAAACACATGAGACAACCAACTCCAAGGGAGAATTTGTAGTAGAATAGCAGCTGTACAATAATCTGAAATAGTCTTCCCTCCATTCCTCTTGTAGCCGCTGTCCCTTTAAGAGTGCTTCCTCTTAGAACAGGGTGCCAACAGAGGTAATGTGTGATCTGCTCCTTTAATGAGGCAAGAGGCTTTGCCCAGCTGTTTTTCTATTCCACAGAAGCACAACAGCCACTAGTCTCATGTTGGCCTGGGGAAATAGATTGAAATTTTGACTGCTTGTGGAGGTGTCCAGTTTGATCTATTTGCCAGCCATCACACAATATACGGGGGAATTGCACCCCAGTCCAACTTCAAACTGTACCCAGATCTTTTTAATACAATTGTAGGTCTGCTACTTTGGCAGGTATTCCGCAGGCAAATGAGTCACGTTTTGATAGATCATTCCCATTAAAGCATCCCTTTCCAGTACAATCAGTCATCTGATTGGACCCTCAGTGAAGCAATTTTGCTTAAGATGGCAGGGCATAGAGCTACCAAATTAGCTTCCACCTCACTGGGCCTCTACAGTTTGGCCACTCCCTTGGTTTTACTGAAGGAGTAAGTAACTATGAGTAAGGAGGAATAACTCCGGAAGTTGCGGGTGCTGCGTTGTAGGCCACCTTTCTAGCCCTTGTACCCATGGGGCGTGTCTCTGAAGACCATTAAAACGAGACATTGGTGAAGTAATGGCTCTTCTCTTTTTGTTCCACCTTCCCTCCTGTACTATTCTTAGATCTTGTATAAAATGTTAAATAATACATTTCCCTTCCTTCCTTCCCCTACCTTATTATCATTTTCCTATAAACTATTCACAAGCACAGCACTAGGCCACCACACCCTGCCACTAAAATCTCCACATAATCTGTAACACTTCCCTGGTTCTCAAATTCCTTCTGGCAATGCAAAGTTCATGTGTCTTTCAGTCAGGTCCACCAACAGGAGCCGTGATCTTTGGAGTGTAACTCTTCTGAGTTTAGTTAGAAGAAGAGTTTAGTGTACAGTATTTGCTGTGCCCCCAGAGCACAGAGGGAACTCCTAGTTCCTTGAGCTCCTTGCCTTCTGAAGATTCCGGCCACAGAGTCTGGCAAAAGGTCAGGAAGAAAAACTTCCAGAACACAGCCAAACAGCCTGAAAAAACTCACAACAGCTAATTGCTGAATTCTTTATTCTCGTTGACTTAGTCTGTCCCAGGATGAAAAGTCATCTCAGTGAGGAACTTCCAAACCCTGCAAGATTTCTTAACTCCAAAGTAAGTGACAGAGCACTTCTCCTCTGGTTACGGTATCTGCAATTTGTGTAAAACATCTCTATCACAGTCCACACAAAACTAATGTGATTAGCCTTGAAAAAGCAAACTATAGAAGGCAACTATAGCAGCATAACATAAAAGTACTTAAGGATTATTTTAAAAGAATAAAGCAACCCACCACATGTTTCTAATTCTTTATATGTCCCTGCAGCAAGGGAGTAGCTCAAATTTGTGCAAATTGCATAAGATACAAAGAGTAAGAAAAATGGTTGATGTGACAAAACCAAATAATATATTTCCCAGTCACATAACAATAATAAAATATTTGAAACAAGACAGCTTAAAATCTGAGGAACTGGATATAGGTTCTGAGATCTGGGTGTGACTCCAAATTTAGTAGGGAAGTCAATTATAAAAGACAGGGGATAAAACCCACTGTGATATTATTCCATGAACATCCCTAAGAAAATGTGTCTACTTTTAAAGCATTAAACTATAATTTTATTGGATGGCATGAAGTGTTCAAAACTTAATGACACAAAGAATACAGTCCTCTCCCATGTGGTTCTGTACTGCCCATTTTAGGAGCATTTTCATTAAAAAAAAAAAACCATCCTAGATCCACTCCTTTTGACGAGGAGGCATTGCTCAGACATTGATAATTTGAGGCACCTTCTGTCATAAGGAGAGTCTGCTGTGATAGTAAATATGGCAGCTTTTAAGCCCAGTTGGTCAGGGCCCATAGGCAGAGATACACTGTATTGCTAGTTTTGTAATTTAACATTGTCTTTTTAAAACTGTATTGTAACTGTGCTGTTTTGTTCTTTTTTCTCTATGCCAATAAAGGCTGATTGATTGATTGATACAGTCCTAAGCAGTTTAAATGTTTGCACAGAAAAGGTGGACACATTTTCTTTTGCAGGGGGGGGACTTTAGAGCATTTCTGAATTTGTGCCCAAGGTCTTTGCAAACACTATTCAAGTAGTGTTGTCTTGACTGCAATTTAAGTACTGTATCTTCACAAAAATAAGAACAATATGCTGTCAACAGTCATCTTGACTCATGGCAACCCCTTTCAGACTTTTCTAGGTATACAGGACTCAGAGGTAGTTTACCATTTCCTTCTTCTTGTGGCATTCTGGGACTCTGCAGTTTGCCCAAGGGCAAATGGGATGGCTCTACTTACAGGAGGCCCAGTGTGGAATACTGCTTTTACAAGCAAATACCTAATTCACTGAGCTATCCAACCAGCCAGCTTCACGATGTAAGTGCCAGGTTCAGAATACCACAGACAGCAATGCAAGGTAGACTCACCATATGGCCAAGGACCCCAAATTCAGTGCTAGTGACATTATACGAAAGAAACCATTTTGGCTAAAATGTGAGGTTACCAAGTCTTTCTTCTACAAGAGAGCTTCACAGTATGAATTAGGTTGGCTATATCCATGGGCTATATCTCCTAGCAGTAGCTTTTAAATATATAACCCCAGGAGCACACCTAGTGGTCCTGAAAAAAAATAGTAATGGCCTCCAGTTCTAAGTTAGCATACCGTCCAGAAACTGTTTCGATTGTTAGTGGTGAAGACTAGATCCTTCAGAGAACCTTGACTGCTGCCCGTGTTCTTTATTTAGAAATACTTTCAATGCTTCTGATAACCCAAGCTCCCTAAGAACACATGACTATGAGAAACAGACTGACCTGGGCAGATAAAATGAGACACCCTTTAAAATTTCTGCACGTTGTAACATTGTGCTGCTTCCAAAAACCTGTAGTTCCAAAAGGAAGAAAGGAGTATTACGTATTGTACCTACCTTGGCCGAAAACATCCATATCTACGAGGGCCAAGCCAAATGCCAAGAGTTTAAGCCACAAAAACATGTTTATATCCGGGGTTGCATGTATCCCTGCAAAAACAGCATGTGTGTCTCACTCTCTCTGGAAGGCAAAAAAAAAAAAAAAAAAAAGTTTATCACTCTGTGTAAATGCCTTGCCACAGTCCACACCAAATACAGAATATGCTAGTCATGTACATTGAAATGTCTCCTTATCTCCCAGGGAGCAGCTTCCTCTGTCACCCAAAAGTTAACCACCCACAGTCAAACTCTATAGCAAAGTGATGTCACAGACAATTTGACTCACTTCTCTATTTAAAAAAAAAACTTTACTTCTTCAGTTTCCAGGAAGTCACAGAGGTTTTCTGAAGTAGTTGCATGGTTGCTCCAGCTTCCCAGTTCAGAAGCAGATGCCACCACAGCTTCTGAGGAAGTGAAGAAGAGTTTCTCTCTCAAAGGTTGAAATAGTTAAAACTGTCCCCAGTGTTTTTGAAGAAAATAGAAACACCATTCCTGCACTGGAAGAACAAACAAGTGACTTTCCAGCACAATGAGAAAACAGGGCATAGGAATCATCAGCTAACAAGACCACACTAGATTATCTAATGCCTCTTTAGAACACCCTAGTGAAGGCTATGGAAAAATCTCGAGGTTCAAAAATAATGATGTTTTCAGTTAACCTGTACCCCTCCCTGCCCATTGTCCATACTCTTTGGGGATGCTGAGAACTTTAATCCAACAACATCGGGAGACACAAGGATGGAAACCACTGAAGGGGGTTATTATCTATCCGAGCGCTAGTGTGGAGATGAATCAATTACAATGCTCAACAGAGTCTCCTTTAGCTACATTTCACTAGCCCTCTAGCATGCACAAAGTGTAAAGCCTGGTTACGAGGGTTTTGAGGTTTGTGTGCTCTTCCCACATGCAATCCCGATTTCTGTTCACGCACAAGCCACTGCAATCCTGTCCAAATCTATGCTGAAGTTAGTCACACTGTTCAAAATCACATTACTTGTCTCAACTACAGTTGAGCTATTAAATCAATTGGTAAATGGTGAATTCAGGAAATCCAGTTGATTCAACAGCAGGATTCTACTTGGGACCAGCAGTATGGTTGTGGCCTCTATATTCAACTGAGTTTACTCTCATGTAAATGTGCTGGGAATTATAGCCTTGGATCCTGAGTAACTTATTATTAGGATGGAGATGGAGATACAGTAGGTGAACTCAAACACACACAGCCTTGCTGATAATGATGCAACTAGATTAAGGCCAAAAGGATGCCTAGTGGTTGATGTGCACTGAGTTGAATGGAAAAACTAATTGTGCACAACACCTACATTTGGTACAGTAAGGGTGAGAAGTGTGAATCAGGGTAAACTAAAAATGTGAATGAAAAAAATTATAACATCTTAACATTGCAGTGCTTGGTGTCAGTGAACCAATTAGGACTGGAATGTGAGATTAATTCCTTTCCAGTGTGTATTAATCTGCAAATTACAACCTCAGAAGAAATGGCATGCTTCTAATTCTGAGGCAAGACATAGTACAGGTAGGAGCTATAATGAGAAGTTTGACTGAATAATATCCATCAGATTATGGATAACCATGATTTAAAGACTATGATCTTTCTACAGATGCTGAAGAAGCTGAAGATGAAAGCTTTTGTCCAGGAGGAAATTGATGGCACACTTAAACAAGACATTATTTATAATGAAAGGGGAGTAGTAGGAAACAAGCAGAACAAAATATTGCTCAAAAATTTGGCATAGGGGTTAAATAGATATGAAGCAGGTGAATAATTCATAAGAGTTCTGTGAAGACATCTGCTCATCACAAATAGATGGTTGAAGCAACCAAACAAATGACTGTACATGTGGACATTATCAAATGGCCAATATGGAAATCCAGTAGACTTCATAAAAATTGGAAGTAACAGATGAAAAAGCTGTATTCTCTCTAACAAAACAAGACCAGAAACAAACTACGGTACCAATCATTAACTATTAATATCAAATATTAGACTAAATCTGAAGGAAATTACAAAAATCCTAGTGCTGAAATAAACTTTAAAGAGCATTTCTGATGCACCTAAAGTCTGACAAACATAAAGAACTTTTATGAAGCTAAAGTTAATTGAGTCCATATCTCAATCAACCTGTTATCTGGAAGAAAAACTGGAGATTGAAACCAGGTATATGCAAAAATATGAAACCCGTGGTACAAAAAATAAAATAAAATACAGATGGATAACAGAACACTTAATTTTTTTGTGGACATGCAAAAAGCAAAAGTAAAAGGTAACAGAATTAGTGCAAATAAGTTGAATACCTGGACAAAAACAAAATGCAACTGAATTATCATAAACCCAACATTTTGGTTTTTTGGAAGTCTTGGAAGCAGTTTCAATGGAATCTGAATGGGCACAAAATTGAACAGGTTAAAGAATATAAATACCTAGACATCCTTTTATCATTATAAGCATTCCTGGTCTCCTCTTCATAAAATGGTTATAAATGTAGCTAGTTTCACTGGTCATGCAATTTTTTATTTCTATCATGACTCTACCAATTGTTATGTTCCGGTGGCTTTACAAGTTTTTAAGTCTAAAATTCTCTCACACATTTTGTATGGCATCCCAGTCTGTTTAGATGCAATGGACAGGTCAATTGAATGGGTGCAGTCCCAATTCTTATGGAAAGTGTTAGGGATACCAAGCTGTGATCCCTACTCGGTGCTTTGTTTAGAAACCTAATTGTCCTCTTTGGACATAGTGGCTTGCCTTAGATCCTTTCGGTTTTGGTTAAAAATTTTCCACAACTCAGATCCAGACAGTCTATTGTATCAACTATTGATGGACTCGAAACCTCCCTTTCGGACTACTGCACTTTTTAAAAAAAACTGAAAAGGATTGGCTTTGATCTTGACTCCATATGGCCCATGCACCATGGTAAATTTGGCTGTGGTGCCCCCTCTTCCCTTGATGCTGCTAAGCATGTGCTTATTATGCTTAATGGTTAATCCACCCCTGATGTGATGGGACTTGCAGCCCAACCATACCCGGAGGACCATCAATTCTCCGTCCTGAAGTAGTCTTAATCTCCTTCTAATGGATAGACAATTGAGGGAGATAAAGATCTGGGCATCATTTTATGGGAAGACAGGAAAAGATATTGTAAGAAAAGAAAAGGCAGGTAGAGGAGAAGATGAAAAAAAATAGAAAAGCCAAGAAGGAGATCTCATCAGCCGATATATTGTTTGACGTACATGATGTTTTAGCTGCCAGTACTCATCCTTCTTTGTCAGCATCCCTCAGACATTCTTTTTACAAGCCACCTACTAGTTGTTCAGACACTTATTTAAGGGCATCGTTGACAAGCAAGAGTATAAAGCATATTTTAAAATGCCACTTCCTTGCTGCAGACATCCTTGAGAGAGAGAGAGAGAGAGAGAGAGAGAGAGAGAGAGAGAGACTGTGCTTCTATATTTCTATATCTATCAATTTCCCCCCTCTAATTTTATTTGTCTATGTTTTTATTTTTTTAAAGTTATTCATGAATTTGGTTAAAATTGTAATAATTTGAGCATAGCAATCAACTGTCCACCAGGGGTAGAACAGGGGTCAGATATTTGAAGGCTGTCCTCTGATCTGGTACTGTAGCCAGCTGCCAATTTCAAGGTAACCAGCCCAGCCAGCCCCGAAAACTGGGTGAGCTTCAAAGGTGGAATAGCCTTATCACTAATCAAAAGTGGATGCCATCCACAAGGACCTTGACTTCCATGTACTACGAGAAGATCAGGCTGAGATGTCCAGTGCATGGTCTTGCCTGGCTGGTCTTATGGACTTTCAACTTATGGCACAAACAGAAGTGGACAGGGCTCTTGACCACTGTCAGGACCCTCCCTCCCCCCTTGACCCTTGACCGGCCTGTCTCATAAAAGTAGCTGGGATGGTTAAAAACCGAGAGGGCCACTGCAAAAATAAATGGGTCTCTCCATAAGTGCTTTCAAAAGTAGGTAGATAAGGTAGAAGGCAAAGAAGGGGGGAATAGCTAAAATATATAGCTACTCTTTAGTTTGTGTAGTAGTGACTGACCATTTTTGGAGGTGTCTCAATGTATTGAGATAGGCACCCTTTATATCGAAGATGTGAAAATGTGCATAGATCAATTATTTTCATAACCTGAGTAGGGTATTTGAGGGCACATGGGAAGGCTGTATGGTATGGTGAGAAAACCTGTACATCAATATCTTAGCACTGTTCCCTCATCCTCTATACCTGCTACCAGAGATCACTGTCTCACTAAATCTACTATAGGACTGCCATATGACTTCCCTTGGGTCTGTTTTACCTGAATTTTAGACATGCCACCAGTTGGCCCAAATTCTAAGCTTAATTTTTTTTAAAAAAGTTTAAGTTTCTACCCTTGTAGAATGTTTTGCCCAATGGAATACAAAGCAAAACATACATTGATTGTTTTGACCAGCTTTTCGCTGAGAGCAGCTATTGACCATTTGACAGGATTTCATAGCGACTGTATATCTCCAAAATGTGGGCTCATGTTGTAACTGCAGGAAGATCTATTAGGCCCTAGATGGTTTGTAAACAGCTGAAATTTATTGGCAGAGCTACCCCCAAACAGTGCAAAGAAAGCAATGAAGACAGGCAGGGGGTGTTTATGGGAGCTGTAGTCCAAATAAGGACCTTTTTCAATCTCCAGTGTTATACCTCTTATTGGACTTTCTGCTTTGGCAACAGACTATTCCAGCTCTACTGTTAAAGGAATCTATGATTCTGTGGTCTTCCAGAAAACCAAGTTCTGTTTTGTCTTCCATATTTGGAGGCAGTGGTTTGGTGGAATGCTGCACTGGGGAAAGTCAATGTTGTTATACATAAGAAGAACATAAGAACAGCCTTGCTGAAACAGCCCATCCAGTCCAGCATTCTGTCTCACACAGTGGCTCACCATTTGCTTCCTTGGCATTCCCAAACAGATGTCTTCACCTGATTATGATTCCCTGCAAATGGCACTGAGATATATCCTGCCTATCTCTCCAACCCAGAGGTTGTCCTTAGGCTTCCTTAATGATAGCCATTGATACTGTAAATATAACTAGAGGAGAAGGACAGGAAGTATAAATTATTAGAAACAACTTCTTATTATCATTGAGCTAATGACTGCTGTGAATCCTACATTTCTGGAAGGAGGTTTTGAACAGTGATAAGAAAATTCAAGGTAGTATGTGAAATACAGTACAGTCCAGAAAGAGGAAGAAGACTCATCAAGGATAAAATGGGATGTGGCTTTGGTGAAACTTCTGTTTACTTATTTGTTCTGTATAAATACACATCTGTGTCTTCTTTTGCTTTCTTTTTTAGGTAATACATTTCCTCTTATTATCTGGCAATGTCCCTGTTTATAGCACACTCCAATTTTCTATTATATGGTTATGGAGAACTAGGCTGCTGGTTTCACGTAAAAGAATTATGACAAGCCATCAAATGCCTTCCCAGATCAATGCATAACATCTAGAACTGTGTATTACACCATAACACAGAGGCAGAAAAGAGTGCTATTTTGCACTATATTCTCATCATCCTCCATCAAGTTTGACCAGGATATAATCCCACACTGGCTATGAGATTCTGGCTGTCGTAGTTGAAAACACAACCATTTTCAAACTCTGTGAGAGTCATGGTTTGACTAGACTGTGATGTTATCTCCAGCTGGATAAGCAGGGTCACTTCAAGGTGTGGTGTACCTTTTAGCTCAATCCTTACATTCACACAAAAGCATTGGATTGTTTGGGGGCAAGAAACCCCACCCACCTCGATATGACCGTATTTAACCCATTCCACCCTCTCTGCCTCCTCATCCTCAACTGTCTGTTTCTGCTGCAGATGGGATGCAAGAGGAAAGACCTCCATCCTCCGAATCTCTGAAATCCAAGATTTGAAATGTGAAGTCAAAATCACCTCTCTCTGTACACATCTGCAATCAGCCCAAAGGCCAGCTCACTCATGAGTGTGACTGATCATCTGGATAGACTGTATAAGCCCCTGTCAACTGCCTCCCTCCAGTATGGAGGGGTCATCACAGCTCTTGATGATCATTCATATTTTCCAAGCAATCGATAGATACCAATAGAACTTGGTGATAAAAAGTCCTGACAGTTGGTTTGCATTCAGGTGAGAAATGGCTAGCTAATGAAAAAGGAGTCAAGTTCTAGGGCATTCCCCTACTTTGTGTCTCTTTGTGAATGGTGCTGAGCACAAGAGGGTATCTTGTAGCCCATCTTGACTTCTGCCATTCATCTTCAAATCACTGCCTTTAGATGGATGATTTGCTTCTAGTGATACTCCTTGTCTGAGATTCTGTCTTCTGTTGACAAGATGATTTCCTTTTAATAAGTGGATGTCAGGAAAGATTGGCATGTGGAAGAGATTACTTTTGTATTCTGTTCTCTGTCAAAGACAGTGTCATTAGTAGATGACACCAAAGTACAGGCATTGCCTCTAAGAAGTTGAATCCGGAGCAGCTGAATGGCTCCAGTAAATCCATGTTTTTAGGTGTTCTAAGGGCTAGTTCAGGTAACATTCTTTGTCACTTGATACCTGTCACAACAGTTGAAGATTCATCAGCCACCCAGCACTTCAGATAGAAGCTTAATGGAACGTCAATGTCTTTGTTGCACTATCCCCTCCTATATCTACAGTATGTGCATTTGCTTTGAAGGAGTGAAAACATGTGAACCAGACCCATTAGTGTCTGTCCCTAAAAAATGAATCAATGCTGGCAACCTGCATTATGTCCATGAACCAAATATAGAAATAGGAATGTTATAGAAGTGGGAATATTCTATTTATGAGCTCGAACTAGAAGCCATATGTGGCTCTAGCTTTCATGATTCTTGAAGACCACTTAGCATGTTGTCTTCATAGAGTGGGTTTGAAAGGATGCATAATTCAGGGTCCATATGTAAGCCTGGTGATTCTGTTTTTCACAGCTTTCTGCTGGCAGAACCACTTGAGACTGCTATCAGAGGGAACAAGTGCTTCTACTCTATCCAGATTGCTCTCGGGCTTCTTGGGATTCTGAGAAGATCTCTCAGTCAAGGATTTATGTCTTCAGAGTGAGAGAATCCAGGAAGGAGGAGACAGAGGGACATCATTTATGTTTGTGCCTCAATATCTCCATCTAATAGCAGATTTATGTTGTTTGCTACAAGGTGCTTGAGATTTCACTGGCTGATGTTTTAGGAGTGAGTTAGCATCCTGTAATACTCATCTGCCCAAGAGAAGGCAAGTTCTAAATCTCTGCTGTTGGTGGTGTCTATGGATGCTGACTTACTTTTCAGTGCATAATCAATGAGGTGAGGAGCTGCTAACTGGTAAGCAACAAGTGCTGTTTGTTACATTAGTCACACTAACTCACTATTTCTTTGAGCTCTGTTTGTTTGGGGTAGGTACAAGTAATAGTGCAGATTTTGCTTCAGTTACTGTACGTTAGGCTCTGACTGTTGATAATTTAAATACAGGAAAGTTCCAGCAGAAATAAAGCAAGGACCTGCAAAACATTTTGGACATAAGCCAAAGCTAGTAAGAGATTCTACAGTACAAAACATCTGGATAGCAAAGGGTTATTTATCCTGGATCCATTATCTGTTTTTCCCCCCCAAACAGAGATATTTTATAAGGAATGAAATACAAATGAGGAATATTCGAGAACATACAAACAAAAAGTAAACTTAACATTTCTAAAATATTCAATGATATTGTGGGGAATGCTGAAGAGAAGGAAACAGTCTTGTTTTTAAAATGTCCCATAAGTACAGATGCAAACAAGTCTTATTAACCAGGCTTTCTGATTACAGTTCTGTGAAAGAATAGAGCAACATATGACAACAGTAGAATAATTCAAAATTATTTTAAGTAAAAAACACAAAAAAGAAAAAATACAAATACAAATATATATATTTTTAAAAGCGGCAAAAAAAACCTTAAATGCGTGGCTGAACAAGCTTGACAGTTCAGCTGCATAAAAGAAGTATAGTGTGAGAAATATAAATCAAGTACTGAAATTAAAACTTAAGTGCAATACAGTAGAACTTTAGCCTCTATGATGAAATAGAGCAGTGATGGCAAACCTTTTAGAGACTGGGTACCCAAACTGCGATTCAAAACCCATTAATTCATCGCAAAGTGCCAATACAGCAATTTATCCTGATCCTGAATACAGGTGGCTGTGAAGGGGCGATGTTGAGTGCCCGCTGAAAGGGTTACAAGTGCCACCTTCAATGGATAAGGATATTGACCTTCAGCACTCTTCCTGA
Organism: Phrynocephalus versicolor; assembly: GCA_023846285.1. NCBI lineage: Eukaryota > Metazoa > Chordata > Lepidosauria > Squamata > Agamidae > Phrynocephalus > Phrynocephalus versicolor. The sequence continues at coordinate 12,793,393 of JAHTLZ010000129.1, read as the reverse complement.
ACTGCCCCCCAAACCTGCTCCATTTTGCATTTTGGGCTAAACTTTAAATTTTCCCAAAGGGCTAGGTATCTGGAAAACCTGACTATCCCCAAATACTGGCACATTTTCTCAAGAGCTCGATTTAACTGACATCAACCTGCAATTTTAGATGGGCGTTACTCTGCTGTCCCTTATGAAAACAATTTGTGCCCTTGTAACAACAAAGAAATTGAAACATTGAATCACATTCTCTTTGTGTGTAATGTTTATAGAAATGAGTGTATTAAATTACTCAAGCCTGTCTTTCCAGGTAGGACTTTGAACTGGCATTTAAAATATTTACTATGTGACACAAAAAAGACAGGCAAAAATCCAAGAAAAACAAAACAAAACAAAAGACACAAAACATGTGGCACGTTAAGGACTAACTTTCATATTTTAATGTAACATTTTGTGGACAACACGTCTACTTATTCAGACATATAACAAGGCAACCACTGAATCAGGGGCTAAGTTTCTTCTCTCTGCCCAAAGAATATGGAAGACAACTTTGGGTTCTGTTTGCTCTTAATATTACCACAGTTTCCTCCCAAACAGTGTTTATGCAATTCACATTAATATCTAACCAAGAGGTTCTCAACCCAGAAGCCTCCCCATAAAGAAAACACTTGCTGCGCTGGAAGGGGTTTCTGGGAGTTGCAGTCCAGGAACAGCTGGAGACCTACAGGTTGAGAACCACTGATCTAACCTGTGTTAACACTCCTGAAATCCTGCAATTGTTTTATCCTTTTATCCTTTTTTAAATCACACATATGTATTTTTTCTTCCTTTTAATGAATTTTGTTGGGTCTGTGACCGTAAATGTTGTTGTTGTTGTTGTTGTTGTTGTTGTTGTTGTTGTTGTTGTTGTTGTTGTTGTTGTTGTTGTTG
>JAHTLZ010000129.1:12761771-12792474 GCA_023846285.1 Phrynocephalus versicolor | reverse complement strand
TGTTGTTGTTGTTGTTGTTGTTGTTGTTGTTGTTGTTGTTGTTGTTGCATCTTCAATGAAGAAGTCAATAGAGGGCGCTTTTACACGACCCCTAAGATCCGCTGGTCCCTTAAATTCGGACCAGAGATCTTAGGGGCTTGTCGCTCTTCCTGTGTCCCCACCCTGGCTGCTGGCTGCATGAGGGGAGGGAGAAAAAAAGGAAGAAAAGATCGTGGTTCACCTTTGTTCTGCCTCCGTTCTTGCGTGGCAACATTCCTGTCTCTGTAAAGGAGCTCTTAAAGGGGTGGGAGCCAAAAAAACAACAAACAGAAGCGAGGAGAGCCCCGCACTCACTATTCTTACACCGCATCAAACAATTTTCACCAGGGAAGAGCAGGTACAAGAAAAGTGTGCTGGGTCGCGCTTAGGTGGGCGGGGTCGTACTTAATTCCCTCTAAACTCCGGAGCTGGTGGGGAAACATTTTTAAGCTCCGGAGCTTGCAGCTATTTGCTGCGGAGTTTAGGGGTCGTGTATAAACGCCCATAGTTATATAGTATCTGCTAATTTTCCACAATTTTGGTCCAACCCTAGAACAATTGCAAAGCCCCCTTTTATAAGGGACTAGATAGTCCAACTTTTGTTACACACAACCTTTCAGATATGTAAATTCTTATGGTGGGCAAGTTTTTAGATATACAAATTTGTAGCAAACAAGCTTTCAGAGCAGTAAAAAGGTGACTCTGACTAGCCACTGAGAAATACATTCTTCCAAGACTGGCAGCTGATGCTCGAAAATGTGATCCTGCTAGAACCTTGTTATTATATACAGCTTTGTATTTACAGATGAAAATATACTTATTAAGAGGATGGTAACATGTGATTGTTTGTTATCGTGGAGTGGTACCACTCAGTGGACAGGTGAATGTTTGGTCAGAGGTTCAATGCCCAGCAGCATTAGAAAAAGCAAAGGAAGATGCCTCTCTGAATCCCTGGACAGCAGGTGCCAGTTTGTGTTGAAATATTGAACTAGACAGAGCAACAGATTTATTTAGTATGGGGCCTTGTGAGAAGGAGGTGCACCCTCCTCTCCAGAGAAAACACCCGGGCAAGAAAACATGAAGATCCAACCCAGACAAGAGGAAGGGCAAGATGAAGCCATGCAGGTGGGGGACACAGGGGAATGTAACACCCGAGGTGGCGTTAGGAGGACGGGCAGGTGAAGGCAGGAAGGAGGAAGAAGAATTGGTGGAGGTGGTAAAGGAGGATCCCTGGACGGGGCAGTGGGTGGCCTTCAGGCTCTTGCGAGAAGTGGCAGAAATAGAGTGGAGAGAAAGAAGACATGAAAGGCTCCAGTTTGGGGCCAGATGGAGGAGAGGGAGCGTAGGAGAAAGGCATGAGAGTATTTTGCGTGCAAGGCCTGCCGTTGAGAGCAACAAATTGCCTTGGCTGAGGTATGGCAGAAAACCCATGGAGCTGAGATGGAGAAGAGCTCGGGTGAGAAGACGAGTTAGAACAGGGATGTCCAAACTCTGGCCCTCCAGATGTTTTGGACCACAACTCCCACAGTCCTATGTCATTGGCAATACAGGCTTGGAATTCTGGGAGTTGTGGTCCAAAACATCTGGAGGGCCGAAGTTTGAACACCCCTGAGTTAGAAGATCCCATTGCGGCTGCGGCCGGAGTTGCAGGTGAGTGCCCTTCCATAGTAAAAGGTTTAGTTGGGCTTAGTATGGATCCGGGCCATCCCACAACCCGGGACCACCACCCCCCATTTGCAGGTGGACTGTGGAACCTGCTTTAACTCCTGGGCAGGTGGCTGAGTTTTGGCCTGAGGCTGAACTCTTGATTCCAGAGAAGGGAAAACGCACCGGTGATGACCCAGATGTTAATGCTAGTTTTACAGATAAAAGTTGCAAAGCAGCCAACGCCATCTTTATTGCCGCCCGGTGGGCAATGGAGGGATGGAGAAGAAGGGGGTGACCCTCACAGGCCTCTTTGTACATCTCTGGCTTTAGTGGAGGATGTAGGCTGCTGTGAGGTTAGAAATGGAGAGTGCAGGGAGCAGAAGACGTTGCCTTTTTTTTCAGTTTTGCAAAGTGAAACACACCCTTGAAAACCACTTCCTTAAATAACAAATGTCCTTTAAGACCATCATAGCAGTATCCTCAGAGCATGGAAGCAATGAAGACTGGCTTGTCTTCAGGTCAACCTATGTATCTCCTCCTGTTTCCTTCCTCTTGTAAGCTCCCAGAGCTTTGCAATGCGACCTGCTCCCATGTTCATGGTAGGCCGTCTTGAATGAGCTTAGTTTCATCGCATGAGAACTTCAGAAAGCAAAGCAGAAATGAAAATATAAAAAAAAAGAAGGGGGAGGAGGAGGAAAGGAAAGGAAAAGAAATGTCTGGTTTATGACACATGGAACACCAGTTTAAAAAAAAAAAACCTGCCAGTTTCCTGTGCACTAAAATGCAGCTGAAACTTTCAGGTTCATGATATATGCAGTCAATATGAAAACAACACAGTGATAGTCCCAACCTGATCTGGGACTCTTACAGATTGCTGGAGAAGGGGAGACAGGGTCATTGGTAAGTGGGGGGGGTATCCTATTTTATCCCATCTATGCCTGCACTGAAAGGAACCTTGCTGAACTCAACCAGATTTATTCTAGGTGCTTCTGTAAAAGCCTGCAGCTCTTACCTCTTTTGCTCTTAGTTCTGAAAGATCTGGTCGGTTATCCGGTATTTGGAGTAAGACCCCTATTTCATGGGCCTAGGAAAGGAGCGAGAAATAGCTGGCCTGCCAAGATGGTTTGGCCCATCATTCCCACAATTTCTTGCCATTAGACATGCTGTTGGGACTTCTGGGAGCTGAAGTCCAAAACATATCTGGAGAGGTACCCTTTCGTGTCCTAGAATCTCATTTCTAGCTCTGCTTCTTTGGCTGTAGTTTGAACCTCCCTAGTAATTTTCATTATCTCTTAAGCAGCTGAACGGAGTGGTTTTCATGAGGACATCCATGTCAATGGACATTCCAAGCTCCTTATCATCCCTTCTCAGGGTTTGCATTTTATCCTATTAGTTAAACAATGATTCTCTGAAGTGAATGCATTCAGGAAGCTCTTTACAGTAGCACAGACCTCTGTGGAAAACTGCCTTTGCCTTTGACAGACACAATTTGCTATCCACACCCAGAAGGGAACAAACTTTGAATTCTACCTGCAATCTGTCATTCTCTGTCAGATAAGATGTTAGGGCTGCTCGGCAGAAACATCTGAAATTCACTCAGTGGTGTAGTGGCATATTTGAAAGTGCAGGTGCTCATCATGACACTTTGCATAGCCACCTCCCTCCCCGCCCCATAAAGAAAAACCAAAAATAAAGCAACTGGATTGATCCATTCTTTTTTCCATTTCAATTGGGGGAATGGGAAAATGCATTTCTCTTTTCTCCTGAGAATGCTTCAGCTAATCATAGAAGCTCCCTGATACTGGGAGGAGGGTGTCATGTGTCACCTTTCTGCTACACAGAAAAACATGGGATTTTGACCCTGCAGCTCCTCATTCCACTAAATCACTGGATAAACTGGCTTTTGTAGATGCTAACCTACTAAAGCAATATAGATTGATGGCTTGTAGGAGTAGTATCTAGTCCATGTCATGATTTATGCCACACAAAGTTCTATCCCAGTGAAAGATGCATTTGCCTCTAGAGTTGTTGAATTGAAACTTTAGCACCATGGCAGAGTAAAAAAGTGTTCTGCTTAAATACCGCCCTATACTACTTCAAGTAGTCTCTAGGCGGTTTACAGTTTTTAATAACAGTATGCAGGCTACACATTGCCCCCCTCAGCAAGCGGGGTACTCATTTTACTGACCTCAGAAGGATGGAAGGCTGAGTCAACCACGAGCCTGCTACCTGGGATCGAACCCCAGGTCATGAGCACAGTTTTAACTGCAGTTTTTACGGCATCTGGCTGGATATTTAAGTGCCTTAGAAACATGTATGAGCAGGTACCAAGTTCAGGCCACGGGTTGTCAGAAAATGCAGTGTGATCACATCTCAACTCGATGGGACTAAGAACACATCATATCACATTTGGAAAAAAAAACCCTCAGTCTTGAATGAATTGAAAAGTCAGGGGTGAACCAACCCTTAATGTTCATTACAATTGTATGAAGGCTTTGCTTGAAGCTTATCAAGAGTGAAAAATTATGTTTCAGGTGCAGATAGGAAACGGCACTGCTGATGAAAAACAACTTTTCCACTGTACGTGCTCCATTTTGGGATACAGATTATTCAATTCAACTTATTCATGGGAGTGATCATCACACCCCTTCTCAAGACCCGGAATTCGCAAAAATGGAGCTTCTTTTGTGAAGAGACAGCCCCATGCCTGTGGAAGCCTCACTCCTGATTCCCTTGGTTACCCTTGCAGCAGTGTGTGGTCCAGGAAAAAGTTGAAAGAGCGGGGAAGCATTTAACTTATGTTTGCTGAAAAAGGCAGGCTGGTGACCCTGTGTCCAGGGCACAGCCAGCAGGACAGGGGGCAGGTCCACCCCCACCCCCCAGTACCTGCCACCTGAGGCAATTGTCTCGATGAAGCTAATGACAGAGGACCTCTAGGGAAACAACTTGGCTTTTGTTTCTTTAGTAGCATGCACTGTAGGTATGTTCTGCTTACCTCTTTTCCAAATCTTACCTGCCCCATCTCTGTGACACTACAAGGAGCCACCCTTTCATAGCACAAGAGCCAGCCCTCTGGTTTCAGGTTTTAGGAATGAGATTTGGTACTAGAGATGGGCACGAAACGATGGTGCGTTCTGGGCCTTGAGCACCTCCCAGTCAAAGACACCTGCCCAGTAGTCCTCCTCTTTCTCTTCACCTTCCTCCCTAAATCTCCAGCCTTCCATGTCCACATGTGCAGTCTCTAAGATGACATCCACGTTACCACCTCACTCTACAAGTGAACTAGAGGCCAGGAATCTCATCCTTACTCTTGGGGAGGTGGAAAACCCACTCTTACCAACAAGGGAGCAGGACCAGCCACACAGTCCAATAATGATTTCCCCCCTACTTAAGGAATCAAAAGGTAGAAATCCTCTGTTTACCTGTGCTTGAGAGAAGTTCAAGTAGAAAAGAAGGTGCAACCATGTACTATATGCATATTTTGACATGCAAGGGGTTTGTTGTCTCTTGTCTGACTTCCCTTGCCCTTGGGAGCACTGTTTCAACTATAACATTTTAAAACTCTTTGGGGAATAGTAACAGAAATGTGAAAGGCAGTAGGAAGAGTGCATGGAGTGAGGGTGAAGGGGAAACCACTTAGAAAAGGTGCCAAGAAGTATCATCCACCTGGATGGAACATTTTTATCCCTCTGAATTACCTTTTGTTTACACAGAAGTAGACCTACAAGGTCAAGATTCTTTTAAACATGTCCTTTTTTCCAACTGGGGTATCTCTTTATCCCAGCAAATGTGACATGTAGAGCCCCAAAAATGCTGCAGATTGCCTGTGGGCAAACCAAGTTCTCAAGAACCATGAGTGACATGCTAGAGTTAATAGTAGTAGGACAGCCCTAATCCAGAGAGTAGGGAAATCAATTTGCCCTGGGCTCAGAAAGCAGAAAGTCTGCACAAAACCATAGCCACAATCCTTACCATAATGCTAATCCTCGATGAAATGCATTTCTCACAATTTATCAGAATTCACTGAATGCAAGGTTTGTGTGTGGGTTTGCTTTTTAATTATGCTACACTAGGGTTAAACAAATTATTGTCAGTCTCTGACCAAGTCAACCCTAAGGCCCAAGACCTTGCAAGATACCCCAGAACTTGAAATAGTACAACCATGAGAATAACCATGGCAATGATTTTTAACCCTAGTGCTGGACAGTAGTTGGGTAGTATTTCAGTCCTGTCATCTTTCTCACAGGATGTTTCTGATAACAGGGCTTACATTGATCATGTCTGCTTGAAAATGTTCACATTGCCCTCATTTTCCCCTCTAGAGAATGATAGGGCCATCTCCACAATCAGAAGCTAGAATAAGGGAAAGAAGACCCCCCCCCCATTTCCCTGAAAATTTGGCTCCCCGATGTCTGGAAATTTGAAACGACTGCTGAAGTTTTCATATATCTTTTTTTCATCAGAGGTGGGGCAGAAAACAGTTTAATACAGTACTGGCTACCTTTCAGGCCTGATTACAACAAATTAGTTAAAGCATAGCTCTGGGTCCATGGACTGGCAAGGCTCTGTCAACAGGTCTATTTGTTTGCTTACTAAAACCCACTGTTTAATGGCTTGTTTGTGATTGAACCCAGTATGCCTCACAGCCCATAATAATAGTGGACCTTCAGCTATCAAAGAGGCAGTGGCTTTCTCTGCAGAAATCACCAGTTAAGTTTTTATTTGTCTTGGCCATAGGCCACAACAGCTGATAGAAAAATTATACTCAGCAGAGAAATTTGGAAACGAACAATCCCTTTCCTCGCAGACCACAGTGAATGTGAAAAATGACTGCAAGATTGTTATAAATTTCAAGTCTGGTAAACTTGCTCTACCAATATGACAGAACGAGAGTGAGGTTATAGCTTCAGACTAGTTCCAGCAGTCTGGAACTGGACAGGCAGGGAAGAGCTCCTAGAATGCCTTAGATAACTCTCTCTCTCCCTCTCTCTCTCCCTCTCCCTCTCTGCCTCCCTCTCTCCCTCTCTCTCTCTTGCAGTTACTTCATGTTCTTCTTTGTCCCGTGACTAGTTTTGTACCATGACAGCATTGGTTGCGATCACATGGCTTTGTCCCTGTTTCCCATGGTTGTGATAACTTGTCTCGTGACAAGTGTTACCTTAGGGTCTTGTACCATGACAAAAACTTAATTTGTCTAGCTTCCTTTTTCCTTTTGGGGGGAGGGGCTTAAAAATATTTTTCGATATTTCACTTTTGAAAAGTTTTTTTAAAAAAAAAAAACAGAACCCCAGACACAGTTTTCTAAGAAAAATGAATGTTTTGTTGCGTGACAGTCGTTACTATATAGTGTCTTATCTCGGAACAGAAAGTGGGAACAAAGAGTGACAAGGGAAAAACCTACCCCAGCACCAGGTACAATATTGTTGTGCTTAGCACCCACTGCAGGAGCGTGGTCGAGACAAATTTTAGTAGTTACATGACGGACGTGAAGTAACATTTTTTGTACTGCTACTAAGCGCAACACTAACAGAAACAAAATGGACATTAAGTAACCACCTCTCTTTCTCCCTCCCTCCCTCCCTCCAGATGTCACCTGTCAATGTCTACAGTTACTATTACAGTATAGTCAATTGTGCATGATGTAGCAACATCTGGAGAATTACCCTTTTCCCTTGATTTCAAGAAGTGAAAGGGGGAAAGAATGATGGAAGGAGAAAATATGAACGTATATTTGCATCACTGATGGTGTTCTTTGTACAGCAACAGCTTGTTTATGGTAATTATGGCTACAGTAGTCCTTAGAGCTCTGTGTATATTAACCAGTGCAATTGCGTTTCTCTTGGGGATGTTTATCTTTGTAGGCGAGAGTAAAGAATTACAAAACCCTGCTGCTGTTTCCCCGTGAGGATGAGATATTTTGTTGCCCTGCTGACAAAAGAGAGAACCAGAAGGAATTTTGGGGGTACTACATTGCATAAAATAACATTTTACCACAAATATAACCGTTAATGTAGCTTTCACATTATGCAGTTGATTGCTGTTTTTACATGGGCCTGTATGGGTTAGAAGCATCAAAGAAGGTGTCTCTAGCTCTTAATACCCGCCAGTCTTCCATGCTTGCTACAAGGAAAAAGAAGGAAAAACAAAGTGTAGCCACTTACAGCCCTGTGGCACAGTGGTTAAATGCCTGTACTGCAGGTAAAACTGTGATCACGACCTGGGGTTCAATCCCAGGTACAAGGCTCATGGTTGACTCAGCCTTCCATCCTTCTGAGGTTGGTAAAATGAGTACCCAGCTTGCTGAGGGGGGCAATGTGTAGCCTGCATACTGTCATTAAAAACTATAAACTGCCCAGAGACTATTTGAAGTGGTATGGGGTGGTATATAAGCAGAACACTTTGCTTAACTATGCATACTACATATTGCCCCCCCTGGAAGCTGGGTACTCAGTTTACTGACCCCAGGAGGATGGAAGGCTGGGCTAACCTTGAGCTAGCTATTTGAGCCTTTCAGGATTGAATTCAGATTGTGAGCAGAGTCTTGACTTCAGCACTTCAGTTTTAATCTCTGTGCCATCTATACGTTTTGCATTGGCCCTTTGGTCCTGGTCCCACATCCCTTTAAAAGCAGTTTAAATTACTAGATAAACTGTGTCTAAAAATGCCATGCCCACGGCCACCGGGCTTTTTGAAAAAAAGAAAAAAGAAAACCCGGTAATGCTCCCTTAAGCGAGGTTTCTAAGACTTACTGGAGAGGTAGGGAATTTTTTGCCTCGCTTTGAAAATCCAGCTTTTAAGGAGGCAGATGCCGTGGGACCACACAGATGATCCGGGTTTCTTTTTCTTTCTTTTTTCATAGCAACGACCGGCTGTTCCTGGGGCCGATCGGCACTGTTTTATAAAATTTCTCTGCACCATCGGAGTAACAGGAAGCTCTATCGTGTCCTACAAGCATTAATTTCCCCCAGCCAAGTGGTCCGTTTTTTAAAATGCTAGCGCCACCTGCTGGCCAAGGGGGCTGAACTGCACTTTAAAATAAAAAAAACAGCTTTGGACGTGGGAACTCCTGTCCCACATGTTAAATCACGTGATGGGATGAAGAGGAAAAGCCGGACCTTCAGAAGATCAGGATTGAAACCCAGGTGTGACCTTTGTGAAAGATATGGAGAGGAATCCTGTGGAGGCCAAAAGGTTCTCCCTGAGAGTTCTTCTTTTTAATTGACCTAAATTAAGGAGAATGAAATATTTCTCTGGAAGTGGTACAGGTTTCACTTTCAGAGATCTGTGTTCTTTCACTCAATTACAATGAAGGGAGCTAATGTTGCCAGAGCTCTGGATGAACTGCTACCAAAAAAAAGGAACCAAAAAGAAGACATAAAATTGAGATCATTTAAGAAGACTACTCTCCCTTTGCAAGTGTTTCATTTCCCAAGTCTCTCGTCTGCACGGTTCCCCCTCTGTACCTTTGTAAGTAACAATTTGCTATCCTGACTCTTTGCCATTACTTTGGACCAACATCTATATGGCACCAGTTACTGCTCATTTCCACAATCTTCACTATTCTCTCTCTCAAATTAATAATAATAGTAAAAAGGCCAGTGGGGGGAGGATTCATTGACACAGCCAAGTTTTAGGGCCAACTAGAAAGGACAACAATGACTTCAAAGCCATTTCATTCCCACTGAAAACAATGAGCCAGTCTTAAATTTGAAAGTTTTGCACATTCATATGTGTGTGTGGTGGTTTGGATGTGGCAGTTTCCCCATGAAATGGCAAAATGAGATACGAATGAATGCTTTGGTGCATTGCAAAAGGCCAAATAGGCTTTATTCAACATCAGATTCAAAGGTTTAAGCGACATCCTGGACTATTTTTTGTTTAGGATTGCTAAAAAACATGTGAGGTTACATTGCATATTTGTGCATTGTGGGTTTAATTGCAATGCACTCTGGTGTGGCGCACATATAAATAAATATTATTATTACTATTTCTGCTGGTGGAAAGATAGGGCAGAGCCATATGCATTTTTTCCTAACTGGAAGTAATCTGTAACCATGCTCAAAGCACTTTGCAGTCCAACCAAAGAGCATGCTGGTCCACATAACTGTGGACACACCCATACTGCAAATCTGTGGTTTGTAGCAATGCTTGTGTTAGATTTCAACCCTTTCACACTACTAGTGTTGCACTTTATAGGGTAACCGGTGGGATTATGCCTGGCATGCAACTTGAAGTACGAGAAGAACTGTGCATGCTTTGTCTATGCTTTGTGTGAGGACAGGGATATATGATTTGAAGCCTGAATGTCCTTCCTTTGAAGCTATAGTTTTCACTACAGAGGTTGGCACAAGGCAGAAAACCGGTGGTCTGTGATAGCTCATGGTTTGTGGCTGCGCCTTGAAGCTAAGGCTGCTGCCAGTGTGCATGTGTCCACCACTCAGCTGACAGGTGTGCTCCTGTGTAGAATCAGCGGTCTCAGCTCCTTCCATGGCACTGGCTGGCTGGTTATTGTATATGTGCCCACCACTGAGCTGAGGTGACAGGGTGACACATATGCCCAGGTGTTAGAACTGGCTTCTGTATTAGAAGCCAGGCCTGTTGCTTCTTAGGATGGTGGTGGCAGAGGAGACAGAGGTGTAGCAAGGATTCAGAGTGCCTGGGGACAGAGTTCATTTTTGCACCCCTCCTGCCACCCCCCCCCACTGCATTGCATCTACCCAGCAATGGGGGCCTAGTCCTACATGCGTGGGCGTGCGCATGCATGGGGGGTGGGCGGATGGGCCTGCAGTGGCCCAAAGCAAGGCAAGGAGGAGGAGGAATGCACAGTGGCCACCATGCTCCCTGCATGTCTGCCTGCCTGCCTGCTTTACCGCTCAGCTAGCACGCAGCGGTGGAGGGGGCGGAGGGGGTCCCATCACCAAGCCTTAGCCAGGGGAAAGGAGGACTGCTGGTGGGAGGCCACATGGCTTCCTCCTCCTGCTCCCCCTCCAGTCGCCCCCAGATTGCTGCACCCCAGGGCAAATGCACCCTTCCACCACCACCCAGATATGCCCTAGAAAGGAGATTGTGGTGACTTCAAGACAAGGTAGACAGGCAGCAAGGGGAGGGACAGGCATCCCATTTTGCCCATGTCCCACTTGTCAGCTGGCGGGCAGACTTTGCTGGTGGCAGTGGTGGTGGCTCCACTGGCGGCAGCGGCGGTGGAGGGAAACAACCAAGCAAGTTAAGGGAGCTTTTACAAACAAATGAAATGGCCCACTGCCATCATCGGAATCCACCAGCCAGCTGGTGAGGGCCTAGGCCCGCTACCAGAGCCGCCGCCACCACTACCAGAGCCCAGAAGGAGGAGGAGGTGAGTAAAGAAATTAATCATTTTGTCACTGTTTCATTTCATATGATTCCCCCCCCCCAAAAAAAAAACTTCGTATGAAAAGAAACAAAACAAAATGCAGCGGATGAAACAAAATTGTTCATTTCAATTTGTTATGTAATGAACTGACAAATCAGCATTTTGTTTTTCATTTTGTGCCCATCCCTGGTTTGGACCCATCTGTAGCTTTAACCATACCTTTTGGGTTTGAACTGAAGAGTTTTCTCCACTTCTTGAAAGACAGGGAAGAGAAAACATGCTTGTTGAACAACTTAAGAGGGGACACCCCCCTCCCCAACAAAGAGGCAATGCATGAATAAGCAGACAATGCAAGTATTCAACACTTGAAATTTGTGGTATAAAACAGACTAGTTTCCCCCAACCAGTTTTAGATAGTTCTGGACAACCATACATAGAGGCTAAACACATAGGTGTTTAGCTTACTGTTTGATCCATCTAGGAAGGTTACTTCACATCCATTCTTGTCCCAGGAGGAAGTTCGTTGCATGTTGATGTCAGTCACAGTCAAGTGGTCTTCTTCCAGTTCTGTCCCTGTTCCCGTGTACGCACAGGCGCGATGGATGATACCGGCATGACTGTTGCAGCACGTCCTCATTCCATGATGAGATGTGAAATTCCATGCCTTTGTTCTCCGGGATTTTTTGACCCGACCTTCCATTTTTCGATGTTTCGATTCTCCAAAGCCTTGTCTTCAATGTGTTATGGAGCTAAGTTTGAGGCATTTGTCTTTTAATCTCTCTGCATTGTGTTGCTGACTCCATAGGGAATGTACTGGTGAATGGCACTTCGCACTCCTGCCACTAGATGGAGAATGGCACATTGCGTGATGAGCCTTACCTCATGGGCACTCGTCTCGGAACGAGTAGCTTGATGAGCAGATTCCCGAGGCCAGGGAGGGGAATCTCTCATCCCGCTTAAATCTCAGTTAAGGGGGCATGGTCAGGACAAACTCCCCTCGTCCCGCAATGGACGTGTGGTTAGATTACTTTGTACCGGTCCCAAGAGGGACCTCGAACAGTGATGAGATAGACATGAAGTATCAGCCTAGGAAAACAGAAAATATACAGTACTTGAATTTACTAGAGCAAACCAGTCCACATCCAGAGCAGAACTGTATGTCCCCTTCTAGCCCTTATCATATAGTGTCTACTTGTTTGGCAGTTACAGAATTACAGTTTTTTTATCTCCTAAATTCAACTGAGCAAGTGTAGCCCTGCATGCTACCTAAATCAAGAGAACTCCCAGCTCCATGCATACAGTGATCCAAGCTCCACAAAAATAAAGTGAATCATACATGTTATCCATAAAAGACACTTCTGCCATCATCCCAACTGGATCAAGAAAGCAAGGACTGTGAATGAACATATTCTTGCACTTATTTGAGCTGCCGTGAATATCCATAACGTTCTTTCTGTAATAATCACAAAGGGGGGTTGGAGATCATTTTGAGCGTGCCAATTCAAACAAGGAACAAAGGCTGGTCCTTTTGAGTTTAATCATAGCAATTCTATATCCTTTGGCATGATTGTTAGATGTCAGCTGTCTGTGGTTCCTGGGTATAATATGTTTTGTTATGTCCTTTTTTAAAAACCTATTTGAAGCAGTACTTCAGGAGGAGTGAAGCGAGGGGGAGCAGGCAGAGAGAAAGGCAGGGAGATCAAGGAAGCAGGCGAACAGGTAGTTCTGTCAGGGCAATTCGCAAAGATCACTGTGCAGACGAAATTCGGTTCCTGTTGAAATCAATGGCTGTTTGCCTCATGACTTTCAAAGGCTCCACAATGTTGCTTGGATGCTTTTTGTTTGGGCTTTTGTTTTAAAGCGACAGACTCTGTATTTAGACCACAATACTTGGGGGGTGGAGGTGGGGGTGTCGATGGGGCTGACTATTTTATGTTTCTCATTTTATGTGGGAATAGCCCGAGGACGTTTTAGAAAAAGAAAGGAGGTGGAGTAGAAGGAGAGCCTTTGAAGGCATTGTTCTGGCATTCAGCAGGGAGCGTGGAATACTAGCCGCAGCTCCAACCATCAGCCACAGACACTTACCACCAGGCAGGATAACGGACAAATATGTTTTCTGCTGGGGTCTCTTCCCTGATGAGAAACTGCCACTAAGGAGGGAATAAAGAAGATTTCACAGGGAAGAGGGTGGTGGTAAAAAAAAAAACCCTGAGCGAGAACAAATGCCTTTGAGTTTTATATTTTAATCATGGCCTCTGAAAATGTCCTCCGGTGTGCAGCTTGCAAGTGTTGGAAATGGAATTGTAGGTCTTACTGGGAGCCAGCAGCCAAAGAATGGACTGCTTGGTTCAGGTCTGTATGTGAATGTCATTATCCGATCCCAATGGCACATGGTCTTTTCTAGCCCCCATAGGGCGGCCAGTTCACAACAATGAAGCAAGGGAAGTGGAACCAACAGTTGGCCATTTTTTCCCCTCCCATCTCAATTGTCTTGTAGCGTCTTTTTTTTTTAATTGTACTCATCTGCTGCTCGAGGTCCATCTAGCCGTTGTGTGGTTCTAGCTGAAAATAATGCTGCAACTGTATTTCAAACCTACCCCAGTTAACAGCAACAAAATGTTGGACTGGAATCACACACACCCCAAAAAAGGTGTCTAAACACACAAACTGCCGATGTTGATCAGATTCTGAAACTCTAATCTGAACAGATTAACAGACATCTGTATTGGATTTTAATGAAAACCGGTTAGCTAATGGGAAACAAAAATGCAGTATTCTGACTGGTGGCCACTTACAAAATATTACAAAATCACAAAAAGTTGGCCATGCATCATTTTTTAAAAAGGACAAAAGCAGATGAGGATGCACATACGCTAGTAAATATTTATGATGCCAAGTTAGACACATTTATTACATTTTAACTTGAAATACAGTACATTTTAGCATACTTAGGAAGAATGTGAAGAAGTGATCTGTATGCCAGCTCCATCTGCTTTAGCTATTCCATGTGCTAACTGTTGACTGGCAACGTCAAAGCCTCTGGTTTTCCTTCTTTGTTTATCAGAAGATTCACAGTGCAATCCAAACTGGCTAAGATGGCTGAAGGATGGCTGAGTTTATAATACTGGACCCGCCAGCCGAAGCTGCACTGAATCCAAATGCCACCCAACTTAGGGATGGTGGAAATCACTTAGGACTGTCCAAATATGGGCCAGTACAGTGCCTTTGAGTCTGGGATGAGCGGGGTTTGGATTGAGCATAATTCAGCTCTTCATCTTCTCCTCTCCTTCTACGCTTCCCCCCTTTTTGGCTCTACTTGCTGGCTGATCCACAGCTCTTGTTCTGCCAGATCCAGATGCGCTGGCAGACTGAGGCTATGCTGGCACAACCACAGTTATGACGGCACGCAAGACCTCCACTCATTCCAAACAGGTTGGGGTATTTTTGAGTCTGGATGAAACTGGTACAAAGGGGTGTCCTTCCACATCCATTCTAACAAGGCACTGCCCCTCTGAAAAGCAGTGTGCATGGCTAGCCATTCTAAAAAGGCCATTGTGAATTCTGCATGTGTCTCTAACATTGCGCAGTGTTGAAAAACTGGAAGCCAAGATGTTAAAAAAAAAAGGCTGTGCAGATATATGTTGGTATCTCTCAGCTGGACCCCAGATAAAACGAACCCTCTAAATCTCATACAGATGCTGCAACCAGAGGCAGAGAATGTCATGCCCAGTGCTGTGTAAGGCATGCCTCATGCATTTGGCTTCCAACAGATCTCACATCTTTCTCCCCATTTCAGCTGTCAGCAGATTCACATCACAAAGGGGTAACTGGGGTGGCGGTGGGGGTACTTCTCCAGGGTCCATCCTATGCAAACCAGGAAAGGATGCCACATGCCCTTGTGCCTTCGCCCAGAGAACAGAATATCTGTGCACCGTTGTCCTGATGTGAAGACACCACCTGATCTCGACTTTGAAAAGAGTCCAGCAGAGTTATCTGGATGTCACAGTACAAGCGGTGTCCCTGTATCATCAGTCACATTCAAAGGGCAGTGAAAGTAACAATAAGTGACAATAAGTACAGGAGTTAATGATAATTGACAAAGCAGTAGTACAAGCTGTTTCATTTTTAATAAGCTACTGCTGAAAACGCAAGCTCAGTTACTCGCTAAGACGGTAACTTCATATCCAGTCTTGTCCCGGGAGGAAGTTCGTTGGGTGTTGATGTCGGTTGCAGTCATGTGGTCGTCTTCTGGTTCTGCCCCTGTTCCCGTGTACGCACGGGTGTGATTGATGATACTGGCATGACTGTTTCTGCACGTCCTCGTCCCACGATGAGATGTGAAATTCCATGCCTTTGTTCTCCGTTTTTCGAAGTTTCGATTCTCCGAAGCCTTGCCTTCAATGAGTTATGGAGCTAGGTTTGAGACATTTGTCTTTTAATCTCTCAGCACTGCATTGCTGACTCCATAGGGAATGTACTGGTGAATGGCACTTCACACTCCTGCCACTACATGGAGAATGGCACATTGTGTGAGGAGCCTTACCTCATGGGCACTCGTATCAGAACGAGAAGTGAGATGAACAGATTCCCGAGGCCAGGGAGAGGAATCTCTCATCCCGCTTAGATTGCAGTCCGAGAGCGTGGTCGGGACAAACTCCCCTCGTCCCGCAAGGGACGTGTGGTTAGATGTCTTCGTACCGATCCCCAGCGGGACCGCAAACAGCGATGAGATGGACGTGAAGTATCAGCCTAAGAAAGCTTAGGCATCCTACCTGATTACTGAGGCTTTTACCATAAAGAAAGAATAAGATGGCAATAAAGTTATTTGGATTTCCTTTCTGAAAATGAGCGAAGAACAGGGACAGTGTTTAGGGCACCCAGGACCCCTGCCCTTTTCCACCCATGCTTCCATTTACACAGAGTTATCCATTGGGAACACTGACTTTCTGTCCACTTGCTTTTTCTGCACACAGAGGAACTGCTGTTAAAAACAATAGCCGGTATCCAACTAAAAATTATTGCACATGCAACAGCAGTCACAGAAGCAGATTCAGCCACTTGGTGGCCTCCTGGTTGGCTGCCAGTCACCCAACAGACACCTTGGCAATTACGGTAACTGAATTCATTTCTGTGATTGCTGCTGGGAATGTGGTAACTCTAGTAGGATATGGGCAAATACAGCAGTGTTCATCACTGAGTCATGTGTGCCTGTTCTGCAGCTGTTTGGTTCCTGGTTCGTGGTGTGTAAAGCACAAAGATTACTTTGTGCTAGTGCTCAAGTACTCGTGAATTACTTGCCCCTGCCCTACTCTTTGGCTATCCCCTGAAGCCATCCCTCCACAGCACCTGAAAACCTTATCTGGGTGGCACACATGCCCTTATTAAGGGAGGGAAGATTACTCAAATCTCTCAGTTCTTTTGACAGAAGAAGGTTCATCGGTGAAACATTAGGAATAAGGAAGTAGTCTCATTGCTGGTCCTTTCTTAAAAGGGCAATGCAGGGAGCCTGCACTTCTACAATTTCCATCCTTTCTATCTCTCCTCCTGTTTTTCCTTTTTCTGGAACTGAAATGTATGGTGCTGTGGCCACAGTTCTTTGATGATTTCTAATAATTTTGCTGCAAGAAAGGCAAGGACTTTTCTAAGAGAAAGCGCATACTCTCCATCATCCCAAGTTTTCATTTCTTTTTCTGAACTCATGATGCATGAATTGAACACACGGGGTCTGCAGGTGTGCATCTCCATCCCTGGATTCTTTGTTCTACTCATGGTTGCCCCTGAAATGCACAAATATGTCAGATTCAGCTTGTGTTTGTGCATGTGTCCAAATACAAAGCAAATATATATTAAAACACAAGATCATAAAAGGAATCAAGCAAGCAAGCATTACAGGGAAGATGGCCCAACATTTAAATAAAATAAACCTGTTTCTTTAGGAAAAGTAGCCATTTAACAACAGCAAGCAGAAAAACATCCTCGGTCGTCAGTCCTTGTTAGAGTGTAAATGCTCAAGGATGTTGATTCTAGTGACAGTAGGAAAAGAGAAAAGCATGTGTATTTTTGGTAAAGAATATAAACTTCCCTCTTTTGCCTTATTTATCAAGATTTTCTCAAACTAGCACATTGCAAAAAAAAAATCATAGCTGTTCATAGCATTAAAAAAAACCACTTCCCTACGATGTGTAGATTTGCAGGAAAAAGTTGATTCGGTATAAAATATATCCATCAGATTCTGGGTTCCTGGGTTCTCCCCAAGAACTGGACTTGTGATTATTATTCTTTTTAGAACTAGAAAACTTGCATAGATCGGGGAATGTCTTTGGAGATTCCTTAACCTATGGCCACTTAATTCCAAATACTATGTCATTTTCATAACCAAGCAAAAAGATTTCATCCATCGTCTCAAATATAACTTTCACATTTCTTTAAAAAACAAAACACATGTCTTGTTTTACGGATTACTTGGAGAATCGAGGAACCTGGAACCTTGGTGGAGTTGTTCTCCACAGAGTCACCTTTTCTGCCCTGTGATTCATTTATGGCTCTAACCTCTAAATGTTATGCTGTTGTATTATCATGCAACAGAACATCAACCCATAACTCTCACAGGAGACCAGACTGGCCCCATCATTGCTGTCTTTCTGCAGCCAGGCAAAAATATTTTGTAGGAAGGATATTTTGGTATCTATAATGAGTTGTTTCCGGGCTGGTATATTTTTTGATATTTTTATCCCTTCAAAAAAGTTAAAATATTTTGAATGAGTGAAACAATGAAAGCTCCCAGAACCCCACAGACCCATCCCAGGGATTCTGAGAGTCTTAGATTGTTACTTCACATCCCTCTCATCACAGTTCGCGGTCCCACTTTGGACCAGTACAAGAAAATGTTATTCCACGTCCATTGTGTGACAGCGGAATCTCATCCCGACCACATCCCCTGAACTGGGATTTAAGCATGATGAGCCATACCTCTCCCTGACCCTGGGAATTCTCTTGTCTCGGTTCCTGTTTCGAGACAAGTGCCCGTGAAGTAAGGCTCATCATGCAATGTGCACATTCTCCATCTAGTGGCAGGAGTGTGAAGTTGCATTCTCCAGTACAATCCTAATGGCATAAACAATGCATCGCAGAGAGGGAAGAAGGCATAAAACCTTCAGCTTTGCTGCTTAACACATGAAAGGCAAAGTTACGGAGAACATCAAAAAACGGAAGTCGGACAAAAAAAGGGGGAAATGAAGGCAGGAAAGTACAGATGTTGTCACAAAACAAGGACGTGAAGTAACAGTAATCACGATAGCATCAATCACGCCCATGGGTAAACGGAAACAGGGACAGAATCGGGACAAGACCATGTGACCATGAACATTATCATGAAACAAACATAATCTGGGAACGAGGAAGGACGTGAAGTAACCGTCTTTGACTTCCAAGTTCTGTTTTTAATAGGAAAACAACATTCAGCCTTGTTGTTTTTTGCAAATAGTCTTGCACAAAGAAAATGAAAATGGAAGCAATCCAGGGAGAACACGTCATAATGACTTTTCTGCGTGTCCCACATGTTTGGCTATGACATCACACTCCTCTGAAAGCTGAGACCAATGGATTGTCATGTTGTCAACAGTCCCCGCTTAAAATATTCTTCAAGACAAGTTGGCAAATGGCTCATGAGAAGGAAACATCATCTCCACATAATTCAGGGATTTGGTTCCCTTTTGGGCAAATAGGCATGTCTGAAAGTTGTTCCCTTTGAAGACTTGTGATGAAGAAGTGCCAGTGGGTTTTAATTTAATTTTGCAAAGATTTCAAATGCCAGCCTTGTGCAGGCTTCTTTTTAAAATCGGGTATCACTCTATCATCTGCACAAAGCGTCCTTTAAATAGCGAGGTAATCTTTTGAGCTTTTCAAAGCAGCCCATTTCCCTTTGTGAGTCTTCCATTATCACCTGTCATGCCCTGTGAGAAAAAAAAGGGGGTTTTCATTCTCTACCGCTCCTGCAATTTCTGCCTGCCAAGGGGAGGTGAGTAAAGGCAAATACTTTGTTTCAAAATGGCCGTGCAGAACTGAGAAAAGCTTTCCTGGCTGGATGATCAGGCAGGAGATGGAGATATCCAGTCTTGAACCAATTGTCAGATCAATGTGCCACCCCTTTGACTCATCTGACGTGAAGTTAGGCAAGGGTAAAGAACACAGAACGAGGATGACATCTCTGGCTTTTGTTTCAGAACCACTGGCAAACTGACCTTCTTGCTTCTTCTGTGAAAAGATAATGTCTGTCTGTATCAATTCTTTCAGGAATAACTGCAGGTTGTCTATTGGAAGTGTAATTTCTTGTAGTTCTTTATCTTTCAGATGGCTTAGGCCAGAACTCCAACTGTCTGTCTTTGCTGAGCTAGCATTTGTCTTGTTGGGTGGAATGAAGCTAGGTTGTTCATTCAGAGAGAGAGAGATTTTCTACTATCTGAAGCAGCACAGCAAATTTGCTTACTCTGCCACACACTTGCACACAGAGTAGTTGTGATGGCAGCTGTATTTCTGCAGGCAGATCTGTGGTCAGCCAGTATAAGGGTACCATGCTAGTGCAAGAAAACAGTAATGGCAGGAAAGGTAGAAGACGGCAGGAAAAGAGGAAGAGCATATACAAGAGGGACTGAATCCCTAAAGGAAGACACAGGCTTGAGTTTACAATTGCTGAGGAGGGCTATAGGGACAGGGCATTTTGGAGATTGCTCATTCATAGGGACACCATGAATCAGAGGTGACTCGGGGCGTTTATACACGACCCCTAAACTCCGCCGCAAATGGCTGCAAGCTCCGGAGTTTAAAAATGTTTCCCCACCAGCTCCGGAGTTTGCAGACAATTAAGTGCGACCCTGCCCACCTAAGCACGACCCAGCGCACTTTTCTTGTACCTGCTCTTGGGAGGTGAAAAATATTTGATGCGGATGTGCCGGGCTCTCCTTGCTTCTTTTTATTTTTGTTTTTTGCCTCCCGCCCCTTTAAGAGAAGAAACCAGGAAGTCACGGGGCTCCCCGGCAGCTTCCACCGGCACTGGGAGGTAAGGCTTTATTCTTTCGTCCCTTTTTTCCTTCCCTCCCTCCCCTCACGCAGCCAGCAGCCAGGAAGTACGGAGGGGTGGAGACGCATGAAGAGCGACAAACCCCTAAGATCTCTGGTCCAAATTTAAGGGGCCAGCGGATCTTAGGGGTTGTGTAAAAGTGCCCTCGGTAGTATATAACAACAACCAATTTCCTCCTTTCCATATCATTTTACTTATTTATTTATTTATTTATTTATTTATTTATTTATATACCGCTCCATCTAGCTACATGGCTACTCTGGGCGGTTTACAAACTGAACAGAAATCAAAACCATAAACAGTAAAATACAATAGCCTGAATCGTCAACATGCTTATTTGTAAAAGCACATCATTATTAAGCAATTACATGTATATGGGACCAGAGTATCTGGTGGAGCGTATCTCCCAGAGATCAACTGGGGCCAGAGCCACGAGACGGGCGCAGGCACTCTCACTGAGGGTGGCCACACCCAGAGAGGCGCGGAAATCGCACACGCGTGACTGCGCCTTCTCTGTGGTGGGGCCCATGCTCTGGAACCATCTCCCCAGTGAGCTGCGCCTAGCAGAGTCCCTGCCTGCCTTTAAAAAGGCCCTGAAGACCCACCTTTTCAGGGAGGCATTTGGCGACCTTCGTAATTAGTTCCCTCCCCTGCCCACTGCCATCTTTGTTGTATTTTGTTTCCCTTGTTTTGTATTTGTTTTACTTTGTTCTACTGTTTTTATTGTTAGCCGCCCAGAGTTCCCTCCTGGGAAGATAGGTGGGATACAAGTCCAACAAATAAATAATAATAAATAAATAAATATTATTACAGTCATCCCCGCCATTTCACAGTTCATATACTGTGGTCCCGGTATACCGGGACTTCAGTATATGAAGGAAAGGGCCCGTTAGAGGCCCCAGAAAGGGTTTCTGACAAACCGGAAGTGACTTCTGAAGCCGGGAAGTGCCTTCTGGATTGCCCCAAACCACTTCTGGAACGTCCAAGAAGCCTGTTGGAGGCCCATTCAGGGCAGTGACAGGCCTGAGATAAGTGAAGGAGGCCCCAAACAGCCCCCCCAGTCCCAACCCAACCCACTATCTGCATACCATGGATTTCCCTTTATCACGGGTCGGGTCAGGTTGGGTTGGGTCCATAACACCCGCGATAAATGGGGGATCACTGTATCTGCAAGTAGCTTAATAGTACACATTTTACATCTCATCGTGGCTTTCTAAAAACAATGCTCAAACCTACTCCATATACAGTATATTACACAAATGCAGTCAATATAAGTTATCATGCAGGAGCCAACAAAAATCACAAATATTTTCAAGATCCCTAATATTAGCCTTTAGGTAATAGTCATGTGTGTTCCTTTTCAGGTGTAAACCAAGGTTCATTCATTTATTCACATTAAGGATAGGGCGATGGTGGCAGCAGCACAAGGAAATATACCGGTTCCTGTTATCATTCTCTTTTTTTTTACTATTTGTTTATTAGATTCCTAGCCTAGACTACTGCCCTGGATAAAGCTAATTGGAAAATAGATTATGACATGTTTTTTAATTAAAAAATAGACAATGGATAATAACTATAAAAACTGCTCAACTGCGAAAAATGCAATCATGATTTTAATGATATTTCTTAGGGACCTTGAGCACTATTATTAGTGGAAGAGCAAGATAAACATTCCAAGAGGGAGGGAGGGAGAGAAAAAGAAAGAGAGAGTACAGTATAAACATTTAAAAAGCTTATAATAACAGCAGATAACACTTTTGAAAAAAAGCACATTATTTTAAAATTAACAAAATGCACACTGGAAGGAACACATGTTTCCTTCCAAAGGCCAGTGAAAAATGGGCCACCTGTCTTGCAGAGAAGGGGAGTCCAAAAGCCAACAGTGAAAATGTGACAGTCCTGGTAACTGCCACTATCACAATTTGAATACATGGGCTTCTTCTTATCTTAATGTTTGGAAGGTTTATATGGCTGCAGCTAGTCAATCTGATGACCTAGTTACAAATCATTTAGGATAGAGATGGGCACGACTCAAAAAAAACGGTGTTTCGTTTGTCGTTTGTCATTTAGGGGGTCCGTTTCGGTTTGTTTTCATTTTTCATGAATTTTTTGCAAAGAAAATCATTTTTGTTTCATTACGTAACGAAACGAAAAACAAAAACAAAAACAAAAATTGCTGTTTCGTTAGCATTCATTACAGTTCAATGCATTTGCCGCAATGAAAACGAAACACACGACAAAATTTCTGATGTTTCGGTTCGTTTCGTTTTATTTTGGAGACAAAATTTCATTTTTGTTTTGTTACGCAACGAAACGAAAAAAAAATGAAAATGAAAAATTGCTCGTTTCGTGACCATCTCTAATTTAGGATTTTAAAGTATTGCACTTATAGCAATTACTCTGGGGGTGGGCAGAGATTACTGGGCAGATAGCCCTGGTGTTTCACCTTCTTGTTCTCTTTTAGATCTGCCTATAGATTTGTATTCCTCACTTTCTTCCTTTCTTTTCCATCAGACCATTTCCTTTCTCTGACCTACATGCCTTTTAACAGACTTCCGTGACTAGAAAGTGATAATGGGGTTTTCTGTACCTAACTTGATTGTTCTCTATCCTTCTGCACAATCCATAAGTGGGTGTCCTAGTTAATAAATGTTGCATTCTCCCTTTTTGCCTAGCGCCACTCTCAATAATTATTCTTTATATATCAAAGTGAAAGATCAGCAGCAGACCATGGCACTCGACATAGAAAAACACCAAATAGTCCTAAGGAGAAAGTCAAAGAACATGGATGGGAGATCATGCAGTGCCAGCAGGCAGGCATATGCATTTGGTGCCACAAGCTCACTGACGCATCATTAGAGGCCCTGATATTTGAGGAGACATTTTCTTTTAAACGGCACCAAGAATGCTCTCTGATCGGGTCAGTTGCTCTTCTGCTGTTAGGAAAGATCCTACGGAAGGTGAAAAGCTCTGGGTCAAATGCATAACTGAGTCCCTTGGTTGGACCAAATTGCAGCATTCAGTGTTCATCACAGCAGTTCCAGAGTCCTCACTAGAGGGCGTCAATGTCTTCTGGTTTCAGCAAGGCCATTGGTCTACACAGCTCATTCCTTCTTTATTTGTGGAGCTTCCCTATTACAAAGGAATATACATATTTCCCTGTTGGCTTTCTTTACTGTCCAACTTTCACACCCAGGCAGGGTGACCACCAGAAATACAAGAGTGTGGATGATCATGCCCTTGGTCTCCACTGACACATCCTTGTACTGTACTTGAGGGTCTTTTCTCATGCCTGCATCACTGCCCTTCTGAGTCTCTGACTTCTGATGTCTTGACTGCAGCCTCCACTTGGATTGATTATTGAGATAAGGCAAGCAAAACCTTTCACTGGATCCAGTTACTTCATTGTCAGTGTTAAGTTGTGTAGTGTAGTGTTTGTGTAGTCGTGATTTTTATCTTCTTAATGTTCATTTGGCACGTTCTTCTTTCACTTTTGCCAAAAGTCATTTCAAGTCTTTGCTGCTCTCTGCCAGCAAGATGGTGTCATCAGCATATTTTAATTTAGAGGATGTTTCTTCCAACAATTTTCACTCCTCTTGTCTGGCTTCTACATGAAGATTGAATGCATAGAGAGATAAAATGTATTGCTTGTTGCCTTTGAAGATAGGAATCTATTCTGCCTCTCCATAATCTGTCCTAACATTAGCTTCTTATCCACTGTACATAATACAGTAGTTTCTTATCTACAACATTTCTTTCAGAACAACCCACTGCAGAAATCTGTAATTCATAGACTGATCTTCACTTTGCTTGGATGGGAAATTGGGACAATGGTCCTACAGTTACTGTACTCTTTGGTATTTCCCTTCTTGGAGACTGAAATATATATTGAATCTTTCCAGGCTTTGAGTCACTTTATTTTCCCTATTTGTTGTCATAGTCTTGTTAGGATTATGAAAGATTCAGTCTCTGTGGCTAAAAATAGCTCTATCAATATTCAATCTACCCGTGATTTATTTCTTCCCATTACTTTCAGACTAGTTTTCACTTCATTTTATAAAACTGCAGGCTTTTCATCATAGGATTCTTCTTCAAAGGAATCTATCATCCTTTTATCACTTCTGGATCTGTCTTCAGTATGCTAGTACCACTTTCTCTTTGTTTTCTCCTAGACTGATAATGAGCTTCTCTGTTAGAGTTTCAACATTCCTAACCTAGGCCTAAATTTCCCTTTTCTTTTTTCAATCCTCTTGCAGCTTTTACTTTTGTTTCTTACCTGTCCTTTACAATTTTAAACATTTCTTTCTTCTGTCCATCTATATTTTTATTTCCCTTCTATAGAAATTGTCTTTTTGCATTCTTCCTTTGCATTTTACCTCTGGATTTTGTTTAATTTATATTTTGGCACTAGGATTCCTTTAGATTTATTCTTCTACTTTGCTCTAATATTGGATATTAACAGTTTGTGATAGGTCCCACATTACGTTCCTGTTCTCTTTTTAGTGAAGAGGATACAGCTTCTCCATATCTTTCTTCCAACTGCACTGTCTATTTGACTTCTATATTGGCCATCTTGTGATATCCACGTATACAGTCTGTTCACTTACTTGAAGCATGCATTTTGCAACAAACAGAGTGTTGTCTTTGTAGAATCCTTTAAGTTGTTCTGCTTTGTTCCTGACCCTTAGATCAATTTTTCCAACATTTGATTCTGCTTTGGTTCCTCCTTTTGCATTCCTGTCACCAGTCATTACAAGCATGCCTTGTTTAGGCAGTAGTCGATTGAGTGCTTTGCAGCTTGGGAATCTCATCTTCCAGCACTATTGTTTCATTTTGGAGGTTCTCATCTTTGAGTTTTCATGATAAGGAGAATTCAGTAGTGGCTTAATGGTACCACCTTCTGTGCAATACTAACAAATGTTAACCATTACCTCCTCTGACAGTGTCATTTTCAGCTACTGCTGCTGACCAGTTCCTGCCTTGAAGAAGGTGGATGCCTTTTGTCTCAGCTGTGACCATTCTACCTTACATGACCCTGTGAAAAGCCCAGGCATATAATGGAATGTAGCCTTTTACTCTTTAAGGCAGGCATGTCCAAAGTCAGGCCCGGGGCCCAAATGTTGACCGTTTTCAAATTTCGAGTGGTGCCGCAGCCTCTTCTCCCCACTGCCTCAGACTGTCATGCATCTCCGCCAGCTGGCCCCTCCTCATACTGGATGGAGGCACCAGCTTGCAGTTTTACAATTTGCCTGCCCTCCCTGCCTCTGTCCGCCCTCCCAGCCACCAGCCCAGCCTACCCGCCCCCTGGCTCCTCTGCTGCAGCATCCTCCCTGCCTCTTTTACATGCTATACAGATATGTCCAAAGTCCAGCCCTGGGGCCAAATGCAGCTGAATGGTTGCCCCCCTCACATTTTCACCTTGCCAAATCTGGCCCTCCTTGCAAAAGGTTTGGACAGCGCTGCTTTAAGGTGTCAAGTTTTTTTGGGGGGGGGGTGGTCTCTTTATTTTC
Organism: Phrynocephalus versicolor; assembly: GCA_023846285.1. Classification (NCBI taxonomy): domain Eukaryota; kingdom Metazoa; phylum Chordata; class Lepidosauria; order Squamata; family Agamidae; genus Phrynocephalus; species Phrynocephalus versicolor. Next base: position 12,766,874 of record JAHTLZ010000129.1, on the reverse strand, counting down.
AACTCTTCTTTCATGTTTACCTGATATGCTATGTCACCCAGTTGACTGAGGTGAAAGCAACTGCCAGGCCAGTATCAGGCTTTTTTTGCGCCCTAGGTAAGTATAACTACTTGTGCGTGCGCCCCAACCAATTTTCAAAAACAGACAAATTGTAGGAAAATATGCATCTCTGAGGTCAGTTTTACGCCCCTCCTAGGTTGGTTTTGCACCCCTCTCCGGTTTGTGCTCTAGGCAAAGCATGTCCAAGCTTCGGCCCTCCAGATGTTTGGGACCACAATTCCCACAGTCCTTTGTCATTGGCAATACAGGCTTGGAATTCTGGGAGTTGTGGTGGTCACCTAGTTCCCCTAGTGGTAGCTCCAGCCCTAGCAACTGAATAAATAGTTTAGTGTACCATCTTTCCATCCCTAAATGAAAAACCACACAACAGCCAACAGGAAACAACGAGTTATTTTTAATCCTCCACATCCCCTGTTGTTCTCATCAGAGCTGCTTACAGTGTGCCTTGCATGTAGGCCCCGCCCCCTCCCAACTTCTCCTAAGGATGATCTCTGTCTACCACTGAAAGAAACAGCAGCAGCAACCATTTTGGCCTCCTGGGCAGTATGTTGTGTCATGCACAACCCCACAGATGTCCCATCATTCTGAAACATGTGTGCACAAGAGAAGGGAGAAGAGTGATGACAGACACTACTTTGGTTTTTAAAATGGTGGAGCAAATCCTGCAAAGTGTTTTCTTTTTCCCATAGGAAAGGTGGGGGAGCTTCAATGTTTTGTTTTGTTTTGTTCTGTTTCCCTATGGGAAAGAAATGCTTTCTGAGCTCCTTTATGTCAGCTTTACTCTCCCTGATGCATGTAACTTCGGCCCTGTATGTCAGTGATCTAAAACTCTGGTAAAGAGAGGGCTAAACATTAGATTCAATCCCAGGAAACACCAGCCAGTGTGGCTGTCTGGGGGATTCTAGAAAATGGCCGTCCATAAAGAAGAAATGCAATGTTTCCAGACTCTGGTAAACATGGATTCTGCTAAGTCCTTCTGTGAGCAGAACAGCATTGTTTGACCCAATGTCCAACTTGCTACTTTGGACAATCACAATGGTTATTATGTTATTTTCTTCTGTCCAGCTTCTCCACGAAAGGCTCTCTACTGCATTAGGAAACAGACAAAACCATAAAAAGCTCAACGTTTGAAACAGAGTTTAGAAGAAAAAGAGAGCCATAAATCCAAACAAACTCTGCCAGCAATGGCAATAAAATCGACTTCTGCTGGATGCTAGAGACATGAACGGTTTCTCCTCCACCCCCCACTACTGCACTTGGGGAAATTATCAATTTCTCCTTTCCAGCCTTCATCTTGCTGTTATGAAAGTAAATGGAGGGAAGCCACTCCATTAACTTCTGTGGAGCAGAAGTGGGATGTGTATAAGGCCTAAAACAGGAAGTCTTTTCCTAAGTCCTAATTATTGAAATAAAATCTCAGCTGAGGGGAAGGATCACATATTGCTGAGTCTCGGCTAAGGCTAATACTTGCCCCTGTGTACGCCGGACCTTTCTTGCCAATAAAAGTCAGATGCGAGAGAAATCTTTATGGTTGTTGTTTATTGAGCCCAATAAAACACAGACAGATGAACCTGCCACCCCAAAAGTTGAGGTAACAAGCCCGCCCTGAGGTGACCCCGGCATGCTGTTTTATACCTTGGTTGACTATCCCCTGGGAGGTGTCAGGCAGGTGGAATTCGGGAAAGGTGGGCCAATGGGGTCCGGGGTGGTGGTGGGTTGGGGCACTTCAGGTGGAGAGGGTTTCACACTGATAGGGGGAGGGAATGGGTGGCAGATGGGATGATGGGTTTCCTGGTGGGAGAACAATGGGTGATCAAGACACATAATACAGATACACATCACACCAATCTGGGTAGGATTGCAAACACAGTGGATGAACAATGAGTCATCCATGATAAGGGATGGGGTGAGTATAGTCCAGAGCTTCCCGTGGTCCAGATGCAGACAAAGGAATTTGATGTCCAGGTGCTTGAGCCGGAGGCTGGAGGACTAAGCAGGAAAGGTGCCCCATACAGCCCATTGTCTGTGGAGGAAGGAGAAGATTCCCTCTGGCAGAACCCAGGCAGTTTGAACTGGTTTGGCCATGTGGCAGGGTGATGGTCCCTGATTTGAAATGGAGGTCACTTCCCTAACATGGAGGCGGCATGTACCCTTGTCCAGGCCTTGAGATACTCAAAGGCAGAAGGAATTGGGAAAATGGAGGGGGTCGGTAATATTGTTGGAAGGCAGGGAGAGAAAGGACACAGAGAGGAGGGGTGGAGGAACAACCTTTATTTGCGGAAGAGAGAGTGAGAGTGAGAGGAAGGATAAGAGGAGGAAGGGAAAAGAAGGGAAAAGAAAAAAACTTCTTAGTGCCTTTTTTGCTGTGCAGAGAACAGTGCAGTGATGAAAGGGGTTAATATGAGATCCCCCATCCCCCCCCCATGTGCCAAGGTCTGGTCTACTCAGGAGTAAGGGGTTGCCCCATTCTCCCTACTTTCCTGAGGCCTGTTTGCTATAGGGAAAGAGACCGGAGCTTCTCAGCGTTTCTTTTTTGGGGGAACGGCTGGACCGATTTGGACCGGGATTGTTGCATTGTGCTTGTAATTTTGTCCTTGCCTAATTGACATGTGCTCGTAGGAGTGGGTGCGGGCCTGCCTCCACAGACATGCATCTGCTCCCAATTCACTCACTCACTCACTCACTCACTCACTCACTCACTCACACACACACACACACACACACACACACACACACACACACACACACACACACACACACACACACGGTTTTTTTTCTTTGTGTCCTCCACAGTATCCTATGATGCTTTAATCAAACATCACAGTTCTTTTCTAAAAGCCCACTTGGGAGAGGTTCACCAACATGTAAGGAGAAAGCTTGTGGGTTCATTTGGAAACTAAGTCCAGAAAATCACTATTCACCAATTCCTTTTAGGGACTTGGGTAGAATGGTGTCCTTGTCCTTCTTTACTTCTTATCATGGGGAGGGGGACATTCCAAGTGCCTGCCCTACAGAGATACTTTTCTTTCTTAGATGCACTAGGTGTTCTTTCAAGCAGATATGGGTAACATGGCGACCCACCAAATGTTGTAGCTGATAGTAGCTTCTGCCCTGCAATACCCTTGTTAGGGTTGTCACATTAAAGCCTCAGGGATCTAGTGTGCTTCTCCAGGGCTCCAGAGTTGAAGACTTAGAAGAGGAAAAAGTTAGATACGTGAGTGTGAAGTGTCTTCAAAACCTAGGCATCCATCTTCACAATTTTGCTAATGGCAGCAGAACTCACTTGCTTGACATGAGAACGTCTGTATGTGTGTTGAGCTTGTTTCCTCCTAATCCTTGCCTGCTTGCCTTTGTGACATCACAAAGATCCTGCCCTGGACCTCACAAAAGGTTTACCCAGTCTGGTCCAAGGCCAGACTGAGACCTTGAGAAGCCATGGTGAAAGACTGAAGACCCTGGGGTGCCCCCTAATAATTTAATGCACAGTGGGTCCCACATATTGAAAGACAATAACTATAATGTGCAGATTATATGCGAGGAAACATGGTATTTTAATTGTGTAGCATGTAGGAGGAAAAGAGCCACGTATTGTATACAAAATCATACATACAATCAAATTACCCACTTCCGGCCAAATTGTACACGTTCACACTTTGATTAACATAGACAGATTTTGTCAGAATCTGAAAACTGAAAAGCTCAAACAAGAGCTTAAAGCACCCTATGGTGCATTTTTAACATTGTATGTTATTTCTTTGGCCCACACTGCAGTGCAGAGGCCTTGAGTCTAAAAGGCCAGCAGTACTTTTTATCTTTATCCCCACCTATCCTCCCAAAACGCAGAAGCCAATTTTTTTAAAAAAGCACCAAGTGATGAGGGTGATAGATTACCCCACTCCAAACCTCTTTATACTTTTTAGTTGTGGCTGGTTCATGCTCAATTGCTTTAGGTGGGGAGGTAGTTTATTAGGAGCTTCAGAGAAAGGGAGGGAGGTATCTGAAGGTGAGGGATGTGTGGGTGTGGTTTATTAAGGAAGGTGCACCATTTGTACCATGCAAATCCAGCACTGAAAAAAGAAAAACCCTGTGGTATCCATCTTTCCCTTGTTGATGCCCTCAACCTGTGCACATTTTGCTTAATAGTTAACCTGGCATTGCTCTGGCCTTAAATTTTTGGTCCTAAAATCCCATGAAGTGGGGATGCTATTGACCTGGCAACTGCTTTGGACAGGGTGGCCAAAGGTGTAGATGATGGTCCTTGCAGCCAAGAACACCTGGAAGGCCACATTTCACCCACCCCACTCCTGCTTCAAAACAACCTCAAAGAGTGAAGGTAAGGCAGTACAACCCTTCCTTATGACAGATACAATTGACAGTTTTAATGTTTTGGCCGCACCACCCAGATACTAAGAATGGTGGAGCTCAGCCTTGGTGGAGCTCAGCCTCATGCTAAGCAATACAAAAGAAGTCTGTTCCCAGAATCAAACAGGATGTGGTGGAAGTTAAAGTGAGAGAAACTGGCAGAATAGGTGGAGAAACAGTACACAGCGGGAGCCGTAGATTGCAGCAAAAGCAGGCTTAATAGATGTGAAACTTCAAGACTTGTACATTTCCGAGGTTCTTTCATGCCGTGACATTTCTTGATCTTTTTGAAGAAGTTTATCTCGGTTAAAACAATAGCAATGGTTGGTCTCGTTTTGATATCACCTCTCTCTCTCTCTCTCTCTCTCTCTCTCTCTCTCGTTTGAACAAGCTTTCTTTTCTTCAATAATTTCCTCACACACGAAACAAGAAAGAGGTGGACACAAACACACCCTCCAGCTACAAGCTTTGGCAGCCTGACGCCTTTGCTCTTTCATCGTTGCATCCAGTCTGACGCTCTGCATCTGCATGTTGAATAAACCCTGCTCAGGTTTACAAGGGCCAATGCATGAAATTCCTAATGCAGGATGTGCCCAAATTCTATACTGCTGGGTAGGGCTTTACTGCTGGCTAGGTGTGTGTGTGTGTGTGTGTGTGTGTGTGTGTGTGTGTGTGTGTGTG
>JAHTLZ010000129.1:12736934-12752318 GCA_023846285.1 Phrynocephalus versicolor | reverse complement strand
TCTATCTATCTATCTATCTATCTATCTATCATCTATCCATCTATCTATTCAATATTTATAAATAGTTTCATGTCACAAAACAAAGCAAGTTGTTTTGTAAGCTGTGAAAGGTGTGAAAAGCTCCTGCTGTGATCATCATAAGATTTTCTGAACTTAAAGAACTCTTTTCTACAGTGAAGCCATATTGTACTATTTGCATAATGCCTGGGTTTCTTTGTTTGAGAAGCTGCCTGAGCTGTAGCTGGAAAACTACACATGCAATCCAGCCTATACTTTTTCCTAACATTTCTATGAAGAAGAAGAAAACACCCAGCACATTTGGTACTACCATGTGCCGTGAACTTTTGGGTGTCTAGTTTCTCAGCACTTTCTGCTGAGGAAGTGGTTGGTCTTTGATCCATGAAATCCTGCAGACATGATTTTTTTAGTGCTGTAATACAAATTTCACCTACCCTTACTCACTATTTATAAAGTACCCTTTGTCCCTTAAGAACATACTTTGAAATCTCTTTAGTTCTTCATATATGGAGAAGACTGTTTATCTGAATATCCTCTTTTATTCCATCCATTTTTAAAATTTTATTTATTTATTTATTATTTTTATATTTATATAACGCACCAATTTTCCAAAAGGAAACTCTGGGCGGTTCACATAAAACACAAGAAGTCCACAAAATAATAATAGTAAATAAAATGGCAATAATAATAAAATAAAGGGGGAAATCGGGGATAGTTTTTTTCTGCAGAAAAGGGTCATTTGTCGATTACAAAGATCCACAGCAAACAAACCACCCCTCAACAGACATTTTTTAAAGAAAAGAAAAAGCTCCTGTTCCAGTCAGAGAAGTAGCAAGAGCTAAGCCAAGAGCTTTTGGCTGCTTAAGGGAGATTTCCTCCTCCACATATACCAATTAAAAACCCTTCAGAACACGCCCCCCCACAAGGTTTCTTTGTTAAAACTTTACTAGTTCGAAAGTGATATAAAGATAAAACACAATACAAAGCATACAGAATAACAATTAACTAAGTGGATCATCAGTAGAAATTCAAGGAGAATTGGAATTAATCATCAGAATTATTAAAGACAAAAGGATTTGTCCTTTTGGAAAATTAGGAAAAAATCATAAACTCAGCAAAAATAGTTGAATTTTCTGAGCCTTTCTGAAGACCTGGGAAAATGCCTTGAAATGTTGGTATGGCTACAAATATAGGTGTTTACTATGCTTCCCATTACTTTTTCCTAACAGAGGAAAGAGGACACCTTTGCATGCTTACATAATGTGATCCCATGTTCAGGGGCAGTTCTACTATTAGGCAGAGTGGGACGACCTCTTGATGGGGCAGAAGGTGGGTGCTGCTAGGGACAAGCCCTCCATCGAGTTCCCTGACCAGTTCCCCTTTCTTGAAGAACAGGACTGAGATGATGTACCACACACACGATGCCTTCATCCTCTGAACTAGCCCACTGCTCTAAAATGTTGTGTGGGGCTAGCCTGCTGCCAGTGCTGAAGTAAATGTTAACTGCCTGTCAGGTTGGCTCCTGCAGGGAGAAAACTATTCTAGGCTGATTCTGCTTGTACTAATGGGGAATATTTGTGAACCCTCCATATCCGGTGCTGGCATTTCAGTCAAGTTGCAGTGCATGGACTGATCACAGCAACCCACCCCTAAATGTAAGGGATGCCACTTGCCAGCTCAGTCTATGAACCATCAGTTGACAGTGTGCCTCAGAGGGACCGGGATTCTACATATGACACTGAGGGATGCCATGACTGGCTAGGAAAGAGGTAGAAGATATCCTATATACAGGTATGTGGTTGGTTAATCAACATTCATGCTCCCCAACAGGCATGGAATTACAGAACAAAACACTGGTGCCTAGTCTGCTATAGATATATGTGGTAGGAGGCTAAACAATGGATTAGGTTGGCCTTCATGGGTGGCATGTCATTAGAAGCTGAAATCTGTTGGTTTGGAGAAGCGATTCCAGAGTAGACCATTGCAATTTGCAAACGAAGCCTGCGCATAAGGAATCGTTTTTAAAAGCTAACTAATTTTCAAACTATACAGGCGTGGAAAGCTCCTGGTGTGATAGACAATGAGTTTTCATCTCTTGCCCAGTCCCTTGTTCTACTGACATGCAATCCGTAATGCACAGTTGGGTCCTTATCTACCCTATAAGCTGGATTTATACCCTGACATTGGCGTTTGATCTTGAAATCAAGGAAGGGTTTGTGGGAGCAACTGGAATGATCTATACACGTTATTTCTATAGGAGAAGAGATTTTTGCCTCCAGCAATTTTGTTCAAAAAGACATATTGATACAGTATGTGTTTATTGTTTGATAGGCCTGCCATGTTTAGAACAAGTCTCATCTGGTGCTTGGCGTACTCACCATCACCTGCTACCATATTATAACTCTGAAGGCACTGAATCTAAAATTCATATCCTGACGCCATCTCCTGTGTGTGTGGAGATCCATGCATCTGGTATGAATCAAGGCCTGCTATACTCCAACCTTTGCTGTCAGCTTTGTCCTTGAGTGACCGAACAACAGGCCCTTGTTTTTACCATGGATTGCATAAGAGAAATGGGTTCACATGCTTCGAACCATTTATTAGTTTGAGATTTGGTTAGAGTGAAACAGCAGTTTTAAATCTAGATTCTGTCAGAAGATGCAATCAGGTGTAACCCAGCTACAGGTCTCTCTCTCTCTCTCTCTCTCCCCCTCTGCTTCTCTCCCCTTGCCCTTTATATATATCGTGGACAGTGGTTGAAACCGTCCACCCATTTATTTACAGATCAAATTCAGTGAAATGGGAAACAGAAGGTCATTGGTGTGACTGGACCAATGGCTTGTGGGAAACCTCAGAGGTTGTCATGCTAACATGACATCCAGAACGTTTTATGCATCAAGCACACCTCACTTGATTTTGCCGGTTTAAAAAGCGGCCATAATTTCAAGAGACCAAAGTGGGCTGATCCAGACTATGCACTGTTTAATGGATCATGCTAGAATTTATTAATCTTCATAATTTTGAGCACTTAAATAAAGTCACACGCTGGTGCCCCAATCAAATTGTCAGAGACTAAGGCCGAACTTATTGCACATAAAATAGTCACCCCGAAGGTCAGCAGTAGCTAACCTTCCAGAATGAAGCCTTTGAGGACAACGAAGGCAGTGCACAAAATGAAACCAAAGTGTGATTTGAGAGCTGCCATAGATGGAAAAAAAATTACTGTGTGGGGTTTTTTAAAGACGTTCTTGGCAATGAGTCAGAGTTAAAGTGGATCTTTAAACTGCATTTGCCAATTCTGTGGCTACTTTGGCACCTCTGTTTATTTTACTGAATCAACAATCTCCATCTTGAAGGGCAGTTGCGTTCAAGAACAAGGGTCATTACATCTGGCTTGGGTCTCCCACAAACACACACACACACTATTTACTTAGTTATTTCCCTTAGCCCAATTTTATTGCACTGAAGGGCAAAGGAGAATTATTTTCTTGTTTGTACATTAGAGTAATAAAGGCATGACTAAACCCCCAAATCTGTCTCTACTCACGGATTACAGAATTGTATGTGAATTTGGAAAACAAGATGAGGGATTTTTAGGGAACAAAAATGTTAAATAACATTTGCATTGCTAAGGAAACGGATTTCTTCCATAGGTTTTACATTTCAGAGATTTTATTCTGTCTCTCTCTTCCACATAAATAAGTACCTCTAACCACAGAACTTAGTACCTTACATTAGAGTAATAAAGGCAAGACCAAAATCCTACTACCCCTGATATAAGGAATTTTGTTATACCTGGCTGAAGCTTATAGGTGGAGTACAAATACTCCCAATACTGGAATATAGCAAGGTTCTTAAAATAGACTGAACTTGATGCTAGATTATGCCCAGAATGAATTTATTGTCAAATGGGTGGTATATAAACCAAATAAATAAATAAATAATCCCTCTTCCCTGAGTGTGTCTCTATCAGAGCTGTAATTAGCCATTTAGACACCTGGGGTAAAATGGCTTATTATTACTTCTGCTACCCACCTTGCTATGAGGCAGGAGTACAGGCCCCCCAAGAAAAACAGAGGAAAAGACCATGGTGTGCTGTGAAAGAAACAAGCAGAGACTGTCACAAAAAGGAAAATGGGCTGCTCCGGCAGCATTGTTTTTCATTTTCCCAACACTCCTCAATAGCTTCAGCTCTGGGTGTCGGCACCTTGGGGCAAAGGTCCAATTGCTCTATCCTAGTTAGAGCTCTAGCCTCTGCTAGTGGCTCCCAAGTAGTTGCTGACCACAGGGCAGCTCAGTCACATTCAATAAACCTTAACCCCGGTAAAGCATGGTCTTCAATCGCTGGCACACATACACACTCCTTAACACCCATCTGTGTGTAATCCTAGCTCTCGTGATAGCATATAGAATCTGGCAAGTCCAGTTAAATGACACGGGCGGGGGGGGGGGAGGGAATGCACATCCCAGAAGATGAAACAGTAGTAGTCAATAAACCTGTATGGTTCCTCTACCAGATTGTTTCTTGCACAGGGCGGTTTCTTGTAATCACACTTGATTTCTCTTTGAATCCTGCAGTAAGCCAAGTCAGCGACACCAGTGCCCTATAAACCAATGGGAGGCCACCCCAGAAGTTTTTGTGCTGTTTTAAATGCAGGTACTGATTCAGGTCTGAGCCACCGACGGAGCAGATAATTTACTGCTGAATCTGTCCGTTCAGTCCAGAATCATCTTGATTCGCAGATCTGCTGCAAAGACTTGTCTCCGTTAGCCCTGTCTCTGTTGCTGTGCCATGCCCAGGGGAGTTCCAATGCCGTGTGTCACCTCTGATAAATTTTCACAGGCACAGTGCAACCACATTCAGTTTAGCATGGCATGGCAAGCTAGAGGAAAAATGGGAAATAACCATAATAAAAAAGAACAATTGCCTCAAGTCTAAGCATTTACCAAACGTGGCTTCCCTAGGGTCTGAGACGGAGCTGCCTGATGTGGTTTCATCCCAATGAGTTTAAACCAGGGATGCCAGAGTTACACCAGTGGAGCTGAGACAGAAATCAGGGTCCGTCGTGTTTTGTGAGATGCTTATAGATGAGAAATAGCAAAAGACCGCTGCATGCAAAATAATTTCAATGTGTTCGGCTCAGTAACATGATCACATTCCTCCAGGGGCATATTGGATTTCCAGACTTAGAGCCAGAATGCTGTAGTGGAGGTGGAAAAGGATATTTTGTCCGACACAATATTTGGATATTTCTGTTCACCGGAAAGCTGAGTCATTCAAGGTGGCCCGGCAACCACGGCCAAGGAGCAGTGACACCAGATCTTCAGGCACACCCATTACGTTTTTTGTTGCAATAAAAGTGCAGGCCTTTTAAAAAGTCACAGACTTGTGTGAAGAAATTCTAAAACACGAACACAGAACTGTTATCCCTAGCAAACCTGTAGCCATCAATTTGTAAGCCAAAATATCTAGAAGGTACCAAGTTGGAAAAGGCTGGAATACTATATATTTACAGTGCTGAACAACATAATTGTTAATTTTTACATTTATTTACAATCCTATTTGCATATGTTTTACACTGATTTCTCAATTTTCTTTGTCTTAAAAAATTCAACGTCATTCTAAAATTAAATCAGCACATAAACACCAATACAGTATATTTATATGAATATATAAACATCTTCAAATGGCCCCACATAAGAAATATCTTTGTTATAATTAATTTTACTGCATAGCAGTAATTAAATTTGAATTGCAAGACCTACATATCTTCCGTATTAGTGGATGAAAGCATTTGTGTGCCATACGTTTGGAGTCTAAAGGTATTTCATAAACGGGTGTTGTCTTCATATCTGATTCAGTTTGAATCCGAAATGCTTGTCTCATAGAAGACTACCAAATGTGCAGACAGACTGCAGTAGACAAATTACATTCCCAGCAGATGTACTGGCTGGGTTTTTGTTTTTTTTTTTTATAATCTTGTTCATTTTGCTTGCGTGAATTGCCAACGATATCATCGTTATCCTTTTATAATACAAATACGTGGTATGGCTTCATCGGAGAAGCCGCTCTTCAGCTCAGTTTTACAAATTTGTTACACCACTTGGTTTTGAAATCATTTCCTGGTCTTTCGGCAAGCTGTAATTTTTGGATAGCAGCTTTTTGTCACTTGTGGCAACAGGTAAAGTAAAACTAGCCTCCCCAAATCATAAATCTGACTGCATCGTTTGTACTAGGGGAGGTCATGGGCCAGCGTTGTTTGCCCCAATGCCCTCCAAGGTTAATTATCTTCCCAAATCGTTTGCCCCCTAATCTCTTATTTCTGTTTCTAGTTACCTTCAGGAATGGCCGTTTTCAGTTAGAGGGGCCTTGGAATGGGGAGAGTTGTCTTATAGTTCCCCCAAATAAAAACTTTTAGAAACAAAAAATAAATGTACCAATCATTATGTTTTCTTTCTTTTCCACTTCCTTTTTCTTTTCTTTTCTTTTGTTTGTTTGTTTGTTTGTTTTTGTTTTTGCTTTTGCTTTTAAACATTGTTTTTGTTTTAAAAAATTGTTTTAAAAAACCAAATTAGCAGTTTTTTAGTCACTTTGCTAAAATGAAGGAAGGCGAATTCTTATCAACCATCAGGAGCACGTCTTCTTCCCAGGCTTTGGCTTTTGGGAAAATAATTGCTCAAGGCAGCTCAATAGCTTCATAAAGGAATAAAAACAAGTGAAGCTAAACAGAACTATAAAATCACAAAATCAAGTCAAAGCAAACCCCATTGTAATAACCACTAATATCACATCAGTGGATTGAAACCTTTAAGATCAACAAAGGTTCCGCTGTGACCCCAGGAGGCATCTCATATTCCAAACCTCTTTTCATAAGATATGTCAATCGCGTCACAGGAAATGTCCCACCAGTAAGTCAAATGCAGGACTTTTTGCAGTTTGTTTGGTATGAACCAAAGCAAATCTATTCTCTCTAACATTTGTGTTTCTGAGATTTTGGAAAACGTTCTCTATATGCTATGGCCTGTCTATTGTTGACAGACATGTTTGTACAGGAAGAGGTTTTATTAATCACTTTTCATTTTCACCCTGCCACCACCACTCCCCTCAAGATACATGTGAGCAGAGAGGCAACAAATCATTATAGTAACGTTAAGATCTTTTATTCATCAGAATTCCCATCGCTGCCCATCATGAACAGAAGATTCTCATTGCACTCAAATTCTGCTTACAGGCTTTCCATAGGCATCTAACCCGGCAGGCTGTGGGCTGGAATTGGATAGATTACCAACCCTGAACAAATCTGCCCAATTCAGACTAATTTATACGAAATTTCTAATCAAAACACAATGGGCAGATTCTGTCCTGAAGTGAAGCAAAATGGCAAATCATTTTCTGGACATAGGAGAAATCAAATTGTTCAGTTTTCTATTCTTGGTACATTACAGTGGGATTTACTTAGTATACTCTAAATATCTGCAGTCTCTCCATTCCTGTGTAGAACTGAAGGCTTTTTATGGTGTCAACATATACTACGACAAGACTATGTTTTCCTCACATATGTGTTCTTGAAGGTCACAGGATCTATGATAAGTCGCTCTGCACAAAACAATAAAGCTGTGGTGTCCATTAGGGACTGTAGTTCTCTATTGTGCTTCTGGTACATCCTTTCCATTCCATGTCAGACTAGCTGTTTTTGAACATCATTTGCAGACACAGGAGCACAGTTGAGCTTTCCATATGTAGGCTGCGTTCCAAGCTTCACACATTGATCCTAAGGCTGGAACGGAAGCCTATATACACACAGGGTGTACACACATGCATACACTTCCTATATGACGCACAGGGAGACTGGGAAGGAGAGTGCTCCATCAGCTCTGGTCACAGACCATGCTCATTCTGTTCCAAGCTATTTAAAAGACTGCATTGCCCACTATGAGCTATGTACTGGGTTCTAGTACCTACCTTACCAGGATCAGGCTGTCATCTGTACTGGGGTAAAAGATGGAAGTGGCAGAAGGGGGCCAAAATACCTGAAACCAAGGGGCCAAGCAGTGGTTTAATATGACCCTGACTGTGGTTGGACATTATGGGAACAAGTCCTGGGCTCATCAACTTATCTCTCTTTTCTGCAAAGCCATTTAGAGGACTTGGGAAGCTTTTGATTCTCTTTTTAATTAAAGGCCATGTATTACTCTGTCCAAAACCAGACAAATTGCCGTTAAGTCTTAAATACCCTGTTTCCCTGAAAATAAGACCTCCCCCAAAAATAAGCCCTAGCAGGATTTCTATGCATTTGTTAAATATAAGCCCTGCCCTGATAATAAGACCTAGTGATGGGCGTGGCTATGGTTGTGTGTAGGGCTGACATTCAACCATATTATAGTTAATAAAATAAGACATCCCCTGAAAATAAGCCCTAGTGTGTCTTCTTGAGAAAAAATAAATATAAGTCAGTGTCTTATTTTCAGGGAAACACAGTAGCATTATTAAAACAAGCCAGAATAGTTGATGGAAGCAAACTTGTTTGCCCAAATCTGAAATAAGGTTTAAGATAGTTTAGGCGTCAGATATAATGTGGATTACAAATGATTAGCATCCCCTTCCCTAAAACAGAGAGCCAAAATTAGGCTGGGAGTGGATCATTTGTGGTGTCACAGAAACAAGGCACAAAAAGGTCGCTTCTGTGACATCACAGAGGGAGCTTTGAACAGGTTTTGTGCTGAAGCTTGTGCAACAAAGGGGCTCATGGGTCACTGTGCCAGCATTCTATTCCTTGTTATTGTTGTTGTTACATGCCATCAAGTCACCTACAATTTATGGCAGCCTTATGATGAGTGACCTCTAGAATATTCTGTTGGGAGTCTGTCTTTCCCAGAGAATCCTGCCTTCACACGATGTGTCCAAAGTAGCACACCTTCAGTTTCATCATTTTTGCCACTTGACCAAGAGCAGTTCAAGCTTGATTGGACCCACTTGTTCATCTTTCTGTCAGTCCGGGGAATCAATAACACTCTCCTCCAGCACCATATTTCAAAAAAAAAAAAAAAACCATTTCTTTTCCTTTCAGTGCTCTTCACTGTACAGCTGTCACAACTGGTACATAATGAACTCATGAATACAGTAATGTGGGTGAGCTGTAAGAGGTCAAGTTCTTTTTGTGCACGTGCCAAAAAGTGGCATCAGGCACTTAGCATTGGCATGAAAAAGGTCAGAAAGGGGAGAGCCGATCAGAGAAAGAACTAATGTGGGTGCATACTTTTGACCCTATTGTGCTATTTTGAGCAACACACACACATGGACATATTCATGTTGAGCCTGTCAGCCTTAGGAAGAAGTAAAAATCAATGTGCATATTTTTGAGTTTTAAGCCTCCTCATATACAACGATCCCCCTTCCACTGCTGTACATTTTGTGAGATGTGTCTCCTTGCCTAGCAGTCTAAAGAAGCATAGCAGTTCCTTGAGGCTTCAGTTGTCCTCCTGAAACCTGGTAACCCTCTATCTTGCACTAAACTGCGGTGAACTGAAAGTAAATGCAACACTCCTCAATCCTCTAATGGCCAACTACCAGTAGCTATGAGGAGGAGTTTGCTGAAGATAATGGATGCCTCCATGACTCATGCACATAACACAAAAGCACAGCTTGGTGTTGTGTGGAAGCAACTGTGAAAAGAATTCACAATACTCTGTAGAATGTGGAATGAACAATGCTATCAACATATGCATGCATTTTTGAAGCGTCAACCCATATATGCATTTCGACTCTTCCAGCAGCTTTCCACTTCTTTTGAGAGTTATACAGTGACCCCACCACACACCTATCGCGAGGGTTAGGGACTCAACCCGACCTGTGATAATTGAAAATCCACAATATGCAGGTGCAGGTTGGGTCAGGCCTGGGAGGCCTAGCTGGGGGCCCTTGTACATACCCCCAGCCTGGCGCTGCCCCGAAAATAATTTCTGAGGCCCCTGACAGGCCTAGAAAGGCGCTCAGAGGCCTCAGAAAAGATTTTCTGCAAACTGGAAGTGACTTCTGGTTCACAGGGAAGCCATTTTGGGGACTCCAGAAGGCCTGGGTAGCATCAGTCCTGGGGTAAGTACGGGAGGCCCCCTTACCCCAAGGGGGCTTTTTTTAATATACTGTGGTCCCGCACAAATGGGCGGGGGCCACTGTATTATGGTAACTTCACCTTCTGCTATATCAGTTTTCATATCATCAAGACTTTCACTTCAAGCGGCTGTGGTAGGAAGCAAGGTAACATTTTCAGTATGAATCAATATGTACACCAGATCTCCTCTATGTGTTTTTTCTTTCATTCCTCCTCCTCCTGCTGCTGCTTTAATTTATAAGCTGATTTTGTCCTTTTTTTCCCTGCACATTTCTCTACAACTACTATTGGCTAGCACTAGCATGACTGTCGCCCTATTAAAGGACCAAAGAAGACAGCTCTCCTTCCACCAAAAAGCTTCTGGTCTAAGATCTGATTAGCTCAGGACTCTTGGACAACTCAGTGGTTTAAGTATCTTGCTGTGGAGGCAGAGGTTGGGCATTCGATTCCCCACTGTGCCTCCCTGACTGGGGGTGGACTAGATGATCCATAAGGTCCCTTCCAGCTCTGCAGTTCTCAGTGAAGAGAAGGAGGAGACAAATGAAAGAGAGGTCAGAAAATGATAGAAGGGCAGCTGTACTTCAAGAACACAGTGTCAGTGGTTTCCATTTAGAGTAGAAGATTCCACAGCAGGTCCAGAGCTATCAGATTTTCTACAGCAGATCAGAGGGTGTAGCAGGAGATGACTTTGCTTGAAAAAGATTTTCTTCTTATTCCTTATATCTTGCAATCCTCTTACGTAACTTTGCAATCCTCTCTCATAATAACTCTGCAAAAGGCATAACTGTGGGGCCAAATTGTTTCCAGGTAAGAAATCGCCATAGGCATGATTGGTTGCATTGATCTGAATAAATTTTCAAAGTACAGTGGTACCTTGTATAAAGGAATTAATTCGTTCCCAATGAAATTGTGTTAAGCAAATTTTCCTTTATACAAATTTCCCATAGGAATGCATAGAAATCAGAGTAATCCCTAATCACGACCATTTTTATGTTGTACAGATATGCCCCATAGACGATTCTGTTAAGCAAATTTCCCCTATCTCCAGAATATTTTATGCTGTACATATTTTATGTTATACAGACTGTTTGTTATACAAGGGTCCACTGTAATTGTCCCTGGGTCATACTTGATTATATCTTCTCTCCGACTGGGGCAGAGGGTGAACCTTGTTGTCCCTTGCTTTCGAGGATAGGGAGGATGATAAAAGGACGAAAGGCAGACTCCCTCCTGGAACAGTTTGCTACATCAAATGAGTTGGTTAATAGAAAAGTAATCTTCTTGTGACAGGATGCCTCTTTTCCCCCATAGTCTCTTCCTTCCTAGCCCTCTTCACCCCAAGGTGGGGAAATTCAGGGAACTCACAGAAGTGAGGGAACTTAATGAGCCATTCCACTCCACTTCTTGGTATGCAACTTAAGAGCCGGGGCCCCTCCGTTCTTTTGGCACACACTAGCTCTGCCCTCACCCCACACATGCTCTTTCCTACTTCAAACTCCAGTAGCCGGGCAAATTGGTTCGGTCTCAGGAAAAAGTACCCAGATTTCCTCTACAAACAAAAATTCACCCAATCCAAGATGAGAAGATATTATGTATTTTGTTAAAAGGAAGACACAAATTTGCCTGAGTGTCGTCACTGCTCTCTGAAAGATCCACCACTAGTATCACCTTCAGCTGCTATTAGTGCCCTGTCACTTCCATTACCTATTAAACTATCCATTTTTTTCTGCTGATGAACCCATTATCCTTGAAGAGGGTTGATGCATCTTAGTCTGGTTGGTCTCGGCTGTGAGCATACTGTCTTGGGTTGCCCCGCTATGAGTCCTTTGCTTTTGGCTTCTCAGACACAGATGCATGCTAAGCTATGTGTCCAAAAGGGGAAAGCAGCATAAAGGTTTAATAAATGCAGAGAATTTTGTCAAAGGCTCCAATCTCAGATAAGTTTACCGATATATATAAATGAATACAGTATATTGCAGGTAGGAATCTTGGCACTTATGGTAGGTAGAAGTTTGGACCTGGTTGGGGCCAGGGCTTAGCTTTTAGTACTCTCTAAGGATTAGCTGGAGATAGTTGTGTTTTTTTCTCCTGACTTTCATGCCTGCAATGTATGACGGTTGGAAATTTTGCTTTGAAGTTCTCACCCACCTTTGCGTTTTAGCAAAGGCTGGGCAGAAAGAAGGCGGATGGAACCCCATAAAATAGAAACGTTGCAACTCAGTCAGTGGCTGAGCTGTATCTTTGTAGTCCCTTGGAAATCTGCCAGCATTAAATAGAATCCAGTTGGTGTGGACTGAAGGGTTCCTGGCAGCGACTCAATATGGCAAATCTTGCCGAATAATGTCTTTTCTCATCAACGACAACTGAAAGCTGTTCTCTGGCTGTTGCTGTTGTGAGGAGGTGGGGGGGAGGGGGGGGGAAGGAGATGTATTTGATTTAAAGTTGAACGTGGGGTAGAGAGCCTTCAGTGCACTGCGACCATGGCCAGTGCCGTCCATTGAAGGCATCTGGAACCATTTGGTTGCTGATGTGAGAACTAGTAAATAGGATGGTCAGAGTATAATCAAAACACTATGTTAAATCAACAGGAGTTTCCTTCCTGTAACCGGAAGAGAGGGAGTGGTGGAAGAGTGCAGGCCATGTGACAAGGACAGCCGTTTGTACTTGTTAAGTTTAAGGATACTGTAGAAAAAAATTCAAAATTGTTTAAACACACACACACACACACACACAGAGAGAGAGAGAGAGAGAGGAGTCCTTTCTATATG
Source organism: Phrynocephalus versicolor (assembly GCA_023846285.1). Taxonomy (NCBI): domain Eukaryota; kingdom Metazoa; phylum Chordata; class Lepidosauria; order Squamata; family Agamidae; genus Phrynocephalus; species Phrynocephalus versicolor. Next base: position 12,739,423 of record JAHTLZ010000129.1, on the reverse strand, counting down.
GCATGACAGAACAGAGACCATGGGATGTAAAAAAATACTACCTAAACTCTTCATTTGCATAGATCTAGACTGTCCCAGCTAAGTGTGAGCACCATGAGAAGGAATTTTCAAGCAAACTGTGCTACTTTTATATCTCCTCACTGAAGCACCTTTTGGATAGTTTATAGCAGTAGTGTCCAAACTTCGGCCCGCCAGATGTTTTGGACCACGACTCCCACAGTCCTTGGTCATTGACAATGCAGGCTTGGAATTCTGGGAGTTGTTGTCCAAAACATCTGGAGGGCTGAAGTTTGGACAGCCCTGGTTTATAGTTTAATTATGCAGGCTGCACATTGCCGCCACCCCACCCCATCTGCTTAGAGCTGTGTGTTTACTGATCTCAGAAGGATGGAAGACTGAGTGAACCTGAGCTGACTGATCCCTATGTTCTGAGAGCCCATAGCCATGAAATAAATGCTTTGTTGCCATTCAGATTAAATTGCATTCTAATGCCAATTAAAATGGCATGTCTGGTTGTTGTTGTTGTTTCCAGGAAAGGGGAAAAGACTGAAGCAAGCCAAGGAAGAAGCCACGGCAGAGATAGACCATTACAGGCTCCAGAGGGAAAAGGAATTCAGGCACAAACAGTCCCATGTAAGTAGAAATAGGGAAGACTGGATAAACTGATGTGGCTCAGTCGGATACCCTCTAGATTTTTTTTTAAACTAGAGCTGCTCTCATCCCTGAACACAAAATGTCCGGTGACATCTAAATTCTGTAGATGGAGCCATGTTTTGGGAAGGCTTGGATCAATTAAAGCCTGGTTCATACTCATATTTGCCCGAGGGCTGCCTCTGCATGAGGTGAGAATGAGCATGCGTGTTTCCATACTTCACAAACAAGGTTGATTGCAGCACCGTTGTTGCTCAGCCACTTGCACGATTTATGTCTCTTAAAAGGCACGCTTTAATACCGGGGTGCCTAATTGTGAGTCTCCAGATGTTGTTGGGACTAAAACTCCCTGACGCCTTCATCACTAGGTGTGATGGCCAGGATGTCTAGGAGTTGTAGTCCAAGAACTTGGGGGGAACGGAAGACTGGTGACCAGTGCTGTGTGAGGAGGCATCCTACGTACACCACAAATGGTTGGCAATGAAATTACTTATGTAATGCCACAAGCACAGAGTGTTTTGTTGCACCTTCAAGGACAAAAGCAGTTTGTCTGATGTCCAAAGGGGAACAGACCAACTGCATGGTCCAATTTGAGTCAACAAGGGAAGAGAGCAGAGGAAATGACACAGACAAGAGGAAACATGAAGAAATCGTGTCAATCTTCAAAGTTCTGGGAAGGAAACTCAGGGACTTTGGTGGGACCCAGATAGTTTTATTTTTCATCTGTCCTACCAGTACTAGGAAGAGAAATAGAAGGGGAAAGGAAAATATTCTGGGTGAATGACTGGCTGGGAAGGTAGTGTCAATCATGAGATATTTGGATTCTGGGGTCATAGGCTAAGCTCCATGGAAGAAGGACTCCTAACAAGAGATGGATTGCATCTAGCAAGGCCTTGGAAGATTGTGTTTGGCCACAGGATGGTTTTAAACTGAATTTAGGAGGACTTTAAACTGAATTGGAAGGGGGAGAGGCAAGCACAGATTTAGAAGTACGGGAAACCTTATGAATGGTATGAGGAATGGACCAAATCATTCAAAAGGGGGTAAATAATAACATTGGCATTAACAATAATATTCATAAAAATGTACAAAGACAAGCAAGTCACAAGTCACACAGTCTCTGGTGTCTGTATATGAATGCCAGGAGTATGGGAAACAAAACAGAAGAACTGGAAATTTTAGTTCAGAAGCGACGATACAACTTGTGTTAACTGAAACTGGAATGCTTCAACTGAAGGATATAAATTATTCAAAAAGAGCAGAGTGAATAGAAAGGGAGGTGGAGTTGAAGTATATGTCAAATATATGCATTCTTGCACAGAAATGATATTGGCTCATTGAGAGCATCTAGTTTAATCTAGTTGGTGCAAAGAAAAACAAAAGAAACATGGAAATTGGAGTCTACTATTGACCGCCCCATCAAGGAGATGAACCAGATGAAGCTTTTGAAAACAAAAATCCCAAGGAATTTTTTTAAATGTATTGATTGGAGATTTTAGCTATCCAGATGTATGTTGAGACGCAAATTTGGTCAAGTCTGTGTCTTCCAAGAAATTCCTGGCTTGCGTGGCTGATATTTTTCTCCTACAAAAAGTGGAGAAATAAACTAGAGGGACAAGCTATCTTCAACTTGATTCTAACTAACAGAGATGACTTAGTGGGGGAAGTGGTAGTAAAGGGAACTCTGGATGAATATGACCACATTCTTGATTTCAAAAGAAGCCAAAGCAGACTGAAGTCACAGACTTAGGCTGGATTTTTAAAAAGCCAATTTAAATAACCTCAAAACAAAGATGAGTAAGGTCCTATGGCAGGAGAACCTAACAAGAAATCCTGAG
>JAHTLZ010000129.1:12724896-12736894 GCA_023846285.1 Phrynocephalus versicolor | reverse complement strand
TAAAAGCACAATTAAAATCAAATTTAATAAGAAAAAAAGTGGAAAGCTGCCAAAAAGGCCAGTGTGGCTTCACAAAAAGTTCAGGGAGGATCGAAAACAAACAAACAAAAAAGATTCTCTTTGCCTGATAGACAACAACTTCAATCAAGACTGCATTTCTGGTACAATCAGGGCCGGCGCTTCCATTAAGGCGAACTAGGCAGTTTCCTAGGGTGCCAAAATGGAGAGAGGGCGCTGGACAGCCTGCTGCCCCCCACCACTGGCCACCGCTGTCTGTCCCCCCACTGCCCGCCAGCCACCCATCGCCGTCTGCCCATCGCTGCCCACCGCTGCCCACCCGCTGCCCCCGCACCCTTCGCTGCCCATCCCCTGCGCCCATGGCCGCCCCCCTGCCCTGCCCCCTGCCACAGGGGGGGATGCTGTAGATGTAATATATCTAGGCTGTAGAAAAGCTTTTGATAAAGTTCCTCAATATCCTGATTAGGAAGCTAGCTAGGTGCAGGCTGGATAAATCAAAGTGTAATGTGGATACAGACTTGGCTACCAAGTACAATCATCACCTCGCATTCAGGGGTGATGATTAATGGCTCCGTATTTAAGTGGGAAGAGATAACGACTTGGACAAGGGAATGCATGGAATGTTTGTCAAATTCATGAATGGCACAAAATACCCTGGAAGACTAAAGCAAAATTCAAAATGATCCTGATATGTTGGAGCACATGATTGAAACCAACAGAATGAGATTTAACTGGGATAAGAGCAAAGGTACTGCACCTAGAAAGAAGAGACCAAATGCACAGTTACATAATGGGAGAACATGTGGCTTAGCAATACTACATGTGAGAAGGATCTTGGAATTCTTGTAGATTATAAATTGAATATGAGCCAACAGTATGAGGTGGCCACAAAAAAGGGAAATGTTACTTTAGGCTACATTAACAGAAATATAATGTCTAAATCCCATGAGGTGCTCATTCCCTTTGATTCAGCACTGGTTAGGCCTCACCTTGATTATTGTGTCCGGTTCTGGACACCACATTTCAAGAAAAATGCTGACAAATTGGAACAAGTTGAGAGTGTTGGGGTTAAAAACCTGAGACTGAAGACTCTGAGACAAAAGTGAAGTACATAAAAATAAACTTCATCTATTTCTCTCAGGGAAAAGGGTAAACAGGATATTCCTAATAAAATAACAAAACACTAGCGGTACATAAAAAAATATACCAAACGAAGTAACATAAGATAAGGTGACGACAGCTCAGGCAACGCCCAGGATCGTTAGGCAAACACGCGTAGTCTGCCTCACTCTGACAATCGGCATGGAGAGAGGGATAGAATCAGGAACAGCTAGCAAGAGCTAAGAGTTAAAGTTGTGGCACAATGCAGACTTCTGAGGAAGATGAAGCTATACTAATTAAAGAGATATAATTTGCAGCCTTGCAGTTCTAAATGAGGTTCAGCTGATTTTAACCCCATAGTGTCTGAACATTGATCTTGCCATATTCTAACACAGAGGAGGGCGACAAGGATGTTTGGGGGCTAGAAACCACGCTCTGTGAGGAAAGATTGAAATAACTGGATTTTTTTAGCCAAAAGAAAAGAAGACTGTGGGGCAATAGGAGAGCACTTTTCAAATATTTGAAGACCTGCCATACAGAGGAGGGGCAGGATCTGTCAGGATAGGCAAGAATGGGCTCATATTACAAGATATTCAGTGTTTGGCTGAATATCAGGTGGAAAAAAATACTTCCCAACTGTTAGAGCAGTATGACAGTGGAACCAATTACCTCAAGAGGTGGTGAGTGCTCCAGCACTTGAGACATTCAAGAAAAATTTGGGCAACCACCTGGCAAATATCCTTTGATATGTGCTCCTGCATTGATTGGGGTGGGGATTTGGACTTGATGGCATTGTAGACCTCTTCTGACTTCACTGTTCTATGGTCCTCTGAGAGGCAAGCAGACTCATGAACAGAACACTGGACTCTCTGGATCAACCCAGGAGGCCAGTGCTTTGCACATAATCATGAGATTGACAGAGAGAATGCCCAAGAAGGAAAGTTGATCATAAATCTGCTTTCATACCTCACCGTCACAGCTGGATCTTGGAAAGAGGAGAAGACAAAAGAGGAATGGAAATGATGGCTGAGCACTTCTGCACAAGCATGCTCCGCAGCAATCCGTCGCTAACGCCAGTATTTTATTTAGATTTCCCCATAGTGGAAACAGAATTTGCATTTCAGTGGAGCTGCGCCTAAAGGAAGCAGTGAACTGAAGGAAAGGAGTCACTGCTTTGGAATGCATGCATCTGTTTATAACATTGCCTCGCTAGGATATGCAGCTCACCTAGAAGATATGTGATTAAATGGTAGATTTAAGCTCTTTCCCCATCACAAGCTGTCAAGTACTTAGGCAGATTAAAACAGGTGATCATGAGACGTTCTACACACACACACACACACACACATCTTCTTGATGCTTGTTGCTCAGAGAAATTAAGGTTTGGTACAGGGTGTGATATGGAGATTATGTTATACACACATCCATCCTGTCCCATATTGTGTGAGGGCAACACCGCAAAACACCACAATATAAATAATATAAGATGGCCTTGTGAATGCCTAGCTAACTTATACTCTGCGGAGGTCCTCTGGGCACATGCAAAGTCCCCAGACAGCCTCTCATGCAGGCATTCACCCTGTCAACACCTGCTTGTCTCCAGGACATTTGTTGCATCTTCTGCCTTTGGGGAAAGCCTGGGGGCTCACCACTCGTGATGCACGGAGCTTCAGCATTCTAAATCAGAGTGGAGGCTCCATCTTGAGTGTGAGATTCAAACCAATTAGTTAGAGTCTCCAAGCCATTTCAGAGGTTTCAAAGAGGAAACACGATCCACGTGTGCTGCCTCTTCTCCATGCTTCTCAGTCTTATCTCAAGGGTGAGACATGTGTGCGTGCTGTTTGTTCCCTGGGAGAATGCACATTTCCTCACATTTGAGGAGACCTGGATAGGGAAACACATGTCACCTGCAGAGTCTCTTTCTCTCTGGAAAGGGCCAAGCAGCTGTGCTGTACGCAGTTAGCATTTGCTTCTACGCCCGCTTGGGTATATCATTACTAAAGATGGTACATGTTGTAAATGTGCCGATCCCCTAAAAATGATGACCTCTTGGTTCCTCTTGGGTCCATCCAACATATCCTGAATGAATGGTTGCAACATCAAGATCCACATCTTGACACACTAGCTAGCCATTCTTCATGGCCAGCAGCAGTTCCTGCCCTGTTCAAAGTTACCTTGCAATTATGAAGAGTTTGCCCCCCCCCCACTTCATGCCAGAAGAAAAGGTATTGATCAATTGTCACCTGGTGTTGGAGAACGGAAAAGCAGTGGGAGGTGTGAGTTTTGCTTCCTTCTTTCTCTAGTGCTTCGTGTGACGTTAGAAGCCCGAGGTAAGGCACCTTTGCTTTAATCCTGCAAGTTTATTCTGTGTACATGAACTTCAGGGGAAGGGTCTGGCTCACTTCCTATTTGGCTTCGGAGAAAACACAAATTACTTGTTTGCTGTTTTGCTTTTACGCAGCACAGACCAACCTCTCCCTTCAATATCTAGCAACCCAGAAAAGAATTCAATCAAAGAGAGGCTACTTATCTGGGACAGTTTGCCTCATGGGCCTGGCGTGATGATAACCTGGAAATGTCCAGTTTTTGAACTACAGCTCCCAGAATTCCCCAACCAGCAGCCAAGTCAGTTGGGAGCCCATTAAAGTTGTCCAAAAGCACTGACATTTGCAAACACTGAATACGAAAACAACACATAACACTCACTTGACCTCTTTAGATGAAAGAGTTGGAGCAAAAAAATGTATTATGTAAATATTAGTATAAACAATTAAGTGCACTCATTATCTGCTAGATGTGCAGGCTGAAGGTATGTTGTTTGCTATATAAACAAATCCTTTTGTTTGTATAAAAACAGTGACTGTTTTGTATCAATGTTATTATGGTAAGCAATGTGTCACTGCAAACACTCTGAATAACTGGATTTTTCTACGTTACTTTGATTTGTTTCTGTAATTTCATCATCCCTGTACAATATAGGAATTCACGGAACCTCACATGTAGTAACCTAAAGCTGTGTTCTCTACAAAGGAATCCTTTGCAGGGAACACTGAAAGGGGAGTCTTTTTCAACTGACACTCCTTCCATTTTTGCAAAAAAAATTCTGAATTTTCCAATAGAGTTCGATAAGGCAAGCACTACAATATGGACTTTAGATTAAAATGTACACAAAGGTACATGTTTATACTCAAAGGTGTATGAAATTGCACGTACTGTATTTGGAAAAATTGAGTAGAATAAGTCAAACCATTTTTGCCTAGCAAAATTGTAAGTCAGCAGCCTCCAATTCTCTATCATTGCAGTGCAAAAGAATGAAACTGTGTGTATTTTCTTCAGGGGTGGGTGGGTGGATGGGGGCAGGTAGGTAGGTAGGTAGGTAGGTACATGAGTGACTGAGTGAGAAAATAGATACTCCATGTTGAGGAATTCTACCAACTGCAGCTCTAGAGCATGTGTGGTAATGAGACAAGGGTGCTTCTAAGCATGTCTAAATGCCATAATGACCTAGAGCTAGGAGAAAGAGCCACTAATTTAGAATAGTCAGGCTGGCAGTATCCCACTCCCTACGAGTTCAGATTTAAAGCCCAACACCTGAGGAACGGACTCTGAAACCTGAGGCCTGGGAACTCTAATAGCATCCCTGATATCAGATAAGGCATTGAACATTGACAGAGGTAGTATAAATGCTTGTGCATGTTTTCATTTAGCTCACTGTGTATGGCTTGTTTTGCTTTGGCAGATAATGGGCTCTCAAGGTAACTTATCAACCAAAGTTGACGAGGAAACTGCAGAAAAAATACGGAACCTCACCAGTAACTACCACAAGAACATGGAGATCGTCCTGGGACATCTCTTGGAACAAGTGTATGACCTCAAACCTGAAATCCATCACAATTACATGTATACCATTTAAATCCATGTACAGAAATGTTTCAGTCGGAGTCGCGCAAGTCCTACTCATCAGGCAGCGTAAGGGAGCCTGATTCAGATGAAGTACAGGGACACCATTTTAGAGTAGCATATTGTCAATTATTACATTTTTTTACTACCAGCAAGGATTGGGCAGGAGCCATTTGGCTCTTCTGCCTCTGACACTGTCATGAGCTGTCTTTGAGCAGAAGGCATTATTTTCCTGAATTTCTTCCTTTCTCTATTCTGCTGCATATGTGATATCGTCCCCAAGCCAAAAGCACGTTGGTGCGCATAAGATTTGTGATGTGACCAGTTCCTGTAAGGTTTAGTGCAACCATTTGGCGACATGGATCCCCACCACCACCCCATTCCTTTCTTCTGTGGCAGATAATGTGTCACTGAAACATGGGCAACAGCAGGATATAGAATTGTTTGACACCAGCAGCTTTTCAGTGGGTGTCTTTTACTTCTTTGCTTATGTTCCTTCCTCCTTTTTTAAAAAAAGTGTTCTGTTCATGTGACTTGGCCTATTGTAGGAAATCTGCTTGTCACAGTGTGTGGAGTGTTTAAAATAATAAAGTATATAATAAATATTATAGCTATATTATTAGAAGTAAAATCAACAACTTGTCTCTAGCTCGGTACATATGGAGAGGTAACCAGCGTTCAAACTAGATAGCTTTTGTGGTGCGTAGTTTGACAGTTCTGAGGAGGAAGTCCCAGCATGGATAGGCTTCAAGTACTAATCTTCGGTCCCCAGGTAAAGGAAAGAACTGCATATGTTTAGGATACTTCTGGAAAGCAATTTGGAGGACGCTTATTTAGATTGAATGGAAACTCGTTTAGACTGACTCATTACCTCACAGTTTACATCAGGCTAGGCACAGATGAATTAATATCTAGTGGCAGTGTAAATCTTGATGTGAGAAAGCCCATGGTGGAATCCTCTTTGCTGTTGTTGTTGAGGTAACGGGATGGTTTAAATTTGTTCTCATAAGTCTGACATTCATTTTATCCATGTTGGTGATTGCCTGATCCATCACAAAAGGGCACTCATGGAGGTATCTGTTCTATTCAACTGAGCACCTCTAGTTTCCACCCAGTTTACTTAAGAAGATGAAAAAAGTTTCAACTGAGTGCTGGAACACACTGTCACAAGTTTGGTGAATAATACTTACTAATTGGGTGCTATTAGTTCAATATGGACTCATGGCAACTCTTTTCAGGGTTTTCTAGGTAGAGAATACATAGAAATGGTTTATCATTTGCCTCTTCCTATGGCTGTGCAGCTTGCCCAAGGACTCCCAGTCTGGCTGTACTTGCAGAATGCACAGTGAGGAATTGAATTCCTGACCTCTAGCTCAGCTGCCAGATACTAAACCATTGAGCTACCCATCTGGCCTAGTTCATTTAGGAGTACTAAATAAAACAGTTAGAGTTGTGGAAACTGCCAATTACCACCATGTTAGCCCCTTAAAGCAGCCTCTGTTCTGGTCACTACAATACAAAGAAGACTCTACCGCTATCTCACCTGGGGGAAGATCTGGATATTAAGTCCGGCTTTTTTTCTTTCTTGGTCACATGACTGATGATGTGGGATCTCCCTTCCCACATACAAATATTTTTTTTTAACAAAAGCGCCGTTCAGCCCCAAGGCCAGCTGGTGGCGGTAGGGGAAAAATGAAAAATTATTTTTTACAAAACCCAGCACTGACAGCCCAAAGGCCAGCTGATCAGCATTGGGGAGAGGGGAAATTTTTTAAAAAATTAAAAAGTGCCAACCAGCCCCAGGAGATGGTGGGGCTAGGGAAAAAATGAAAACAAACTAACTAACAAAAATAGCACTGACAGGCCAAAGGCCAGCTAATCAGCGCTGGGAGCAGGAGAAAAAATTTAAAAAATTAAAAAGCACTGATGAGCCCCAGGACAAGCTGGTCAGGGCTAGGGGGTGGGGGAAGCAGAAAATACAATCATATGGATGTCTGGCTCGCATTTTTTATCAGAGCACAACATTCCCAACTTCTCTGGTAGGTCATGAAAAACTCGCTAGATGGGGCATAACCAGTATTTTTTTTTAAATAAAAAGCCTGGTGGCCGTGCGGACAATATTTTTGGAAACGCTTTATCTTGAAATTTAATCAGCATTTTAAAGGAGCGTGATAGAGCACACAGAGGCCCTTGAAAAAGTGCAGAGAAGAGGAACAAAGATGATAAGGGGACTGGAGGCTAAATCATATCAAGAACAACTAAAAGTACTATGGATGTTTAGCCTGACAAAGAGAAGACTGAGGGGAGACATCATAGCAGTCTTCCAATAGCTGAAGGGCTGCCACAGGGAAAAGGGCATTGATTTATTCTCAGTTGTAAGTGAGGATATGACAAGAACCAATGGGTTGAAACTCATCAGAGTTAGACCCAACCTTGGAAATAAGGAGAAATTTCCTGATGCCAAGAGCCATTAAACAGTAGAACGGCTTGCCTCCCAATGTTGTGGGTGCCCCATTGCTGGAGGTTTTAAAGAAAAGATTCAACAGCCATCTGTTTGGGGTGGTATGAGAACTCCTGTCTTGGGCAGTGGATTGAACTAGAAGACCTCCACGGTCCCTTCCAACCCTATGATGATTCTATGATTTTATGCTCTTGGAACTCTGTGTAAATTGAATTCTCTGCTTCTGCCATATGACTCCTGCAGAAAGGTTATAGCAATCCATCTGCGCAAATGGTTATAGCGATTCATCTGTGGAAACCTAATCTGATAAACTCCAAATAGATAGTGTATTCAACCATATTTTTCACACTGTGTAGTGGTGTCCCTTGACTTGTTAAAATATAACTTAAAGCACTATGGCCTAAATCTATTTGCTAGTAGACTACTTATTCAGTGGCAGTTACATAAGGATTGATTAACTATTCGGCAAGTGGTTCAGTTAGTCTACTCTAATTAGATTACCAGTTGGAGTTAAGCCTATGAAAATTTGTGGAAATTAACAAAACCAGAGTTAGGAGTAGTATCTAGGTGAAGCAATGGGGAAGAATTTAACCTGGTTTCCATTTTGTCAAAAGAGTACCACACTGTGGCAATTGTGTTACCTGTTGCCTTCTAGCATTTACACTTTTTGGAATATATTTTCTCGAACAATAACACATTTCTGGACAAAAGGAGAATATACATGTGTACACCCTTATTTGTTGTGGGGGAGAAACAGAATGAAAGAAAACCAGAAGGGAGGACATTTCCCTTCAGTCTAGGTAGAATGTGTTCTTGCAAAGAAGACCTCCTATCATCCTTAATTAAAACCAGAGTCAGACTTTAAAAATGTATTTCCCATGTTTTTAGAAGCATACTCTCTCAAGTGGTGAAAGACATCTGTTTGCAAGGGCACATGGTTTTCCTCACTTCTGTACATCACATTTAGCGTGCTCTGCTATGCGATTGGCCATTGAAAGGCAAACATTTGCAAGACTGATTGCTAAAGTACATATCTCTGAAGAAAAGCTAAAAGAAAGCAGCTCAATCCATGAATGTCTATGGAAAGATGCTCCCCCATCCCCACCCCACCCCGAAATTCAATATTTATTTATTACTCAGTGTATATTGTAGTGGCCATGCTACGTATATCAGAAATGTTAAAATACTACTATGCCCATCCCCATTTCTGAAAATACATGTATTCCTGTCCTTGAACAGTAATAGCAGGAAAACATCATTCCACTGAACAACTAGCTTGACCCTTGGTTCCAGCCAATTATTTGATCTGTTTACAGCATTCTCGATATCTGCGGAAAGAGGCGAACTCCTCAAACCTGTTATGCTTCTTTTCAGTGATTAGAAAGATCAAACATGAGTAAGCAAACATAGCTCTGCATATCGCTGGGAGCTATATAGGTTTGGTTTGGTTAAACAAAGGAAATAAGCACACTCTCATTTGTAAAAACATGGCCATGGAAACTAATAAAGACTGGTAGCATCTGAGCAGCCCACACCCACCCATGTTTAAAGTATTGCTCTAGTTTTATACCACACACATTTTTTCTTCAAATGTATGCAGTACCTTATTTCATGTACATTTCCCCTCCAAAATACTTGATGAGCCTCACAGGTACAGAGATTTCTGAGGCAAGGTGTGATGCAGGACAGGTATTTTCCACACAGAAATGCAAATCCAATCAATTTATCTTCCATACAATTCTGATACTCCATGCTGTCCTGTAACATTTTCCTAACTCCTGCCATTGTTCACACTGCATTGGTTTTCACCGCAATAAAAAAACGCTTCAAACTATTGCTTGGTGAGAGACATTATTATTTCTTTGTGAATATGTGATTGTCAGCAGGCCTAATGAATGCCTCCTGGAGCCAGGGAAAAATATTTAAAATATTTTTACACCACCTGTCTCCTTTAAAATTAAATAACTTCACATGCACACCCTGATTGGAGTAAAACTGGTCACAACTTTGTTAGTTACAGCTGCCAATAGCCCTTGGGGCTAGCATGCAGGACATGACCTGGGAACCATGTACCCCAGCTAGTGATTGATCACAATCATGTTGTAAGACCTCCAGATAACAATATAAGTGTAGCCAGATTACATGTACATTTAGCCTATCTGAACTTCTTCAAGAATGGGCAGGTTCACTCTTAAAGACAGACATCTTTAAGAGCAACCAACCCACCCCAGAGAAGATGAATCTGTACCTTGATGAGCCCCTATCAGAGGCTTCTACTCTTTCAGCGTGGGTAACACTGCTGTGGTTTGGATTGATTCCAGTGTGTGCAATCACTGCAACCAATCCAAAGCAAGGCTTCTGATTTGAATTTGCCAATATCATTAAGTAGCTTAATAAGCAAGCCACTTCAGGGTACTGGCAAATTAATTACTTCCTCAGCCCCTCAGCAGATGGGCAGAGGAAGCAAATGTTTGACTGTATAATTGACTATTGGTAACATCCGGCATTTATTGTTTTGGAAAAAATAAACTTTTTTGCCTTATCTTAAAGGCAGGTTCAAGAAACTGCCTACTGTTGCCCCCCACCCCTACCACAAGCAGGGGAAAATCCCAGAACTGGAATCCTTACTGGATATTTGAATCTTTGGAAATGAAGCAAAACGTGCCTTTTGGATTGAAAAATGTATACTAACTTCAGATCCTCCACCCTTCCACATATATTCAGTTGCTGCTCTACATCAAGATGAAGGCAGTAGCAAATATTATCGATTGTTCTGTCTGCCTCCTCTCTAACACCAGAATTTATGAATCACCATTTGTTTGAAACACTGACAGCATCCAGATTCAGAAACAGGAGCATCTGCAAAGATCAGGTTCTGCTGGTAATATACTTCAGCAAAGAAAAGGAAGGTTCCTGATACAGATGAGAAGCAGAAAGGCCTCCATCCTCTGAATGTGCAAAATCAAAGTCACCTCCATACACAACTGTACCAGTTCAATAGACGGTTCATTCATGAGTGTAGCTGATCAGCTGGATTTAAAAGACCCTGTCAATTATGCCCCCCCCACACACACAAAGCAGAGGATTCATCACACCACCTGATGATCATCCATATTTTCCAAGCAATAGACATCAAGAGAAGTTGTTGAAAACCGGCCCTCACGATTGCTTTGTGTTTGGATGAGAAGTGGTTAACTGATGAAAATTGGAATCAGCTTTTAGGATTTTTGTGAATGATCCTGATCACAAGACAGTATCCTGTACACACTATCTTGACTGCTGCCATTGGTGTTGTCAACTTTCAGGCTCCTCTTTGCTATGTAAACTTTAACATCCCTTTTCTTGCGGACAACACAGGCTCAAGATTGTGCGGCAATACCAGGCCATTTCCTGGCTTTTTCAATCCTTTGTACAAAGGTACAATACCCCGGATTCATAAACAGAAGGGGAGCTGTCTGAAGAACTGCACACTCACTTGCTCACTAGACTGGTCTCTACTGCTGCTGTCCTTTGTCTTCCCTTCTGATCCTTAACTAGAAATCTTGGCAGGTGGGGCAACCAGCACTGTCTCCCACCTACTTGGCCCTGTGACATGAGTTTGAGTCCTCACTAAGAAAAAAAAGGAAGGGAATGTGATTCCACCTCTCCCCTCACCCCCCCCCCCGGAGATATGTTTCTGCTTTCAAAAAAAGGAATAGAGATTGAAAGTGCTGCCATTTATTTTCCTAATGCTCCCAAGTAGATTCATGTCTAGGTTTTCAGTATCTTCTAAATTCTGGTCTCCTGAGGCAAAGGCAAAAGTGCTTTATTTATTTATTTATTTATTTATTTATTTATTTATTTATTTATTTATTTGATTTTAAGGCTTATATACCGCCCGTCTTCCCGAAGGAACTCCAAGCGATTCACAACACACAAATGGGTACAATAAAAAACAGCGTAAAAACAGTAGTAAAGACAATTTAAACCAAGGTAAAAAGTGCATATAGGCAGATTTGCTCTAGTACTATTTGTTACTGACCTAGGATAGAACAAAGAAGGGTTGGGACGGGGCTGTAGTCCCTCTGTATCGAAATATTTTAAAGAGGTATTTTGGATTTAATGAAATGGTGACGCAAAAGTGTGACTGAGTGTGAAACATAGTGACATTGAAGTTCTGCTCACGTTAAAATTCCACTCTCATGAATTGACACCATCCCCAACCACAATGCAAAAAAAAATGTAGATTTGCAGCTTAAAACAGTGGGTTGTATTTTATTTTTTTAAAATTTATTCATTGTCTTCTGAAAACATGTCTTCTGACAAAACTGGTCCATTCAATTTATGTGATCTATTTTAAACCTGGAGTTGCTTAGTTCTGGGAGGGGGTGTAGTTTTGCTTTTTAAAAATTATAACTCAAAATCCCTTTGTCCAAAACTGTCCCAAAATTGGCACAGAGGAAGAAAAGATTGTCTGCTACAAGAAGGCCAAATCTATCTATCTATCTATCTATCTATCTATCTATCTATCTATCTATC
>JAHTLZ010000129.1:12710373-12720888 GCA_023846285.1 Phrynocephalus versicolor | reverse complement strand
TTATTATTATTATTATTATTATTATTATTATTATTATTATTATTATTGAGTACACTGAGACTGCTCCTCTTCAAATTGCATGTCATGCAGGTTTTCAACACTGAAAGCTTATTTGTGTGGCTCTCAAGTTTGGATATTCCTCCTCTCGCCTCTCTCTGTTTCTTCTACAGCTCACTGACTGTGTACAAAGATTTCTGTGTGGAACACGTTTGTTTACAGGTACATTGTCTGTCTTTCTCACACGCCCATGACCCACGCAAACTAGCTGGGAACCTTTACAAGAGCTCATGTGTTATGACTTCACGTCCCTGCCCCATTCTCCAGTCCAATATTTCCCCCTAAAATTTTGGAGATAGGGACTCCCACACCAAATTTTCACCTATGGAGAAATTCTTTAAACCATTATTTAAACCATTCTCCCTTTCTTTTCCTAGGTTCCATCTACTCAGAGAGACAGCCAATCCATTATCCTGTTATGTTGAAATACAGCTCCCACAATCCTCAGCCAGGATAACCAGCGACTGAGAAAGATGGGTGCTATTATAAGCCCCCTCAGAATAGAATGAGATTCACACTTAGATAAGGAGAGAGAGAGAGTCTTGGTTTTTATCAGTGTGGAATAGCTGTACTAAGTAACCTAGAAATCAGGAGAAAAACATACTTATCAATCTAAAAAAAAAAACATTGAAAGGAGTGGAACCTTTTTATCAGCAGATACTCTCCAGGGAGCCATGGTGCTCCAGTTAAAGAGATTTACTGAACCAATGTCTGAATGCCATTTATCCACTGTGCGAAAGCACATCTTCCTTCTGCTTTCCCTGAGGGCCCATTCAATTCAATGGATGGCTTATCCGTCCCAAGGGGCAGGCTAAATTGTGTTATTGGCAAAATGGTTCTCTCCTCCCTGCCTCCCTAACTGGTGTGTGCACACATGCATGCATGCACATGTCTACGTGTGTGCATGTGTGTACACACATACACATACACACTTACAGCCCCCACCAATGGATGCCAAGTGCAAAAAGAAGGCACGTCTCCCGCCTTTGTGCCAAACAATATGCAAGATGAGTTCGCCCACCATCAGACTGTTGTGCTGTCTTAAAAGATGTACGCTTCACACTTTTCCGTGCGTGCTGTAGGTGTGTGACTCCCTTCTGTCCATCTGTTAATTCAAGGCTTTCTGCCCGTCTTCTCTGCGCCTAGACATTTTCCTCAAGCCTTCATCAGAAGCTCCTATCACAACAGTGACATTTGTAGGTTAACTGGATCCTTTTCCATACTTGGATTTTTGTGACATCACATAATTGTAATAACTAGCATTGTTATGTTACATCATTATAGCTTTAACTCTTTCGACAACTCGGATCATTTCATTTCCTCTTGTTGTTGTTTTAAATGAAAACCGTACAACATACTGAACATTAATTTCTTGGAATTGTACCAGAGGCTTCTTTAAATGTTAACTCTTTATTTCAAGGCAGCCAATGCATTGTAATGTTGACGCTTGTGATTTTGGAGGGCAGAGAATGCAATGAAAAGGAATAAACACATTCTCTTTAGAAATTTCCTCATGGGGAACTGTTCCCACCTTAAGGTGGCCATGCATGGTACTGCTTCTTTCTTGTTCCCCAGCTTTCTGGCCTGCAGAGAAATAATCATTTTAAAGGTCAGACTGTGGTCACTGAGAAACCCCACAACAACCCAATCTAGGTCACTGTTGATGATACCTTGAAATGATTGGAGGAGATGAACTTCCCTCGATATTTAGCCTGTCTTTTAAAAAAATAATAATCCAAGCCACAAAAGCTGGTATGATCAGGCCTTAATTGTAAAAAAAAAGAACATGCTTTCAGAACTTTCGTGTTTGGTATTGTTATTTAAAGTAACTAGACAGATGGAAGACAATTTTATGTCACTTTAATAGTATCTTTATTTTATGTTTGTTTTATTGTGTTACTATTTATGGTTTTATTGTATAAATTGTTCGAATGTATAAATTGTTGTAAACCGCCCAGAGTGACCTTGCTGCCAGATGGGCGGTATAAAAATCCAATAAATAAATAAATAAATAAATAAATAAATAAATAAATATTTCACCATTAGCAGGTCAAAAAGAGATGGTGTGTGCCAACCAGTAAACCCGGGGGTTCCCAGTTTTTGGGACATGACTGAGCTATAATTCCCAGAAACCATGAGCATTGGTAATGCTGCCAAAAAGTATTAGAACCTGAAATCCAACAACATCTAAGAATCAAAGGAAGAGACACACTGTTGTGTACATTCATCTCACAGTGAGTCTAATTGAATGCTAAGGGACGTGCTCTTAAGTCAATATTGATAGAATTGCAATTAGGAGGGAAATGGGAACTGTCCTATTATGTTCTGTATGACCCATCATTCCAATTTCTAAGAGAGATGGAAAATTCATTTCTCTATCATGACAGAGCTAGATCCAGAATGGTTCCAATAGGGATTGAAGGGGGAAATTATTTAATAGGGATAGAATGATCACCGAGCCTATTTGTTTTATAAATTAAGATATATCAAAAGAATAAAAAAAATTAAGGTACATTTTGACATACATTTTTGGCATATTTGATAATTAAATCATGTTACCAACAAAGACCAGAGAACTGGCATTCTTCATTTCTGAAATAAAGAAAGATGTTGTGCCTCTTTTTATTCCGTTCATTTATTAAATTTATATCTTATTCTATGGCTAAACAAGCCCTCAGGGCAACTCATAGCAACAGAGATAGTACAAAATCTGAAAACAGCTCAAAACATGATTTCAATTAAAACCAATTTTAGCTACAGCTGTACAGTGAAAATACTGTATATAGATAAACGAATCTACTTATTTAGAGAGCAAGTAACAACTCCAGAGAATCGTTGATACCAAAGTAAAATGTTTGCCAGCATGACAAACATCAGATGCTAATTTATATGAGGACTCTTTATAGAAAGGAAAATCCACTAGACATGGGCACGACCAGAAAAAAATGACGTTTTGAGTTTTCGTTTGTTGGAATGGGTCTGTTTCGGGTCGTTTCTGTTTGTCGCAAATTTTTTCAAAAATTTGTCGTTTCGTTTGTCATTTGTCGTTTCCACCACAATTTAGCGCGATTTGACTTCCCAGAGCATAGGGGTGTCCCGCAATCAGGGCCAGTGCTAGGTGTTTTTGCGCCCCAGGCGGCAGGCGGGGTGGGGGGCGGGTGGGGGGGAGGTGCGGGCGGGGGGGAGGTGCGGGCGGGGGGAGGTGGCAGTGGGCCATGGACAGGCGGGGACAGCGGCAGGGGGAGGCGCGGGCGGGTGAGAGGGCAGGCAGCGGCCACGGGCGGGCAAGTGGGCAGGCGGCGGCGCGGGCCACAGGCGGGTGGCGGTGCGGGCGGGCGGGCGAGTGGGCAGTTAGAATATCACTTAGGATAGAAGTTTTGTTATTGGCTTGCACCCCAAATGTGTGTGTGTGCAAGCAAATTGAAGTTGGGAAAATAGAAAATAAATGGTAGTATATATAATATATTTTTAAAATAAATCCACACCTCCCACTCCCAGTCGAACCTCCCCCTTTATCCAATATCAGAAAAAAATCCTCACAAACTGCCAGAGAAGAAATAAAGAATAAACTGCTATTCCCTTCAGCAGACTAAGCTGCAGGGAATCAAAGAAATTATTTTCTAAATTCAATTCCCTCCCTGCCTACCTAACTTAAATCCTAAAGCCTCCAGCCTCCCTCCTCAATCTCAATCAGATCACACCAGCACCAGCAGCCAGCCCTCCTCCCTCAACCACATCCATACACCCGACTGCGATTTCTGGAAGGTGCCTCGGCTTTTTATGCCCTCCTAGACATCCAGAAGTGTCAGTCAAAAACCTGGCAATGCCATTGGTGGAATGGTCCCATCCCATGCCCAGCCCAAATGGGCAGGTCTAAAAAAATAAAAAATCAAATCAAATCAAATCAAATCAATACAATGTTTTATTGTTATAAAAAAAACCCACTGCTGCTACTATTAAAATTCAGGCATTTAAAATAAATAAATTTCACATGTTTCTGTGGTAATTTGGTGTGTTTTTTGACCACAATTTCAAAATAAAAATTGCGGTCGCCATTTTGGATTCCCCCCCCACCGCATGGCATGGCGAGATAACGAGGATGACCCCCCCCCCCGAGCCTGGTGCAAGCAGCCCAGGAAAGGAGAAGAGGGGGGGAAGGCCGGGGACCCTCCAGAAACCACCCCTCTGGTAGGTGGCAAAGCCTCAGGCAGGCATATTTTCGCCTGCTTTTTTGGCCGGGAGTCAGGGTTTTATAAAAAAAACTTTTAAAAACTTTTTCTGTGCTTCGCATTGCGCGATCGCCGCGATGCCACAAACAAAAATGAAAAACCCAACCAAATTTTTCTTTTTTCGGTTCGAGTTCGAGTTCTAACGGCTTAATTATCGTTACCGTTTCTGTTACGAAAAATGGAAACGGAAACGAAAATTTCGCCGAGTTGTGCCCATTTCTAAATCCACACTTAACTAGATTTTACATTATATCATATGATTTCCAGTCCACATCTTGTAGATGCAGACTCATCACCCACCAGATGAGGATCCATCTTTAAACACTGTCCTAAAAATGTATGTTAGTAAATAAAAAGAAAGGAATGTCTTCCTTAGTTGTCATTTCATTGTCCTCTAAAAGAAAAAATTCAAAAAACAAACCAACCTGGAAAGGGCAAAGTGAGGGCGAAAACTGTGTGAACAATGGCCCACCCTTCTTTCATCCCATGTCCTTGGACTGACTGAGGAGCCCTCACACCAATTTCAGTGCCAACATGTGTGTGTGTGTGTGTGTGTTGTGTCATTACAGTCGTGATCGCCTCTTTGTGACCACATGTCCATGGAGTTTTCTTGCCAGAAATACTGGAGTGGTTTGCCAGTTCCTACTCCAGGCGCCTACAGCACCTGGTATTCCCTGGTGGTCTCCAATCCAAGTACTAACCAGGCCTGACCCTGCTTAGCTTCTCAAATCAGGCGAGATAGTATGTGCTTAGGGCATCTAGGCAGTGCTAAGACATTACAATAAATCAGGGTTAATTGTTTTAGTATACATATACTAAAGCGATAAAGTTGATTATTTACATTAATAGCAACTCCCACCACACAATCGTGAACTCGTCTGTACAAGCTCAGAACTCAATAAATCCAGCTAATCAATATTAACATTTATCACTTTAGCAACTGAGAGTCACTCACATTATACTCTATGGTGAGACCTTCCTCATATCACATGAATAATCTACAGTTGTACCCCGCCCTTTCGTGGTTCATATATTGCAGTCCTGGTATATCACGGGTCCACAGTATATGAAAAAAAGCCCCCTGGGGTGAGGAGGAAAGGCCTTCCCAGGCCCATCAGAGGCCCCAAAAGTGCTTCCCCACAAACCGGAAGTGACTTCTGGTAAACCAGAAGTGACCTCCAGGTCACTAGAAAGCACTTTTAGGGCCTCTGGGGGACTGGAAAGCCCCTTGCAGGCCCGTTTGGGGCAGCACCAGGTCTGGGGTAAGTACAAGAGCCCTCAGAGACCCCACCCAATCCCAACCTGACCCAGCATCCGCATATTGCGGATTTTCAGTTATTGCGGGTTGGTTCGAGTCCCTAACCCCTGCGATAGGTGGGGGTTGACTGTACTAATACTACAGTACTTTCTGACCATTCTATGGTTTGCCATATTACTCTGGTTGGGTTTCATCCAGATTTTAAGCACGCTACTCAGTGCCTATTTTTATCCTACGATGCCCAGATTCTAGTTTTTTCTTTATTTCTCAGATAAGTCTCTCTAGCCCTTCTATAACCAATGGCATAGATCTCAACATGCACCCTACTGTTTCAGTCAATTGGATTGTGAGAAATAAACCTCTCGGTGTAATTAGCTAATGACTAAAAGCACCCACAGGAACCCATAGAGGCAAAAATCAAAAGCACTTCCTCTCATGGGTAGAAGTTGCAATTGTAGGAAAAGCTGGCTTGTAGCTAGTTTGAAATAAGGACCATAGGTTTGGTTGGTTTCAGCACTCTGTATGCTGGCATAGTATGAGCAATGGATCCATGCATCGGGTGGCCTGACTGCCAGCCGATCTTACCTTCCCCAGCCTGCCTGCCAGGAGGCATCGGGATGATAGCTGAACACAGGCGCCTGGCGGCTCAAGACCACTAAAAGGATCCTCTATTGTATTTACTGAGAAACTGGCGTGATCATCCCAAGCTGGACCAGCCCTTGTTAACCTTCAGTTGAAGAACCCTCAAAGCATTCGCTGGCTTGGGTTAGGGGCCTGAGTGCTTCTTCACCACCAATTTGGATCGGTTCCTAGATGCAAACCCACATAAGGAAGAAAACCAGAATCAGCAGCTTTGGAATAGGACTGCCCAATGAAATTAATCCGTCCCATCCAACTAGAGGGGGTGACTAAAACAGCCACAAAATGCCCCGGGAGCAACATTTGGGACAGAAAACTGATATTATAAAAAACAGCACACAGGGGTGACTTCCAAGAAGGAAAATGCAACATTACTTGCCCCTCTCAGGTGACAAGAGGGATCTGGTGGATCCAGGATCAAAAAGAAAAAGAGGAAAAAATACCCATTCAGAGCAGAAAGTTGGTAACAGGGGGAGCCTTGAATGGCAACTTCAGAGTAGGACAAACCAGCAAAAATCACCCAAAGCGCCAAGCAGCTTGAAGGCATGGCACAACACCCCATGTACTCTCAGTCTTTTCTTCTCCAGGCTAAGCCAAGGTGATGGGCCTATGAATTCTGGCAGAAAGGATAAATCCACCACCTGTGTTTTTCTGTGTGCATTGTGGCTCCAGTGGGAGGGCAGTGGTTTGATGTCTTACTCCCACCGAGACATATGTGACTGGAGAACTGGTTCCTGTTACCAGCTTGGCAGCTGCTGTTCTGAGCCTTATTGAAAAGATGAGACCCAGAACAGGCATGGAAATATGGTTCCTGCATCTATATTGTGGTTGGTTGTACCTGCCCCCTACACCACAATGAGACAGCTGAAGTTTGGCATGCTGTCCTGCTTGGAAATTACCGACCTGGGCTGTTTTGCATAATATTGGGTTTCTGCCTGCAAAGGGTGCTAGTCTGTGAAAGTATTATGTGCATGATAGATTTTTCTCACCAGAACGAGTACCCTGGGACTTGGCAACTTGTTGCATCAGTCCTCTCTCATCAGATTAGATTTTCTGCCCAGATCTAGTACACGTATGTTGTTCCCAGGGGTGCTTTGTGGCTGGTTGCATCAGTCTGCTCTTGGTTGATGGGACCGATTAATGTCATTGGGATGTCCTACTCTGATGTTAGTGACCCAGGTTCTTTCGCTCACAATATTTGGAAATAGAGTCATGGCAACTGGACTTCCTTTCTTGAGAGAGTGAAACACTTCACTGCTCAAGCAGCTTCATCAGTCTAAGGAAAGTTAGTGGTGAGTCCTCCATTTTATAGTTCACCTTGATTTCGCATCACCCTAGTCTGAATAAGCACATAAGTTTGACAGTGGCCTGAATAGGCTATTTAGGTGGACAATTGCCTGAATAGACTTCTTAGGTGGGCAATGGCCTGAATAGGTGCATAGGTGGACCATGATCTGAATAGGCTTGTATGGTGAACAATGGCCCAGGGCGCATGAAAGTCCCACCTATGTAACCTTTTCCAGCACCCGTTAAGTATGGATTGTTAGCTATGGCTTTACTGGTGGAGGTGTGAAATTCTTCCTATTTTGGGGGGGGGTGCTAAAAGGACAACTTGATAAGTAGCAGACAGATTGTGCATGAGTCCCTCACCACTGTTGAGAAATGTGTTTTCAATACACACATGAGTATCTTCCCTGCCCCCTCTCTCGAGCCACCTATCTTCAATCACTCAAGAAAAGAAGTCCAGTTACCGTGAATCAACTTCCACATAAACTCACCTGGATGACTGAGAATCTTCACAGACATATCCCTCACAATATTGTTTTCCTGCCTGGAGCAGGAACTGGCTTGTTGTTCCTGAGGGTGTTTTGTGGCTGGTTGCATTAGTCCCTTCTGGTCAGATGAGATGGGTCAGTTTCATTGAACAATCCTTCTCAGGAGTCACAGTTCTAATATTAATTTCCTTCTTTATACATTTCCTGCTTTATACATTTGTAAAACACTATGGGTAGAAAACCCGTAGAAACAAAACAAAACAAAAACCACTTGATATGCTGCTTATCCTCATGCCATCCCCAGCTACCAACAGCCATACCCTCATAGATGCAGAAACATCCAGGGCCTGAGAGGAAGGCACTTGCTATACACTATTGGTTTCTTCTCAGCTATGCCACAATCAAGAATTTCTATCCCACAGAGGCCTCTACAACCTGCTATTAACCTGTAGGAGGGCATAGAATAATATGAAGTTTGGGACTCCTGCTACTGACACAGCTGAACAGTTTTTCCTTGAGATGATGGTCCAGATATGTAGAAACAGGTTGAGCCCACATTATGTCTTGATTGGATTTATTTAGCAAAAAACGCTGCAATTTGTCAGGTAGAAACATTGCCTCGAGTCAGGAAAGGCATGGCTTCAAAATCCTCTCTCAGCTTTATGGCTCTGGGTCGTACTAACTTGTGAATATCAGTGTGGTGTAGTGGTTAGAGTGCTTAATTAGGGCTCGAGAGACCAAAGGTCCTGTTCTTCCTCACCAATGACCTTGAGCTAGACAGATGCTTTCTCCCCACATGTGCTGGCAGTGCACTATAGTGTTATTGTGAAAGTAAAATTGGAGGGAAAAGAGTGAAAGCAGTATCTGTGCGGGTAAGGCAGATAGAATAATGAGAGGGTCATTTGTAACCATGCCATTGTTTCCCCTTTTGTTGTTGTTGTTGCTCCTGAGGGTAGGGACAACATTTATGAGAGGAAAATAACTCTGCATCTGTTCTTGAACCCTGATACTACCAGAATTTCTCCAGAGCTTTTTTTCTCTTGGAATGCAAAGAGTTGTTCAAGCAAAGGCACCGCCAATTTCCCTTCCATATTTTTGCCCCCTCTGGGGACCGATCAACATTAGGAAGGTTGAGAACACAGATTATGGCCACTGTCCGCCTAATGAGCCTATTCAGACCAGGGTGGAGTGAAAGCAAGGCGAACTATAAATTGAAGGCATCACTATCAATTTGCCTCAGACTGATGAAGCTGCTTGGATGAGCCGTGGAATGTTTCAGTCTCACAAGAAAAGAAGTCCAGTTGCCATGAATCAACTTTCAGATAATAAAGGAAAGTGCAGCGTGGGTGGTAGAAGGGCTGGCTCTTGCTGACTGACAGCTCTAACTTGCACTGTCAGACAAGAACGTCAACATTTTCCAGTGCTTGAGAGACTATGGGGTATCAGTGAGGTAACGTAACCAGTTCTGTCACACAACAACTCTTCATTGTTTCACTTTATAGATTTTCGTAGGAGATCCCTGAAAAGGCCACAGTGAGCGTTTGGTGACTCTTGGATGTCTTGCTTGTCAGAGTCTCTGCCTCTTCACTGACAAATACTTCTTTAAAAATATCAACAGCCAGCTAGCCAGACTTTTTGCCTGCTTTGTCAATTTGTTTATCTGAGCAGCAATTTCTCTATTGTGAGTAAACTGTTTACTGAGTGCCATGGCTATCCATGACCACAGCCCTGGTCCTCTAATTTCCCACCTGAGCAGGCAATGATTTTATGAGCACTCTCAGGCCATGGGTTTAGAAAGAGGTTTGTTGGCTGTAGCGGTAGATTTATGTTTACCATAGCTTTTGTTACTCCTTTTTTAAAAACATCCAATCACCATGCAAACATCAACCCTCCTTTTCTAATTCAATCCCCTCCTTTTCTGTTCAGTCCTCTTCTCCTGTACTCTTTATATTTGTTGTTTGTGTGAATGAGTATTTTGGTCCTCACTTGTCATTATCGTCATCTTTTAGCACAGAGAGACAGACAGACAGAGAGAGAGAGAGAGAGAGAGAGAGAGAGAGAGGTGGGGGCAGCCAAGGGGGGAAATAAAATGTAAAATAAAGTTGCTTTTAAGACACACTTATTCAAGGCCAGACATCATCCCATCTTCTTCCTAAGTTATGGTAGATGCTTCTTTTGCTTATAGTCATCCTCATTATCATCTTAGAACTTTAGACCTGGAGGGACTCTGTGGATCATTGAGTCTGGCCCCAGTCAGGGAACCTACAGTGGGGAATTGAACTTGCAACCTCTGGCTCTGAAGCCAGTAGCCTAGACCACTGAGCTGTCCAGCAGTTCAGTCTACTCCTCTCTTGGTGATGGCCGGTGACTGTCAGTCCAATTAGGATGGTTTCCTTAGTTTTTAAAACAATGCTTGCTTAATTCTTTTAAAATAGACTTACTTTTCGCTTTTAAATATTATCTTTTTAATTATGTGATCTTTCTTGGGGTCCTTCAAGAAGAAAGGCAGGGATAGATAGATAGATAGATAGATAGATAGATAGATAGATAGATAGAT